>JAGSXI010000004.1:0-600000 GCA_019285895.1 Metschnikowia australis
CCCTGGCGTGCTTCTCATACCAGCTGCAAATGTCAGCTGGTTGGTTGGCGCCGGTGGGGATGGTTGGCATGGTGAGCTCGGAAGAGCCCACGAAAACAGAACTTGATTCGAAATAAACAGTCATTGTCTCAGAGTCAAAAAAAGTCCGGGGGTGGTTGGGGGTTTCTTGTTGTCGTTATAGTGTTCACTTGATGAGTCTTGAGTCAGATTCTTTCAGTGTTCTATGTTCGAGAAGAAGAAAGGTGGTATGAGGCAAAACTATGTTGGGGGAGACGGTGCCTCAATTTATGGGTGAATTGGACACAAAGCCAGAGGTTAGCATAATATCTACTAGGTTTTCATTCATTGTTCGCGACCTTTGATATGGTTCCACCGGCGGATAATACATACATCCTCTTTCACTCGATAAACCAGGGAATTCTCTTGGGTTTTTTCAACCCCCTGCAGAAATTTCTTTTTACAGACGGTGGAAATATGTGTGTTCTTGCATGATTTGGTGATGTATATGTGAGTATTGCATTTTTTTTTTTTTGCGGTGGAGGTTGCGTCATTGGAAATGTGCCAACATTGCAGATTCAATGCAGCTGTTTGAATTTGAAAGACTTCAATTAATTTGGAATAGATGGACAAAACATAAAGATGCTGAAATATGATTAGCACAGTCAACACTTGATTTGACTTTTGAAAAAAAAAACAGTTGTGAAAATCAAAATGTTTTGGTCTACAATAATAGTCATTCGGGTCCTCAAGGATGTCAGAATAGCACTCGAGACAAATAAAGCGACAAGTTTTTTGCTGCAACTTGGTAAATTATTATAAGTTCATAACACACTGTTGGCGTGTTCATCTTCTTAGAAAAATTCTAACTTGGTTTAATGACTACTCAGTGAACCAACTTAATTCGATTTGCAAGATTCAATGACAAAAACACGACCACTCCAGAACAACTAAATTTATACTGATAATGAATGGTTTTTAAAAACCAGGGAATGTTTGCCTGGCCAAAACCCGCCCAAAATTTCGAATTTTGATAGATTTGATGCCTGGTGTGTACTAAAACGTTCATATGTATTGTGATCATAGAGCATGTGATGCTGCAGAAACATTATCGTCGGCAAAGCCAGTGACACATTTTCACGTCGGGGTGTATTTGTTTCTTCACGAGAATAACATTGTCAACACATCATTCACCAGGTACGAAGCAGATTCGATGATGACGACCAAACTAAGAGAATTGATAACATATCCTAGAAATTAGCTGTGCTCTGTTCATTCTTTTATCAAAATGAGACACATGATTATTAATGAGTTAGGGGCAAAATAGCTTCAAGACTATCACATCATAATATGATGGGTCCATTCAGCTCACTACTTGAAGACGGACAAAAAACCTGTTTCTGTATTCCAAATAATGAGTGGTAGATATCAAGCCCGCCGCAATTTCTCATAATTACAGTATATCTACACATACCCTCAAGTTTGTTTACAATGCAAAGAAGCGAATCAATTCGTTCTCTTATAAGATACTGGTCGGCTGTGACCTTCTGTAGTGCTTATATTTAGCATGACTGGGCTTTCGTTTTGCCCAAAGACATATACACATTTTTGCTAACTGCATGGCCCAATCATTGCACCTAATGTACGTTTACAGGCTTTAACATAAGATACTGCGTGATGTGATACTCCCATATCATACACTATATATAAATCGAAGGGTCGGCCTTGTCGATTACCAACTTCCCATTGCACCACACCTTGGCACAGTTCCTATCGTCTCCCGAAAATAGTCACCTATGCACCAACAGAACCATTTTTTTCTCGTGCTCATCTTCTTCCACAACCGGCATTTGGAAATCAAAAACGTCAATATTCGAGTTGACACTATGCGCATCAATAAGCTGCACGTCAAAGTACTTGCCTTTGGCAAAACTGCCGAGGCTCTGCTCCAAATTGCAAGCCTTGGCGCCTCCCATCGTTGCCATATATAGAGCATCTGCCACACTGATCTTGTGGTCCTTTTCGCTCCCCATCGTCAAGTGGTGGGACACGATCACCAGGTTTTTGGCTACCCCCAAAATGGACTGTTCGTAGCCACCGGAGAGGTCTGTGCCCAAGAATACATTGATTTGGTCTTCGTAAAGATATTCTCTCACTGGTGCTTCGCCACTGGTGATAAACGAGTTTGACGTGGGGCAGTGGCTGATGGAGCACTGTTTTTGCTTGATAATAGGCGCTCCTGGCGATCCAAATAGATTGCGTGGGCCAAGATAGTTGAGAGCCCTAGCAAGCCGTGGGCATCATAAACAGAGGTGTAGTTGGTGCACTCCGGAAAGATCTCCCTGACCAACTTGATCTCGTCTATATTTTCCGAGATGTGCGTTTTCACGGGAAGGCCCTTCTCGCGTGAGCAACTGGGTCATGAGATCCCGCAGACACACGGGTGCAAATCTTGGGGTAACTATGGGCTTCACCATCGGTAAAGCACTCTGTGGCTGGCAGTTGTCGTTGATTTTCTGGCAGTGGTCGATAAGCTCGTGTATGCCTTCAAGACACTCATCCAGGGGCTTGGCATAGCTGGGGTAGGGCTGGTTGTGGTCAATGCATACCTTGCCCACCATGCCTCGCTGGCCCTTTTCCGCAAGTAAGTCGGCAAACATTTTGGTGGTCTCCGTGTCAACGGTGGTGAAGTACGAGGCACACGTGGTGCCGCTAGTCAAGGTTTTGTCGATGACTTTGGAGTAAATTTCTCTTGCAAACCGGAGCCTGTCTGGCTGAATGCTGCAAAACTTGCTTTCAAGAGCAAACGTGTAGTATTTGAGCCGCTCGAGCTAAGGCAACTCCGAGCCTATCCCCACGTTCGGGTACTGCGACGCATGGATATGCGTGTCAATGAAGCCGGGGAATAGAAACGTGCACGTGCTCACAGAGTAGTCCACAAAGGTGAAGTCGTGGTTGGCGATGGTGCGGAAATAGGCGCTGGCTGAAGCATGCATTGCCTTTTTGGCGGGGCAAAGGAGTCGAGATACACAATTTTTCCCCCGCTCTCAACCCCCACCAACGAGCCAGGCGAAATCTCGATCTGACCGAGCTTGGGCGTGTGCGCCAATGTGGCATGGTAAAGGGTGTATTGTGCCGATGATGTGGGGCTCATCTAGGTACCAGTGGCGGGTTGTGCGAGCTTAAAACAAGACTTATGATGGTTTCAGTCGTTCCTGACTTTTAGATGCAATCGAAAAATACTGATTTGCGTGGATTTCAACGTGGTTGTGCCCGGGCCAGGAGGCTTATATAATGACACGGCTGATGAGACTCGACTGGCTTTTCCCACGGAAGCGCGGGGTTTCCGGGCAAGATAAGAGAAAGGCCCGAGAACCGCAGGTGTGCATGTGGATGACAGGCCGCCTTTGTTTCGAGGGTGTGCTGGGTCTTGTCTGTCATCATGGTTTTTTTTTGAGGCTACTGGAGCTTCTATAACAAGGATTTAATTCCAGTGCCTCAGGGTGTTTTGGCGGGCATTTGGGCGTTTTAGCCTGGGTTCTCTGTCGCCTAATGTTTCTCGGGGCTCTGGACCTGCACCCTCGTGATATAATATATATTTTAGGGGTTCTGGGCACGTTCTTGACACAACACAATTGTGAAAGCCCGCAGACCTGTCGACGAGGGTCATGTGGTGCCCGAAGCCTCCCGAATAGGCAGTTTCGCCGGAAAAGAACAATTGTGCCTTTTTGAATATACAAGAGATGGGAAGAATACCACTCCGCATAGATCAACATGTGAGATGAGCTCTAGGGAATTGTGAAGCTCCAGGGCCGGCGGCGGTAAGAATTCCCCGTGGGCCTTGAGAATAATTTCTCCCTTGCCATTATTGTGATCATACACACAATGTGCCAAAACTAGACAGATTCTTGCAAACTCAGTAATATTTGAGTGTCCCACCCGAAACTCCTGCTGTTCAGGGCTTGCGGTCATGGCGGAGAATATCCACGGGCTCTGTATCAACACAGTTTTTTGTTCATAATGCATCAAGAAATCTAAGGGGCGAACGTTCGTTGTTAGAAACCGCAATACACGTGATTTACGTCTTTGGACCAGCCTCGCCAAGATTCAACAATAGAATTTCAAGGCCATTTTATCCTGGATTATACTCGCTGTTTGCGTATGACAAAACACATCCGAACAAAGTTCTTGGAGAATTTGCGCATTAGACCGTATATCCAAGTGTTTTCATGGACGACGGTAAACTATGTGAATGGGGAGTTCAAAGACGATTAGGCTTCCCATAAGTAAGCTGAACTTTTATAAAGCGTGTTTTCTAAAGCGATCATAGAGCACGTGATGATATAGAATATTGAGAGAGTATATTCGGGAACATAAATGGCCACCCCGCGGTCGTGTGAGAATCGGACATGGCATGCTTATCAGTGCACCGAGAACCTATGGCTGATACCACATACAAAAACATACAATACCAATTGATAGACAAAATGGCACATTCCAATGCAATTAATTCCCTATTGGACACTGACTTGTACAAAATTTCAATGCAGGCTGCTGTACATAAGCACTTCCGGGATGTGCCGGTGTCGTATCAGTACAGAAATAGAACGCCCCAGAATAGCTTGAACAAAGCGGCTATTTCATGGTTGAAAGCCCAGATCTCTGCTCTAGGCGAATTAAGGTTTTTGCCTGACGAAATTTTGTATTTACGGGAGACATTGCCCATGCTACCTCAAGAGTATTTGGACTCGTTAAAGCCGTTTAAGTTAGATCCTCCAAGCCAGGTAAAATATTACAATGACGAGGAAAACTTGGATGAATTCTACCTAGAAATCAGCGGACTGTGGTACGAGACGATTCCGTATGAGATCCATATTTTGTCCCTCGTATCAGAGGCTTACTTCAAGTTTGTCGACACAGAGTGGGATTATGACGGCCAGCCCCATTTAGCCGCGGAGAAAACCCGTAGGCTTTTACTGAACAATTGCGCTTTTAGCGAGTTTGGCACACGCAGAAGAAGACTGGGCAAAACGCAGGATATTGTGGTGAAAGCAATAATAGAAACAGCACAGGCAATGGGCCCCGAGAAGGCTCATCTTTTTTTGGGGACTTCGAACGTGGCGTATGCTCGGAAATATGGCGTTGCACCAATTGGAACAGTAGCTCACGAGTGGTTCATGGGTGTGGCATCTATAACCCAAGATTACACGAACGCCAATAAAACAGCCATGGAATATTGGCTCCAAACGTTCGGGCCCGACCATTGTGGATTGGCACTTACTGACACGTTCGGCACAGATGCTTACCTAAAGAATTTCACAAAGCCATACACCGACTACTACACTGGTGTTAGACAGGACTCTGGAGACCCCGAGCTCTACTGCCACAGAATAGCCGCTCACTTCAAGGCCTTAGGATATCCTGCGTACTCCAAATCCATTTGTTTCAGTGACTCATTGAATATTGAGAAATGTATCAAGTATAAGAGTTGTGCTGACCAGGATGGCCTTAAGGTGAGTTTCGGAATTGGCACGTTTTTTACCAACGATTTTAACAGCACGGGCGCGCAAGGTGGGAAATCTCCGCCTCTTAATATCGTGATCAAGATGGCTTCTGCCGCAGGAAATCCCTCGATCAAAATCAGCGACAACATCGGGAAGAATATCGGGGACGCCTCTGTCGTGAGGAGAGTCAAGGAGGAGCTCGGCTATACAGAGAAAGAGTGGACGGAGGGAGATGAAACAAACCGATGGTAAAGAAGATCTAGATACAAAACTGGATGCTCGCGGCTTTGCAAATATCTGGCCACTCCCAAGTTGTGTGGGTTTGAAGGGTTAGCGGCAAGACAGCAATGCGACAGCTGGGTCTAGTATATTGTGGCCCATAACCACACAGACATGTGCAATTTTCCCAAAAGAGCATGATTCTGAATGCCGGTCACTCCTGGGTGATGACAGCTCGAATATGAGTTTTATGTGGCTGTGCAATATCCGTTCCGGCTTCCAACGCCTCGTTCATGGACCTTGCAACCGCACTTGGTTACAGGTGGGGGTCAAGAAGATGTGGCCAGAATCATCAAAGCAGGTCTGAAGCCAGAATGAAAGTGCAGAGGAGGCCAAAATGATCTTCTAGCCACATCCGTATTTCAAAGACGGCTGGGCTCAAATTTGCTCCAATATTCTACAGGTTGTTTCATTGCCCGCAATTAATAAACCGCTGCGTGAGCCCATATGCCAGAATCCACGGCAGGTGCGGGTCATCGATCAGGCCGCACTTCCATAGCTAGAGACCAAGTACACCGGCCCTCATAACCCGTCGGTACGCAAAACTACAACGTAGAAATCGGAATCAATTATGGCCATCACACTCGAGGCTCTTTTGGAGGTACTCAATGCAGTCGAACAGCCTAATAGAGGCGATGTACAACAGCAAGCCGAGCAGCAGCTCAAAAGCTGGGAGGCCGAGCGTGGGTATCACTATCTTTTGCAGGAAATTTATCTCAAAACACAGTTGCCGCTTAGCATCAGGTGGGTCGCGATCATTTGTTTCAAGAATGGCGTGGAAAAGTACTGGCGCACATCGCGGACCAATGCCATCAGCAAGGACGAGAAGGCGCAAATCCGGAACAGGGTCTTTGATCTTCTCGACGAGAAAAACCCCCAGTTGGCCATCCAAAATGCACATGCAGCGGCACGTATAGTCAGGTTTGATTTTCCCTCGGAGTGGCCCGATTTGTTCGACCATGTCAGTAAGACTCTAGAGTCGCATGTGTTTCTGGAAAATAACTTGATTGCGTCCAACAACCTCTTGGTGATTCTCAACCAGGTGGTCAAGGCGGTGGCGATGGTGCGTATTGGCAGAGCTCGTCACGCTTTTCAGAGCAAGGCGCCTCTTCTTTTGCCTATCTTGGTGAAGCTGTACTTGAAGCTCTTTCACTTGTGGACATCTACGCTGGACATGAGCGCGATGGAAGTCTGTTACATGTGCTTGAAAGTCCTTCGGCGCGTGATTCCCGAAGGTTTCGAGCAGCCACACAAGAACCAGGATATCGCCGAGTTCCTCAAGATCTCCATCGGCCATTTACAGGGCTTGATCATGGAACACGAGAAGTACTCCTCCGACCTTCTTGAGAAATTCGTGAAACTGTACAGCAAACTCTATGTCAACCTCATCAACTCCAACCCTACAGGCTTTGTTCTTATGCCCTGCGCACAGGAGATCATTTCGACGTTCATGTCGTTGCTTCAAAACAAAGCCGAAACGATTTACGCGAGCTCCGAGGAAAACGATTTCTGGGCCGCGTTGGCACTCAAAGGGTTCTTGATCTTAAAAAAAATAGTGGCTTACGTGTACAAACAGGGTGCTGTCACGCTTAAGCAGCGCAATGATAAGGAAGAAGTTAACCACGCAATTGCTCTTTTGAAGACGCAGCTATTTACACCGCAGGTAATCGTCGAACTTTGCGACTTGATTATCAATTGGTACTTGCGTCTTAAGCCTGCAGATTTGGAATCATGGCTTCTTGAGCCGGAAGAGTGGACGAACGAGGAACTAGGCTCCTCCTGGGAGTTCCAAGTGAGACACTGCGCAGAGAATTTCTACCAGGATCTCATCATGTACCTCAATGAAGACCTTTCAGGTTACATATTGAACAAGATCTCCAGTGGTTTGGCGAATAACGAGTCTTTGGAAAATATTTTGATCAAGGATTCCACCCTCTGCACATTCCAGTTGTCTGCCGACTCAATTGCGGATAAAGTCAGTTTCGATCAATTGCTTACGCAAGTCTTTATTCCTGAGGGCTTGCGGAACGACCATGTGGAAAACAAAATAATTAAACGGCGAGTCTGCCTAATAATCAGTACTTGGGTTGTCGTCGATTGTTCTAGACAGAGCCGAGTAGAGATTTATAAGCTCTTGCTTAATTTCATGGAAGCAAACAACAAAATTAACGACAAGGTTGTCAAGCTCACGGCAACTCAAAGTCTTAGAACTGTAATTAATGACTGGGACTTTGCCAAGCAGGAATTCCAGCCATTTCTCAAGGACTTCGTCTCGCTGTTAATCGCAATGTTGGCCGATCTATCTTTCACAGAGTCCAAGCTTTACATCTTGGATACTCTTGCTGCATTATTGGAGAGATGCAACCCGTTGGTTGATCAAGCAACGCTTATTAGTATATTGCAAATCGTGCCTGGGTACTGGGAGACTTCTGGCGCAGAGAACAACGATGAATCGATACTCAAAACATCTTTGATCAGGGTGTTAAAAAATTTGATCGTTGCATTGAACCAGAAGTCGACAGAAACGCATTTCATCACCATTCCTTTGATCAAAAGTTGCTGTACACAATCCTCTGAATATTACTGCCTTTTGTCTGAAGACGGCTACGATCTATGGTTGGCGATTCTCCAGTATTACCCTGCCGGAGCGGAGATCAGACCCGAGTTGATTGATTTCTTCGGCCTTATACACCCGGCGCTCGTTGATTCGACCGAAATTTTGACCACTATTTTGTCAATCGCCAGATCTTACGCTCTTTTGGCTCCAAAGACCTTTGACTCCGAGTATGGAGTCGAAATCTTTCGCGTGCTTTCGGGCTACATCTCCACCATGCGTGATGACGCATTTGATGCTTTCATCTCGATGATGGATATTTTGTTCCTTCTGCAGAGCGATGACGATATATTTATCAATGGTCTTATCAGCAGCGGTTTGATGAACAGCATGATAAACTATGTGCTTGATGAGAATCATAGCATAGTGCTTGCAAATAAGCTATTGCTTGTGGTGTCGAGGTTGGCTTGGAAATCGCCCGCAGTTTTCTTCCAAATCTGCAGCCATTTATCGCTTGATTCCGCAAAGCTAATGGAGATATGGGTCTCATACTACAAGAACAACGGAAACCCACGCAACAAGAAGGTCAATCTCTTCGCACTCGTATCACTTCTTGCTTTCGCAGCTCCAAAAGATTTGCATGACTTCGCAAAATATCTCGGGGACACATTTCGCAAGTGTTTCTTGTATTTGGAGGAAGTGAAGGAAGACGTGTCAGGAAACAGCCAGGCTTACAAGGGCGACTACATCTATAGTGAGGTCGACAACTACTCCTATCTTGATGCCGACATCTTACCACATGGCGAGAAAATCAGGTATCTGAGCTTGCTCGATAGCAAGGATCCCGTTTACACAGTGAATTTACGGGGATTTTTGAAGGAAAAAATACTTGAAATGAGACAGGAGACAGGTGACGAGACCTTCAACGGCATGATGTCCTTGAACGATCAGTACACCAATGAGAAGCTTCAGGAGTTACTCTTCTAAGAGGTTCCAGAGCCCTTCAGTCTTTTGCATGGGTGTTTCAGCGAAAGCATGATTTAATTTGTATTCCGGCCTTTTCCTTTCTTTAAGAGAAAACAAGCCTGTGATCGGACCATAGAATAAGCAGTGTGCATGGCCAGTTGTAAGATGTCGCACGCACCGGCCGTTTCCTGCCGGGGGCCTCATGCTCAGATCTACGCCACACAGTTGACTACTCCAGAAATCTTAATCAACTTTTTCTCCACCAGCTTCTCAAACAAACATGCTAGGGCTTCTGAGGCTAATAAGAAATAACTTTGCAACAGCCAAAAATGACTTGAGGTATAGAAGCACCAAGAAATTTGGCACCAGCGGCACTTTGCGTCAGGAGTCCTCGGCTAAGAAAGCAGCCCAGGACAACCTCCAAAGAATGCACTGGGAACAGCTGGAAAAAATGAAATTTCGTAATCGGAGTGCTGCTTACTATTCTGGCTCTGTAATCATGCTTTTTGCTGGGCTTTCTTGTGTCGCCGTGCCATTCTACCGGTACCTCTGTAAGCGGACAGGATGGGGAGGCAACCCCATCACCGATACTCGTCTTTTTACACCCGACAAGGTGATCCCCGTGGAAACAAACAAGAGAATAAGAGTCAGTTTCACGTGTCAGGCATCCGGTATCCTTCCCTGGAAGTTCACACCACTTCAAAAGGAAGTGTATATCGTGCCGGGCGAGACCGCTTTGGTATTTTACAAAGCAAAAAACTTATCGGAAGAAGATATTGTTGGAATGGCCACGTATTCTGTGAGTCCCGATCACGTGGCACAATACTTCAACAAGATCCAGTGCTTCTGTTTCGAGGAGCAGAGATTGGCTGCGGGCGAAGAGGTAGACATGCCCGTGTTTTTCTTCATTGACCCGGACTTTGCAAAGGACTCGGCCATGCGGAACATTGATGATGTTGTGTTGAACTACTCGTTTTTTAAGGCATCGCACCAGGATGGAACCTTGAGTCCGGTGCCTGCTGGGTATATGGAATTAAAGGCAGTGGAAGCCTGAGTACTGTCCATGGCTGCAGTATGTACATAGAAAGAAGCCAAATGCACAATTAAATATGACCAAAGATGAGTGGTCTGGATTGGCGTCCTTGGCCAAATTCTCAGCTGGGTTTCTTGTAGTGGTGTTATATTTGTTTTTCATCGATGAGGCGATATGGATGTGCTTTTCAATCTTAGAGATGTGCTTAAACACAAGGCGGCGTAAAGAAAGACCCGGAAGAAGGCTTAATGTTTAATCTTCTGGCGCTCATAATTTCGTTTTGGAATTTTGGTCTAGTGTGATCCCACCATGATGCGTATAAGCACATTTTTATGGACATACACTGATTTCGAATGATATATTGTTCTGACATATTTCAATGAGTATAGTCGAATGACCCCTTTCCTTGAAAGTGCCAAAAGCTCTTTTGCTCTTGGAAAAAACAATGGCGATAAGTTCCAAACTGTTTGCTTTTGCTCTTTGTATGTTTTGATCTGAAGAGTTTCTTTCGGTAGTCAGTAGTATATAGTCTGGATGGTCCTAGGACGACAATGATTCAGGACCCATTTTAGCTATTTGAGATTCATGTTTTTTTTGAAGAGTCTCGGCATTGTTAGTGGGAAATGACGAACAAACGCAAGCTGGCAGAACTGTGCTAATTTCACATCACTGAATATTTTCGAACGATCTATATTCAGTTGGCGAGAAAAGAAGCCCAGCTTTCCGAAATGGCTAAGTGAGGTAATCTCGAGCATGAAGCACAACAACTCGGAATTTCTAACGTTACAATTCATTACCACACTTCTATTTGGCTTAATACTGGATCTGGAGCTAATAGAAAAAGTTCTGTAAAGTTCACATATGCTCTCCTAATGTTGATACAAAAAAAGGCGGGTTGTGATATCTGATCGGTCATACAACGAGTATATGACGAAAACAGACCAAGGCCGAGACTATTTCGATATTATTAAAAGATGTAATTTCTGATGATATAAGCTGAGCAATGTAATCATGCCGGAATCAAACAAAATGCAAAGGGATGAAAATCTTTGTCATAAGACTAGGGCGCTCTCGCAACTATCTTCCTTTGATTTTGGTCGCGCATTCGACCGCTTAGCTCGCTTAAACAGTTACTGTAACAAACACTATATTATAACGATACTTCGTGCATCCCACAAATATGGTACGTTGGTCCAAAGCATTGCAGACCCCGGAATTCCAATACTGACTCCCAGCAACACGGCGTGAAAAGAATACACCTATCTGAGCAGGCACGTAAGGTGAAGCTAGAAAAAGATCGTGTGAAAGTGGCTCATTACAGGGCCCTCACGAGGAAAGTCTTGGATGAAAAAAAACAAGCAGTCTTCACCAGGGAATCTCTCCAGGACACAACCAAGCTCCTTGAGTTGAACCCTGAATTCAACGCCGTGTGGAATTTCCGGAGAAACATATTTGCTCGCTTGTTCGAGACGGATGATGTTGACAGGGTAGAGGCCCTCAACTCTGACTTGTACATGTCAATGGAAATGATGAAAAGATACCCAAAATGCTACTGGATTTGGAACCATCGCCGCTGGTGTCTTGAAACTTTGAAGAAAACAAATGATGCTGATTGGGCCCGTGAGTTGGCGATTGCACTGAAGGTTTTGGCCATGGATAGCAGGAATTTCCATGGCTGGCATTATAGGCGCTACGTGGTGGGACATATGAACTTTGAAGCAAGAAAGACGTCTGCGGATCCAGATAGAGCAGAAATCGAGCTCAATCTCCGTGAATTCAAGTATACAACAGACACCATTAACAAGAGCACGTCGAATTTCAGTGCGTGGCATAATCGCATGACGTTGATCATCAAGATCTTTGAAACTTTACGGAAAGCTGAAGATGCCTCTCAGATTTTGGACTCCGCCGCCGACAATGGATCTGCCATGCTCTTCAAATCTCCGCAAATCCTCTTACAACACGAACTAGATTTGGTGAAAACAGGCATGTTCATGGATGCTGACGACACTTCAGTATGGCTCTACATGCAGTGGCTTCTCACTGAAGATGTCCTTATTGCGAAGCTCTCTGTTGAATTTTATAAGGAGCTTCTCGAACTGCAACTAGAATGCGTCAACGAATTGAACGCCCTCGAGAAGGAAGACAGCCCTACTGGCTCTGAAAATGTTTGGTGTCTCAAAATGATGATTTTTCTTCGGGCGCTTTCTAACTGCGGAGTTGAAAAGAAGAAGTCTTTTGCTGGAATAGATGACGAGACGCTGCGCTTGTTGCGTCTTTTGATCGAGTTAGATCCTTTAAGAAAGGGCCATTATATTGATCAACTACAGGGAAAAGCATCGATTCTATACTGAGAGTTTTTATTTGTCATTTTTACCGACTCCTTTTGTTGAAGGCCTCGGTTCAATGTCTCGGATATGGCTAGCTTCATATGAGTGACTGAAATAAATACAGATCATAAGTGACTGATTGACTTGAAATGCATTTCTTTTGTTGATCAATCAGCGGATCTACTAGTGATTGCTAATCACCGAAAGAAGGAGGATGTTGTTTTTGGACTGGCCTGGAGCCCAGGAAAATTTCTGGTATTCATTAGCGAGAAGTATCACAAAGTTTATTGGTGAAATGACCTTATTCGCCTTCGGATTGGGCAATTGAGTCGGGACAATTCGCCGAATATTAGCTTGCATGGCCCAAATTCAAAGATTTTTGACTAATATTTCTGCAAAATTCTATCTAGAACAACCAATGAGACCTTTGCTTCTCAATCGTGCATTTGATTCAAGCAGCCTATTACCTTCTTGAAATACAGCATTTCTTCAAGCTCTCGGAATATTTTTCCACCGTTAGCAAAGGAAGATGGAAAAGATCACTACCAAATCATTCAGAGTCAGTCATGCAGAGTCTCCAATAGCACCATATTTTTGAAGAATGGAACTAGCAAACAAACGTGACCAGAAAATTGGGACCAGAAATATGAGCGTGTCTCCACCATCCTAATTTGCGTTTTCGTTTTGATACGCTTATCCCCAGTGTTGCCGCTGCTTGGCCGGACATACGATTGGAACTAGTTTCCGTTCGAATTCTCTTGATTTTCCTGTATGATTACTTGCGTATACTTGTTGATGCGCCAAGAAGCACTACAGATGGAAGAATTGCTATAGCACAGAGTCAAGCAATCCTGTTTCGGATATAATTTATCCTTGACTTCAGGGAAGATTGGGTCCGTAGACTTGACGAACCTTCAATTACCGAAGTGATCTAAGAGTGATCGACAACAGAAGGTATACATTTACACTTCCCTCTACTAGCATGGCAGATGCATACTTTGGTTGACAAAGAATGCGGGTTTCCGCTTGCAGTCTTGGGAATGGTATAATCTGATACACAGCCATCTTCTTTGTTCCCTTAATACGCAACCGACTTTGCTTCAGGGCGAATCAGTTTCCAGATAATTGTGTGATGCGAGTACTTTTTGTGTCTGGTTTATGAAACCACTGAGCATACATATACAGTGTATTGCTTATTGTGATATATTAATATGTGATATGGCACTACCTGCAGTTGGCCACTTATCCCAAAGCAAGTGGCTTACTTTGTAATTCATAGGAATGAAAGGTATTTCAACCACACGCCCCTCAAACTCCAAGTCTTCAAGCCTCCATTCACTATACAATCGAGGCGTGCTCTCTCATCTGAGTACATTTTTCTCGGTGGTTTTGATGAATTGGGACTTATTGGGAAGAGTGCCTATCAGTTACACTGTTCCCACGTCGATTCAAATAACAATGGGGCACACGTATTTTTAAGTGCTGCTTCTCAATTAGGTCTTATTCCTAGGATAATTTTCTTGTTCCCGTATTGCAATAGTAACATTGTCGTATTCAATCACATGACTGGGGAACAGTGCAAGAACATCAGAATAATAGAATATGCGAGAAAGACTGTTGAATTTTTTTGAATTCTTGCTGAATGAAAAATGGCTGAGAAATTTTGATGGCATTTCACTTGCATAGGAAATAGCTTCCTATTCAGAGTGCTGCTTCTTTGGCTCTATTTCCACTCATAATAATGATTATTTTGCCTTGACATTACACTCCATACTAAATAAAGCCTGGACCAGGCTGGCTCAACATAGTGCAGCCAGCTTTCGGCCCAAAAAATCATTGTTGGGAAGATCCAGGGAAGAAGACGAGGACCTCTGCTGTTGTAAATATTGGAGATGATCTTTGATTCGCTTGAAACCCAATATTAACTTGACGTCCGTACAACCCCAGATATTGTTATTGGCCGGCAACTCATATCTTGTATAAATTTTTCATGATAGTTGATGATCTGGACTACACTCCGTCTGGCATGATTGCCACTGCACGATCATGGATGCGAGACGGACCGTGATCTTAGTGGACGTGCTCAAAGAAAACAAAAGCCGGCAGCCATGTTAGAATGTGTTATGTGGGAATACTCCAGATGCGTCTTTGATACCAGAACTCTTGTCGCATACAAGTCTTGAATATTCCCATTTTGGAAATATTTGAGAAATTATCCTGAGATCCCCCGAGAACGTGAAAACTTGGGCGTGCTGTATCCAGCAAGGATTGAATAAACAAACGTGACCGAACTTAAACTCTATCAGCTACAGATCGATCTCAATTCGATCTGAGTCCGGGATTTCATAATCCTGCGTGACATCTCCGGGCATTTATGGGAAGCTCAAAAAAACCAATTGCAGTCACACATTGGAGCACCACGAGTATTTTTAGCTCGGAACAATAAACACCCATTATTCGAGCAATTTCACTCGAAATTCATTTGTCATTCCCAACTTCGAGTGGATTCTTCGCACATTGGGGGCCAATTATTAGATTTCCACAATTCAGAAAGAAGTTTCCATCTTTACCAAGAGGTCAATCTTGAAAACCTCGATTTGAAAAATGTGGGGTATGGTCCTAATAAATGGAATATGTCGATCATTATTCCACTGGGTTTGTAAGATCTCAGCAAATATTTGCCTCTGTTTGAAAAGCACTTATAATTGAATGCGCTGTGCATACCAATGTGGATCCAGGTATGAAAACACTTGCAAAAGTTCTCAAGGGCAGATTCCGAAATCAATTGAGTTCGGTCAGCATTTCTTTCAAGCGTCATGCCGAGCACTTTTAAGGGACTCACACGCCATTTTGATGAGTCAAATTAGACCGTGAACCCCACATTAAAAAATGCAGACATTTTCTCGATGATAGGTACATTTTTGGCAAGGGTCCACTGCTAAAAGGGAAGAAACCATGGGACGAGCTGTTGCCAGACATAAGTGGCATACCTATGCAGAAGAAGCGAGTGCAATTTTTAGTCACTGGTTCGGCGATATTTTCAGAGAGAAAAGAATTTCGACGGTTTTGGTGCGTCTTCAATCTTTGGTTGATTTCTTCTCCCAACGAGTAATATTTGATTGCGTGTACTTCGATGTTCAAAAGCGAGGTATCGTTTTTAACGACGGAATACCGTATAAAGCGTTTTGAGACTCTAGCGCCAGCAAATTTCAAGAGATCATGACTGCAAGTATTCTCAACTATCAGCGTTCGGTCAAAGTTTTGTTTGATCTGTGTGGGAACTGGCTTTGTGTTGTGTTTCTCACTAAATGTTCTGTCTCAATACAAAACACCGATGCATTCAACTTTGAGCAATAATGATTTTGAACTCTAAAGCTCCAATAAGCGTGGGAAAGTGATGGATAGTGGGAATTAAAGGTGCCAAAAACCTAATAATATGGAAGTAGGAACGCCGTGTTCGAATTTATTCCCTTTATTTGTCCAAATTTCAAAACTTCAAAATTCCCTGCTTTTGATGCTCGGGTTTAAATATTTTGAAAGTTTGAAGCGGATTTTTTCTTTAATTGTATTCGAATCTCAGGAAAATCCAGACCGCCGAAATCTATAGTTTCTTCGGCTAGTCGTTAAGAAAGTAAATGAGACTCTAGAAAAAAATATGATGATGCAGCATCTGGCTCAAGCACCGAGAAGAAAACCGGGAATAACTCACATTTGTCAAATGTTACGCTAGCCCTACTCGGCCAACAGCAATAAACAGATCAGTCATTACTATAGCGAGGAGCAAAAGATGTTCTCAGCTTGTGGATTTGAAAGAAAACATACATCCCTGTTTTGTTCGACCATGCTCGATCAAGAAAATCAATAGATAGCGCCAAGGTTCTCCATCTCAAATTCTATCCACGTGGCCATGCAGTTCTGATCAAGATTATGCCCACTGTCATCAAACTTTCCCTTAGTACATCCACTGGTATTTTCATTATTTGGGCAGTTTGTGTATGGCATGTGGTAGTAGCCGATATCTCGAAACCAGTGGAGTTTGCGTTTATCGGCAAAAAGCGCCAACCCCAATGAGTGCACCGGCGCATCGCCCCAGCGTTCATAGTAGAAGTTCCCTGTGGACTCTAAGTGACTGAACCAGTTTCTGTAGGCGTCGCCGCGGTAGAAGTCCATATCCGCTATCTCAAAATTGGACCAGAAATGGCACGTGGAATACCCGTTTGTGGCTTCGGCCACGTGTGGATTCTGCTGATTTTCTGTAATCCACTGGAATGCGCCATTGGGATCCACGTACTTGTAGTTGTCGTCCTGGTTCAAAAAACGGAGCGTTTCCGGGAGAAGCGTGCGCACGCTTTGCCGGATGTCGTACAAGTTGATGGTGAAGCCATATATTTTCTTTGTGCCTGCCAAGTACTTGAACACGTCGTAGTTGAGATCCGTGTAGAAACGCACATTGGGTTCGATGCGCCAGTAATACTTGTACTTCTGGAGCTCCGGCAAGTCCTGGAACAACCCCGAGTAGAACCGGCACATATTGTGGTACGAGCCCTTCTTTGCGTACGCGACCTTTTCCTTCTCCATCTGGTCCATGGCCTGTCTCTCGCGGGCAAGATCTATTGATGCAGGTTTGTTCCACACTTCCGGCGGGATGTGCACGAACTGGACGTGGGCTTTGGTGAGCGCACGGACCCTTTCCTTGAAGGATTCGGTGAACGGCTCGTCGTTGAGGAAAGTGTATGGGTACTGGAACTTGGCGTTGAAGTTGGCTTCGAACTGGCGCAAAGTGCGCTTGATTCCGGCCACCTCGTTGTTTCTGACCAATGCAATAATGGTGGCGTTTTCTCGGCTGTACTCGCGGGGATCTTGCGGCGGCCTGATAGAGTCCATGTCAAAATCCCGGGGCTCGTGGATTTCTTGTGCTAACACCTGGTCGTATACTTTTTGGTTGTGGGCCAAGATCTGTTGTCGGTCGCCGTTTATTCTGGGCACGAACTTGAAATCCACACTTTGGGGCGCCACAGTGGAACCAGAACCACCGGGACTCGAGGCCGTTGTGCCGTCAAGAGAAAAGAGCATGCTCAAGTATCGGCCGTCTATAATCGAGGAATCGACATCGACATGGTAGAGAACAGTGACGAGCAAAACAATGGCCACGGCTAGCGGCAACACTATTTTGGACGCGAGTTTGGGAAGCCGGAACGAGAGCAAGGAGATCATTTCACGCGGCTCGGGCTCTGGGGTGCTCGCTGCTGTGCAATCGGTTTTGCCAATTTCCTGAGATGTTTGGTGTAGGAACCACGATGTGCGCCTAACCTCGCGCCTATGGAAAGGCAAGGCGCAGGGCCAGAAACCGGCTGTGTGAAAAGCGCCCTCTGCACACACGCTCTTATTGCGGGGGCAGCCAGTGCACTAACCACCCAATGGCTAGAGAGACACTCGCTATTTGATGAGACGGGATTTCGTTCTACCCAGCCCAGTGCGGGGTGTCGTTTTTCCAGACCACCCTGCCTTTTTGCGGCATATCGATGGCATCAACGCCGGGGAAATGGGGGTATGTAGTAGACCTACGCGCCGCACCTGGGGACGAAATCAAATCTGATAGCGGCTGCATTGCCACTTACCACCGCAAGAACAGAGCGGGGGCTTTTGAGAGTCCGAACATGGAAGAAGTGTGGTTGGAGGCCAGCTGCCGCTCCACTTCAAAGTCTGCACCCGGCTCGATTAAGTGATATTTTGGTGGGGACTAGTTTTGGTGGGGACTAATTTTGGGCGCGGACTAGTTTTGGGTGGACAGGCAGTTTTCGCATGCACATGTCAAACGGGCCTCGCATCCCGTACTGCATGCAGGGCACACTGGGCACATTTCTCCAGGACATTCCGCATATCTGACTTTCCAAAATGACCGGTATCAGGCCAAAACAACTCTATACCCCACACTCGAGCACGATGCGCAGACTGTGTGGTTTTCGCTAGGTTTTGGGATGTCACGTACACCGATCCGCTCTCTGCTGCGATCCGGCATATAAGCGGCAAATGGCCCCCGTGTGTTAGGTTTTGTCTCTGCGCGCCAGTCTTCTGGTTTATTGGCCCCAGGATGCCCAGCACTTGGACCAAGACGACTACGGTCCGCGCCCCCAGGCATCGGCATCAATTCCTGGAACGAAAAGAACCTCACAGGCACCCGGATCACGTGTCACTCTACCAGCACCGACAGCACCTGCCTTCGGGAGATCGAGCCGTTTGTGGCCGATTATTTTATTTCAGCCAGGCCACTGGAGATCCCATCACCCCTGCAGTCCAAAATCCAAGAGTTCCCACCCAGTTTTCATGGTGTTGCGAGGGCATGAATACATCAGTTCCCTTTCGACAAACAATCACCCCACCGAAAAAGCCGCCGAGTCAGGCTTTTTTGTGCTCTTCACAATGGTCTAGGGTGTAAAATTGCTACGCAAAAACAATAGTAGTCAAGGCGTGGAACACCCAGTGCTGTCACCTTCGTGCACGACTCAACAAGACACCAAACAGCTTACACCAACAGAAAATCTGTTCGCGACTAAAAAACCCTGTTTGCTAACTAGAAGCTTGAGATCATTCAAGACTGTTGAGTATTTCCGAGGCGAATTCGGCTGCAATTCTGGAAGCTGAAGTTGTGTATGTTGACTTCAGTCATTGGCCCACTGCTCGCTGCGGAACTGGGCCCGCGAAAAGCGCGATATCTCCAGCACTTCTTACAGGATCCTGGTGTAACTTCACACATCCCCGCCACTTATCCATCCCAGTGGCTGCGTAGAGACCATAAGGCGGCAAAACGGATATGATGATTAGAAGGTCAGGCACGTCATTCCAAAAGCAAAAGTTGATTTCCGCCACGAGGAACCTCTCCAGACTACCGCCACGTGACACCACGCTAGCAAAATTCGTGTTCCCTTCAGCCACACATTCGGTCAAGGATATCCATACGGAATTCCGGGGGCCAATCACACTTCATGGCCATTTGCATAGGAAACCTCGCATCCAGGCTAGGCGGAGTTTCGCCGAGTTGAGAGATGTGAACGGCGACGTGATCCAATTGCTTCTATCCCCCGACCATACCGATGCAGAGTATTTCTCGAAACTAGAGACAAGCGGGCCAGAGGATTCCATCAGCGTGAGCGGATTTGTACAAGCAAAGCAGGCTAAAAGAGGCGCCCAGAACCCCGAGTTTGAGGTGGTCGTATCGCAGTTTCAGACGCTCAACTCCGCTGGCGTCGAGGCGGCCCGTTTGGACAAGTTGAAACACGACAATCCGGCCGATATTCCGGCCAAATTCCGGTACTTGCAGCTCCGTACGCCGCTTTATCAGAAGGCGCTCAGAACAAGAAGTAAAGTTGCCAGCTTAGTCCGGAACATTTTGACGGACTCCCACGGATTCACCGAAATAGAGACTCCGCTTTTATTCAAGTCCACACCCGAGGGTGCACGGGAGTTCTTGGTTCCTACCCGGTCGCCTTCCCGTCTTTACGCGCTTCCACAGTCCCCACAGCAGTATAAGCAGATCTTGATGAGCTCGGGGTTTTCCCGGTACTTCCAGATTGCCAAGTGTTTCAGAGACGAAGACCTCCGTGCGGATCGACAGCCCGAATTCACCCAAGTGGACATGGAGCTCAGCTTCATCAACTCACGTGACCAGGTCACTGCCGTGGTGGACGACCTCGTGCAGAAGATATGGAAGGCCGCCTGTACGCACCCAATGCACACACTTGAGGCCGATGGATTCTTACACCCAGTTCCGACAAGCGAAAAATCCACGATCCCTTTCACGAGTATGACTTACCTGGAGGCATTGTCAAAATACGGAATCGACAAGCCGGACTTGCGCTCGAATTTACAGTTCACCGACATATCCAGGTTCTTCACGCCCGGCAAGAATGCCCGCGCCTTTTCCGTGGTGGAGGCCTGCGTGCTTAAAAACGCATTTTCTCCTGGCGAGTTATTCAAGGTGCCTCATGTCATGACCGACTCAGCTAGCTATGCGAAGCGCAAGCCTGTGGTCGTGAAAATCTCCACAGAGGAAGATGCAAAATTCTGGTATGAAGATTTCTGTAACAAGGGCCTAATCTCGCAGAAAGAGGACTTTTCGGCGGCGGCTTTACTAAAGAAATTGCCGCTTGTTCCCGGAGACGTGCTTGCGTTTTCGACAAGAGCAGATTTGCCCTACGAGAATCCGACGCCCTTGGGAAAGTTCCGCCAGCTTGCCATCGAGCAATTTCCCTCCAGGTGGAACAGGCCAATTGTGGCCGAGGATGGCAGCATCGTGCGAGACTACAACAGAAACGAGGTATTTGTCGCACTGTGGGTGGTGGACTTCCCCATGTTCAGTCCCGATGAAGTGGCCGGCGAGACCGATCCCGAGTTTCCCGTTTATAGCAAGACGGACTTGCTGGCCACACACCACCCGTTCACGATGGCGAAAAGCGAAGATTACGAGTATCTTGAAACAGACCCCCTCCAAGTCCGAGGCGAGCACTATGACTTGGTGATTAACGGCGTCGAGGTCGGCGGTGGGTCACGCAGAATCCACGACGCGGAGTTGCAGAAGTACGTGTTCGAGGAGGTTCTTGCTATAAGCAACCATCAGGAGCTTTTTGGGCACCTTCTCAAGGCGTTGCTGTTGGGATGCCCGCCTCACGCAGGACTCGCCTTGGGCTTCGACCGCTTGTGTGCCATGCTTGTCGGCAGTCCAAGCATTCGAGACGTGATCGCGTTCCCGAAGAACCAGTCTGGGTCTGACCCAGTGGTTGACAGCCCCACGGATGTGCTGCAGGCCACGTTGCGAGAATACCACTTGCAAAAACTACAGGAATGAGAGAACTTGTCCATATATATTTCTGCATTAGGCAATGGTCAACGCATATTGACCTGTCCTAGGACCGGTCGCGGCCCCTCATTCTTTGTCTCTTTTTCTCAGAGTACGCGAGGTCCTCGCCTTTTCTCTTCTCCCTATCCTCCTGGTACTGCTTCTGCTTGTAGAGCTGCTCCATCTTCAACTCAATAGGCTTCTTTTTCTGCTCGCCGGCAGTGTCCTCCTCGGCAGAGGCGCGATACTCCCGTTCCTGGGTCTTCACCAAGGTCTTCCAGTCGTACTTCTTGCGCACGAACAACTCCATTGACCAATTTTTCCACACTAAGCGGCCGTAAGTGCTGTCTTTGACCCGGTGCAGATTGGCCATCATCTCCGACCCGACCCTGTCTTTGTACATAGGCAAAAGCACGGTGAAGTTCCAGAGCTTGTCGACGATATGCGAACCGTAAGAGTTGCACGACAACTCGAAAATGCGCCCCATGAAAATGTTCAAGAACTTCTTCCGCATAATCATGATGTCTTTGGGCTCGCCCTCCGAGGCCGGCTTCACGACAAGCGCATGTTCGACCACATGCGAAAACACGCCGTGGAAACACATCTGCATGAACTTCTCCGGCGATAACGCCATGAAATTAAGCCATGCACACACGACAAATGAGTAGTCGTACTCCATCAATTTCTCAATGAACAAGGCACGTCTTCTCTCCTCGGCTGTGGGCCAATCGTCACGAGTGTTTCCCAAAGTGGAGCCCGTGAGCTGGAGCACGTTTTCGAAAAACTCGGTGGTGGTTTCGTCGCTGGGGTCATCCGGGGAGTAGTTGGGTGCAAACTTTTTGAAAAGCTGCTGCACGAGGTCATCTCTGCGGTAGTTGAATCGCGACATGGACGCCTCAATAACAGACTTGCCTAGGTCGATGTTCTGGTTGTCGGATATTGACACAAGCCCGGAAATTTCCGGGATGATCTCGTCGAGGATATATTCCACCTCGCCCGGCTTGAGCTTGAGCATCAACGCCTGGACGATGTAAACTCCAGTGGTGGCACGTTTTGCCAATTTCAACACCCGGGCCTTCATGTAAAGCTTGTACAATCTCTCGATGTATTTCATCCGGGCGCCGTCATTTTTGATGATCGCCTCGAGAAAGTGCGAGCCCACGCTGTCGGACAAGAGGTACTCGACGAAGGCCTCCTCCGCGGCGTCCTTGTCGTCTTTTTCCAGGAGAAATAGCAAGTGCCATACCGGCCGGTCTCGGTCGAAGATACCCTCGACTCTTAATATGAGCTGGAGCACAGGAGACGCGACTTTGTGGATGGCCAATTCTCGCGCAGCCTTGGTGTCGAGCGGTGCGGTAACAGCGCCAATGAGTCTCTTGAGCTCATCCTTGAAGGACGCCGGCACTTCGTACGCCCGGTTGAAATCATCGTTGTCCTTGATCTCGATCATTTTGCGGGCAATTTTCGATTTCTTCGACCGCAAGACCGAGTTGGCCATTGTCGTGGAAGGCAACTCCTTGGCGGAAGTGACGAGTAGGATGATCCGCATGACGTGGGAAGCATACTGGTGCACGATCATCGTAGACCAGTACGGCGCAAACAGCGCAAGCATCTTGATATACATTGTCTCCATCGGCACGGAGGTCACGAGTTTGTCTTCAGCAGTTTCGCCGCTTTCAGATTCCAAGTCCTGGTCCTCGGTCTGGTTCTCGTGGGCGAGCTCCTTTTCGATTAGTGCTGCGCTTCTCACAAGAAGCGTTTCAAGCACATGCGACGAATATTTGTGGTGGGCCAACGCTGGGAAATGGTCCTGGAACTGGTGGAAAATGTGTTTCAATTGGCGGTCCGATGCATAGAGAACAAGGCGCTCCATGAGTTTGGAGCAAATTTGGTTAGTCACCAATTTCAACTCTTTTCCTCTGCACTCCTCCAACACCGATCTGATGAACCCTGCTCTTTCTTCGTCGGAGTCAAATGCGTTCACGTTGAGCGTGGACTCTGCCTGTTTGAAGTAGTCTATTTCGTTCAGGTCGACCAAGCCGTAAAAAACGGACGAAAACTCGGATTTGGGCTCGCCGCCAGTTTCTTGTGTTTGCTGGGTCTCGGTGCCGAAGTCGGCCGCAGAGCCTGTTTCTGCCTGCTCGGACGAACGCTCCTTGTAGGCGTTATTCTGTCTTCTTCCTCTTTGCTTGGCCATCGTGTACTTGGTATAAATCCGGCTGTCCCGAGCTGTGAAATGCTGGATTTTTCACGGGCTTATCTGAAAAATGAGAGTGTGGCGATGAGGTTGTGTATAATGAGCATGGGCCAAATTAGTGTGGAGCAGAGCGCGGTGCCGATGCCAGCATTTGCCAAATTGGGAGAACTGGGCCAATAAGGCCTTAGTGCTTTCCGGCTCGGAAAGTATGGAGTAGGCTGTGCCGAAATTCCGTTGATTCGAAATAAGCAGAAGAAACAGCATGAAGACACGGGGTAATAAGCTCTATGCACCAGTATTTCAAAGAACACTGATATTAAGCAGCTCTGTCTTCCTTGCTTCAACCTGTGATCAGAGCCAGGTCTCTGCAGCGGACGGCCATCCATGTTTTCCGATTTTGAAAACAAGCAAACTCTAATGCATTTCCCGAGCCACTGAAATGGACAGGATTCTTCTAACGGAGATTTCCGTGGAATTGGCAAAGAGATCTAAACACTGGTTGAGGAAACTGCGACAAAACCTCCATGGAATTCGGCAGCTGCCACCGCTGGATGTCAACTTACTGCCGCTAAGGTCCCGAATCAATTGGATTGCATGCATGTCACATTCACCCAAAGAAATACGTCTGACTTGTTGGATTCCTCGAGGACAGCAGAATAATTGAGCGCATCGGTATTTCCCATCTCCGCTTCGATATAAATTTCATTGTTCTCCCCGAAACCAGAGACTATGCTGACATGAGAACTTTCATATGTATTCCGAGGCGGACATGATAACCTTCTGATAGATCCAAAGTTGGTGCCCTAAAAACAAGGGACGGTTTCGGCTGTCAAGGAGTGAATGAGTGTTCCCAAATTCGGATTTTTGGATATTCCCCCTGACCCTTGAGTTGCAATTTTGTCACGTACAAGTTACCCAAACGGCCGTTCAAGCGAACAACACCGTTTATTTCCCCATAAAAAGTCACTGACGCCCACGCCATCTGTTGTCCATAATTTGTCCTGGAATATCCTTCATAGCCACGGAACCTGGCAGGATAACAAAGGAAAATACGAACTCCATGCAAAAACAGCTCCATGGCGAACGGTCTTTTTGGAAGTCGATAAAATGCACTCTGATTGTTGCTCGAAAGACAAAGAACAAAGTTCCTTAGCTCATGGTTTGCTGTATCATGTAGATCCGAGGTGAATAGGCATTGTATTGAGGTTTCAGAAATATTCGAGAATGGGCCACTTTGCATATATTCATCCCATGGATTTTGCCTCAGAGCTCATTGATAAAGACTGTTGTATTCATCGATGCTGATGTTTCACCAGACACAACCATGCACACAAGACAGCTGGACCTGCTTGATCTTGATATGGCCGAGGGATAAGGAAACACCATAGAACAAGGCTCTTTATCGGGTATGCATTCAGAATCTATTCTCGAGATCATACATATGTTCCGTGTTCAAAGCCTACTGATGATATACTTTCGGATAATCCGGGTACTTGTGTCCTACTTATAGAATCATATACTGCGAGATCATCACAAAAGACCGCGCTTGTCTTTCGTGGCAATAGCTTTCTTCTCACGGGCTTTTACATGGAGAGGCCTCTCTGTGATGAGCTTGTTCCACTGGACTAATCGAGGGTATTCGTTTGCAAGGTCGATGTCAATGCCCAAATTCTTGACCATGTTGGGGTCCAGGAAAAGGTTCTCGTTAATAGGAAAATCCAAGATAAAGTCGGCTCCACTCAACTTGTTTCCGACAAAGAAGCCACCGTCTTTTGCCTCCAACTGGCTATCCAAGAAGGCCAACGCGGTTTTGAGTTTTTTGAGATAGAACTGGCTGTTGATCTGATTTAACACGAGCTTCACAAGCCACCCAAAACCAAAAGGTGCCCGTTGAGACGCAAAATAGCCCACCAAAAGTGACACAAGGTGAGGCTGCAAGGTGCCCTCGGCAAAATGTAAGTAGTAGTCAACCAACACCTGGTCCCGCACGGATTCCGGCTTGAACCTCCCTTGTGGATCGTAATTGTTCAAGATATACTGCACGATTTGGCCCGACTCTGCCAACACAATTGGCTCTGGGTCATTGGCTTTGAATATTTGGACTGCCGGGGACAAACCAAGGGGCCATACCAGCTTGAGGTCCTGGGGTGCCACTAACTCTGGTGTCCACTCGTGGACCTTAATCTCATATTTGAGCTCCAATTCCTCGAAGAGAAACACTATTCTCGAGGCACGAGAATCTTTAAGACTGTGGAATATGTTAATAAGGAATGTAGAGCGGCAATCCATCTGAGTCATTGCAAACACATACTAATGTAAAACAATTCTGTCCTGTGGCATTGTGTTTTGAAATAAGCGGCGAAACAAGGGGGAGTACAAGTTAGTTGGGCCAGGTCTTGGAAGGCAAACCACTTACGTCTTATAGCCGGCCCGGCCCCAACGGAGAAAGTAGTGCCGTACACACCCCAATTGAGGAAAGCGGGGCTTTTTGAAACCTGGATTAGGAACCGAGGTAACGCATGTTCTGGGCCACAAATCCTGGCTAACTAATTAGAAAATGCGCGACAGGTGATGAAAGATGAGGTTTCAAAGGACTGTCGAATTTGAAGACACAAGCGAGCTTTGAAAATCCAGTCGGGTATATTTCCTTTTTTTTTCCGTTCCTATTCATTGATTCTAGCAAACTCAGAGGAGAGTTTATACATTCTGTAGGCGTGCTGGATCTGAACTACTGGGCCCTCACTTTAGGCTTTTTTTGGCACCGAAATATTATTCCATGGTGCGGTAATTGTTCGTTTCATGGTTCATAATGCGCGGTGGTTTGCCTGTCAAGATCTTTCTAGGTGAGTGCAAGCCCCTTCTTTTAATTCCAGACATATGTCTTTCATCTTTTTGGTGGGGTTAAATTATACTGTCTGTTAAATTATACTATTTGTTAAATCATGCTGTTTGTTAAATTATACTGTTTGTTAAATTATACTATTTGTTAAATCATGCTGTTTGTTAAATTATACTATTTGTTAAATCATGCTGTTTGTTAAATTATACTGTCTGTTAAATTATACTGTTTGTTAAATTATACTGTCTGTTAAATTATACTATTTGTTAAATTATACTATTTGTTAAATCATGCTGTTTGTTAAATTATACTATTTGTTAAATCATGCTGTTTGTTAAATTATACTATTTGTTAAATCATGCTGTTTGTTAAATTATACTATTTGTTAAATCATGCTGTTTGTTAAATTACACTGTTTGTTAAATCATGCTGTTTGTTAAATTATACTATTTGTTAAATCATGCTGTTTGTTAAATTATACTGTCTGTTAAATTATACTGTTTGTTAAATTACACTGTTTGTTAAATTATACTGTTTGTTAAATTATACTATTTGTTAAATCATGCTGTTTGTTAAATTATACTGTCTGTTAAATCATGCTGTTTGTTAAATTATACTATTTGTTAAATCATGCTGTTTGTTAAATTATACTATTTGTTAAATCATGCTGTTTGTTAAATTATACTGTCTGTTAAATTATACTGTTTGTTAAATTACACTGTTTGTTAAATTATACTGTTTGTTAAATTATACTATTTGTTAAATCATGCTGTTTGTTAAATTATACTGTCTGTTAAATTATATTGTCTGTCAAATTATATTGTTTGTTAAATTATACTGTTTGTTAAATTATACTGTTTGTTAAATTACACTGCTTGTTAAATCATGCTCTCCGGTATTTTTTGAAGGCGTGTAAGCCCATATGAAGAGACGTGGATATCTCCCGGGAAGCCGTGAAATTTCGAAAGCAGGCGCGAGGTCCATATTTTGTTCAGTGACCTTCAAAAGACGTGCCTCACATCGTTTTTCTCTGGATCTCCGCCATAACCACCGTCTTTATCGCGTGGCCGTAAGGTCAACAAACCATATCACGTGTTTGCAAGTGCCTACTCTGGTGGGAGTTCTCTGGACTTAGTAGTCCTAGCTACTGAAACCTGCATATGCGGCCCAGCTATGTTTGGTGTTTGGAATCCAAGCTCAGCACCGGAAAGTAAGAGCTATCCAATTCCGCTTCAATGTTCGGAAGCTCGATGAAGTGTTTTATCTCCCCAATAATTTTCCTGCTTCTGGAACCATGCGTGTCGCTTTCGGGACTCATCTAAGA
Source organism: Metschnikowia australis (assembly GCA_019285895.1). Classification (NCBI taxonomy): domain Eukaryota; kingdom Fungi; phylum Ascomycota; class Pichiomycetes; order Serinales; family Metschnikowiaceae; genus Metschnikowia; species Metschnikowia australis. Next base: position 27,857 of record JAGSXI010000004.1, read on the forward strand.
GATACGAGATGAGATGGGTGCGAAAATCGAACCTAAAAAAAAAGACTGCTTGGTACATTTAATCCTACCATAGCTCATCAACATAGACCCGAAACCCCTCCAAAAAGCTAGGTAAGAATGGAGCCCGAAAAACACGTCGGGTATTTGGTACTTGATGCCACCCCCTTGATCACACAATCCGCCTCTGCATTGCAGCAGTATGCCGAAAGGCACTTCACGACGCCCGGAGTTAAGGCAGAATTGAGAGACGACAATGCCCGGAACCAGCTACTTCTTTGGGGCGACAAGCTTGAGGTAAGACAGCCCAAGCAGGTCTTCATCGACAAGGTGAGTGCGTTCGCCAAATTGACCGGTGACTACTCGGTGCTTTCGATGAACGATATCCATATTATTGCTTTGGCCTACGAGTTGGAGCACGAGAAGAACGGCGACGCCTCTTTGAGAAAGTTCCCCGGGGAAAAGCTCCAAGGAGAAGACGCTGAGAGAGAGAAGCTGCAGGAGTGGAAGCCCAGATTCCAGAAAAACGAACCCGAGGATCCGAAACAAGATGCTGGGGAATCGCAAGAAGCTGCGGAGGACGAAGACGACGGATTTCAGGTCGTGACAAGGAAGCACAGAAAGACTAGCTGGAAACAGCGAAGAAGACCAAAGAACAGCCATGTCGAACCAAAAGCATCTTTGACCGGAAAGGTCTGTCTGTCTGTCGAAGCGACTGAACCCGGTGTCTCTGAATGTGCCGGAGAAAGCAAAGATGTGGAATGTTCCAACGAGCCGTCCCAGCGCGAGGAGTATGACAATGTCGAAGCTGCAGACGAAACGGGAGACGGCGACAGTTCCGAGGAGGATGACGACGGAGACTGGATTACCCCTGGAAACCTTAAGGAAACGATGATGATGGACAAAACCGAAACTGTGCGTGACGCGCCCACTGAGAGGGAGGTCCAGATAGCAGTGGCAATCACCACCGGCGACTTTGCTTGCCAGAACGTGTCCATGCAGATTGGCTTGAAGCTCATGAACCATGTTTCGGGTAGGCAGATTAAGAGCGTGAAAAACTTTATGTATCGGTGCCATGCGTGCTTCAAAATGACGCCGATGCCCAAGCTGGGCGAGAGGAAACACTTTTGTCCAAAATGCGGCGGAGACACCATGATCCGCTGTGCGGTTTCGATCGACAATGTCACAGGCAAGATCACCCCGCATCTCAAGAAAAATTTCAAGTGGATCACCCGGGGCCAGGTATACTCGATGGCCTCTCCGTTGAGTAAAAACACCCAGAAGAAGCAAGGAAATAGTGGGCACCAGCACAACAAGGAAAATAGACACAAGGACTTGCAGAACCCGGTGATTCTACGGGAGGACCAGCGTGAGTACGCCGACGCAATCAAGGAAGATGGGTGGCGCCGCCGGAAGAGCGAGAAAATGCTCCAGGAGTTTGTGGGTGGAGGCAGTGCGGATAACATCATCTCGCCGTTTGGTGCGTCCAACAGATCCAGTGGCGTGAGGGTCGGCAGAGGTCGGAATGCCAACGCGACCAAGGGAAAGAAAAAGTAAACCAGAGGGATTCTGCGGATCAAGATCTACGGTCGAGTGGCCAGCGTGCACGCTTGAGAACGTGGCTTTTGGTGATGTTTAGAAAGAAACAGGCAGCGAAAGGACGTTGCTCAGGTTGCCGGGGACGAATTTGATGAAGTGGGAAACGCCATGCACTGAGCGTGAAGAGAGATTCGGGAAGTTATGAAGGCGTCTGGTTTTCCCCATGAGCCCATTGAACCGCGGCACAACTTTTGTTGCCTGTTCTGACCAATGTTTCTGAGAGGGAAATTGCCCAGTTGGTATCCGGCAGTATTTATCAGCCATTTTTATTGCCTCAAGATAGTGCATGTCTACATAGAGTGTACCTTTGCAAAATGCCCAAAGAAACACCATGAATTCCAGTGGTGTAGAGTATGCGAGGAGCGTCCAGGATAGCAGTCCTGAAAAACGGTGGTGCGGTCCCAGGCAGCCCAATAGCCTTGATCTGAAAAAGAGAGTTCGATCAAATTGGTGGCTCGACATTCATTCTTATAGTGAAGAGCCAATGTTCTGAGTGCGACAAATGGACAATGTATTACCGTGGCGATATTGCTCTAGTCAATGAGTAGAACCACATCCGGCTGCAGCTGAGAATCTGCTTACTTGCCGGAGGTAGGGCCGTAGTTACGACTGCACCACCGGAGCCGTCTGGGCAAAATAGATTCCCCGAATTTTCAGTCTTTTTTGATCGGTGCAGTCCGCTCGTGTCCCCATATCTTCTGAACAGCACATCAAATATTTCTATGATCAGCGAGACTTGGCATCCATGTAATTGTAATCCCAAGAGTGGAGCTAGATGCACGGCCAAGCGACAGCACACTATGTGTCGGCCCGGCGGCTGTGGAAGCACACTGCAAGCTGTTTTCCTCGATATCCTCAAGTTTGAAAACACCCGGGTCCCAATTCTTTTCCCTGAAGTCCCCCCAACATCGTCTGATCCGGAAGGCTCATCCAACTCAGCCGCATGCATGAAAAACAAGGCGTATCGGTGGGATTGTTCCAGTACCACCGCATGTCCTACACGCAGTTTCACGTGTCTTGTAGAAGTCCCGACACTGTCAATAGCACCCTGATGTGATCGCCCCGTTGCGTCAGCTGGCCAGCTTGGGGAAAAGCTCGGGGAGCCTCATGCTTTTACATTTCAGCCGGAGACAAAACCAAGACTTATCAGTCACATGCAAACCACAGAACGGGCAATGGAAAGGGACTTTAGCGCCCACCCCTCTCACCAAATTGTTGTCTCCTACCCATCGTTTAGCACCACCTATTAAGTGCGCGATTGGCCAGCATACTAGTGATTGTCTTTAGACGGCACCATATGAATGGGCAGACACCTGGGAACTCTGGGGCTGTCACAGACCAGCGTGCAGGCCGGCTGGTTGATTCGGCTGAATCCATACGAGTCAATGAAAAACAATAGAGTGACAGTGTCACGTGACACCGGCTCGTCGGCAGCCGCCCGACAGCGCTTCGCCCGAGAAGACACACATTTCATTCAGCAGCCTAGGCCCAGCGGCGACCCGACCCCGAGTACTGTACATGCTAGAAGCAGCCAGTCTAGAGCGGCTTCCCATCCAGCAGCCGCAGCCGAGTCCCGGCCTGCACACAGGGCAGGGTGCAGGTGAGAGAAGCGGTGCCAAAGAAGCCACTTCTGAAGCCTCAGAACACGCACTTGCTTCAAAAAATCATCATAACCGTTGCTTGTATCCACCATCCGGACCTTCGAACGCAGGGAAAGTCACAACGCCGCACCCAGCTGCCAAACCGGACCCCACTCGTGGAAAAAAATCCAAAATCCGCCGCCGCCTCGCAGATCTACGTCGGGGCGCTTATTTCCACCATGAGCTCGGCACAAGCAGCAGCGGCGGCAGCGTTTCTGGGCACAAAAGCGCCCGTGGCGCCTACAGCACATAAGCGCCGCCCGCTGTTACGGCTACGTACCAATCTCGGCTTGCTGCTGCCAAAAACCCCGACTCCGGGCGGCTCCGTGGGGCCAGATACCCCTGGCAGCAGGACACCAGCGCTGCTGGACGCCCCGCCGCCGCCCCAAACTCAACTCAAAAGCAGCAGGGCCGCCACAGGTACAAATACAAAAGCATCTCCCGCCTCGCCTGCGGCCAAGAACGACGGCGTGTACACGCCCGGTTCTGGCGCCTCACGAACGACCAGGGGCCTGTGGATCCTGCGCACGCCAATGGACACCGGGGAGGACCCCGGGCCAACGCCCGGAAACCTGGGCTTCTTTAGCGTCCCCCAGTCGGCATCTGTTTCGTTGCACGACGGGAACAACGACACTACCAGAGCGGCCAGCACAAAGCCGCAGGACATGATCGAGCAGGTACGACAGCTGATCAATGCCAAGCTGAAGTTCGGCACGCAGAAAGATGCGGCGCGCAAGAGCCAGCTTGCGGTCAACGAAATCCGTCAGAGCGTGGATCTGCGCATGGTGTGCACGCCCGTCGCTGCGCGTGGCGTGTCCCTGCGGGCCAGTGTATACGAAGACGCGTTGTCAGCGTGCTCTGGTGGGCACGACTCCCCGAGTGATGTCTTCTGCCACCCTGCAGCGGCCCATTCACGTATGTCCGTGGGATCGGTAGTCTCCGACACTAGCGCTGAGCCTGTGGCGCTGGTGTTGTCGGACTTCAGACTATTGTGCTCGGACGCGGCCAGCTTATCTGCGCTGCGCAAGATGCTGCCAAGCCCGCACAACACGCCGTCACCCATTCCGATCCCGCTCTCGTCACAGGGCGTGGATCGGGGGTTTGCCGCCGCGCCCGATGGCTTGGCGAAGCTCCTGCTAGCGCCTGTCCATGCTGCATTTGTAAGCTCAGATTCTGTGAGTGACCAGGAAATTGTGCCCGCGAAACCTGGGCGGAAGAAGCCGCCCTCCTCTTATGACTCCGAGTCGGTCCGCGATACATCGGGCCTGGACATCGAGTACAGCGGGACTGGGCTCGATGCTAGCGACATCGACACCGACGACACCGAGGGTGTTAAGTTCCCGCTTTTTCCGGGGCTCAACTCTGAGAACCACCACCATCACCGCATAGGGCTTTTCTCGAAGAAGAAATCAAAGCGCGACAGGGGCGTTGTCTACGACCCCGAGACACCACGAGAGGATGCCAGCGAGCTCTCGTTGGCTCCCGCCTCAAGTCTGGCCAACAATATGAGCGTGGTGCATCAGCCTGTCAAGCTCCGCTCCACCATGCGAGAGAAAGACAAGCGTAAGGAAAAGAAAACCGCCTTCAATGAAGACAAGCCCTGGAAGAATCACGGCGACTTGGACGTCATCTCCGACTCGCAACGCAAGCGCTACGAGGGCTTGTGGGTGAGTAATAAGGGTCTCTACGTCGACCGCGTGGCAACTAAATTACTTGGCGTAGACTACGAGCGCCAAGAGGATTCCGAGCTCTCCAAGAGCATGAGGGAGTGCAGCGAAAGGGAGATTTCCGAGCGGGCGGCTAAGCTCTCGGCGAGCTTAAACATGGATTTCGACCTGACCGATGCCCGGGAGCTCCATGGTCTCGAAAGCGTCACGATGCTGAACCTTATACATGGCAGCGTGGTGAAGAAACTCTGGAGTAGAAGCCATCTTCCGCGTGAAACTCTACAAGCAATCTGGGACCTCGTGGACTTCAGGAAAGACGGCACACTTAACAAGGCAGAATTCATTGTTGGAATGTGGCTCGTTGACCAGCGTCTTTACGGACGCAAGCTACCTAAAATGGTGAACAAGCTGGTCTGGTCAAGTTTGGGTGGATTTGGCGTCAACGTAGTGATTAAAAAGAAGAGGCGGTAGGAACCAAAACAGAGCGCTTTCGAAAGGTTATCAAACATCACGCATGTCCTTGAGTCATCACCGAAAAACTTCGGTTCCGTTTATAGAATGAAGGACTTCGCGTGCTTACTCGGAGTATACGCTTTTATTCGCGGGGTTTCGTTCCTGGCATATGCACCTGAGGCTGTCTGTATCATATCAATGCAGGAAATATGTCGCGGCACGAACTTTGAGCTTTCAATTCGATGAAGCTGTATTTGGCTCGGACTGCAACTAGTCCAGAACACCGCTTTCAATACGATTCCATTTGCTGAGATCTGGAAGGGTTTTTCAAAACAGATCTGAGCCTGAAACAAAGAGAAATACTCCCCAAACTCATTTTCGCTGAGTCATTTCCGTGGATCTACCGGTGAGTCTCCTTATTGTTTGCACCTTTCTCGCAAGCGATACAATCCAGATTTTTTTTATCTCATATTGCATTCCGAGCTTGTGGCAAGAGTTGAGGCTGTAAATTTAGCCGCATCATGTCGGGCCGGTCAATGAACTTGATGGATTTACTATCGGGTGACTCGGACGTTCTCCAACCTGAGCAACCGTTCAGCAATTTCAGCAATGTGAATGATTACAACTCGTATTACGGCGAAACCGCCCAGCCCCAGGAACTGCTTCAAAACGCTGCCAATGCACTGTCGGTATATTACCTCCCGACAGAAATGTCCCCTCTCCAGAAAGACATGTCTGAGGCAGTGGTGCATTTTTTCTCATCTGCCCTACTGACTGAACTTTTCCCGCAAAGAGACCGCTCAAGCATTAACAGACTCTTACTGGCTACAGGGGACACTGTGTACCGAGGGTATGAACTGGATTGCCATAAACAAGAAAAAACCATTTCTCTTATGTACGACCAGCTTTTGACTGTCTGCATGCACCCTTCGCTAGTCGTCGACCATTTTATTTCAAAGGGCTTGTTGCTTCTGTCTCCAAAGTCCAGACTTTCCAGTCTATCCGGGAAGATCATGCTTTTCGATCGAGTGATCGACCTGATCGCAGAGAAGTACGAGCTCCAGTCGCCAGCTACAGACTACAACTTATTAGTAGTCGCGAAAAGTATGAAGGAGTTAGAGTTGATCGAGGGATCCATTATCGGGAAAAAGCTACGCTACCGCAATGTGAATAGTGGAAAGAGTCTCTATGAAGAAAACCCCAAGCCTTCAAGGCTCGAAAGAGACGAACCTCCCGACGATGAACAGACCATTGAATATAAGCACCGGCATCAACATTTTGCAGCACGAAATGCGGGAAAAAGCATAGCCCTTCCCAAAGAATTTGTTCTTCATTTGATCACAACCAACTATCTTTGTCTGTCTTATACTTCCGATACAACATACAACTTGATTGTGTCGTTTGACTCTGAGCTCGATGTGTCAAGCCCGGGAATTGAGTTATTGCGGTCGGCTGCGAGGCCTGAATTCAATGCAAGCGGCTTAGCACAATCACCAATTCCTATTCTTATCCCGACACCCGTGTTTTCTGTGGAGCACCTCTCGAAAATTGTCCCGAAGCCTGAGATCGAGTTGGGCAGTCTTTCAACCGACACTGATTTGAAATGGCACTGTCGTATCATTAGATCCTTTGTTACGAATAGGCATTTTATTTTCGAGAATTGCCCCGAGAATATATTTAGCACCAACTACGGAAAACAATTGAGTTCTTTAGATGACTTGCTTTTCAGATGGCATGAAAGTGAACCCAGCTCCGCCCACAAATGGTTGATGAAGTACTCCAAAAAATTGGAAACAGAGACTTCCAGCTCAGAGCTCAAGGCGCGACTTGACAAAAATCATCTTTCTGCCCTCAACAGTATCTTTGACGAAAAATCAAATGTATGGAGCAACATCTGCCTAAAAACGGAGGATGCTGATATCCAAACCTATGATGGGTTAAAGAGACGAATGGCTTGTTTTTTGAATACACGGTTAGTTCAGACGGAAAATCTCAAGACCAAAGCACTTATACACCTCATCCCTAAACTAAGAGAGCAAGAGGCACAAAGACAGAATGAAATTGATAATAATGAAGAAGAAGTCGGAGAAAATTACAGAAAGCTTCGCAAACTCAACGATGAAATGAACGCGGTGGATCGCAGGTTCGAACGAGTCGAAAATGAAAATCAAAAATTGCAAGAATCTGCGACTGAGGCGCAGCAAATGTTTGAGCACTTACAGGATATTCTACAGAACAAAAACGATGAAGAAACCACCAAAGTTATGACCGAGCAAGATTCTTTATTAGAGCAACTAGAAAAAGAAAAGAGCGTTCTTTCGAGCGAGAGCGAAACGCTTGCGGATGAAATTGATGTTTGTCGCGAAGAATATCAGGAAAAATCGACACAGGCCATTTTGGTGGCGGAGATGCTTCAGAAGTTGAAAGAGAAACAAGCGCTGCTTCGAAAAAAGGCTGAAGGTCCGGGAATGCTCATACTCCCTTCACTTTCCAGGAAAGATGAAATTGAAAGTCACGAGCTTCAACTTCGCAGACTCACGGAGGAAAATGCTTTCATAAATGAGCTTTTCGCTCTGCGATTGGATCAGTTGGTCAAGGAACGGAACATGATGGTGGAGACATCCGCCCCGGTTTCAGGGAGCCGTCAGACCCACCGGGTAAGTCGAGCTCCTACTCCGCTATAAACTCAAAGCAAGCGAATGGTCAACAAATACCTGGTGTAATCGTACCATATCAGTGGCATTATTTGCTGTCGAGGTACCGTCGGAAATCGATACGACCCTCAATTCTTATTCAATCTTTATCATATAACGTTAATTTCATATCAGTTTCTAGATATGTACGCTCCTTTTGTGCTATTTGCCTTACGAGTATTATCATACTGTAAACGACTATGGATGTACGATGTAGCCTGATGTGTTCCTCAAAAGCTAGGTGCTTTTTCCAGTACCACAGCTAGACTAGGCCTGCTCAAAAGCTGAACTGTCTGTAAACCTACCTGCTTTAAAGAGATGTAATAACCTGATTCATAAACTACCTTCAGTGTCCTCCAAGCAACACTGTTTGTTGTCCGATACCTTGGAAAGTGCATCGGGCCGCAATGAGTAAGAGGGTGGGAGACCATGTGGGTGGTTCAGCATTTGTAATAAGTTTGGAAATACACTGTGATTTTCCCCTTGTAAACCAATCAAATTATCGGATAGATCGAGGAGAATTATAGAACCGATCCAAGACTCAAACATTCTGTCCGGCTCTGGATAATATGTTAACATGATGAAACTATGTGCGAATGACTTATTGCTCTTGTGAATGCAGCGTACTGAGGAAGTAGCAGCACCTGACTTGCGATGTCTAGTACGTTTTTTTTTCATTTATCTGATTAAGGAGCAAAACTTTATAAATAATATACATAAAAACCTCTAAACAGCTCCCAGCTACGTACCAACGTAAATGTCACGTGCACGTGTTTTCTGTTTTCACGGCGGAAGCTCAGCTCTTGTTTATCTGACTCAAATATATGACTGCCCTCAGATAGTACCAATACTATCATGTGCTAATTCGAACTTTTGCATCCGTGTTGCCATTTTCGCCATCAAATCCTGCATGTATGGCGGTGACTGATCCGGCGTCCTAAAGAGGAAATTGATCAGCGTAGCCGCGATGAACCATCGGATCTCCGTGTCCTGCGGATGTAGAGATCCCACTATCTCGGAACCAAATCGACAATAGCCGTATATCCTACACACCACAAGTTCTGTATCTAAAGGTCGCTTTTTGTACCATTCTTTATTTCACAGAATCATACACAGCAATGGCTGGATGCGCTTCTTCCGGGATTTGCCAGCTCTTCAGCTCCTTGTCTTTGATAAGCTGGATCTGTGCACAGGCACCCCAGATTTTGTCTAACTACACCACTAAATCAGCCGAGGGAATTTCACCGCTGTTCCTTCTTCTCTGGTTCATGGGTGACTTTCTAAGCTTTACTAGTTGTCTTTTCAATGAGGCAGCCCTAAGCTTCCAGATCTATTTGAGCTTGTTTTTTCTAGCAAACGACTTAACTTTGTGCTACCAATACTATTACTATAACAGCATCTTCCCGCGGATATACTTAGCCCAGAAGCAGAAGAGAAATGGGGTTTGCAATGATTCTGAAGCACTGCATCTGACGGAAATTTACGAAGAAGCGGGGGCCATGACTAGCCGTGAAGGAAGAAGCATAAAAAAAGGAAGCTCTAAATATTTCATTCCCTCAGATCTGGAAAGCATATCCAAAGAAGTGATTCATAGCCCCTCTACTAGCCTATCGTCCGCGGGAGCCAGCCCAAAAGGGGCCGCCAGTTTTGGTGCGGCAGGAACGTCGCCGAAATGGGGAAAAGTAGCATTTGCTGCGGGGGCTTTGATGAATTTTGGCGTCACCCAGGCCAGAACAGCCGGTGACATGCCCGAAATTCTGATTAGGTCATTCAAAGAGACTCTTGGACTTGTACTTGCCTGGGGCTGTACGTGTGTATATGTGAGCTCACGGTGTCCGCAGCTATACAAGAACTATCTCCGGAAGTCTGTTGATGGGATCTCACCATTACTCTTTGGCTCAGCTCTCCTCGGCAATTTGATGTATACATTATCTGTTTTGACGAGCTGCGAGTTTGTCTCATCAGGTGACAGAATGTCCTTCTTTTGGAAGCAGCTACCTTATTTGTTAGGCAGCTCAGGCACCATATTATTTGACATTGGGTACTTTTACCAAAGGTACATATACAGAAACGCAGCCTGTGATAACACTGAAATGGGGCTAGAGAATTGGGAGGAGGAGTATTAGCTGATCCCTTCTCCGTCGCATTTCTTTGATTATAGTGAGCGGGCATTTTTAGGAACAGGTGCCATGTTCAGATGGGATCTATGCAACCGCCTATATTTGATAGCACTAGCTCTGTCGGTAATGAGGAAGTACATTCACGGCAATGCATTGAGATAAGAAGTTCACATATGGTGCTTTGGTATACAAACACCAGATGTTCTCTGGCATTGCCACATAATTGAGTTGTCGTCCTGACCAATGAAGGGACCCAGCTCAAACTTGTGAGTGAAGGGCACCCTTGTTCAACGTGAATCATCGTAGATACCATTGATGTCTGGGTTCTTTCAAAATTGGTAAAATACTATTCAGCTGATCATAATTGTTTAGGATAATGAGGGAAATATTGATATCATATCTACGCCCTGAATAAATCCTCAGCCCCTCAGGATATATATTTGTGGCTTCATCAATATGATCAATACGCAGGGCCAGGCATATCCCACTAACATTTATTAGAGCCTTGAAAGATTTGTTCCCCACACTGTCGTGTTTCTAATTTGGGCACGCCAATTCCTTTGAGCTCCCTGGAAGTTTAACGTTCAATTGTGGAGTACTGATTCACCAGGTACGACTCATAGTTACCATTTGAAGTAGATTCCTGTGAGAGGGTATTTGAATTCAGAGATGATTATGGAACACCTTGATTCGCATCCAGGCTTCACTTTACAAGGCTCTATGAATGTGAAATATTTGAAAATAACCAACAGAAGAAGGAAGCATGTCCAAATCAGCTTCTTTCGCGCCAGATATTAAAGATGGATTCAAGCCCTGGGTCTCTGATTCGCGCACTGTATGTGGTGAAGACTTGCGAAAATGTCTTGATGTGCTCAATCCATCTTAGTCCATTTGCAACACCGGAAATACCCCATACAACGGCGGCTCATTGACTCGTGTTTTCCTTTCGGCTTGAACTGGACCTCCATTTTCGAGTTCGCTCATTATACAAACGCAATTTCCCCGGGCTTCTCTATGACCCTTTGGAATATCCCCTCCACTTCGATTCCAATTTTCACTTGAATCATGCTTTATAGATACGTTGCTAGACAGTGGCACCCAAAAAGGTACAACATCACGGCAGCACAAAACCCTGTATTTGCGAATAGCGTGTTTGCACGGCAGAAGCTTCCCGAGAATGTATTGGACCTTCCGCCAACCACATACCCTAATCCGCTCTTTCGCCTCAACAAATCGCAGCTCTTGGAACTAAAGCTAAAAGAGATCAAACACCTTTTGAAGATTCCACCAAGGTCTGTGAGCGAAACTGATCAGTTTCACAAAAACATCATCGATATTTTTCATGATAACCTTATCACGGACACCAAGTTGGCCGTGCTCTATCTTGACCTCATCACCGAGCCTCTGGTGCGGGAAACTGTTCTTGAGTACTTGCGCACCTTCTATAAAAAAGAGTTGCTTCGGCTGTCTATTCTCGCGTTTATTGAAGATCCCTTATCTCCGGCTTGCCGGAAAGCGATCAAGTTCAATATCTACAAGATTTTAGACGGCTCCAGCGAGGACCCGAAAACTGCCGCGAATATCGCCCTCAACTATATCACTAAATTGGCCCTCACGGGTCGTGTCAATAAGAGGACAATTTTTTTGGGAGAAGAATACCTGCTTTTGTTCTACAAGAACTTGCCCAAGGAGCAGTGGACACAATTGTTTGCTGCGTTGGTTCAAACAAACATCAAACTAAGCGATGTCCAACACTACAATGCGATTAAAGATATACTTCTAGCTGGATCGGCGCTAGACAAGTTTGTTGCCCGTACGGGCATGCTTAGTGCCAAGTGGCATGATACTGAAGTGCCGTATTTGTCGGACCCTCAAAAACAAAAGATGACACTATACTTCCTGCTAAACGAGCTTGCCAGGTTCACACAAGATATGATTCGGCAGAAAGACGTGACTTCTCTGAATATGTATCTTGAACTTCTAGTGACAAAATTCGAGGCTTTGAACGACCCTGATCATCTCCAGCTTGTTCTCAGCGTCATGCTTTCTCATTCCATGGCGTTCAAAGGCCCACAGGAATGCCTCGATTTCTTGCGCTACATTTTAGAATCGAACCTCCAGGTTGAGCCCAAGACTTTCTTGCGGGTCCTTACGGCATTGCGTTTGGATCACTTTTATGACGAAGCTCTACTTTTAGTGAATTATCTCCATAAAGAAAAGCTCTCTTCAGCAGAGCGTTCAAAATTGGTGGCCGAGATCATTAAAGTTATCACAGGTAAATTCAGTCTCCATCCGAAAGTTGTCTTTGGGTACTTTTCTTCCCTTTTCAACGATACCGACAACAACGCACTTCACACACTCAAGGACTTGCTTTTATTGGACCTCGTCTATGGCCCAGGACTGGTTGATAGCCTGTTTGCAATTGTCGAGCAGGCCGAAATCCACGAAGGATTGAAGAATTCGAGAATGACCCACGCAATTTTGCGTCAAATGTATGTGGTGACACTTCGAAGTTTGCCCCTCGAACAGAGGAGCAATCCCGTTCTCATTAGCAAGTTGTACGAGGAGTACAAAAAAAAGATTACTGAGGCAACAAAAGAAGAAGATGAAATGAGCCCTTTCAATCAGAACCATATTGACGAAAAGATATTGTCGTTGTTTCTCGATCTCCTTGTGCGTGAAGATGCAGATGCAAGAAACAACTTGGACCTAGTGTACGATCCTTTCAAGTTCGCCACTGCCAAGTTAATTTTCAACGATTTCGTTCAAGCACATCCCGCGCGGGAAACCATCAAGAATACATACATTTTTGATTTGATGATTAGCTCTGGTTTACTCAAACATCACGACTTGAGGTTCTCCCTCAGTGCATTCAAAAAAGCCAGGGATTTAGGTTTGCCCATCACGTTCAATCAAGTCAATCCCCTCATCATTTACCATTACCTGAAGGGTGAAATGGACAAGGCTCAACAGTGGTTCATGCTACTTATTCAAAGCGGCGCCAAGGCAAAGTCTACAGCGGCAGACCGTTTGTTTGATATTGCAAAAGAGCAGAAATGGACCTATACTGGATCACGATACAGAAACGCCGTGAGGGTCAAGCTGAGAGCTGCACGTAGTGAGTTGGCAAAGTTGAACACGAATCCCACCGCCTGCCTCAATATTGGCACATATATTCCTGTCTCCAGCGCAGCAGACATAACCATGGGCGAGGAGCTAGAGAAAATCCTACACCAACTTGCTGCACAAAAGAAAAACAAACAAGAGAGGAACTGAGGGTATCATCCTTTATATTCTTGAGCAATCGAGCCTTTTTGTTTTGGGCTGTGTATCCGCAGACGTTGGAGATTTTCGCAGCCGACCACCCGTACACCCGTACACCATACCATGAACCACGCGCGATGCGTTGTGATATGTGTTGACAAAGAGACCGGATACGGTAACATTGTAACAAATGAGAAGCTTTCAGGCCAAAATAAGTAAGGGCAGACACACATTCAAAGGTGTTTCAGAGCGGTGGGGATATTTGTTAGCAAAACACGCGCGCGGCTTTTGTCTAGTGTCATCAAAAATTCTTGCTCCACGTTAATCGACCCACATTCGGTTTAACAGGTGAACTGTTAGACAGCATCGCCCGAGAGAATACCAGTGAGCAGATCTCTCCTTCTTTACTTAGTTTGGTAGCCTCAGGGATGGAATAAGAGGAAACATCCAGAATATGTCAGCCAACAATACCTTCAATAAAGATACGCATTTGGCGACATCCCCCATAGGACTACGCCGAGGTCATGACCCGCTACTAGACCAACACCTGGCCAGCAGCCTTTTGGTTTCTTCGCAGAATCCCCCGGAGCATTCTTTACAAGATGTATCGCTTGTCAGTCTGCTAGACGTGGAAAAGCAATTTGATCTGATAGCCTCAAAAGTCACCGAGACCATCCAGAGCATCAGTTCCATATACAACGAGATTGGGTACACAGCGCTGGAGATTGCGGCGAAAAAGGCGGACATTTTTGAAACCATCAACAATGCTATTTTTTCGTTCAAGAACAACCTAGAACGTGAGAAGAACACCATCAACAACGAATGCGAGTGGCTTCGGCAGCAAATTCGCGTGATTCTTGCGATGTTGAATGATCATGCTGGCGAGAAACACTTAAAGCTCTCGAGCAGAGCCATTGTTTTTTACGACGAGTCTATGTACGCGGAAGGATGCAAAGAAGATGTACTTCAGCACATGAGCAAACCACACCTGAAAAGAAGCATGGGCTTTCTGGCCAACTCGTTTCAGTTTCTGGATGATTCGCCGTCTTCTCCCACAAACTTACTTCTCTCTGGCAACCCTGCGCTTGGATCTCCATTCAAATATTCTGCCCTCGAGCCACATCTCTCTGAACTGAGAAATCCGGATGATTCTCAAAGAGCAGCTGCGATGGGTGAGGCAAGTGCAGCTGGTATTCAGAATCAGTACATGACAAAACATCGCCCAAAGTTGCCGCTGCTCCAGTACAAATCACGGCTAAATCTGATATTTCTAGAGGTCTTGAAGGCGTTTGTGAAAGTGTTCAAACGATTTAACGAAGTGAATCGGATGTTTTGGGAAAATATCGACACCATCACGGAAGACTTCACGGCGCAGAAACACTCCGGCTTTTCAGAAACCATACCAAGAAAGCGGGACGCCGATGAACAGGCTGTGCTTATTGCCGACTTTGAGTCGATTCTAGAGCGATTGAACATGACAACCCGGAACTACAATCCACAGTCACGCCAGGGTATGAGTGACACTGCAGTGAAGGATGTCGCTTTCATAATATCGAGTCCACGGAAGAAAATGCATTCGATGGCTGGCCTGGAGTCGGATATCGACCCTGATGCTTCTTCTGACGAGGCTATGAATCGACTTAGGGAAATCAACTATAAACTTGTACACATGATCCGAGGCCTCAAGGTGACTAAAGTCACCAACGAGACCATCTCACGGTTGGCGAAAGAAGTCGAGAACACTGAAAAAGAGGTCGAAACTCGAGTGCAGAGTATGAAGGACAAAATATCCGAGTGTTTGAAGGCAATTGATATACTCTCCTTGACGGAGCTGGACCTTATTGCCATACAGCGGATGCAAAGTCAATCTGACCGGCAGATGCAAGCCTCTTACGCTGGTGAAGGACTCTTTGATATTGAGACACTCAGATTTATTCACAATAATCCTCGCGAGTTTGGGTTGATGGATCATCATTTGAACTTCGTTGCAAGACTCTCCAACACTCTACAAACAATCTGGGAGAATAAGGAAAAGAAATGGAAGCAGTATTCGCAGGCCTGTTTGAGTTTATGGGAGAAGCTTGGGGAAAATAGAAGCTATACCGAAAGTTTTCTCGCAGAAAACTCTAGCCTCACGGACCTCGCGTTGACGAATTTCAAACTGGAATTGAAGAGGTTATACACAATGAGATCCGAATATGTGGATAGCTTTATTCTTGATGCCCGAAAGCAGGTCCTCGAGCTTCATTCGAAATTGCTCTATTCAGACGCTCGGTGTGAAGAGTTCAAATACAAAAACTACGATGTGAATGATATCTCTGGAGATAAGGAATATATTCTAAATGAGCTCGAGGCGGAAATTGAGAAACTCAAGCAAGATCACATTTCCAAAGAACCAGTTTTGTCTCTCTACGCTGAACTCAATGAGTTGCTCGAGGATCAGAATTTCCTCAATGAGTCGTCCAAAGATTCATCTCGATTGCTCAGCAAAAACTCGTGCAAAATATTGTTGAACGAGGAGAAGATGCGAAAAAAAATCAACAAAAATTTACCTAGAGTCCTCAACTCCTTGAAACACGAGATTATTACCTACAACAATAGAGTGCTCTCGGAAGGTCTCTCTCCTATCACTGCTGGCAATGAGGATATGTTTGAGAAAATTCTATTGACGGAATCTGACTTAAATATGCAGGGGAGTAAGTCGACAAGAGGCAAGCCTGGCTTTGGCTCTTCGATGAAAGCATCTTCGCCTAAAAAGCATAGCTTGTCGCCTTCGAAAGTGAAGAAACAAGCGACACAAAGAAAATCTTCGACTCTTCCTGGTACTTTGCACAAGAGACAGGGATTGCCGCAAAAATCGCTGCTGGTGAGATCGAGAATGACGCAAATGCCAGAAACGAATATCAGCAGGCGTTCTCCCGAAGAACACCTCGGAGAAAAGAAAACTGCGTCTAGAAATGCCGTCTTGGTACCCCTCAACACATCTTTGGCTCCAAGTACTACGTCATCCGTCGGGCCTTCGCCAGTAAGCAGGGCAGATTCGAGTTCAAGCAGCGCCAGCAGCAACGGCACTTTATACTCAATGTGTTCCCGTGTTTCGCCACTCAAAACGGCGCTAAACGCCAACCGGTCTTTCTCTGATAATTTCTCCCCTTTGAAAAGAGCCGACAAGGGTACCGCAACGGGGTCTGTTTTGACAGAAGACGAGAAAGAAAACCCGTTTGTTGCATGGAACACCGTTTTTGGAGGACCACTTGTGGCGCCTTCAAAACACATGAAATCCCTGGTGGCTGCAAGGCTTAGCAGCGGTAGTCTTGCAAACTCCACGATTGTTGGAGATGACTACCAAACATGGCGGGATGAACGAATCAAGGAGATCAATGGGGAGGACTTAGACTTATGTTAGCATGACTAAGGTTCGACTTTCACGAGCTGTTCTGAAATATGGGTTCAACGGATGCAGTGTAATATACAATATATTTGGTGTGAAATTCTAGTAGTCATTAACATTATAAACCCCTGGCGCCCACTCAGTACCCGACCACTCTGACTTTCTTCTCGGCCTTCTTGTTCTTCTTGTTGTGCTTTTTGTCACCCCTGTCCCCAGCCTGGTCTTTGTGAAATGCCGTGTTCATCTTTGCCTGGACATCGTTCATTTTGAAGAATTCCTTATCCAAATCGTCAGCTGCACTTCCCAACGCAGCCTGGCGGCCACCATAAAATCTGGTGGTGGGGCCAGTGGCGGGCGCACCAGGCGTTTTTTGGTTGGGATCCTCGGAAAGATGCATGGAGAAATTAAGCTTGCTCAAATCGCGGGACAAATCAAAATCGTCGGCCTTGATGTTCTTCGCCGCAAGAGCCGAGAGGAGTTGCTGCTGCCTGTTATCTGGTAAAGACTGCAACGTGTAAATGTCCTTGTTGAACTCTCGCGCCTCTTCCAAAGAAGGAACGCCGTATGAGCCATCAGCCAACTTGTTTGGTGGGGGGTTGATGTAGAGCAATTTGCCGTTCACGTAGTCCTTCAAGATGTATCTGGAGGCACGTGACTCATCTGCAGATCCGAAACCCTGGGTCATGTATCCACGGGCTCTGGCGTATGCGTTTAGAAGCTCTCTTGCCGTTGGGTAGATACCGTTTCCACCATCATTCTTGCTCTGAATTGGAATGTGAATACCGTAGACAGCTTCCAAGTAGAACTTCGGGATCCGCTGGCAGACCAAGGAGGATGGCGGGATATGTTCACGCAACTGGTCAATGGGCAAGACACCGTTACACACTAATTCACCGTTGGAGTAGGCGAAGTTGGGGAACACAAGACCGGGACAATCGCACAACACGACCTCAGGCGAAAGGAAAATGGTCTGGAAATGCTTGGTCTTTCCCGGGGTGGCCGACACAGAGACCTTCTTGGATCCCACCAACGCGTTGATGGTAGAGGATTTTCCCACGTTCGGGTAGCCCACCAAGCCGATTTGCAACTTGCGGTCGGACTGATCCTCCGAGGCCTGGATCAGAGGCGCGGCGGTCATAAACAAATGCTCCAACTCCTCGATTTTGAGGATCCTGGTGTCTTCCTGCTCCTCCTCCTCCTGCGCGTCTTGAGCCACGCTAGACACGTACGTGGGGTCCCGGGCCATGTTCTGTTCCTCCTCCAACTCCTTCTCCAAAAGCGCGTTGGCATCAGCCGCGGAGAAAAACACGTAGCTGATTTGCTTCTCCTTGAAGTAGTTGGCCCATTCGATTCGCTGGTTTCTTGTGAGGAGATCGGCCTTGTTGACCAAAAGCAAGTTGCGCTTTTCTTTCCCCTCGTCCGGCTTGCTGAGCCCAGAAACATACTTCTCCAAGTCCACGGACCGGAAGTCCAAGGGGCTTCGGGCATCGACAATCTGCACCACAAGATCACATCTTTCTACCACACGCCACAACTGGCGCCACACCTCGATGTTTCTTTCGAAGGGCGTCAACAACAAATCGTTGGTTTCTGTCAACGCCGCCAACTGACGTCTCCATTCCAAGAATGCAAGGTTCTCCTGTCTTTCGATCTGTAGCTTCAGTTGCTCTTTGGTCCACTTGGGTCTGCGGGGAATGGTCAATCTATTCTCGAAACTCTGGTGTTTTTCCCGCAACGCAATGGTCTCCTCCTCAGACAACAACCCGGTTTGGTTGACGAGAGACGTGTTGCCGACCTTGATGATTTTGACTTGCTGGCCTTTTTCGGCAGTGAAATCGTGGTCCGCCAACTCGGCCGTGTTCAAAAACTCATCCAACGAGTTTTCCTGCGTCACGGACCGCAACTTTACCCACCCAGCTTGTCTCTTATCGGTCGTGAACCGCATTTCGCCATCGGGCAAGTATTCGATCGAGTTTTCTTTGAGTCTTTGGTTGGCAATGGACCTTCCGAGTCCAATGGTGTTCTTGTTCTTGTGGTGCACGGGCTTGGGGCCCTTGGGCACCTTATATTTTTTCTTTTCTGGATGCAACGCCCCTTTGTTTTCACTCATTTTTATGCGTGTGTGTTTGGTGGAGGCTGTTCAGAATGTGGTGGAGAAAAGCGAGGAAGTCTCTGCCAAACAAACCGAATAATGTATGGGGGGTGCGATGGCGATGAGAGCTGACGAGAAAAACCGGGACGCAGGAATAGCAGGTACGGATGTGTACATAAGACATATCCCCCAGAAAAAGACCATTGAAGGGGACTCATTCTGGCAACGTAGGCGTCAAAGGATATGGGGAGCATTAGGGGATCTGGATGGGGCTGGATCCGGGGATTTCTTTTTTGAATTTCGGGTTGGTGTCGTTGTTTGCTGCGTGTTCTTGTATGTTCCTGTTAATTAGAGTCGGCCCGCATTAGCTGATCCATGTATATAGTATTGGAGGCATAATAACTGAAGCTGCTAGTAAAATGGTGATGATTTTTTTCAAAGCAAGAAATCTTAGTACTGTGTAATACTTGAGCAAATTTGTTATAAAATTTATTATACTCTGGAATACTTTATGTTTTATACATATACTACATATCTTAGGGCTATGCGGTACATGGAAGCCGTCGTTTGGGGAGAAATGATCTTTTGTCAACGCGAGTGTGTAGAAGGGTAGAATTTATGATATATGCCCTTTACGTATATATACCTCCATCCTTTTAGAGTTTCTGTGGAACTGAAGAAAAGCTAGCTCACTGCATGCGATGAAAATGCAAACAATTATAGACGAGCCGGCGACGCCTGCCATGATTTTAGGAACTTTTCAGCTTCCCTGGAATGATTCCAGATTAAGCAAAAAGGGTTATCTCTCAAACCACCGGTTCTTTTTTGCAGCGGACATTTTGTCCGGTACGTCAAAAGAGGAGAAAAGACCTGCTCCAAAGGCAGGCTTACTAGGCACGACTCACTAGAAGAGCCCAAGGATGATTTTTCACATCTCGGTCAGTGGTTTCTTTATGCTTCGCATGGTCACCTACGAAGCCAGTAAGTTGATATCTCTAATATGGATCTAGCTTGCAATAAATATGCACAAATATCAAATGTACTGCGACAACCACTTGAAACCCTCGCCGTAGCCCATTCTCATCACAACTGACACCATGAACACCTCGATAGGCCTAATGTTTTCGGGCAATTTTCCGACGTCTTTACCGGTGGTGCCGTACAAATCTAAAGCAGCCTTCAACTCGGATTCGTTCACAGCATTTGGCTTGTCGATCTTGTTACCCAAGACCAAAAACGGCACTTTACTAAGCTCCTCGATCTGGAACAAAGCGGCCAACTCGGCGCGCGACTCGGCCAATCTTTCGGAGTCGGCCGTGTCTACCAAAAAAACGATTCCATCGACCTCGGGGAAGTAGTCTTTCCACAATCTACGAGCCTGTTGATGGCCACCCAAATCAAAGGTGGTGAATCTCACTGAGCCGATGGCCAACTCCTCGGAAGTGGGGTGCAACGTGGGCTGCAACTGGGCTAAGCGGTCGTTTTTCAACATGTGCAACAACGTGGTTTTTCCGGCGTTGTCCAAACCCAAAAATAACAATTTGGCGTGCTTGTTCCACAAGCCTAGCGACGACAACACGTCTTGTACTGCGGATGTTAGTAGATGTGGCGATAAGCCTTAAGATGCAACTACTGGACCTAGAAAATACCGGGCTATGTTTTGCGGGTCCGCTCCCCATTGGGGGTGTTTGGTTTATATATGCGACAACCAGGGTGATATCTTATCGGCGCCAGACACAAGAAAGTACTAAAGCGATACCTTTTAGGGAGGGAAGGCCGGGAGCGAGACTTTTCCATGGTTTCTGTCGGTACAAGTGTGTGATCTACATACCCCAGCTAAAGATCCACATGTTCAGTTTGTTTATGTATAACTAGGTCTAGTTGTCCTTTAGAGAAAATGGATCTTGGCCTCGCCCACATTCCCGCGGTGCACGGGTGTGGGAGTCTCGGGCGGGCGTGTCATTTCCCAGGGCCCACAGGTGATATTTGGAATTCGGTTCAAGACCGACAAAGCGTTTTTTACTTTGATCTGATTGAATTCGGCTTCAAAATAATTTGATTTGCTTCCTGTGTGTTTTTTTGACGTGAATTGCTTGTCCGGACATATTGTCTTGGAGTATCATCTACATTGGAAGGCAGCACTGGGACTTCGATAAGAAGATACTATTATTTCGCAGTCCGGGAGATGCACAAGGCGGTATGGTAGCTCAGTATTTTGGGTAGATGTTTGGTCGACCTCATGATCGTGTACACCTTGACCGAATGGTCTTCCAAATATGAGAGCTGTTGATCAACGTTTGGGTGAAAGGGAGTATTGAGAAGCTCCCATATGGCCGACATTTCATCCTCTCGCATAAAACCATTTCTGAAAAGAGCCGGTTTCCGAGCTTTTGCACTACATGTTGAAGCAAGCGGAACCATACCTTGCAAAAACTCCCATGACCCGAACAGAGCCCAGATACAGGACATGGCGATCGGGATATGATAAGACCGAGTCTGCTTGTAAAAAATGTGCAGCTGATGGTCTCTGAGAAACCGACGCGTTTTTCCCGATTTTTGGATGTCATTGAACATTAATCCTGTTTAGGAAATGCAAACTCGCAGCCTTCGGCACGGAGCTTGTCAGCGTGCTTTGCAATTGCAATGTTTCGAGTTCTCTTGACATCGGGAATTCCTGTTCTTTCGCTGATTCTCTTCTCATCCCAGAACAGAGGCAAAAGCCCCTCTCTCTCTGTGCCACATCGGAAAATCCAATTGTAAAGCTCATTTGCAAACACAAAGTCACACCCCTGCAACGAATGGAATTCCTTCTCACCTTTGGCATTGAATTCAGCCTCGTAGCTCAGCTTCATTTCCTCTGTGGGGGGTAGCAGAATCCTCCCGGATAAGACGCGCGCCACCACCGCTGCCTGGGACTCACTGATGGGCAATGGAGAGTTCATTTTCATCAATCCAATGAACAGAAGCGTTGGGTCGTCCACATAGAAAGTCTGTTTATAAAGGCCTTTCACACTCACTCCGTTTGTGATTTCGGCCGAGTAATTGCGAAGAAATGGAAAGGTGTAGAGGAAGCCCGTGCAGAATACTATTCTGTCTATTTTCTCAAGAGTTCCACCATCGACTGTGTGAGCTTTTCTTGTGGAAACTTCGTATTTTGTGACAAGCCTCACCTTTTTGACATAGTCGTATTGAGATTGTTCTAAAGTCTCATCTTTTGTGCTCACATAGACTTGCTTTGCAGTAGTGCCGATTTGCATGGCCAAGTCCATGCCGCTGGCGAAGTTACCAATGATGAGCACTGTTTCGTTTCTGAAGTCAGTGGAGCTTACAAAATACTTGGAGTGAGTCACAGAATGCGGATCCTGTTCACTCCATTCCTTTAAACCTGGGGTGTCCGGAATAAAGGGGAGCTCAAAGTGGCCGTTTGCGACCACCACTGCGTCGTATTCCTTGGTAGTCCTTGTTGCCGAGGTTAAATTCTCACTAGTCATGGTCCATTTCGAGTCCCCAGGGTTTTTCTTGACGTCCAACACATTTGTCTTGAAGCTGAATTGAACGTCCTTGGGGATCGTATCAGCGTACCGATGCAAGTATCGAAGCACCTCTGAGCGATCAATGAATTTGGACTTGCGGGGCTGGAATGGCAAGTTGCTATATTCCATGAGAGTGTCAGTGAGGTTTGTCTCTAGATTTTTGTACATGGAGGAGGGAAACTCTGTTTCCAGATTTCCGTTTCGGCAGTGTTTTTCCTCACCGTTTGGGTCTGTGGATGGGATTGGCGGAGCAACTGTGCTCTTATCTTCAGTGAATTTCCACACTCCACCTATACTGTCCCGTCTCTCGAATACATCGACAGTCCAGTTTACCGGCTCTAAGGCAAGGGATTTTGCAGCTGCCAACCCCCCTGCACCAGCCCCGATAATGGCAATGTGTTTTTCCAGAGACATTTGCGTGGGGGCAATTCGGTACAGATCTTTCGAGGCTTGTTGGTTGAAAGAAGCGGAGTGCATACGAGACACGCTTATCAAAGTTGTCAAAAGATAATGATACTGTTTTTTTGTGAACTTTTTCCAGATCAATCTGGTTGAGGAACAAACGATATTGTCCATACAGCACAACTGTAAATCCAGCGTCAAAACGAGCCCAGTACCTTCCGTTAACTCGGCTTGAGTTAATTAAGGCTTGAGTTAATTAAGGCTTGAGTTAATTATGGCTTGGGTTAATTATGGCTTGAGCTCTGGCACGCATCTGCAGAAGCATTCATCTCACGATCGATAACTATCAGAAGTCTCCTGTATCAATCGCTTCGACTCAACCCCCGTAGGTTACTACAGAGACATACTCAGTATTTGGCTGTATTTGCTAAAAGCCCAACAAGAAAAGCAGTTGAAATTGGCCGCGTTTTTTGAAAAGTTTAAAAGTTCTGATATACCTGAAATTAACGGTCACGTGAAGAGAGTTGAGTTTGGAGGATTGCGTCTGCTTCTGCATCGTTCACCAATTGAATGATAAATGACAGCCAATGCACTAGTGTGGGAGAATAGACGGAATGAATGCTAGTACAGGGCTCGTAAAACATTGCTTGGGGATATCCAAAGTCCAAAGGCCTGAAATCTATGTGCACGCTACAGATCTGCACCTAGGATACTAAATTGGGGTTGCTCCGGCAAGGACTGTGCATTGGGGTTTCCCCGTTTCTCGTATTTAGACTGTATGATATCCTTCAACAAGTAAATCTAAGCAAGTTTTCCGTGGATAACATTCCATTCAACAATCTTACTTGTGGATCTGGAGAACACTGGAAGTGCAATAATAGCAATGGCTGACTCCACCGCCAGTATAAAGTCCATATATAGCGGAAAGGGGGGGTTTTCCGACGAGGATTATGAGGATTTGTCGGGTACATCGCTGGCTCCTTTCAGTTTGAGCGGGAAGCCGATCTCGAATAATCTCCAGCAAGCTTTGAGAGAGACAAACACTGACTTTAAGAAATTCCAGGACAATTTCGCAGCCTTGAATACGGACCAAGCTTCCATTCCCGGCATCACAGAACCTCGGTCCCATCATCACACTGAAGGTTTTGGGAAGAATCCGGCGAAGAACTTCGATCTTGAAACTGCAGACGGCTCAGATTTCAAAACATGGCAGGCGGGTGCTCCCGAATACTACGTGAATCATGTTAGGAGTACTGGCGTATCCTTAGCATCCTTATACAGCGGCCATCGGCTGGGAACAAGGTCTCCCAGTAGAGCAGAGTATTCAGAGGCAGATTATTCTCCAAGCGAGTCCTATTCACGACCGCTTTCACGCAACTCCAATAACTCCGCCTTTTCTACCATCGCCACAAAGGATGGCATAGAGGGGAAAAACCCGTACAAAGTCGGTCTGAAACCGCTCCTTGAGACAGTGTTGGCCAACAAAAACCAGCTTTTGCTGTCAAATCCTCAGAATCAGCACACCCAGGATTCTAGCAAACGTCACAATGCTGACTCGAAGAAATCACCGCCTTTGAGAACAGCCACAGTCACGGATTCTGCTCCAGAAATTGCCGAGTCCAGTCTTCTGCCACAGCTAGATGCGGCGGAGTATCGCCCTATCACTATAGACGAGAAGATTGAGCTCATGAATTGGGACTCAATACAAGGAAAGTGAAAAGTGTGTTCAATCAGTCACATGGATATGTCGATCGAGTGAGACAACCCACATGTCGCGATTTTGGAGGTTTCGCTGGCTGCGGTGTGCTGCTTTGATTCAGCAAATGACTGTTATTTTGACAACATTTGCATGTGTGGATTGCAGAATACACGATTGGTATCATTCCGGTTTGCAGCTGTAATCAAAGGAGCAAGTGTCAGGTCAAATGTCGTATTCTGTTAGAATTTGAGCTGACTTGGGAATCTTAAGCTAGTGGGTATATTAAAACTGCGCCAGATACCTAATTTAGTAGGCATGTCCAGGTCAATCGGCGTTCGGAACTTATATGGCCCATTTTTGCTTTGCTCCCTCTGGACGTGACCAAATGAAGATTCGTTTCTCCGGCCTATGAGAAAATCAGAACAAAATATTTACACATTCAAAAGAACATATTCACTTCCAGCTATACTCGATGCGCGAAATCGTTCAGACGCGCGAACATCTGAAACTCTGAACGAGCTCTCAGTTTACATCCAACAGAGACACCTTTCTAGTCATAAAATAATAATGCTCAGACTCACTTCAAGGGTATGTGCCAGGCGTGCTGCTCAGCGCGGCAGAATTTCTATATCGACAGCCAGACGGTTTCTTTCAAATGAGCCAAAAGAAACATTCACTAGGTTGAACGACCGCAGTGACCCCACTAGGAGTCAATTTTTTCAGTATACATGGGGTTCGTGGTTAAAGAACAACGCTTCGGAGAAAGCCAAAAGAGAGACCAGATTCAACATCGAGAACTTGTCGTCGTTTTTGAAAACTTTGAAGGTGCAAGATTTAGACGTGCTTGCCAAACCACACGCTTTGTCCAACGGAATTGTGACCTTACCCAACAACTTGACCCAGAAGATCATGGGCACATCCGGCTTAGAAATCAGGTCAATATCCAGTATTCATGAGGGAAAGCATCACAGAGTTTACAAACTCACCTTGGCCAGCGACAAGGAATTGGTGTTGAGAATCCCTTATAAATTGGAATCTGATTCCGCCATCGAGCACAAGATCAAGAGCGAGGTTGCCACAATGGATTTCCTTGCTGAGAAGCTAAGCGCCCGCGTCCCAAGGGTCATTGCCTATGGTGCCACTCGAACAAACCCTTTGCAAACTCCGTTCATTTTGATGGAGCATGTAGAAGGAGACTTATTGATGAAGCAATGGGACCCCATGACGGCTGACTCCGATACTAGCAAAGCCAAGTTGCTGGCAGTTATCCAGCCCATTGTGGATTTTGCAGACACATCGCTTTCGGTCACCTTTAACCGGTTTGGATCTCTTTACTTTTTCGACGATGTCAACCCCGAACAACAGTCTGTGCTTCCATACGACGGCGAGTCCAACGAGGCTTTAAAAAATAGATGGAGAATCGGGCCAAGTGTGGAAAGAGCCTTCTCCAGAAACAAAAAACACTTGAATGCGCAGCAGGTTGGCCAATTCAATGGGCCCTGGGACGCGGACAAGCCATTGGATATGATCACAGATGTGGCGGGCGTTCATTTGGAGGGCTTGAGGCTGAGACTTGCATTGGCTCAGGCAGATGCTGGCAACAAGGTGGAGAATGTCGATGCGTTGAAAAAGCAGATTGGCGTGTTTGATGACTTGAAAACAATGTCTCAAAAGCTCTTCAACCCAACTTCCAAGTCCATCATGAACGTTACAGAAATGTTCAAACCCAGACTCTTTTTTCCCGACTTGGACCCCTTGAATGTGATTGTTAGAGACGATGTCTCTACATTTCTTGACTTTGAGCACGCTTCGATCAAGCCTTTCATTTTTGCCAACTACCCATATTTTGTCGCATACCAGGGGGCCAAAATTTACAACTTGGAGGAGGACATTCCAGAATACAACACCATGGATGATGTTGATAAGCAGCAATACCAATTCATGTACTACAAGACCAGAAACGAACGGATGTGGGAACACGCCCTCAACGATAAGAGACACGATTTAATTGCTGTGGCGTCTCCTCACGTGAAAGTCTTGAAAGCACCTTACTTACAGGCATTGGAGTGCAAAAGTGACAAGGACTACTTGTTTGTGGAGAATGCCATGGTACAATTACAAGCCATGTGGAATGTGTATGTTGCAAACGGACTTGTCAACACGGAAAAAAACGGGTTCCCGATCGAATACACGCAGACTCAGTTAGATGAGCACCAGGCCTTTTTGGAAGACCACCAGACCGAGGTCATGTCGACGCCCTTTGCTGCCACAGGGGGTTGGGTGCCTCAAGATATGTTCGCCATGTTGAAGGAGCAAGGCATTTTGGTTAAGGACAAGAACGGTGACTACGTTATTGAGAAGGAAGCTGCATTGAGAGACCTTCCAAGAGCTGAGCTTTCGGAAGAAACTGAGCCAAAGACAGAGCAGTAATTTGATTCTGCGCACATGCACATAGAAACAAGCAAAGTTAATTTCGGTTTGATTTTTTATATCATTCTAAATTGTTTAGTATTGGGCTCAGCACTGTTTTTACGAGGGAGGTGATTTGCGAAAGTAACAGCAAGAAGCAATGAGGTCAAGCTTCGGAGAAATGCAAACAAACACAGTGTATCGGTTGAGGTATTATTTTTGCGTGATTTGAACATCTATAAGGATACAATGCGGTTTAGACAGTTGAAGCCGCTGCTCGTTGGCAATTTCCTGGATATACCTCTGAAGTTGGAGAATGTTTGCAAGTAGAGCGAGCTGTCTAATTCAGCAGCCATTGTTTTGCTTGAAACGTGACAGAGTTGATCAATGCCTTGATTGCGTTTGTCGGACAGAAAAAAGAGGAGGCCTGGACAAATTGCAATATTACAGAAAGGAGGAAGAGGCCTGGACAATTTGAACGCAATAGAAAGGAGGTGGCCATTTTCTCGTTTCTGGCTCAGATTTACCAGCAATCTGTGCATGCATATTTGACATGCCAATGCAATCTTGGCATTCCGTAATAGTTCCGACCGTCTCCGCTCTTTCTGAGAGATTGTATGATTCAAACTCACCTTGGTACTTCCAATATCTGTAGTTGAGGAGTATTCGAGAACAGGCAAGCCCTTCGCTTCACGGGCTCTTTTCTGGGAAACACACTAAAGATATTTACGTGCCAAAGACTTGACTCTGTGGTCGAAATCAGGCGACACGAGGGGATCATTTACCGAATAGAATGGATTGAGCTGTGCCTTAACATACAACTCGTAGATCTCAGCAAAAAAATGCCGAATTGCGGCGTCATCCTGTTTAGTGCTAGACATCGATATCATGTTTTCGGAGCTTGTTGACGTGTCTGAACAAAGTACCAATTTTATGTTTCCCTGTGTTATAAATGCGTTCACCAGCACGCCGTAGAATGAGTCGACTTTCCCCAAATTAAACCCGTTGGTCTGCCACTGTGCGTCCTCAACAATGTCTAGAGATGCATTGCTGATGAATGGTAGAAGCTCCTTCACTTTTGGAGAGAATCGGGCTTCTCCGGGAATCGAGGAATGTCCACTTTTGAACGAGGAGAACTCAAGCTCGTATAAAGGATTATCACGTGTTCCGATGATGGTGAAGTAGTAAGAGGCCATGGCAAGAAACAAACACACGTCAATTCAGGCGTGCTATCAAATTTGTGAGCCTGACCGTGGATGACAAAGCGGCGGATGTTATGGTCAATGCCCTCGGGCACATACATAGTCTCATGCGGAGGACTAGGCAATCGGCCTTTGAAGTGGCGGTGTACGGGTGTTCCGTTATGAGCAAGATTGGCGGTGGAAGAACATCCAACGTATACTTGGAAAAACTATCTTTAGTTAGTTGCTTCTACTTAAGTGGGGAAATAAAGTGCTTGCTTCACTTTCCAACGTCGCTGTCCTGTGCTTGAACGAGATTGGTGTGGTGCATTACGCATTGACGAGCCTTTCTAACCTGCTGCCGGTAGCGAGAAATACGACCAAATGAAAGCGGAATAAACATCCTAGATTGGGATCGCCTTCAATATTGGGTGGATGTATTAGGTCGCCCTTCCATCATTTCTTTTTGTCCAGCATGTCTGAGCATTGCATATCATTCCATATTCATGCGATACACCCTCCAGTAATCATAGCACGGCGGAATTTGCCAATGCCAAAAATCCAGTTTCCTAGTCTACGAGCTGAGGCACGTATCATTTAGAGCTCTATACCAGGCATATAATTTACGGAGCAGACATAATTTACGGAGCAGACATAATTTACGAAGCAGACTTACATAATTTAGAGCCCTGCTTGGTAGGATCACTCGCACACATATTCCGGTTTATGTATGTTTTGTAGAACGGTACAAGTTGTTGACAACAGCTCATCCTCTTAATCTCAAAGCCACTAATGGTCAAATTTCAATGGGTCTGCGCCGACCACATCCGGAAGTACGTGATTGTGATGCTTTCCTCAACGCAGGCTTACGGAGAAGCACGTGATTGATAAAGTATTGAAATACCCGCTTTTTCGCGGGTTTAAAACCCGCTTCTCCAAGATGAAGAAAATACGGCAAAATTGCAAGAGAGTTTTGACCAATCCTTACTACTAAACCAACAATTACCGAGAAGGGTCAAAAAGCGGAGGTTATTCTATCATACGTTCCACAATGCAGTTGGATTCACCATTCTTCAGGCTGCCTCCTAGCTCAGAGATTTGAGACCATTTCCGCACCTGAACAACTCATGGGATACCGTCATGTTCGGTGCACTTTCTTCCACATTTTATAATTTTCTTTCCCTGATGCGACAGATGGTTTGAACCTGGCGTGTCCGCGTGTTCTGCCGTATCCGGAAGTTTTTTCTCAGGATTCTGCGTCGAGTGACTTTACCAGATTCTATACCGCAGACGGTAGACAAGCGACCTGCAGACTATACATCCTTTGTTATTGAAGCTCTTACGAGATCTCGGACTCCAAGATCTGGGCCAAGAGAAATCAACACCATAAAACGGCCGACAACACCAGGCACATACGGATAGCGAGTCATCTTATACCGCTCCAAACAACTTAGTACAAGATTTGAAAAGAAATACCATCAATCCAGAAGCGTTCCTTTGTTGTATTTTCCCTGCTAGACAGGTTACATCAACCGTGCCACGTACCATTATATGATGCTGAGTCAAACCAATCCCACCGGAATATACCGCCACATAGCGCCCATACGAGACAAGCAGAAACCAAACTTCTTATTTTCCTCGGACATTCCCCACAAAATCACTTCATGTGTGGCAAAACTACATTTATATCAGGGAGACTACAGCAACAGGCGCGTAGACCTTGCCGAATACATTCAATGGTTTGATATCACGCTTGAACTAAACACCTTGCTCCTGAGAAATATGGAAGTGTTGCCCTCCGAACTTGCGCGGATCAACTCAATGTTTGTGGCTAGAAGAAGGGTCTCCGAGTTCAATGATAGTATAAGAACACCCGCGTGGCCGTTTCCTGCGGTGTGGAGAGCAATTCTCTCGACGAG
This sequence comes from Metschnikowia australis, assembly GCA_019285895.1. Lineage (NCBI taxonomy): Eukaryota > Fungi > Ascomycota > Pichiomycetes > Serinales > Metschnikowiaceae > Metschnikowia > Metschnikowia australis. The sequence continues at coordinate 57,916 of JAGSXI010000004.1, forward strand.
AAGAAAAACGTTTGTTGTGAATTTTCGCTTAGACGTCGACCAGTTTTCAGTTGACTTATCTAATATCAGTGACATGTGCCTACAATTCCATGCCAACGAAACCATCCAACCCCTACTACTGTCAGATATCGCCAACCATTTGAAGACCTATGTCCGACAAAAGCTTCAACAAGAAATAAACAACAACGACATTTCGCTGGACATCACAAATTCTTCCACCATTCTTCAAGATCTGCCGCCAAATGAGAGTATTGCTATGTTCCAAGTTATATATGAAACCACACCCAAGGAAGCGCTAGATCTCTCCACCACATCTCTAGACGAGTGTGATATTTCATATATCATAGAAAAGCAGCTGGTTTACTATGACGACGACCAGTTTGACAATACGGATGACGAGATGAAAATCTTACACTCTGACGAGAGTGGGAAATTCCAATCAAATGAAGAGGAGGACCTGGATTTTGCTGAGACAAACTCATTCCGCGTAAGAAAATTGGCCCCGGACTTTTTAGCGAGCGAATTCTCCCACATCTCCTTGTCAGAGAATTTGGTATTTACTTCCCTGGCAAAGGAAGCTAACGAAGTTGAAAACAACAGCCAGTTTTCTGTATTCCCGAATCTTGACAGCAAGGAAGTAGAAAAAGTACAAAAATGGGAACCAGCTCATGCATGGGGGGAATATGCAAATAATGATGACGGCGTGGGTATGTCAAATGTGGAGCATGCGGGCGTACCCTCAGAACAGATGTCTGTACATGACGGTATTTTGGTCTATGAAAACAACACCTGGCTCGATGACACGCTAAAAGATGGTTCGACCTACATGACTGAATCTCAGGATACTATAGAATCACCAATGGTGTCTCCAAAGAAGAAAGACAACAAAAGTCACGAATCGGATTCGACTGGTGAGGAAAATTTGTTGCGGAAAAAAGCCTCGATTTCGTTTATTGACCACGACGAGAGCCTCGGTCTCCAGTTTGCTTTCAGGGACTCATCGTCCTCAGTTCCTGAATACATCAAGGAAAACAAGAAGTTCAAGTTTATCAAAGTGGGCAAAGTGCAGAAATTCGTGGACATGTTCGAAGAACACAAGGAAATAGCAAGCAATCCCCTGAGTCGAGTTGGTACGAGACCAGGCAGCCCAGTATCGACTAGGAGTTCGGGAATTCCAACAAAGTCATAGTGTCAAAAAGGAGAAGTTCAATCTCGTAAGACTGTTTTCGCTGGAGTCGCTTTCTCTGTGTGAATAAAAGCATTTTGAAGTGATCCGAGTTAAAAGAATTCAGCTGGCTCTGGCAAGAATTTCTAGTGCGAGGCCCACAAAGCCTGCAAGCATCTTGCTTCACAGTTGGATGTGCACTGATGAGGCTCCAAATGAACACCTCTAAAATCACAAGATTGCATTAGTACTAGACTAAGTCAAGAAGCATGCGAGTCTTGTCGTTGGAGATGATGGACACATACTGTCAAAGCAGAAGAAAAAGACAGACCCTTTTAAAAGCTTCATGATTGCGCCATTCGCAGAAACTCGCGATATGGTTATACCGATGCTTTCTCCAAAGCGGCGATCCGATCTATGAGCTGGTTAAACTTAGTGAATACTTCCTTCGTGGCTTCGTCTTCTGCATTCTTATTCTTCTCGCCACTTGCGTTCACTTTGATCGTTTCCAAGCACCATGTTTCTCGGAGCCCGCGAGTTATTCCTAGGAGATCCTTGCAAAGCCTTATTATTGTCAGAGCGTCGAATTCCATGGCGGCATTCTCCACAGCCAATAGTTCTTTTGGTTTTTCGTCTATCACGGCTTTTTCAAACAAGTCTTGGAACTTATCAAGGATCTGGTAGACGGTAGAATCTATCTTTTTGAGAAGTGTTACGGACTTTTGCTGCATTTTGATGAGTCCGAGGTATCTGTTCCTCTGTGAAAGGCTGATGAAGATCTGAGATGTAAAAGACCTGTACCCCGGAGCCTCACTGAAAGACAAGAACATAGAGATAACCTTTGCCACATCATTCGTGATCTCTTTTTTTTTGTTTTCTTTCTGACTTTACAGTTTCTCAATAAAAGTTCCCAGCTTTTATTTGGATTTCAATTCCCACCCTCAAAGATGTGGTGTGACCAAGTATGCCTGACCAGACTGCTTCGAGCAAAATAATTAGCAGACAGCACTAAATGCCTTGGTTTCCGAATTCGACAAATGAATCTTTCAGGCCAAAGTACTAGGGCCACGGAATGATTGAGGAAAAGAAATGTTTTTATGCTTTGTATCCTCGCACCATGCTTCACTTTATTTACAGTTTTATTGTCTCGTACCAGGCACTTTAATTTTCGGACTCTCCGTCACATACTTTGGGAGCCACGAAGTTACAACATATTTTCCATCTTGCAAACAGATATTTGGAAAATCTTCAGAGGAGGTTGGAAAAAAAAAAAGAAAAAAAAAACTTCCTGATCATAGTCGAGGACCTACGGACCGTAATATCCAGAGTGCTTAGGTATGTGAGTTGGTGCGTGCGCTGCAACGTCCTTCAAAAATGAGACAGAATAGACAATTCCAACTCAACAGATTCCTGCATCATTGGATGTGTCAATATCGACAAACTTATCACTAGACCGTCATATCGAGGAAAAAGCAAACGCATAAACGCAGGACAAAAGCTCATGGAAAGTGCCGGCATAATCAATCTCGCAATCGTCCAATATCTCCACGTACCGCAATACGTTCGCATTGAACATCAAAGCATCTGTCGGAAATCTAGTGTCTTTTGAAACATATGCTTCCTTCCACCGCTGAGAGTACGGGAAAAACAGTACGTTCTAAGATAGGAGTACCACTACAAGACCTACAACTGTTCCTTTCTGCAGGCGCCCCATTCCAAGAACAGCCCAAAAAGCATCCAGAGAGAGAACAGGATGCGCTTTCCATCCACAATCATGTCGAACTTCCGGAGAATTGCTTGGCGCGGAATACAACCAGGACCGTTCTAGAAACTTCGGAGGCTCCTGCTCTGTGCAACTCTGGCCCATCAGCAGAAACAACTTCCCGGCCACCAACAAATACCCAACCCAAAAAACACACACCCTTTTATTTTGGCCTTCCACCAGCAATTCCACCAGCTGGAAGCGAACTAGCCTCAGACGATCAAACCAAAGGGTCAGAAAAGGCCGTAACCAAAGATTTGCAAAAATCCCGAGCGGATATTCTTGTGTCTTCCAACGAAAGTAAGAAAGCCGATAAGAAAGCCAAGGAGGGAAGTTCTGCTGCAAGTACCACCCAGCCACTTGACGAAAAAAGCGCTGGCGTTGGGCTCGAAACCAGCGTGCAAAACCTCAGCTTGAAAAAGCTCAGCATAAGCGATTTGACTGGCTTTCTCACCATCGACCAAGCCAGGGAATACTATCCGTGGATTTGCGTTTTCCACCCGGATGAATGTATTATTCATCCGAGCGTCCCGTTTTTGGCCGTGCTATACAATGAAACTGGGGTCTGGAGCAAGGAGCACATCTTGCTTCTTGCCAGCAACAAAGACCTCTCTGACCAGGTGATGTGGGAGATACGCGTGACGTTGTTCTTCAGAACCAACCTGGCTAAGAGACGCGAGCTTTTTCAATGCTTGTGCTCTCTTCCAAGGGACGAGGCTGTAATGATTATTGCATTGCGTACTGCTGAGGCTGCGCATGAGGTGGTTCTTGCGCCTTCCATGGACTGTGATCTCACAGGCATCGAAAAAACATCTGCTGTATATGCCATAAAGAAATCGGCTTCCTTCCTTTGTAAAACACTTGAGAAGAAAGTCAGGGAAGCAGAATTGCGCTGCAATGACATTCAAGGTCGTATTCTGTTGGCTAACCTCGCTGAAGCTAATGTATGGTGGAACTTGAATTCCGATGATCGGCTTCTTCTTAATGACTTGGTGAAAGCTCGAGTATTACTTTGGCAATTGAGGACATGCTCGCCGTACTTTTCGGTGCACACTGGTCTTGTGCATTTAAAAACTACCTTGTGGGAACCTTCATGCCAGACCACGGTGAAGTTTCATGATGTTGTAAGGCATCTGTCACTTTTTGATAGCTTGAACCAAAAAGGCACTGATGACAAACTGCATTTCTCAAGGCAATATGAAATCATCCTGTCCTTCTTCACAAATGTCACAGTCAAGGTTCCGGTATACGGTAAACACAGGGCACTTGTTTTCAGCGCAGTCAAAAATCTTGATTTATTGGTGCCCTTCGAGCTCCTTATTTCGCAGGATCAGAAGGCTCTGGCAGCTAGCTACATGCGTTCCGTGACATTCCCTTCATCCTTGGTCTACTTTGTGGCGCCTCCGGCCCCGATTAACCAAAGCAAAACATACTACTCTATCGAAGGTCTCATATCACCAATGGATATTGTCCGCAATAAAAAGTCGTTTGAAACCTGTCCTTCAGCTGTCTCCTTGAGTAAGTTTGCGAATTTCTGCTCCTTCTGCTTGTCTTCGAAGCATCTGGTTGACATGTGCCCTGCAAATGCTGCATCTTTTCTGTCTCTCGGCCAAAAGAACCGGTCTGTAAAGGGACGGACCTCCGGATCCAACTTTGAATATTGATATGTGGGCTAGCCAGAGACACATTAATACTCTCGGCTTTTATTGGCCAAGGAGCATCTGACTCTTCAGGAATAAATACACACCTGAATAGCAAACCATAAATATTGTATAGCAATACATTAAAAATAGTTTTGCATACTATTCCAATAATAGCTTGCATATCTTAAACATGAGGTGCCCTGAACAATAGTGCTAGCAATTTCCAGATAAATTTCATGAACACGAAGACAGGATTACAGATATTCGCACCAATCCAGACTAGACGGAGAATCACCACAATGACGTTCTCCAATGCGATGTAAAGTAATTTATGGCTGGTGATGTCGTAGATCTGATCTTCCTGATCGATGGTAGTGGAGCCACGCATCACACCGCCGAAAAAGGACCGACTGAGCTTGTCCAATTTTTCATTAGTCTTTCTTAACTGCATGATTAGCGACGTGTTTAGTTCTCCGTATGATCTGTCAGTGGTACTCAACAAATTGTCAATTCTGATGGCACAATAGTCGTTGGCAAGATGCATAATGCTTTTGGCTTCCTCGGTGTAGCCTTTGTATATGTTTTCTCTCGCTGGTAAGTGGCCTGCGTTGGTCTGGTTGATAGTGCGGAGTAGGTGGCTCATGTCATCTCGAATTAGTGTGCTCAACTTCAAGCTAGTGGACTGCAAAAGTACCGGGTAAACCGAGCCTAGCATATTGTGCCTCAACTCAGAGAGTGCACTAAGGCGTTTGAGTTGTTTGTCTATTACGCAGAGCTGCAATTCGTCTAGTATAGGAGCGCATGGAGGGCCAGCCTCATCAATGCTTTCGGTGCTCAGCTTGACAGAGTTCCACTCAAAATGTTGCACCAGTGGGTTTTTCTGGTGTGCAGAGCCGAAGAAAACATCGTGGATGTTTTCAGCCACATCCTTCGCCATCTCTGTATCTGTTTCTTCTACTTCGTGTATATCGGAGTTCAGTTGCTGACTAGAAGAGAGCCCGTCGTCAATGACAATCAGAGGCGGCGGGAGCGTGCCATTGAAGTTCATGTTCTGGAGGGAGAAGTCTTGTTTCTTTTGGCCTACCAGTATGGGTTCAGCCTGTTTCAGGTATGCTTTTTTTCCGTTCACTGGAGTGAAATCCGCCTGCATTGGATCAAGCTCTCTCGAGTCAAGATCTGTCGGGTCGTCGTGCCCCTGGTTCTTACTCATAAACGCACTGAAATCGGCATCACTACCGAGCAGTGATTGATGGATCTGGCCGGATGGGTTTGCAGAATTGGCACCCATTCGAGCGATTTTCACGGTGGAAAGGCCATCCCGGGACCGCAGTGGTGCGTATTGCGGGTCGGGGTAGGGCTGGAGATCCATGGCAGACGAGCTGCGCGACCCATATAGTCTTTTGGCGCGGTCCCTCCAGTGGCCTCGCGAGCTTTTCGCCGAGGCATGCTTGCCCAGGCTTTGAAACGGTATCTCAAGCAAAAGACGCTCGTCGGCGGATTGGTTACTATCTAAGTCGTTCCAGAGCCGATCGTGGAGCTTCTTCGAAGCATGACCATGTCTCAGCGTGGTTTCATGCTGCAGCGCCGCCCCAGGGTACCAGAGATCGCCCCTGGAGGTGCGGAGATCAGCCCAGTGAGCCTTGCGCCACGCAAAGTCTGCGACGAATTCGGCAAGGTCGATGCCCCAAAGCATTTTCCAGGGCTTGCCACCCACATTAGGGTGCGAGGAAAAAACGTCGCAGGGTAAGGGATGAGCCGCAGGCGGCGGCATAGGATGGTGGAGTTTCTTCCGGGTGACGCGGTTGCGGACCACCTGGAGTGGATTGTAGCAGCGGTCGATCCCCGGGGACGAAGCCGGACTTGTATCCGCAGACTCGGCCATACGCTGGATCCACGTGAACTTCAACTCAAGCGATGCCTTGGCAAGGTCTGCTCGGCGCCGTACCGCGGGCGATATTTGCAACGGTTTGTTCGCCAGCAACGCTGAGCACGGTGTAACGGTGTTTCCAGCCACAGCAGGTACGATGTTGTACCGGGACCGGACGGCGCTGGCCGAGGCGAGGAAGAACGTGGCCATCTGCTGGCTGTGCTTGAGGTGCGAGTCCTGGTGCTCAGGTGTGTCGCCCACACCGGCGCCGGCGGCGGGGAAGTCGACATCAAATTTGAACCCGGGGTCGTGCAGTGTGCTGCGGGCTTCGATGTGCTTGCGACGGGGTCTTTTGCGACGGGCGTGGCTGTTTTTGGTAGTGGCGGCAGGTGCTAGTAGCGGTGGTTCGGGCGACATCGAGGCCATGTGGAGGGCTTTCAACGGGCCCGCCAGCAGCACCACGGACAGGCCCGACAGACTGGCCGACGGACACAAACGGGGGTCGTGGGGCGCAGAAATAGCCATGGCCGGGCGTGGGCGTGGTGTTGCGGATGGCAAGGCGCAATCTGATGGTGCGGGCCTCGGTAGAAAGTCCAGGGCCGCGGGGCCCGGAAAGCCGCGGCACGCCTCGCTGCTCCTTCCATGGCACAGGCTTCCTGGCGGGAGTGAAGGAGACAAAACCAGTAAGACGCCAGTGGAGGAGAGAGATCAAAAACAAACAAAGCAGAAGTGTGCTAAAAAAGACACATGGATAAAAAAAGATAAAAAAAACCGGCAGTTGAAGAAAGAGCGGAAGGAAAGGAAGAAACAACTGGGCGGGAACTTTAAAGCGGAGTGGATATGAAGCCGCACCAGAGTAAACCAGGCTGCGATTCTAGCGAGCCTATGTACAGGTCTTTTTTGCAGCCGCTTCTCGCGCTGGTCCTGCGATACACGAATATTCTTTGGTGGGTAAATTCAGCTGTTGGTCACGGGACACTCATATTGGCCAGGTGTTCCACATAATTTTGCAAGTAGTGTTTTTGGGCGCTCGACTTTCAGCTCTCTTAGATGGCCGTGATTTGGGGGATGGCCGTCTGGAACAGATGGGTACTGTTGCTGCGGTCCATTATCATCCCGGTTTCAGGGGTGAATCTTGGTAAACAGCCCTGAAACCTTTGATTTATATGAGTGCTGGATTTTGCAAACTTGCAACCCGTTTCACATCTTGTTTTTTGATAGGGTCTTGTTTGAAAGTATCTTTTCTGTTTGAACGTGGTGAATAATTCCCCAGACCTGGCATGTCATATAGCATGTTCCCCAAAAAGGCACCGATGTCATATCTGTGTGGTCCAGCCATAGCCAAAGTTGGAAACCCGGTCTTGAAAATGGTCTAAGAGTGGGTGTTTACACTCGGAACTCTTGGGAACCTTGTGTTTTGTGATGGTTTTCAAACAAGCAAGTGCCATACAAACCTTCACACTCAGGAAACTGGGGACCAGATTGTGACCCAGGTATTTCAGGATTATATGGGGACACTATTTGAACGGACCCAAAGTCGAGTTATTAGTAGTCACTATCATACAGCAGGTATTGGAATTGCACGTTTTTTTTACCGGGTAATGGTGTTCATATCCTCGAGCTTTTGAGCCGGATAATCGCGGTTTGAGAGACAAGGTTATAAACACATCGATCAAATGCATCACTCCTGAAGAACCTCGAAATCTAACAAGACACTCGACACTGAGATTTCAAGCTTTTGACATTACTGGTATATGAAGCAACTTAGACATTGCATACATGAGGCAACATACATTGCATACATGAAGCAGCACTGACGGGGATGAGAATATTAATGACCATTTTCGAGGTCCTTATCTCACATCAATGCCCAGAACAAGCTGAACGTTGCGAGCCTAAACTTGTATTGTCGGGAAGTGTTTGCGAAGTTGACAGGCTGATGGACCCAACTAGAAGTAACCATCTTCGATAACATCTTCGATGAAATGAACTCTTGAAATTGCTTCTTCAAACAGCCGTGAGTGAGAAGAAAAGCCAAACTTCGTGCATCTTCCAAATTGCATCTTTTCAAAAACGCCCTAAAGTATGGGCTATAATATTCGCTGCACCAAAAGCCAGAAAAAGCCTCGTTTTTCTCAGTGGCCCCGTGGACCCGCGCAAACATCTGCAGGCTACATATCTAGTACCCAAACCCTGCCGAAACTTCCCTACAATCTCCCCCATACTAAATCCAATATGGCCGACGCTCTCGAAATCCAATTTATCAAGAATGAAATCGAGTTCAACAGGCTTCTTGCGGAGAAAAAGTACCTTATGGTCAACTTTACTGCGTCTTGGTGCGGACCGTGCCAGGCGTCCAAGCCATCAGTAGATGGAATGTACCAACACCCCAACTACAAGAAAATCGAGTTTTTGAGGGTCGACATCGACTCTTGCCAGGCCGTGGCTCGCAAATACGAGATTACCTCCGTGCCCACCTTCTTGTTTCTCGAGAACCTGAAAGAGACCGAGCGCGTGCGTGGATTCTCTCCAAAATTCAAGGAGGCCTTGGATGCCTTGGCCGAAAAGGCCAATACGGACCCCTCTGTAGTAGATAGAGAAACCCAAAAAGCCTCCGGGGATCTGGGGCTAGGTGCAGAGTATCGCCAAGAGATTGCAAAGTTCATTCCGAAGGGCTTTGAAGTGGTCAATGACGCGATTCATTTTGGAGAACTAGTGGCACTCAACGTTATGCCATTGTACAAGGAGATGACCGATGCCAAGCTTTTGTTCAAGCCTGCGAGCGAACGCACTACTGTCTACAGCGATGCAGACTCGCAAGCGTTGTTTTTCGTTCCGTTGAATCATATCTGTAAGGTGTACTCGATACTTGTCAAGATTTCCAAGCCGGCAGCTCTGGAATCAACGCAATTGGATGCGGACGAACTAGCTGAGGAATCGCAGAGTCCTGTGCATGTGAAAGTTTGGGCAAACAAGCCCTCGATCTTATCTTTCGAAGATTGCACCGGGTCCGACGCTCTCCATGAAGAACGTTTGAAGCCTGATCTCGAGCCGGGCTGGCATGAAATTAAACTCCGGTACGTGCGGTTTCAGAATGTACAGAACCTCAACATATTTGTTGAGGGTGCCGATGAGGACGCACATACGATCATCGACAAGGTGGTTGTGGTGGGTCTCACTGGCGAAAGCATGGAGCACACGGCCATTCAGCAGGACGAAGAGTAGAGAAACATCTGAGTGGTAGAAAATTCTAATTGATGAGAAAACTCTGAGTGGTTAATGAAAGGATATACTACAATAGATATGCTGGCTGATGCAGTGGATCAGAGCTAGGGCCTGGAATGATTTTGAGGCAGTTCTGAGCCTGAAAGCATGCTACTTTCGAAACCCAAGAGCGAAAAACGAATATCCGTGTTTTCTGGTGCACGCTTCTTCTGTTTCTCCGCTATTCTGTTTCCGCTTGCAGATGTGATTTGTTGACATGACCTGCAACTTTGTCTCAGCTTTATACATCCCATTCAAGCGATCGGTACCAAGTACCATTGGTATGGAAGAAAATATACTCTGAGGAGGAGAAGGCTAGTTTGTAATAGTCGCTCGATATGTAGTTCATATTCACTCAGTATTCTCACACCATGATAGATCGACAAGGGGGGATGTTAGTGCCTTCTTTTTCTGGGCATTATTCACGACAGTCCAGCGTCAAAGCAGGGCTAGTTTCCCCATAATATGCAAGCGGAGCTTCCTCTGAAAATATGTCCTCTTTTGATGCCAACAAGCAACAGTCAACAATTTTTGTGTCAATAAATATGCTGAAATTTCAAACCAAATTTGAGTCGGGCTCAAGAATATCAATCCCTTGTGCTGACACCCAGCATATTCGATTAAAGGTGGCTGGGTATCGGGAGCTTTGAACAGCTGATTGTCTATGAGATATGTGACAGCGTCAATCCTGCTCGTTACTTCTCGCTCCTGACTCGCTGGCTTTTTGGCTTTCAGGGTCTGTAAAGTATACAACATGCGAAATCCAAAGACAAACCCTGCGCCAAATTATTTTAAGTTCTTGATACGAGTGTGCACCGATCCAGTCAGTCTTAACATAGCAAGCCAAGCAGTGGGCAGAAACAATCGAACCTGAATCCTGATTACCAGCTCACCACCCGGACGGATCTTGAACTATTTGTTTTATTCCATGGACAATATGCTCTTTTATGTGGTTTTGATCGAGCAGGTTCCAAGGGAAAGAAAGCACAAGCCCGCCAAGGAACCCAATCAAACCAAGCAACCCAAACAACCCAAGGCTCTCAGGCTAGCGAACCCGACAATGGACTTTCGAGAGGGCTGAAAATACATGGGTTCATTGTAGAATGGCTCCCACCGCCATTCACAAGGCCAATCTGCGCCAGCAAAGCCGCATCAAGAAATCAACAGTCTAAAAGGCGCTGTATCAGATTTTTCTTTATAATCACCAACACCCGTCCTCGATGCATTGAATTGTTCCCGGCTCAAGTCCTGTGTGCTTGCCATATAGTGAATGGGAGACACCCATAATCAGGCGGACGTCTGAATTCCATTTTCACTGACTGGAAGCAATTTTATCATGGAGCCTCGAAAATCGTGCCAATTTGAACAATCGTCTCTGCTGTTTGCAAAGTGCTAGCCAATATCAGAGCCAGTTCCCCAGACCCCGCAAAACTGGAATCATGGTCATGCGACATGCGCGGAGCTCGCAGCTCATCGGCCCCGCCAAATGGTGAGGCCCAATTGTAGGGCGCTTTTCAAACATGTGCCACACGTGTTCCATCGAGTGAGCACGTTTGGACTTCGGCACAAGAGATTCCATTTTTTCCCGCTGAATACGCCAGAAATATCGGGATAGGACTATTCAGATTCGCTGGTGTTTGGATGTGGTGTTCACAATTAATCTATCTCCCCGGAGCTGCTCGGCACGCGCACCCAACATTAGCGCCGCCACTGCACCGGGCCATTTTTGCCGGGTCACGTGCCGTCTTCTCGCGGCTCTTTTCTCACTGTTTCCTCGCATTCCGCACCACGAAAATATTGAGTGTGGCCTTCTTATACCCGGCTTTCTCTACCCATTCTTCGACCAACCCGGAAGGCAAAATCTCTTCACCCGAGGGTCCGCAGCATAGAATCAAGCATCCCGCTAGATCCACTCGAAAATAAGCACGAGTCAGCAATCTCCATTTGCACATACCGGCCTATCGACAGGCAAAAAGCACTACTAAAACCCACCCAATGGTCTCCCGTTCTCTTTGTCGGAACCTTCCATTCAACCGCCAGCTTGCGCTTGGCCGCGCCCTCCGCCCGAACTACTTCCCCACTCCGGTAGCGGTCTTTTCCGTGGGCCCGAGGAAAAGCAACTACTTCGCCAGATACAACGCGACAAAAGCAGGCTCAAACAGCCCAGTCGAGGACCTCTCCAAAAAGGTGGCTTCTCTGCAACCTGCCAAGCACACTGAGTTGTCTAAAGACGTCGCTGCACAGGAATTGGTGAATAGTGGGCAGAAGGATGCTGGCACGCTAGCAGCACCCAAAAAAACCATCTGGGAAAAAGTGAAGCACGAGGTTGCTCACTACTGGTCTGGCACTAAGTTATTGGGCTACGAGATGAAAGTCTCTACCAAGTTGTTGTTTAAATTGGCGTCGGGATACGGGCTTTCGAGAAGAGAAAGTAACCAGTTGCAGAGAACCCTTGTGGACGTGGCCAGATTGATTCCTTTCTCGATGTTCCTCATTGTTCCTTTTGCGGAGTTGCTCTTGCCTGTGGCTTTGAAGATATTTCCTAACTTGTTGCCTTCCACGTACGAGTCGTCTTCCGATGTGAAGAAAAAGAGAGCCCGGTTGGCCAAGGCTCGCGCAAATGCGTCCGAGTTCATCAAGAAGACTATGGAGCAGTCGGGGCTCAAGTTGTCGAAGAAGATCTCCGCACAAGAAAGAGAGGAGTTCGTCTCGTTCTTTCACACCATTTCCATGGGCAAAACCCCTGACAAGGAGCACCTCGTCAAGGTGGCCAGGATGTTCAAAAATGACCAGGTTTTGGACAACTTGTCGCGCCATCAGTTGATGGCCATGACCAAGTACATGTCTCTTAGACCTTTCGGCACCGACTCCATTTTGCGCTACCAGATCAGACACCGTTTGTTGACCATCATCAAGGACGATAAGGCCATTGACTACGAGGGCGTGGAGTCCTTGACCATAGCTGAATTGCAGCTTGCCTGCTCGCAAAGAGGTATCAAGACACAGGACGCATCGCCAGCCCGTTTGAAAGAAGACTTGGACACGTGGTTGGACTTGAGATTAAGACAGAAGATTCCGTCCACGCTCTTGATTCTTTCCTCCGCGTACACGTATGGTGAGCACAATCAGGGTGTCGACACCTACTACAGCGCTTTGTTAGCTGTCTTGTCCTCGATTCCAGACGAGGTGTATAACGTTGCTAAGTTGGAGTTGGCTGATGACTCCAAGTTGAAGTTGGACATCTTGAAGGAACAAGACGAGATGATCAATGAGGAAAACATCCGGGAAAAAGACACTGTAAACCAGATTAAAGACAACATCAAATTGGATGAGTATGAGGAGACAGCCACGGAGGGCATGAACATCGAGCAGGACGATGACAAGAGCTCTGAACAGAGCAAAGAATCTGCCGAAAAACAGCCAGAGCCCAAAAAATAAACATGAGGGATCCTTGTCTGGGCCAGGTAGTAGATCTGAATTATGGATGACGCGTTTCTTCATTTCCCATCAAGAAAGAAAAACTGAATATATCTTTTCGATTTATACGTACATAGCTATTCTTAAGCGATATTATTTATTGCGCAGGTACGGAGTTAAAATCTTCCCGGATTCTGGTTCTTTTGGCCAGTGGTCATTGCTACATTGGTTGGTAAATGCATGGGGAAAAAGAAGAATTGGCTCAACGAGTGCTGTGTTTCCACTTCGACAAAGTAACTTACGTTCCCTATATACCTCACCTACCCTAGTTTTTACCGGTTGACCCAAAGCCACCCTCGCCTCTGTCTGTAGCATCCAAGTCCTGTTGCGTAATCACCTGGATGTCAGCATTGATGATTTGTTCCAAAATCAACTGCGCGATCCTGTCGCCGGCCTTGATTGAAAAATCCTTTTTGCCGTGGTTGAAAAGAACTACCTTGACTTCTCCTCTGTAATCAGCATCAATGACTCCGGCACCAGTGGAAATGCCGTGTTTCACGGCAAGGCCCGACCTAGGCGCGACACGGCCATATGTGCCGATTGGCACAATGATAGTCACATCCGTGGCAACCATCCCCTGGCCTTGTGCTGGAATCACGGCATCCTCCGAAGCATAGAGATCATACCCAGCAGCTAAAGCTGAGCCTTTAGTGGGCACGGTTGCCTTGTCCGAGCGGAGAAAAACCTTGAGTTGGTCGGAGGCTTTGAGTTTCTTGTCAGTGGACATGGTGTTTCTGGATGTGGATGTTGAATATGATTGCCGGCGGGAATACGGAAAAATTTGTATGTCAGACAAGCCCAGTTTACACCCAGGTTCTGCATGAAACGAAGAGACGCGACGGAAACGCGTGTTATTTGAGATGTGCTAGAGCATTAATAGCCGTCTCATAAAAGGATGTTTTGCTTCTCGTCTGCATATAGCTTTGCCTTTTGTATCTGTTGCTCATGACATTTGACTTTATCTGAGGTTTTGCATGGCTGCAAGGTGTTCCAGGATATCGGGTGCTTTGTATGGTGGTCACATGACCTTGGCAGATGCCGCGGAGACACGATGATGTTAGGGCCCTTGAATGCAAGTGCCCCCAATTCACGTTAGTCTGATTTTTTTTTGTTTGCCATTCATGCAGCTTTAGTGGGGAAACCCCTGAAGTTTTCACTTTGTATCTGAGCCATAATGGGGAGAAACGCTGTCACTGCCAGACGCGCCGCATTGTCAGATCATTTTGAAGGACCTGCCCCGAGATGACTTTTCGAATTATGCTATTTGGGTTCCGCATATCTCCAAAAATAACCCGGGTGTTTTTTACACCCAGTGGGGACATCCTACCATTTAAGTGCTTCACACTAGAGACAGGAACCTTTCTGTATGCACGGATTCTGGCCATATCTGTATGGATATACCATCTCATTATCAGAGGAGTGAAAAGAGTGATGCACATCTTCGCCGTTCAATCTCTTTATCATAGCATCGGTCCCAGCCATCCGAGGTAAGAAGGGAATGATGCCGACAATTGTATCTTCTTCTCTGTAGCATTCACCATAATAGGAAACCAGATTCTATCGAGATAGTGATAATTTCCACAGGTGCGTTGTCGCCATTCTCGCCAGTCAACCTCACAGTCATGTACATCATTATACTCGAAAATGTAGTCCATAACCATCGACAAGCGGTTTTCGAGAGTCATCTCTTTGTAAACTGTTTCCCGTCTAGAAGGCCCATCCAACAGTTGTTCAAACTCCCATTGTTTCTGGATGAAGTCCTTCTTATCTTGTGCTGTCAATGATGTACCCACTTCCCTCGAGTACTCTTTGTGAAAGGTATCGAAGTCATGGTGCGATTTTTTGGCCCTGCGATATCCCATTCTTCGTTTAGCGTAGGCTAGCTTGCGTTCGGCCTCGATTTCATACCGCATAATTTGAGGACTCGAAAGGTCTTCGAATCGCGGGTGCTGTTTTTCAGGCTCGAAATTCAGGCAAAAGTTCTCATACATCTTCGATGGCTTGAAAAGCCGGGTTGATGGTGCCATTGCTTCCTGGATAAGCTGGTCATACACGTCTGACGAAAACACGGGGGTGTGCCTAAGCTTGTCCTTGATTATCTCCCACGGATATAGGGAAATATGGAAAAAGGGGTTTTCTGTTTCTGTCTCCGCTTGAACCTTCTCGTATTCTCGGTATCCTTGAGCAGTTCTGACCCACTGTTCATGCACTTCTGGTGGCGGGTTCGAAAACACCTCTTTCTGATCCTCTGCTAGCCGTTCCCATACTAATTTCAGGTACGCTGCAGATCTCGACCCACTCACCTTAAAAAAGAGGTCAAACCCATTTAGAGGCTTCACCTTTGAAGTTGCGGGCGTTGATGATACTTGAGATAGATCAAGTAGACTCTTGTGAAATAGCTTGTATGGCTGCGGAAGAAGCAACTGCAGTGATTTGTAAATATGCTGAGCAAGGAGCAGTGCACTATGCCTCATATTGTAAAGTGGGGAAAGGGTGAACACGACCCTTTCGTTTTTTGACAAGTTCCATACCAGCGGGATCGTGCAGACCTATCCGGTGAGAAATCGTATGCAAGATCTAATATTGCCTTTCCAAAGAAAGAAATATATATTCCTGGACCAGCGATCAGACAGATAAACAAACACATATTTGATAAAAAACATGTCGGGGAATTCTTAAGCATGACTCTGGAAGATAGGTTTGAATAGAAGGGGCGGATGCCCAATTCATGATTCTACATATTTGAGAACCTAGATCAGTCTTTCAAAGGCATGACTGGGCTTGTTCGAAGGTATAATTTCGAAAGCTGAGACAGTTTGATCCGCCGGGTACATCGAAAACCTCAATATTACGAAGAACCCCAGATTGAAACGTGAAAAAGAGTTCTAGACTTTGGAATTCTATGGGGTTTAAGCAAAACCCGACGCTAACATGAAGTATTGAGATAACATGAAGTATGAGAGTCATTCCAAACCCAGTCCATATTTTCAATTACTGTCCACCGTGATGATCAAAGATATACAAGTCTTTCACGCTTTCCTTGCGATTGTCTTTTTTGGCGATGATTCCTTTCTTTAATCTCTTTAGTTGAGTGGCACAATAATATGAGACCCATTTGCAGCTTCATGGAGTTGCATACAGGTAAAAACACGAGAGAAACCCACGACTGATTAAAGATCCAACCAGGTACCCAGAAATCAAGGACTAATTATATTTTAATCTTCCCGAAGATGTGGTCTTCCCACAAGATCTAGGTCCGAAATAATGGGCTCAGCTACGAGAATCGGCCCGTCCCTAAGGAGCACGTGACTGCACTTCCTCCAGCAAAGCTCAAGATATTACGCAATCCGTCTTTTTGCTTGATTCATCGGATGAAAGCAACAAATTGTGGATTTTATTTCTGAAAGCAGCTTCCAAATACATACCTAGTAGAAGTTGCCATTCTCTTTCGTCAATAACTTCGTGGCCGGTCCTCTTGGCACGCCTTTTTATATATTCATATATCAATACCCATCTGTAGAATATTGTATAGAGGGCACGCATCTGTTTACCCGTCTCCCTTTCAATATGTACACATTCCTTCAACGAACCAAAAAGATTTATCATGAGTCACGAAGAAAAGAGACTCTGGAAAAATTCGAACAAACTGGATCTACGTCGCCTCTTCAGCTTTGGAACACAGCGGCCCCATAGTGGATCGGCTCGTCACGTGCACAGTCACGTGCACAGCACGACGAATCCATTGTAAGAAACACACGGCGTTTCCAGCTGCAAACCTTCTTGGCATTCCCGGGGCCACCGAATCTCTGCGGATGGGTCGATGGCTAGGTGTGGAATGTTCATGACTCAGACACCCCATTGTTAAGAGAGCGAACGATCGTACTCTATCAAGCTCGTGACACAGGGCTTTTACCGAAGAGACGCTAAACTCCGCCCGCTCGATTGCATCTCATAACCATCAAACAATCTCCTCCTTTTTCTCAGATGTGAAGTTGGGCGAACGCATGCCCGTGCACGTCTGCCGATCTGAGGATGAAAAATGGCAAACCCTGCTAAAAATCGGAATTTTTGCCGAACCAAAAAAAAGATTACAACAAGACGCTCCAAACATTGACTCTGTCCGTTTTTGACTCCCTGCTTTCCGATTCTGGGAAACAATGGTTTCATTGTTGCCGTCTAAAAAGTGGAAAGTATACATAATCCGGGCCTTCCATGCAGGAACCGGAAGGAGTCTCGGGCCGCGGCCCGGTCATTCTAGTGATATCCAAGGAGCCCCGGCAAGTATTTATAGCAACAGACAATTGCCTTACAATCATCCCCTGAGTATCTTTTCCAGACAGTCATAAATATCTGAGCACAAACACAGAGTACTCATAAGATGTCAGACTCTCTCCTGGCCTATGTACAGCTGAAAGTTGGCCAGTCCGATCTCTCCACTGATTTCTCCCAGCTCATATACTTTCTTGACTTGTTAATCCGTAAAGTGACCAAAGGAGGTTTGAGGATGTTCTCGGAAAAATACATGATGAATGAATGGGGCACTCTCCTGCTAATCAGAGATGCGGTGGCTGTCTGGTTTGTATGGCGTTTATTCGCCATGCTTTTGGCGCCTTTGATCATGTACGGCCCATTGAAAACAGGAACCATGATTTTGCGGGGTCTCCAAAAACGAGGTCTGGCCGTGTTCATGTCGCTTCCTTCAATCAAGAGGAAAGTCGACGCAGAATTGGCGAAAACACTTGCCGTCGTGGAGCTGGAAATCATCAAAAACGATACCGCACTTCTCCAGTTCCCGCAAATTCCAGAGCAGGGAATGTCGCCGAAAGCGGTGCTTGAGGAAATTTCGCAAACACAAAGCAAACTAGGTCATAGCGACTGGCAGAACGGGCGTGTGTCTGGCGCCGTGTACCATGGTGGAGACCTGTTGTTAACATTGCAGCTGAAAGCATATGAGCAGTATAGTGTAGCCAACCAGTTACATCCGGACGTGTTCCCGGGAGTCCGCAAAATGGAGGCAGAAGTGGTGGCCATGGTGTTGAGCATTTTCAATGGCCCAGATCTGGCATGTGGCAGCTCCGCTTCGGGGGGTACAGAGTCTCTTTTGCTCGCCGGCTTAGCAGCGCGTGAACATGGGAAGAAAACTAAACGAATCACCCGGCCTGAGGTTATTGCGCCTGTGACGGTCCACGCAGGTATCGAAAAAGCCTGTTACTATTTCGGCATGACGCTCCACAAGGTGGACTTGGACCCGGATACTTTTCAGGTTGACTTGAGTAAGATGAGCAGAATGATCAACAGCAACACTGTATTGCTCGTGGGCTCGGCACCCAACTACCCTCATGGAATAATCGACGACATCGAGGGGATCTCCAAATTGGCGGTCAGACACAATATCCCCCTCCACGTGGACGCGTGTTTGGGGTCCTTCATCGTGCCTTTCTTGGAACGGCTGCGAGTTCACAGCGACAAGCGGATCCCACTCTTTGATTTCCGTGTGCCGGGCGTCACGTCAATCTCCTGCGATACCCATAAATACGGGTTTGCTCCGAAAGGCTCTTCGGTGATTATGTATCGCGACGCCAAACTTCGGGAATGCCAGTATTATGTACTGGCCGATTGGACTGGTGGGATGTATGGTCTGCCAACTTTGGCCGGGTCGCGGCCCGGGGCCTTGATGGCCGGGTGTTGGGCCACCTTGCTTGCCATAGGCTTGGAAGGGTACACACAGCTGTGCATCGAAATTGTCACTGCGGCGAAGAAATTGAGGCGGGCGATTGAAACTGAGTCGCCGCTTGTCGAGCACTTGCGGATCATTGGTGACCCGATTGCCTCTGTGGTGTCGTTCCAAACACGAAAGACGAGCAAGTTAAACATTTATCAAATCGGCGACGCCATGCTGAAACGTGGCTGGCATTTGGCGTCGTTGCAGAACCCTGCAGCTTTGCACTTTGCCTTCACGCGGCTTTCTGTGCCTGTGGCTGACGCCATGATTGCAGACTTGATTGAGATCGTGGAGTCGCAAGAACTCATGGATTGCTTGCCAAAAAGTGATACTGCCGCACTCTATGGTGTTGCAGGCAATGTGTCCACGGCAGGCGTTGCCGAGAGAGTTATTATAGGGTTTATTGACGCGTTGTACAAGCTTTAGAGCTGTTTCATGAACGCGACTTCTTTGGGTTTTTTAAAATGCTTGATTTTTAGGGCATGGCTTACTGCAAAGGGGCGATCTAGGCTGTGTCCCACGATATATCACGATACTACAAATCAATTGAATCTGCTACATGTAGAATGTTTATTCATGAAACACGCACCCTTTGCTAATAAGACATACTGAATAATTGGGACATAATAGGACCGACGACCAGATTGGGGCAGCCCAAAAGATGCAGAACGCCTTCCCAGAGTCTAACGCAGGTCATTTCTTACCACTTTACCATTCCTATCCATTAATGAAGCTGCTCTCACTCCACATTAAAAGAAATATCACATCACGAAGTGCCAGGTTTTGATTTTATAGTTTTATGATGTTGAGTTATGGTTTGAGAAACGGTACTTGGAAGGGTGTATATATTTACTATTCTCAGATCTGGTTTCAGGTTTAGTAAGATGTACAGCTGTGTTCCTTTTTATCAGATATTTCGAAAAGAATGATCATTTTTGCCTTTTTTCGTTGTCAGGCTTCAGACCTATATGTTAATTCGGTTGTGCAGAACAAAACATGCAGGGAATAATATTTTAAAAAGCTCCTCAAATCCGAAGAAATACATGCAAATTGTAAGAAAGATCTCACTGCAGTGCATTTATTTACTCGTGGCTCATAATAACATGTCAAATATTGGCACCCGAACTAAATGCCAATATTTTGACTGCAGTTCAGTGAGATTACATCAGTCCCGAGATTTAATGACCCACGTTTGGAATTTCAGGGCCTGGGAAATTCTCTATAGAAATGCCATTCGAAAATCTTTGGAACTTGACTGGTTTTTAAAACAGTGGGAAATGATCACAAAGTCAGCTCATCCAGGCATGTATAATATTTCTGATATCTCTGCTGGATGAACTGTGCTCAAAAATTCTTGGACACCCAGTCCAAATTATTTCTTGAATTATAATCCTATTGTTGTGAGCTCAAGAAAAACAAAAATAATGACTCCGGCGTGGTTCGAACACGCGCATCTTACGATAACAGAACTTGAGTCTGCCGCCTTAGACCACTCGGCCACAGAGCCAATTTTTATCTAATTTGATATGCAGATATATAAATTAAAGCAAAGGAAACTTAGAAGATGCTCAACAACACAAGCTGTTTTGCGATTCATTATCAATATACTAAAAAAGACATATGGCTCGGTAGCCTTGAGTTAAATTCTTTTGCAACACATTTGGTACGAATCTGGGAGCTGTCTGTATATTTCTTTGTCTAAATGTTTGTTGTTTTGTCCCTACAATCAGATGAGTCCACCCAAAAAAAGTGCAAAGCGTATTAATACATAAAAAAGAAGAATTGCAGCAAGTATTGCGAGCTTTCGAGACGTTCTTGTGGGAAGTTTGCACGTTAAAGAGATTTATAAAGATGTTATACCAGTAAGAATAGCGTCGGAAACGTTTTATCTCCATTTGATGCAATATTCACTCCCGGCAGCCGCTTTTCAATATTTGCGTATGTCCGCGTCCAAATACATGGCTCTGTTGGGAAAATGTTTTTGTGAGATTTTCAAGCTGGAAGTATGGTCGTTGGTGTGCTCAAGTATGGTTTCGAAGTACCTTGTACGAGTCAAGAAAAGGGAATCTGATGCGTAGCCCTAGCAAAGGAAATTCGAATATCAACTCCTTCTTCGCAATTTCATTTAAGAAGCCAATTCAACTCACAATACAAGATACAAGACTTGCTTCATGTGGTATTCGTTGATTGATCCTTTTTTATTGATTTGTTGATGGCAGAGTGCAAAAATATGCCGCAATCTTCGAAACTATGTCGCAATCTTGGTAACAAAAGAAACAGCTCACTTGGAAAGAGATCGGAATCTGCAGCGTTTGCATATGTGTAACTTCATAACCACTTATCATGAGTTAAACTCAGCCAAGGGGTCGTCACTCAAGGACTCATAAAGCTTCACGTGAAAAATGTCAGGCACGGCCTCGGTACTTGTATTGATTTCAAGACCTGGCCCTGAGCCTTCTGTCCTGAGAATGTAACATTCTGCTTCATTAAGACGTAGGCCTTTAGGCGAAATCGTGGACTGGAGAAATATGCTCTGGTACAAGATTAGCTGGAGGATCAAAATCATCACGTCCATTCCCAAGAGGCCAAAGAGCCCCAACTGCCAGAGCTGGAGCCACCAGGAATTCGAAGCAAGGTAGTCAAGTGAAATTTCTTCCCCCACAAAAGACACAAAGTACCAGGAACCGTTCCGCAAAAAATGAAGGCGGCCGTCGTTCGCCAAAGGCTGGAGATAGAGCACAACGAGAAGCGTGTGATAGGCCACGCACGCTAGGAATTTCCATAGGATCACATTACGCATTCGCAGAAAAATGAAGTCGATGATTTGCCGTCGGTCAAATGAGAGGCCTGCGGCCTGGAAGTGCTGTTCTCGAGAGCTGAGATATTCCGCAAAGATTTGGCGCCCACTCCCTGGCCCGACGGCGGTGAAGTGGCGAGAGTATAGCAGAAAATGCACCAAAAAATGAGCCAACGTCGGTGGCATGCACGAGCCATGGGTGTACCTAAGAAACTGGTAGCCGATGATGAAATACGTGAGCGTATCTAGCTGTCCTATAAGATGTTTCTGTGCCGCCGTTTTGGAGGCGCTAAGCTCCCTGGAAGCGAAAATCGTCTGGAGCTCCCTTTCAACGGCCAGTTCCAAAGTTTCCTGATCAAAAAATTGCGAGGAAGGGCCCGTGGTTCCGGGCCCTGGATGGTATTGTGGCTCGGTAGGGAAAGACCCTGGAATCGCATACGATAGTGCCATTAGACGTGGGAATTCGGGAGAAAAAAGAGCTCAGAAGGAAGCGCCTGAAGGGTTCAGAAGTATCACGTGGTGTTTAAGAAATAATGTGTTTGATTGAGCTTTTGGTGGGATACCGGGGAAGTGAGAGGCGGATTATAGGCCTGGATAGCCGTGGCACCTGGGTCGCGCAAATGTCCCGGAACCTTGGGCCCGCTTATGAGAGATACCTAATTGAGAGCGAACCGGGTACGTTCATTTGAATTACAGTACGTTCATTTGAATTAAAGTATGTTCATTTGAATTGATTTACAAAAGTACGTTCATTTGAATTGCAGTGCGCTCATTGGAATTGCAGATTTTGACCGGTTGCGTTGGCTGAATTCCAGTGCAGACTCACTGTGCTATATATGTATAATTTACGTGCACTGTTTATGTATGTCCGCCTATGGGGTCCCCATACTGAGGGAGATACCATGCCCAGACAAGCTTCCTTGCCCGGAAAGCTAAGGCACATCACCAAAAAAAACGTTGCATGATGGTTTCTGACGTCAGCTCAAATATTTTTCAAAGGGCATGCCCCCAAAGGTAGTGGAATTTGGGACTTCTCGCATTCCCAGACTGAGGCCCTTATGCGCGGAGCTCACCAGATGGCCCATATTGATAATATCATGATTGTCCACTTTCGGGACCCTGGGTTTTCCATGCTGCTGCCCAGACCTGCCACGTGTATTTATCAATTCTTCATTTGATTGCTGGCTGGGGTCCGCGCTGTTTTGGTGCTTTTCACCGTCATTGACATGGAACATGGATGTTGGGGATAAGGCCGCGAGACCTGCCGCATTGCACTGTGATTTGCCCACCATCACTGAGGAAGAGCCACTAACACAGGGAGAATCATAAGAAAAATCGAAATCACGAGAACCGGACGTGCACCCAGATCATGGCACACATTTATGAGCTGGGTTTCAAAGGCGGTACCAGGCTTGTTTCTGAACGCTTCGATGGCAGTCTGCTCTAAGTTCGTTTTCCTGCACTGACCTCAGCCAACGCGTCAATGTAATTTCACCACATACGGTTTGAGTTCATCGAGGAGCGAGTGATCACAGCTTAGAGGTAGAATGCAAGACGCTAGTGGACACAAAGACAATGTCCATGATACAGACACAGTCACGGTGGAAAACGCCTCAGACGTCTTGTGTGTCAATCGAGGCATCCGTACAGATACATCCATACCCACTGGTCTTGGCCCGCCTGTCGTCGACGAAACGGTGGAAACTGGCACAGAATATGCCGGAACCAAAGAAACCCAAACAGCTTCTGAGAAGCAAAGTCAATCTTTGCACGCACACAATTCAACTTCGACCACGGTCCCAAGTGAGGCCACAAGCCCCTCTTTAGAAAACGAGGCATTGGTCACAAAAAACACAGACACATTACCGTCTACCAGCACTATTGAGGCATCGCCTGACCGCCGACTCAAAAGGAAAAACAACGAGAAGGCGCCAGAAATAGCCATCCTGAGTACGTTGCTCGACAGTCACACTCCTACTTTGCAACTGCGGCCCAAAAGACTCAAAAGAGACTCTTTACGCAGCTCTATCCACAGCACACCGGGCCCCGAACAAAATCCCGGAACTTTCAGGGAGGTGATTGATGTAAGATCCTCACTGGCTTCTCCCCTAATACCCGAGCAAGCCGAGTCTGGCCACGCGACTTCCAGTGCGGATCTGGAGCCAGGAAAACTTACCAAAAGACAAGCAGAGCGTCTTGAAAAGCAAAAACTCCGAGAGATTGAGCGAATCGAGAGGGAGCGCAAAAAAGAAGAAGAAAGGAAGCAAAAGAAGGAGGAGCGTGAGAAAAAAGAGCTCGAAAGAAAGCAGAAACGAGAGGCAGTCGAGAAAGATAAAGAGGAGAGACGTGAGCAGGAAAGGCTCCGCCGGGAGGAGCGTCGGCTAAAGGCCGGGGAAGAAAAGAATGCAAAAGAATTGGAGCGCAAATCTAAAGAGCAGGAGCGCCGGCAGAAGGAAGACCAGCGCAGGAAGGCCGAGGAAACGAAAGACCGCAGTCAGATGAAGATTTCCAATTTTTTTGCTGTGAAGCCGCCCAGAAAAGAAGTGGCTGCAACAAAGGTTGCCTCTTCTGCTCCGGCTCGAACCGAACCGACTACTCTCCCCAAGGAACTGGACAATACACCGGAAGTAGACTCCTATCTCACTGATTTCCTTCCGTTTTTCCAGAAACGCAATGTGTTGCTAGCGCAACAAACACATCTTGAGCCTGAACTACTACTAGCAACGAAACTGACATTTGACTCTGCGCTTTCCCAGCTGAAAGCAGCGCCTGACATTGGCCATTTATTTAAAAGCCCCCAGCAGGCAAAAACAGAGTCTTTTACAAGCTCCCTGAAAATGGTGGATGCGCTCAACTCGTCTCAGACGACCGAGGGCGCACTTTTCGAATTGGTCAGCAACTTGCCTCCAGTGAAGTACTTGCAATTCTATGAAAACGCCAAGCCACCATATGTGGGTACGTGGTGTTCGGAAAAGCACCTAGCCACCACTATTCCACCAGCGCAACCTTTGAATATTTCTGTCACGGGGTTCGATTATGGCTATGATTCCGACCTCGATTGGCAAGAAGGAGATGAGGGGGACGAGGAAGATATTGACGATCTAGAGGAAGGAGACGACGAGGAAGATGACGTGGAAGACGATGAAATGGAAGATTTCGTGGAGAACTCCGAAAACGGCAAACGCGGGCACGTTGGCACACTTCAATCAGTCAGTTTATGGAACGACGGGTCGCACAATGAAGTCTTTGACAAATTGAAGTACGAGCGCCTTCATTTAGCAATTGACTTCCCAATCGACCCTTTCAAAGACTACTGGTCCACACCCAAAGAGGCAAAAGACATGAAATTGCAGCTACCGGCGGAACCAAAAGAAAAACCGGTGGTATCGATAAAGCTTAGAACACCCGTCAAGACAGAGGTTCCTGAGCAGAGCCAAACTCCCAACGTGCTCATACCCCAAAAGCCAATTATCACGGACGAAATGGTCGTCGGGAATCTTGTTGAGTTTATCAAGAAAAACAGCGATTTCTCGATCGGCACACTCTCCGAGTTGGCCAAGAAGGAGTTCAAGGTGTACACAAAAAGCATTCTCAAACACACTATTCAGGAAGTTGCGTTTTACAACAAGAAAACCAGTACCTGGGAAATCAAAGACTCTCTAGGGGCGGCATCCAGATGATAGGAGAGGCTGCAAATGATTGCTTCTCTCGATCTAGATGTCAAGCGGCCATAATTATCTGCGCGATGCAGTAGTTAGAGCAAGACTATTGCAAGCAAGAAACGTGCCCCGTCAGATGCCAGAAGCAGCAATATATTTCTGTAGATTATTCAGTGTAAAAAGGTTCAAAATTTGACTCGGGCCATACGGGATCACTACATCCCAGTACGCCTCTGCGACGCTTCGCGATGGCAACTTGTCGGTTCCTGTATCCGTCTAATCTGGGGAAATATTAGCTGGCGTGAAAAAACACCGTTTTCTCCCTCATCTGCTTCGTTTACCATACGTTCCGCCATCTTTAACACCTCCCTGCGCTCCCACTCTTGTTGTCTGCAAGCGGGAAGACTTCTTCTACTTTCATGCTCACTATGAGCGACCAACCGCCACCCGACGGCCTGGAATCGGCGCTATATTTCCTATCTACGCAGATCCAGGCCAATTACGAAGACCAGGAGCACAAGGACACGAAAGTATCGCAGTTGGGCCGATTCCGAAATGCAGTCCAGCCGCCGAAGCTCAAGATATGCAAACCGGCAAAAGTAGCCAAGGCGAAACGCAAGAATACCACGAAAACCACGCGTCCGATCAACTCGATCAGCGCGTTTGTCCGAGAAACCTTGGGAGGTAGGAAGCCTGCTGATCCACAGACGCTTCTTGATCAGTTTCTGGGCGACCAGACGAAACTAGACATGTTTTTGACTGAGTTCAAGGCAGCCACGGCAACACCGCATTTGCTCTCTAAAAAGCCCCGAGGTCAGGACTCGTTGCTATTTTCTGGGCCGGAATGGAAGGAATTCTCGGAAAGCCTACGGCTTAAGTTCCCCAACCTCTCAAAGGGGAACCGAAAGAGCTTGAAAGTGATCAGTAAACGACTTGACATCTTGAGAAGCAAGGAGGCCGAATCCGTGGACAGTCAGGATTCGATGTCTGTATGGACCCAAGCTTCTCGCCAGCCAAGCCTGGAGCTCTCGAAAGAAGACCTCGTCTGGCTTTACGACTTGGACGAGGAGAATTCCCCTAGCGAAACAAGCATGCTTCAGCAGGATGATCTGCCTAAATCACCGGCTTGTCTCACACTTTCTCAGGCGCTAAGCGATCGAAACCACCCAGAAGAGAATGACTTGAGTATGTGCTCAGACAAGGAAAACCTGGACACACGCTCAGATATAGAAGGGAGCACGAGCGACCTGGATGACCACAGTCCCGAGGATCGAGGCTCTGGCTCCTTGGTACCGAACAAGTCTCTTGATTCCAGAGTGAATTCGGAAGTCTTGCACGAGATCATTGAAGATTCAGAGTCGGACGTCGAGCCACTACTACTGGGAGAATCCTCAGCATTTCCTATGTACTCACACAACGAAGAAAGATGCCGTGGTTCCATGAAAACTTCAGACCAAAGACCTCGCCAGGGTTCCCCGGAAGACCAAGGCTTGCTCCCAGGGATAACGAGTCTTGCTTTCGTGTCACCATCGAAATCCGAGAATCACCAGCTAGTTCCTGATAGTATCTTAGTCCTGCCCATCAAGCACTCCACAGATACTGATGCCAGAGACGGAAAGCGATACACAGCTCCATTGACGCCGCAAAAACTACTGCGACACACGGCCTTCAACTCGCCCAACTGTCTTCGCATAGATTCGTCTCCGCTCACCCCGAAACAATGCCCAGACTCGTCGCCCATCTCTGAAAAAGCGCGGTTTCCCACGTTGGCAACACCAACACAGGAGTCTGTAGGGGCCAGTCAGGATATCTATCTTTCTGCAAAAGCGCTGTTTCCGAAAGACGCACGAACCCTGTTTCTCGACCCCTCCGACATCGAGCCTCTTCAGCTCTCACCATTCTCAAGACAAATACAGCACGTGTCCCCCGAAATCGTACGCGTCGCTGGCCGTGTGGAGTTGGATCCCAGAAAGTCAACGCGGGTTCGGCTCACGGTGGTTCCTCTGGGGAAACGTTCGTCAGATGATGTGATCCCAGATTCAGAAGACGACCCCGAGGCAGAGCTCAGCATCATTGAAATCACCAATGAATATAAAACTAGTGGGTCAAATGAAGGGAACATTTCTGTGCTACAGGTGCCCTCGAGCCCCGAAATCGACCATGTCGAGAGGCCGTGGAAGTACCGAATATAGACTTGTGTATTTGATCCGCCCAACCTTATGTATGCGGTGCTCTGCGGGACCGCTCGCCAACTATGCATCGGGACAATCTTTTCCTACGAACGCGACCTGGCCCTTCGATTCGCCCTCATTGTTGCCGCCCCATCTGCCCTAAATATACTTCTTGTGGTCAGCGTCGATGCCATTGCTCAACAACTTTGTTTCGCAGAGAAGCAAGAATTTCACACTGAGGTACGCATTCAATGCAAGACCACCTACGATGATCATGAAATTGTTGAAAGTCGAGCCAAATCTGTTGGAATAAAACGCAGTCACTGCCCACCAAACATGGTAACAGAAGGCGAGGAAAAACGACACAGTCAACGCCGTGAGCGCCGACGCCTTCGCGGCTCTGGCCTTCGATATGCGCTCGTGTTTATTCTGTTTCCTAATCTGAGCCATTATGATTGTGAATTTAAATCGCTGAAAGAAACACGGGTATACATGCTTGTCTTCAGGCATTCTCGATCTACTATCTAGTGTGTTCCTGCAGAAACCGTTCGGCTGCGGCTAGGCACTTTCTCGCCTTCGGCCCTAATATCCGATTCATATTCCCCATGATTTTTGGAAGCTCCCAAGGACAATGACTTGGTCCGTCACAACAGAAACGTATCCCTCAGCTTGTCAGCGTTTTGAAATCATGGGATATTGGTGGAATCGAGCCTACTCACGCGAAAGTCGAAAGCCACTCACACATATGCGATCGGATTAAACTCCTGGAATGCCATCCGCTTCGTCGAAATTGATTTCACTGCTGAAAAGATGAAAAACATTCTTTCCCCTCTTCTCAATACCACCAATTTCACTACGTCCAATATATTGGAGTCCTCTCATCGAGGACCCACATACCTAGTGGTCATGTGACCACCAGGCTGTGCCGCGATTCGCTTTTGTCAGGTGATCTCCGCTCCTGGTCCGTCTAATAATCCCGCTAGATGTGCAACTCAGCCATCTGCAAAAGAGTACTAACTGAAATGCAAAACAATTACCAAGAAGACCCAGACCTCATTGTAGAGCCGTCGTACTACTCCGGCGGCGTGCCAGTCTTTGAGCCTACAATGGCTCAATTTCGGGACTTCTATAGGTACAACAAAGCCATCAACAAATATGGCATGCAAAGCGGAATAGTGAAAGTGGTTCCCCCTTCAGAATGGCTGGCCCAGTTGCAAGGAACTTACACCCATGAGAGTCTCTCGAGAATATCCATCAAAAATCCCATCGTGCAGAACATGAATGCCTCTGCCGGCTACAAGGGTGTGTATTCCAGCCAAAACGTTGAAAGACAGAGGAAGTACAGTATATTCCAATGGAAAGCACTAGCGCAGAAGCCCAGTAACATGCCCCCTGCTCACAAAAACAAGCGGCGGGGCTCGGGGTCTGTAACAACAGCAAACGAAGAGGAAATGGACCCTGATCTGCGTATGAATACTAGAAGACGTTGCAAGGAAAACGGGACGCGCAAGATCGACGAGATTCTTTGCGGCGACTTCAACATCGATGCCTCAGAATTCTCGGAAGAGCGCTGTAATGAACTCGAGCTGCTTTATTGGAAGTCGTTGGGGTACGCGGAGCCGATGTACGGAGCCGACATGCTCGGGTCCTTATTTCGGGAAAACACGGAAATGTGGAACGTGGCTAAACTTCCAAACTTGCTTGATTTGATGGAAGAAAAGATCCCGGGCGTCAACGATGCTTACTTATATGCTGGGTTATGGAAGGCCACATTTTCCTGGCACCTCGAGGACCAGGACTTGTACTCTATCAATTACCTACATTTTGGGGCGCCCAAGCAGTGGTACTCGATCCCACAGAGCCAAAACAGTAAGTTTTTCAAGCTCATGCTGGACATTTTCAGCGAGGACTATAAAAACTGCCCTGAATTTTTGCGCCACAAGACGTTTCTAGCCTCGCCTCAGTTCTTAGAGAAACACGGCATCACGTGCAACAGAATCGTGCACAAGCAAGGCGAATACATGATCACTTACCCGTACGGGTACCATGCCGGGTTTAATTACGGATACAACTTGGCGGAATCTGTGAACTTTGCGCTAGATGACTGGTTTGACTATGCTAAAATGTCACGGAAGTGCGAATGCATCGAGGATTCCGTGGGTATCAATTATGAGCAGATCTACTGCAAGTTCAAGGGAATCCCATACACGCGAGCCGGATATTGTGTTGAAAAGACGATGTTCCCCCCAAAGAAATCTGCTTCCATCGCTGCTGCATCTGCATCGAAAAACATGAGGCCCATTGCAATATCGACAGCCACGGCCAAAAGACAATGCGTCGAAGCCAAGAAACGGAAGCCCGAAACCTCCCGTCTCGAATGCATTTTATGCCCAAATAACCTCCCCACGCGGCTCCTCTCGCTCAAGAAATTTGAACTTTTGGGCACCGACCAAAACGACCCACGCACCGGCGAAACATTTCTAGTGCACCGCATTTGCGCCGAGGTGTTCTGGCCGCAAGTAGAAGTCACACGTACTCATGCCGACTCCACAACAGAAACGGTGACGGGAATAGCAAACATTGGCAGGCCGCATCGCAGTTTGAAGTGTCTTGTGTGTCGGTTGCCTAATAGTATACCGACGTCAAAAAAAAAAACAGCTACTCGTGGGGCTTGTTTCCAGTGCTCGGCTCCAAGGTGTGTGAAGTCTTACCACGCGACGTGTGCCTTGTTAGCGGGATTCCTCTTCACCAAAAACTGCTGCAAAACCCACAGACCATCGCACTCAAAGTACTATGAACGGGAAGATCAACAGCTTCACGAAAAGCTCTCAAAAATTCCCCGCAATTCTATGATCCAGTATACTTTCCAGGGCCCAGGGAGGAGACACACGGGCGAGGTGCATGGAGGTCTTGTGATTAAGAATCTAGTTGCTGAGCACAAATTCGAAGTGGCGTGCTATCCTGGGCTTGCGGAGCAGTTGGAGATCCACTATGATGACGTGCTTTTTGGTTGTGCAGAGGAAATCGACAACGGCGAGTTCATTGGGATGGAGGATGCTGTGCTGGCTACGGAATGTACAACAGGCCCTTCGGGCCATCAGACTAGTCTGCTGGACTTGGAGACCAGTCCCGAGCCGCCTGGCCTCAAATTTGCCCCGCACCCTCTTGGGCTTGCCGAGAGCAACTACAGCTTTGGCATGCACAGCTCCCAAATTGAATCTGGCAACAGTGGAAAGCGAGACTACGTGTTTGTGAACGAGTTTCCAGGAGATGCCTTAACCCAAACAGCGCCAGACTACAGCCTGTACCAGCTTGTCACAGATGCTTCTTGGGGCGTTCCGTATCAGGAGTACGGGAGACAGTAGCGGCATTGTAAGACACACGTTTCCTTACTCTTAGGAGTCAGGAGTTTTGTCTGCCCCAAAATAATTCATGAAATGATATACCCGACTACAAATGCACCATCCTTGATTCTTGGTGGCCGGTACGCAGGCCAAGCGGGCGGCACAGATTCGCACTTCTGGTTTCTCGCACCAGATACACTCTCTTGCATGGCTTATACATGGTTCGTAGGCTGAAAGCGTTTGCCCACGACCATGACGACGATAGTCTCAGCGACGAAATCGACGACGTGTCTCTAGAATACACCGAGCTCAAAGACACGCCAAAAAAACGGCGTCTGCAGGAAGACCCGTGGGTTGTGAAGTACCAGCCTCAGACTGTGCTGGAGGTGAGCATAAACCCAAAGAAATCTAAGGAGGTGCGCGATATTTTCGTGCCAATGGCTCAGAGTCAAACCCAATGCCGGCTTCTTGTTCTCTCTGGGCCCTCGGGGTCGTCCAAGTCAACTTTGGCGAAATGCTTGGCGCAAGAAACGCTTGGAAAATCCATGCCCCATTCTCTGGGTCACGTTGAGTATCTCGACTCGTCTTTGGACAACGTAAACCAGGCTCACCACTTCCAGGAATTCATGGATGGGTGTCGGTATCTTGTGGGGCGGAACCGGAGCGCCGTTTTGATCGAGGACCTCCCCAACGTCTTCCACAAGGATACTCTAAACTCGCTCCGTCAATGTTTGCGGGACTGGATTTTCACCGATCTGAACACCGAGCTTCCGCCGGTTGTCTTGTGCTTGACCGAAGTAGAGATTCTTGGCGACCATGGCCTGCGTGGCTTCTACAATATAGATAACTGTTTGACCGTGGAAACGGTTTTGGGACGGGACCTTTTGAACTCGGGCATTGCTTCCGGGCTTATTCGCCGAGTCAAGTTTCTTCCGGTGGCGAAAACATACATCAAAAAACTGCTCCAGGGAATCTTGGCGTCGGAGCGCATTCTTGCTGGCCAGATGAAACACGCAAGCGATGCCCTCACCGTGTTATACGAATCTGGCGATATCAGGTCGCTGATCAGTAATCTCGAATTCATGAGCCGAAGCAGCCGCGGATTCCGGGTCAGTGAGCTCATGCGGGAGTCCCAAATCACGCTTTTTCACGCCGTGGGCAAAGTGATCCACTCGAGCTCGAAAACACGCGACGAGCCTCTGGACGGGGATTATTCACTGGACTATAAATCCGTGAAAAACGTGGTGGATAATTTCCACAACTTGGGCCTCCTCCACTTGGCACTTTTGGAAAACTACCACATATACAACGGCCTGCAGTTTGGCCTCCCGCTCGCGGCTAATATCGTGGACAGCCTTAGCTTGAACGACACCTTCAGCAGCCATGATGTGGTACAGGACTTTGCTGTCCGTGCCACGCGAAATGAGCTCGGGAAGGTGCTGTTGAAATCGAGCCGGACGCTTCCTATGAAGTTCCCCCGCCACTTCAAGCTGGTCAAGGAAGAGAACAAAGTGCAGCGGGAGATCGGCAACTATGTGCGTTACTTGGGTGGCTTCTCCGTGCTGTTTTCCGACGCGAATTTGATCGATGGGCACTTCTTGCCCAAGATCAAGAACTCCGCCACGTTTCGCAAGAGGCATGGCCCGAAGCCCTTCCTATACAACCGCATTGGCGGCACCTTCAGGGGGATCTATGCGGATGAGGACATGCCGATCATGGAAAACGAAAATGAGCTGAGCACTGGTGTCAAGGACCAGTTTCTGGAGGATGTCTATGCTGCCATCCAGCAGCAGGATGATGTACATAACCAGTCCGGAAAAGACGAGGACTCGGACGCAATAGATTCTACTACGGACGCGGACACGGACGGTGATTTTGACGACGCTTTGGACCAGCACATTTTACAGATAGCCACGCAAAGCATGCAAAATGCCACTCGGAATTCGCAGAATACATCACAAATGGCGCCATATTCCAACACCGTCCGCGAATCCAAGAACCCCGAGACCGACGAAGACTTTCTGGACGATCCCGAACTCGCTTTTCTCGTATCACAAGGAAAGTTATAGGGCACTTAACAAGGCCATGAGTTAGGTTCATTGATACTCTATTTATTTGTATTTACCAAGATCATGCGCCCACGGCGCTGGCAAAGAAGTCGGGATCTTCCTCGAGCAGTTCCTTGATGATATCCAAGCCACCCTGGAACTCGCCATTGATGTATAACTGTGGGAAAGTAGGCCAGTCGGAAAAGGTCTTCAAGCCCTGTCTCACGGCGTCGTCCTTCAAGATATCGAAAAAGCCAAATCTAACCTGATTTTCCCTCAACATTGCCACAGTCTGGCGTGAAAATCCGCACTGTGGCGCGGAGGGAGAGCCTTTCATGAAGAGCATAACCGGCGCCGCCGATGTAAGCTTCTTCAATCTCTCCTCGAGTTCTTCCGCAGTTGGCTCTTCTTTCTCCTTGGAAGCAGCCGCTGGCACATCCCCGGCATTTCCTGCAGGAGTCCCGGAGCTTGCGGCAGAAGAAGAGGGCGAACTGCCAAACTGTTTCAAGGCGGCAATGAACTCCTTGGGGTCTGCGCCACTCAACTCCTTCAAAATCGTCTGGTTTCTCGTCAAGATTATATATGGGACTGCCGAGACCTCGAAAAGCTCGCTGATATCCAGCTGATCATCTGCATTTATCGAGAGAAAAGCGACTTCGGGGTTAGCCTGGGCCAATGTTTTCATAACCGAGCTCATGGTTTGGCAAGGCGCGGCCCACGGCGTGTGAAAATAGAGAGCCACCAACCGTGTGGGGTCGGTGGTGGTGAAATTTGTGAGCTGATCCTCAGAAGTGATTTCTATGACCGACATTAGGAAAAGTTAGGTGGTTTAGCAAAGAGTAATGGGGGATGAAGACGTCAGACGCTTACAAAGGACCAGGCAAGGCGCGAAGTGACTCCGTCACGTCACGTGACGAGTGAGAAATGAGGAATATTTCTGTGTCACGTGACTATACGATTTTGATGCAAAGGCCCTTTCACCTTTGTAGCAAAGACATGCTGGATATGCTAGTCTCTGAAGGGGATTAACATCTTGGGTTTTATGTGCTTCATTTTTGTTCTCCCAGAAAGCGGGTGTGGGTGAATATTGCATTGTTGCGGTGAAATGATCAGAAGACAAGCGCGTAGATTCACCTGGAAAAGCAAAATTATCCAATTAGCTGGATGGCCATTGATGTCCCGTAGATCTGGGGAAGAAAATCTTGTTCCTGCGCTGAAATTTTATGACACGGTGATGTTAAAAGAACGTTGCAACGCATCACTATCCGAGACGATACAGCAGGTAAGTGCATACTGAATCTTGGGGGCCACGATTAGATTTTCGAAGCGAAAGCTGAATACCATACAGAGGCGGGAAAGGTACTCTTGAAACAAGCCTACGTCATTCCACATACACTTAGTACATAATACACCTTCAGGCAGTACTACCTCGTTCGATGATATAGGCATGAGCTTTGTTTCCCTGTGATATTTCTTACTTCCAAGTACGATAGCCGCGGACATTGACTACTTCACAGAGCTGATTGGTCATTTCCACACTCGCCTCACCACAGAATACTGGGATGGCTATATGACATACCATCGAGGTATTGATTAAGCTTTTGCTAGCCGGAACTTTCGCAAAGTTCCCACATGGTCTTCGATTCAAGCAATAAACCAATGGTAAAAGATGCTAGATGGTATGCTCGAATAAAGTACGTGATGGTTTCCTCCTCTGTGATGCGAAGTTCCACGACAAGGAAGCTTATCAATAGGCAGAACGCAAAGGACTTCTTTCAATTTTCAGCAGAATAGCACGGAGAATGATAGAAAACAAGCACGACATCCCTCCATTTTGGCTGAAGCCCCCCGTATTGGAGACCTCGGAGCATCAGCCCAAAACATGTATTCACGGCTTAGTAAAATGTAGGTCTTGCTTCAAATTCATCGAGAGACCAGATAAGGTCGATGGCTTAGCTGGCACTGCGGTCAACTTGATGATAAAAACCGCGGCGTTGTCCCAGTAGCCATTAAAGTAAATTGTTAGGAACCTGATAGCTAAGATGTACGGATGTATACATCCGGCAGTTCACACAGATCCGAACTCACCCGCTCTAGGATTTTAGCTTTTCTGCGCCGTGACTTCTTGAATCCGGGGTTTGCGGCAAACCGTTTGCGGATGGCCTATATGAAGAGCCACTGGCTTATATACCAGACCCCGCAGACTATATGGACCCAAGCCGTAGCACATCTTTTCCAACGTGACGGAGATGAATAGTTTTCGGTGTACTTTAAATTCCAGTGGATTGGGCCTCCTGATCCGGGATTCAGATGGACATGTATCTGATGGTTGTGATTCCTTTAGTCTGAGAAGGATGCAGGAACCAGTTCGCAAGTGCTGGGTTCTTCTCACTTGCACGCGTTGGGGAATTTGCGCACACACAGTGCTATGCGGAATAGGACGTGAATGGGCGCCTAAGACAGAATCAATGAGTGGAAACGGTTTATTTCAAGACGTATCGATGCGAACCTGAGCGTGTATATTGCAGGCCTTCCGAAGTAGAACCTCAACAGGGAGGGGAGTAGTACAAAAGGTAAGGAGGGCTTTTTGAACAAGAAGCTTTGAAGTTATGAGACCCGTGCTCAATCAACCCATGGTTTGGTGGGTGCCTTCTTTTTTGATTCTTTGGTGTTTCTCATTTGATTTCTTGGTGATTCTCCTCTGATTATTTGATGATTCTCCTTTGATTTCTGGTGATTCTCCTGTGATTGTTCCTCGATTCTTTTCTATTCTCCTTTGGTTCTTCGGCGAATGTTCGAGGGGCGGCGCGATTCCCCAGAATTATCACTCAGCCAAAAACAGAGGTTGGGCGAGCCTTCTGAAAAGAGACACAGCCCAACGATCCGATTGTACTCACCACTTTTTACAGGAGCCCCGAAAACAAACTTGGAATGCCGGGTGTCCTAAAACTCCCAGTGCACTCTTTTTTCCATGCCACCAGGGTATCGCTTGCTGTTCCTGTAAGAGTCCGTGGTTCCGCACGGCTCTTGCCAAAATGTGGCATTTTTTGGGCCCTGGACTTTCGCGCGCCCTGGGCTCCGGCCCCATCATTCTCCAGATTGCACCAGCGATCTGCATGCCCGCAACCGGCACCTCAATGCTAACAATCAACAATTCAGGCGGCCCAGGTTCAGCTTGATGGCACAACGCCGGAAACAGAACAACGGATATTGCCTGTTCCCGCCGCTTCGCCCGTTTTCCTGAGCCCCTCTGCTATTTCTCTGTCTTTCCCTGTCTTTCCCTGTTTTTTCCTGCCTTTTTTCGCACAATTTGGCGCCCGCTTGTCCTAGGCTTCGACCCACCAGAGACGTCACTGCACCTCTCGCTCCCCCACATTATTCCTGCCTGCGCTCGCGGAAAACACTGCGCGGTTAGGCTCGCTCTTTTTTTCCCCGCCAACATCGAGCGTCTTGCCCCAGCAAAAAAACTCCAACTCCATTCCAGCACACCACCAGCAAAAACGTGCAAACCTAGCCACAAGCACAGTGCCGGTCAAGCCCCTGTCCCTGACGCCACCTGCTCCCTATCCCGTCCCACGGCCACCGCTTCATCTGTACACATCCGGCCCATTTTTCAGGTGCGGGTCTTGTCTTGCTAACAAACCTGGTCTGGGTCCCGCCCATTATTTATTCCACCCATACTTGCATTTCTCCGAGCAGCTGGACCAGAAAATTCCATTGGGCCACCATCTCCATTGCACGACCCTGGGCTCCTTACTGTTTTCTGTTAGTATTGCGCGTGAAGACCATACGCTCGTATAAACATCCAGGCTGTTTTTTCTGCTGCTTGTGACTCCATCTACCACCAAGCCCCGTGTCCACAAACACACAGAGACTGCCAAACACACGCAACTCACCAACCAGCAAAATCCCTCTGCAGCCTGACTTGCCGGCCGCCGACACAAAAGGACTCTAGCTCTCCGTTTTCCGAGGGTACATGGCCGTGCCTCTCCAGCTCCAGCTCACCGTACCCATGAACCTTCTGCGACAGCCAACCGCACCCCAGCGGCTCGAAAGCAGCCCCGATCCCTCTGCGGATAGAACC
Source organism: Metschnikowia australis (assembly GCA_019285895.1). NCBI lineage: Eukaryota > Fungi > Ascomycota > Pichiomycetes > Serinales > Metschnikowiaceae > Metschnikowia > Metschnikowia australis. The sequence goes on from JAGSXI010000004.1 coordinate 94,919, forward strand.
TCCGTTGTCGAGGGCGTGGTGCCCAAGGAGTTTACTGCTCAGGGCACCACACCGTCGGGCAAGCCTCGGCTCTTTGTATGCGCCATGTGCACCCGGGCGTTTGCCCGCTTGGAGCATTTGCGCCGCCACGAGCGCTCCCATACCAAGGAAAGGCCATTTGACTGCGGCGTGTGTCAGCGCAAGTTCTCGCGCCGCGACTTGCTTTTGCGCCACGCTCAGAAACTCCACGCGGGCTGCGACGACGCCGTGGCCCGCATGCGCCGCAAGCTGTCGAAAGCTCACATGTCGATGCTGGGTCACCAGGTCTCTGCTGCGAGCCTGGTCCCAAGCACGCGCAAGCTGAGTATCGGGGTTCCGGTGCCCATCAACTTCAACCACGGCTCCTTTTCTGCCCGCAACCAAGAGGCCCCGGAATCTCCTGTGGGGCCTCCGTCGTGCAAGTCGCGCCTGGGCTCAGTCAAAGACGCAGGATTGAAGAAACAACTCTTCGACAAGCGCAAGCCAGGGTTTCGCCGCGTCTCTTTCTCTGCGCAGTCAGGTCCCAACTATGCCATGGTTCCGCAACAGCTGCACATCTCCAGCACCGCCGAAAACGTCGAGTTCTCCACGCCTCAGATACTACCGACGTTCGCCACCGACGATGACTCCTGGCTCAACAGCTTGTGCACAATTCCAGGCATGTCTCCGCTCAAGCTGCAGCCCGCGATCAATGAGCAGACTCATTCATACTCGCTTGAGCAAGAGTATCCGAAACACACTGCTATGTTTGGCGGCAGCATGCTGCAGAACTTGATGCTCTCCGAAAGCAGAGCCTCCAGCAGCCCTACCGGGAACATCGATTCCGCTGGTGCCCACCCACCCTTTTTGGCACACAACTCAAGCTTTGCGGGCAACTCCGGCAATCCGGAGGGAAGTCCTCAAGTGAAGCACGAGCTTGACGGCCCAGGTTACTCATTCTATGATATTCCTGAGTCTTTCGTCGACAATCTTGCGCCAGCTCCAGGCATGGCCCGGTCTTTATTCCCAATGCGGCAGGAATTGGAAGATGATCCAATGGATTTGGATGACCTGTATCACTTCTCAATGAAAACCATGACTGTTCCCGAACACATGGTTCATGAAGGGGATTATAACCTCAATCATTTGGATGACCTCAATGACCTTGACCAATTCTTCAATGACAGCGAAAAGACGCTCTTGGGTGGCTACTCTTTTTATGGAGATAACCCTCTGATTCCTTCGACGGCATTGGAATCGATGTCTTCTCACGCTTCAGTGTCGCCATCCAACATCCATGCGGCGAACCCTCAACTCCTTGCTAACCCACATCATCAGACGAGCGCCCACTTTGGGAACGAGTCTCGTTTTCCGATAGAAGGCCACCACGAAAAAGCTAGTAGCGTCGAGTACGGTCACAGTAAGACGTCCCTTTTCACCAGGAACATGAGATACTTGATCAAGCGAACCCTAAATAAGTACCCGATCAGCGATATCCCGCCTCCAAGCATCCCCACTAATGAGAAAATGGAGTTCTATCTCCGGACATTTATCAAGAGATTCTTGTCATACTTCCCGTTTATCCATCCATCCAGACTCAATGAGTTTGACGTAATGGACATGACGTCTGATGAGGACCCTCAAAATGAAAGCGCTCGCATATGTCTCCCTCTTTTGGCGGCGACTTTGGGCGCCTTGCTAGCAAACAACAAGATTGATCTGGACCAGTTGTATGAGGCATCACGCAGGACCGTCCACATCTACTTGGAGAGTCGAAAGACGGGACAAAGGCCATCAAACTCAAGCTATCAATCCAACCCTCTCTGGCTAATTCAAGCCCTTACCCTTTCAGTCATGTATGGTCTCTTCTCTGACAGCGAGAACAACATTCACATTGTCATTCGGCAGCACAATGCTTTGAATTCGTTAGTGAAGACTTCCATTAAGAACAATCAAGAATTGTTTTTTGCTATTACCGGTCAGGAGCAAACTGTCCACAATTTTGCCAAGGGAGGTGATTGGCATGCCGCACGTGAAGCCCTCAATTACGCTAGCGAAAGCGAAGTGAAGTTTAAACACGCTATATCCATCCAATCACAGATCAGATCAGCGCTCACAATATACCAACTCACAAATTTCATATTGATGATGTTCAATGTGCCGCTTACGTTGAGTGCTGCCGAGTTGGGGTCTTTGACTTGCCCGAATACACATGATGAGCTCTTGTGGGGATTTAACAATTACAACGAATTCTCCAACTACTTGCAAACAGTGGGCGTGAATCAGGATATTGATTTCTTCCTCGCGAAGAATGAATCAAACACCATTGTATTCCAAGAAGTCTTGAAAAGTGTTTGCCAACACCATGCTGATAAATCTGTGTCTTCAAAATTGTTGAATTTAAGCAAATTTGGCTTTAATTGTTTGGCTAAGGGAGTATATGAGTTCATGCAATACGAAGACTATAACTTTATGGATGTTGGCTCTGTCTTGAACTATCTTTCTTTCTACATCGACTCACCTTCTAGAAATCCGCACACTCGTTATTTGGCACTGGGAAGATCCTGCAATGAAAAGTATGATTACGCCTTGATTGCTAATTTTGTTGAAATCTGCTCATTAATTGATTTCAGAATGGTAAAGGAACAGAGCTGGCTCAAAAATTACGATGAACTCAACAAAAATTATCATGCACTTTGGAACCACATGGAATCCATAAGCGATACTACTTATTTGAAAGTTATTGACAACTGTATCGCTATTACGAAATTGGTGTTGTTCAAAACTGAAGAAGCTAATTCGGATGGCGAAAGCAATGCAAATGTTCTCCAAATGGACAGCTTCACAAATAAAATCGACAACTCATTGGGAAGTTGTAACTCGGAGTCAGGTTTCGAGAAATCTCTTGGCCTAAGGGTCCTAGATGTTATTTCCTGCGACACATCGCCAATCAATTCACAGGTGATTTTTCACGTCTTCGTGATTTTCTCTATTTTTGCCGTCCACGTTGCGAAGAGAAATAACCCAGCCACCCAGGCCGCTCAAGGTCACAATTTCAATGAAACTTGGCGACTCAATCAAGCGTTTTTGAGCGTACTCAAACTTTTGGGAAAATTTGAAGAGCATTTGCGAATGCAATTCGAAAGTCGCCAGCTCGATGCCGAGATGGCCAACATTTTTCTTCTTTTGCCTGGTAACACTAATGACATGTGTTTGGGAAATTCTTCTCAAAATATAGGTGGAAGCCAAGATCAGCGCAATGTTGCCTTCGCCTACAACTTGGAAAAGACGCTTTATGTATTGCGAATTGGGGAGTTGGTGATGAAGATGTTGTACGATCAGAACATCAAAGTGGTCATACTCAAAAGACTTAGTTGCAGCATGTCACAGATCCGAAAGTACTTGATTGACGAAGAAGCAAAAATCTTCTCATGAAATTCCTTGAAGAAACAGACATTTGTGAGCTGACTACATATGGTTAACAGTTGATTTGTGGCCAGTCGTACTAGGCGTAGGAGAATCATGCGGCGCAAGGATGTGTTTGCGGGTCTCAATATTTAAACTTAAATTCAAGACACTATTTTTACGCTCTCCGCGTATCTGAAACAAGTTACATTAAAAGTGACAATGTCAGTTGGTTCTTTGCAGAAGGACCGAGATCAATAAATTGTTTTGCCCGCGCTTAGTCCTCGGCGCAGCACCGTCGAATGCCGGGTGTCGGAATTTTGATCTTCATGATGATGCGGAGCCCTAAGTCTTCAACCTACCTCATTTAATCACCACAAAGATAGAAACAAAACCGCCATCTTCAATCCCCACGTTCCGTGCCCTTTACTGTACCTACGAAATGTCTTCAGAATCTACAAATAAAGCTTTTCCGGCTCTCATTGGGCTTGATGACGACAGCTTGAAGGACTTGAAATTTTGTGGGGCTTCATTCGTTGTCGTCGTCATATTCATTTTCAACTATGCATACATCATGAGGCAATGGGTGCTTAACCCCGAGCTCCCCGTGTTGACGCTAGCTCTTTACCTGGCCACGTTGGTCTGTACTATGATTGTATCTATCGGCGTTCTTGCAAAGGTCGTGCACCCCAGGATATATCGTGCTGTGGATGGACCTGCTATTGCTGGAAAAAAGAATGAATGAATTTGCAGAGTCTTTGCCTCCGAGCTGAACTCTGGGCGACAAGGCCATGATGAGATGGGTTGATGTTCATGAACTGTAGTCATATATATTGGCAATCTATTTTTACACCAAAGAGTTACCACAACACGCATGTTGAATATGGCTCCAGAGATTATAAGATACGCCGGCCCAAGACAACGCCGTATACCCCGAGGGTCACCAACGAAAGCAAGTTGAGCATAGAGGAGATTCCATGGAACTTGCCAAACTGCTTGCTCAACGCCTTAAATTCCTCTGTTTCCTCGGTGTTTCCATCAACAATCTGCTGGTGTCTTTTTTCGTCAACCAACTTCTTTTTTCCAGCCTTAATTTGGTTGCAGCGAGGCAACACCCAGAAATAATTTAAGGCACCTGCCACTGCTGATGCAGCCAAGACAGGGGTTGCAAATTTCGATCCGAGTGGGGTAGTCAAGCTCAACAAAACAGGCGCAGCTGCCTGGCTCAAGAGATAAAGTGGAAGTACTTGGTGTTGCAACTTGCCAAACTCCTCCCTGGGCAAATGCTTGAATGCAATAGGCGAGACAATAAAGGAGTGCATGACTCCGCCACCAAAGGCGACAGAAAAAAGAATCACGTTCACGGCGCTCTTCGCTGAGGTCGAGAACATTGTTAGACGTGGTACTATCAAATTGTTGCTGACTTGGAAGTGCTGCCCCGGTAGATAGAGATATGGGATCTGATACTGCTCATGTGTCACGCGATTCGTGATCGAGAATCCGCGCACTCTCGACTAGACCGGGTTTCAGCCAGTCACGTCACTCCTCAAAGCGATTCAATCATGCTGAACATAATGGCCAAAGCGCTACGCTTTTCTTGCTCCTCGTACTTCAAAATGTCTTTTTCAAGCTCGGCTGGTCTTTGGTAGAGCCACACAAAATCACTCTGTAGACCCAAACTTAATTGGTTAGCCCGTTGTCTGTCGTGTTCCTGCTTCAACTTCGATGTCTGTTCGTATTTCTTGGCGGCCATTTCAGCCCGGTCGACAATATCCGCCGAGATTCCACACATGGCCGCAACGTTCATTCCGAACGAACCGGGCGCAGTACCCTCCTCGAGCTTGTATAAGAAGGTGATGTTCCTTGATGAATTGTCCACGACAATGCCCATTCTCAACGCCTTGATCTTTGGGTGATTGACAAAGGAAAGCCCCAAACTACCATAGTGTGTGGCGAAAAAGCCTAGTGGTTGCACGTGCGAAGCGAGATGATGCAACACTGCTTCAGCAATGGCGTAGCCGTCACTCGACGAACCGCCCCTTCCCAATTCGTCAAGTATAACAAGAGACCGTTGCGTGGCATTACTTAATATCTTTTTCGTCTCTGAAAGCTCGACAAAAAATGTGGATTTTCCCTGGATGATGTTGTCATTGGCGCCCAATCTGGTCATGATCTTATCCACGGGTGTAATCTCCGCTTTGCGTGCCGGCAAGTAACAGCCAATCTGACTCAAAATGACAGCCAACGCTGTCGTTCTCATCAAAGTTGACTTTCCTGCGGCGTTAGCTCCGGTCAAAAGCCCGAAGTTGGCATTGCCGTTGCCTAAATGTATATCATTGGGAATGAACTCCGAGCTTCCAACGAAGCAAGGGTGTCTCAAGTCCTCAAATGACAAAGATCCTTGTTCCGAGTCGGTGAACTTGGGTCTGCAAGAGGGAAAGCCGATTGTTTCCGAGGTTTTTGTCAACGCAATAAGACAGTCCAAGTAGCCCACCGACTTGAGCACCGAAACCCATGTCTTGTAATTTACATCAAAACGTTGGTAGAGCTTGGATCGGATGTTTTCACAAACCACCTTGTGGAGCTCCTTTTGTTCCATGAGCTCTCGAACGAGTTTCTTGACCTCGGGAGACCAGTATCTCTTGACTTTTGATGTTGCAGCCATTTGCTGCCAGTCTTTTGGAACGGTCTTGATTTTGATTGGCATTTCAATCAAAAAAAGCTCTTTGCCCGAGTCTCTGTAACAAATCTCATGCGACTTGAACTGCTTCTTATACGTCCTCAAGTGGTCATTTAACTCTGACTCCAAGCGCTTAATGATCCCTGTTGACTCGTCAAAATCATTATCGACACCTTCGGCTGGTACCACTATATTGTTAAGAGCCTCCTCACGATCAAAAGCATCCTCCCAAGATGCAATTATTGCATGAAGTTCAGAAGGAAAACGTGAAACAAATGAACTCATGACGCCTGCCAGCAGTAAATCGTACGACAGCATAGTCTTGAAGACTTTTGAGACGGTTTCAAAACCTTTGACGACTTTCAAAAAGTCTTTGAAGCGGAGAGAGTTGCTGTGGACTCTCGCGATCAATCTTTCCAAGTCTGGCAATTTATTGAGGGCCGATTCTAAAGCGATACGCAATTCGGGCTCATTATTCATGAGGAAGTCCACTGCATCGTAGCGCGAGTTTATCTGTTCAGCGTTCATCAACGGATAGAGCACCCATTGTTTCATCATCCGCTTGCCAAAAGGCGAAATTGCCCTATTGAGCAATTTGAATAAAGTGCCTTTATCGCCACCGTCGAAGTTGTTGTTAAGAATTTCAAGGTTGGTCAAGGTAATACCATCCAAAAGCATATGAGACGCAGAGCCTTTAGAGATTTGGTATTCTTTCATGTTCTTCAATGTCATGATGCTTTCATCAAGCTTGAGCGTCTTCAAGTAGTACAAGAGAGCACCAAAAGCAGAAAAGGCGGTGTGATGATCTTCCTTGAATTTAAGCAAGATACCGGGGTAGTTTGTGTAATCATCGAGATCAACAGCCTCATAGTACCTGCCCTCCACCAACTTCTCTAGCGTCGTGTCGTAGTCCCAGAACTCAGAGTATGGGTTCAAGAAGTTCCAGATCTGGTGGGAGCTGTGAGCATTGTACTTGATTGCTTTCAGGGCGGCAGAACACAAGTTGTGTTTCTGGCACAATACCTCCTTAGGCCGGATTTGCGTTATCAACGTATCGAGCTTGGTGCACTCGTCATCATCCTCCAACTCAATGAAATTCAATTCGGACGTGGCTGTGTCGACAAAACATACTCCAAACACTTTCTTGCCAGATGTGCTGGTGGATTCCTTGATTGCCATACAGAAAGTCGCCATGTCGTCCTTTATCATATCCATGTCAGTCAAGGTACCTCCGGTTAATACGCCTGTCAATTCTCTTTTGATGATTTTCTCCTCCTTGCTGCCACCTCCGCGCATTTCTTTGGCCAACATGCTTTCCTTTTGGTCGACTTTCGCCACCTTGTATCCAAGGCTAATGAACTCCTTGGCCCAGTATTCGAAGGACATTTCAGGAACACCCGCAAGCTTCATGTTGGCACGCCCGCCGCCAGCGATCTTGAGGTCGAATTTTGTGTTGGCAATCATGGCATCGTTCTCGTACAACTCGTAGAATTTTCCCTTCTTGAAGAAGACCACGGTGTCCCACATCTTGCTCTTAATCTCCCAGTACTGCTTCTCAAAAGCAGTGAATCTCGCCCACGCAGACAGCGGGATGAAAAGCGTGCGGGAGTCGTACTCAGGGTCAGTGACGGGGCGTTTCTCGGCGTCCTTGATATTGACAAGCCACTGATATCTTTCTTCGTTTTCTTTCTCGAAAGACTTCTTGGCCGATGCAGGTTTCAGGGTCAGTTTGTGAATTTTGGCAGTGGCTATATAGTCGGATCCCGCAGTAAACTTCAGGCCCAAGAAGGACCCTCCAGACGCTGGTATCGATGACTCATGCACTGGCGTGGACTGCGAAGATGAGGCTGTCTTTTTAGACGGCCTCTTCCTGGAAATGGGCTCATCCTCGGAATCCTGAGCATCTTCTTCAACAGCACTGTGGTCGCTTTCATCAACAACGAAATCGCTCATGTGCTCGTCTTCGTTTTCCTGTTCAATGTCGGGCGCAAACTCGCCTTCGCTCTCCTCATCGCTATCCACTACTCTTCTTCTTTTACGAAGCACAGACACGTCCTCTGATTCCGACACGTCCGACTCTGTATATGACACATTGGTTTTTTTTCTTCCTCTTTTGGATACAGACACTGGCGTCTGAGGAGTTGCAGCTGAAGTGGCGGTCTGGACCGCGCCTGCAGAGTCTTTTGAATTGTTAGTCAGGCTGTTTTTTTCGGTGTGAACTTCCAAGGGTTTCCTGTTTTCTACCTTTGCAGTGTCTAGCGAGGCCGAAAAGGTGGTCTCTGGCGTCTCCAATTGGGGCAGCTCGGTAGACTTGGCCTTTTTTTCCACTGGCCTGGATGGCTTTATGGGAGAAGAGCGAATATCGGCCCTATTTTTGGACTGCTTGTTTGGCTCCACTTCAGACTCAGACGCTGGTTCCAAGGGGGCGTCCGTCAAAGTTGCAAGATTTTCTTTGTCGTCACTTGCTGGGTGAACAGATTTCGCCTTCAAGGGCGAGGAACTTAGAGAGTGTTCAGGCTTACCGCCTGCGGGTTTGAAAAAGGACATCAACGACAGCTGTTTCTTGCTGGATGAGCTGGCGCCTTTGAGACTTGGTGTCTTTTTATTCGGTGTGACTTTCGACATTTTCAGCGCCAGAGAAGAAGTTTTAGTAGTGTTGGAGCCAGGCCGTCAGTAGAAATAAAAAGCACTTTTCGAACAATCTGTTCTGCAAATGAATACAGTGCACAAAAAAGGAAAGGGCTGGTGGTCGAATAGAAAGGAGAGTAGAGATTGCGAGGCAAGGATTTGCATCTTGTATTTTATGCCGTGGCTCATAACACGCGTCACCGGCACCGCGTCTCGAATCTCGTTTCTGGTAATAAAGTCAGATCCAGTCTCGCGAGACGCGTCTAGTTAGTTTAGAATCGGAATTTGATACCAAAATCAAGGAATCTGGAACGAACTCCTAGAAGAGCTCGAAGGTGCTGCGAAATACGCGTATACTAAACATACAAACTGCTGAATTCTCGCGGATGGCCTGGCGAAACATCGCGTCTCCAACAAGAGCTCTGAAAGCCCGGACTGAAACTGGCACATTTTGCGGACTCACATGAATTTCAGTAAGGACGCCAGTACTCAACACTCAACACATTGTGTTTCGAACTAAATCTTAATTATTGGTGGCTTTTCGGGGATTGCAGCGATATGAATGCGCATGGGCCTTATAGTTCATGGTGGTGTTGATTTGGCGAGTCGTTGTTGAGCGTATAAATGCTGTCTTAAGAACTTCAAGGGGGGCTGAAAGCTGATCCGTGCCTTGAGTTCGCCTTTCACTTCGAGACTTGTCGGTCAGTGAATTTGGATTGATTCAGATCAAAGCTTGCGATATAGAAGCTGGTCAGCCAATATCAATGAAAGTAGCAGTGGACCATTTTAACTCAAATGTTGTCTTCGCGGGATTTATGGCTTGTTTATTGTGGAATGTCTCACATTGATTCACCGGGCTTTTTGGAAGAATATTGACTCGATTATGTCGATGTTGTTCCGTTTTTCATCCATCGATTACATTCAATTTTACGGTTTGAAGATTTAATGTTGTATCAACTTAGAAATTATGGAGCCACAGTAGTATATAATTTTTGGAATTTACAAGGTAGACTACTTTAAATAGAAATTCAGGTTGTTAATAATAGAAATTCAGGTTGTTAATAATAGAAATTCAGGTTGTTTATACAGAAATTCAGGGTTGTGTAAGTGAACATTTCGTCAACAACTGATGGCTCTTTTTGAAAATTGAGGACCAAGATAAGAAAGGCCCCGAACATTTCCACCCGGGCAAGTATCTGAAACCAGCACACTTGAATTCAAATATTGAATACAAAAATCAACCCTAAACCCGCAAAATTAACCCGCAAAAAATAAATCAAAAGCTCCGAATGAAAACAAAAAGAGCAAGATGCGTTTGATATTTTCATGCTCAACATATCCATAGATATACACTCATGGCACCTAACCTGGGGGAGAGAAACCAATACATAAATAAACCCCTTTCTCTTTAAAAACTCAACATTCAGTGAAGGGCCTCCGATCATCACATTCTCGGTGGTTCACTATTCTAGCACCGCTATCAGCACGCATTTAGTTTGCACCCGTTTTCGCACCCACTTTGCGCATGGGCCTTTCATCTATTAGTACATGTTTTTAGCATCACCGGATCTTTTTTGCTCAACATGCTATGGATGACCTTGTTTCTCGTCTCCCTTGCTCACGGACTTCTAGTTGCACAGAAGCCGATCCATAAGGTATCGACGAAAACCCACGATCCCAAATTGGTCAGTACCATGCTTTATGAATTTTATTCAGAAGCATATAACCTCCGTGATAACGCCAACCAACATTACATCCTGAACTATGGCAGCATCGCCTTGCAGTATACAAGCGACCCCTATTGCGTCAACAAGTCTAGCATCCGCTACTTCATCAAGTCGTTTTCCATGGTGCACCACGAATACCCCGCGTCCCCTTGTGCTTTGAATTTGAACACACGTTTTGCTGAGGTGGTGGAGCCCTCGCCCAGCTTCCACATTTCTGTGCACGGAACTTTGGACCGGCTCTCGAGCGAGTTGCTCCAGAAATCCGAGACCTATATCAAAGACCTTCCGGATTTCGACTTCCGCTTCTACGACTTCACCGATCTCAACTATGACTTGCAGTGTGAGTCGGGATACCACCAGTTGATGCAGGTGATGTTTCAAGAGAAAGTGTTGCAGGTCAATTTGCAAGTGCTGGTAACGGTACCCGAGCAGTGCACATTCAACAAGCTCAATCCCGAATATCTGACAGTCTTTGAGGCGGCAAAAGCCGTGGTGCACATTCCCTTGTCTGGCGTCTTCTACTGTCAGTCGGGCAAGACTGCCAGCTGCAAAAAAACAGTTGCCAACACGAAAAACCCACGACTAAAGCTATACGAATAGTCCCAATACAACGAGTTTTGAGAAACAATTTTTCGTAGGGTAGATTTTTCAAGCACCTCTCAACTATGTCCATTCCAAGCGCGCTCGAGATCTTGCTTGATAAAGTATTTTGTCACGTCGATCGCCGCCAACGAGTCTTCTCCACTATCGTGCTCACCAGCCTGAATTGCACGTCCCAAGTACTGGAAACTCAACTGTTTGAGCGAAAACCGAAACGTGGGCGATGTCTTATATTTCGGGTAGAGCACAGCCGTGTCGACGATTTTCTCGTGGATTAGCCGCATAGCGTTCATGTCGTTTTCCAACCCATGACCTATCATGACCGTATGGGCATCCACAATCTCACCTAGCAAGGTGATCAGATCCTCGAATGAAAGTGCCTCCTCTTTGATTTCCGCCACACCAGACCACCGGGTGTTCAAATCAAGCACCTTTCCCTTGGGCCGCACGAGGATATCTAAAACTTCCTCTCCCGAAGAAAAATCAATCGCCGTGATTCTCAAAAGTTCAAACCCTTGAGTGGTGAATCCCATCTCACAGTCAATTCCAACAGCATCAAGACTACCCTTCCGCGTTCCCCATGTATTCTTGGTTTCGATGAAGGGAAGAAAATGATGCATTTCTTCAGGGCTAGTCCAGTAAAACACGTGATGCTCACCTTTGGTACACGGTTCCGTATCTGTCTCTCCAAACACTCCTCCACAGCACAGGTACACGCGGACCTTGTGGGCGTTCTTAACCAAGCGCCCCTGATGATACCTGCAGTCGACTGCCTTGGATGACTCTTCAAGTTTGAATTCCATTTTGCATCTGTTGCAGTGGCGCACGGGTTCGGGGGCATGTATTGCAGCCGGTACATCCATGATGAAGCCCCATTTCTTGAGTTTTTCTGGTGGAATACACAAGTTGCGCAACTCTCGGAGATACTCATCCTTGGATGGGATTCGAGCAGCAGGCTTTTTTAATTTCTCTGGGTGATTCATCTCGTAGAGCTTCCGCTTGATGGCCCAACTGTAAGTGGAGCTTGAGTTGGAGCTGGCGACCTTGAACTCCTCCTCGATTGCCGCCCAAACGGGTGTTTTCAACGAGGGATTTTGCGCTTTGATAGCATCTACAAAAATCTGGATAAACCTACGGCGCACGGGGAGAAGTGCAGGCGAAGGATTCACGTCGAGTGGGAATATATGTTTAGGATCCGTGGCATGGCTATGGTCGTGCTTGACGCCCAAAAACGTATTGATTTTTTCCCGGTAATCGCCCAAATTGGCACTTTCGCTTGCGATTTTGAATTCCATTTCTACCGCCAGCCGGTTGGGCGTGGGAGTGGACTTGGTGCTGTGCATGAGTCTTGCAATTGCTTTGGCATTTTCCGACCTCTCGATCCGTGGAATCAATACTTCGGAATGTAATTCTTTCGGAAGCACAAACAGGATATCTTTCTTCGCAGGCTCAAGTTGTTTTGTATCTTCAGCAACCAGCTTTTGCGTGTTTGAGTCACGCATTGTGGATTGAGAAGCCACGTTTGCTGAAGCTATGGGGGCATCTGATTTGGCACGTTTATGGCTCTCTGCAGCTGTTTCCAAAGGCCGCTTAGCCAGATCATGGCGAAAAAAGCAATTCGTGACATTGCAAAACCCGGTTTGCGCCAAACTTGGACACTTCACATTTGCAAACGCATTGCTCGGTAGCTTGAACATAAAGGTGGTGGCGCAATCGCGAACGATAAAACCTTCTTTTCTGAAATTGGTTTTTGGGTTGGGAGTTCAGTGTAAATAGATGGAAATTAGTAGTTGATGAGAAAAGTTAGCCAGATCACGAAGCTAATATTTTGACACTGTCTATGTCATTAAGCCCTAACAGAGCGCTGTATGAAAACCAGTGCTCTCGCACTATATTGGAGGCACGGGTGTCTTGAGATCTGGGGTTGGCGTGAGTGCGCGAAAGCGCCTGACCTCATTAGAATTATAAGGGTTACCCGGCCCAGGCCCATCACTGGGGTATATAAACAAGTGCATCGCACCGCCATTACTGGTTTTTCTTTTTTTCTTTGTCGACGTACTTCATAGGATCATTTCTATAGGTCACGTTCCACAATGACTCTTCTAAAGAGCCACTGAATCCAACTTGGTTGATGAGTAAGATACCCTTGCGCCCTCAAAGTGAGAACCAATTTAGCTTGTCCACGATCCTTTGCGGTCTGGTCATCTACAATTTGTTTGCCTTTTACCAGACCCCTTTCTTCGTGATAGGGTGTCGTCAAAAGGAGCGATGATCTTGACCCTTTCTTGAATGCTTCTTCGGAAGACTCAGTTGAGGGTGGGCACAAGTGGCAGTCTGACAAGTTACGCAATATCTTGACTTGAATTTGGCTTGATGCTTTCTTCCTGCAAGTATTGGTGACTATAGTAACCTTTTGTTGTGATGTCGACCACCGTAAATTATTTACCCTCATCCTCTTTCGGAGACCGATTGACTTATTATTCATCGGTATAATATTTCAGGCAATCCTTCTCGTCGGAATCAGGTTTAGTGTTCGTTTTTGACAATGACGCAATGCGCTCTTTTCTGATGTGATATATTCATCTATATTTACACAGCCTGGGCACCTGTGGTCTTTGCTGGGAACTCATATAACTTGTAGTAGTCTACCACTTGACCATTCAAATTGTTCTCACCTTCGATAGGCAAGAAAAACATATTCCTCCACCTGATTTCACCAATGAACCAGAAATCGAGCCAGTTTTGTTTCCAGCCAAAATCAGTGGGTATGTCAAAACTTTCAATCGACGTGTAGCTGTCGGTATGTGTTGTTCTTTTGAGCAACAGGAGCAGGCCGGCTTTGAGCGCCATAGTAAATTGGTCGATACCAAGCAACTTCATACAGGTACCAAAACCACTTTGGTGTTTATGTCCATTCGCGATGGAATAATCTGCATCAGATTGTGAGCCATTAGGTCCCTGGAAGTCTCCTGGCACGGTTGAGTGGTTGAAGGCCGGATTCGACATTCTCTTATTTATGGAGCTGAATTCCCATGTAGTGAGGCCTTTACCAATTTGGAACGTTTGCACAACACATAGGAACGCGATCCATACGCCTTGTATCCAGCACCATATCATCAAGTTGAACATGAAAGGCTTGTCCGTATAAGCCACACACATCTCCTCGGAAAGAAATAAACAGGAATCCTCGAGGTCGCTGGTGTAGCCCATTTCTTCGGCGTACACTTCGAAGTACTTGGCTGTAAGCAGCGAGAAGAGAGCCACGGCTCCGCCCAAGCAGTAAACAAACGTAATGAATAGTTTATGGTTTCGCACGCCAATGTCGTTATACACCCATGGGCAGTAATGATCGAACCTGGCCACCAACGCTTTACTTGTGTGAGAGAACTTAGAGCGTAGAGGCTTACGCGTGAATGTGTTGACACAAAAACGCTCGGTGTCGAAGTGGCCGAAAGACACAAGCTTTTTGACATCGTCAAAAACCACTCTTGGGTCCGAGGGCAGCGGTACCACACCCAGATTGATAGTCATGGCCTTTAAGAAGCAATAGATAAATGCCGCACTGAGAATAATGAAAATCAAATTGGTGAAGAACGACCGGAGCCATAGCTTGGGCAACTCAACGAAAAACCATGTGACAATGGCCCACGTGGCCGTGGCCGAGAACAAGCCTGCAAGGTATGGGGTTTGGAAAAGGGCTTTATCCTTGCGGAGATAGACGGGGATGACGAGTCTCAACAAGAAAATAATGGAGGCGGCAAAGATAAGTACACTGAAGAACAACTTTGGAATGGCGTAGCCCTCATTGAAAGAGCAGATGTAGAAAACAAGCGGGAGAGTCACATACGGCATGAAAAAGGTGACAATTTTTGCTGTCTTTGGCGAGATAGTATGGGTGTTCAACGCCCAATTGTTTTTGGGGTTGCGGTCTGCCTCCTTTAAAATCTGAGACCACGTGCCTCCACAGTCCATGTCCTCCGCCACGCCGAAGGAGTCTCTATTTTTGTCGTTCACATGGAATATATCTGAGCCGGCATCAAGCAACGTGGCCAACACAGACTTGAAGCCACGCATGAACGCCCAATGGAGCGGGGTCATGTGGGTCTTGTCGATTTTCAGCACGTCGGCACCATACTTGAGCAAAGCATTCACCGTGAGGATATCACCCTGGTATGCAGCCCAGTGCAACGCCGTGCACTCGATGTTTTCGGGCTCATCAACATATATGGACTTGTCGATCATCACACACTTTAAAAGAATGTACACAACAAGCATGATGTTCGAGCTGTGCACTGCCAAATGGAGTACGTTGTACTGCTGCGAATCCGTGAGTGTAGGGTCTGCGTTTGTGTTAGAAAGAAAATAATCCACCACATAGACGAGGCCATTTCGACAAGCCCAGTGCAAAGGGCTGGCAGCCAAGGTACCACCCAATGCGTTCGGGTCCGCTCTACTGTACGGGTTTTCGACCAAGAACTTGACCACCAGGAGCCGATTATTGATTGCGGCCCAGTGGAGCCCAGTCACTCCTTCACTAAAGGTGTCTTGTGCACGCACCTTACCCTGCGATATGAGATCTGTGACCAAGGCAAGATCGCCGTTTTGGCACGCGGTCATGTACTGTGCAAGCACGGGGTTAGATTCCTCTTCGGTGGGCTCCTGCAGCGGCGGTGCCTCTTTTGGTACGGCCCCCGGAGACGGGTGTGGGAGATCTGTTGGGAAATCCACGACATCCAGACCCCAGTCCTTCGAGCCTACCAGATTGGCATGTGAGAGGGACAGGCGTGATGAAGCTTCTTTTGCTTCTGTGTTATTCGCGCTGCTTTTGCGGACTGCTTCCAGTTCTTCTCCGGCAACCCTTCTATCTCCCGAGCTATGGCCCCGGGACTGGACTTCCAGCCCACCATCGTCAGTGGCCCCTGGATCACTTTTGTTTGCCACCACCTGCGGGTTTTCGGGCGGGTACAGAACGCCGCTTTTTGTGTTTATTCCCAGTTCAGTGCTTGCGGCCCCCGGATCCCCGGTCGTAGGTGTTTCCACTGGATCATGCAAATCAGTTTCCACGGAGCCTATGCTATTTGAGTCGGTGGGCACAGCAGCAGCCCCAGAATCGGAAGCATCCGCCTCGGAACGGCTGCTGGAAACGGGGCGTTCTTTCACCTCGTGCATTGTTTCCATTGGCCTGTGAAAATGAAAAGCACGTGTTTCAGGAAAAGAGTGTAGTGACGCTCTGCTGTTTTGCCCGATGTATTTTGCATTTGCAAGGCGCGGCTGCGGTCGCGTCATCATGCGCGCCAAATGGCCATGCAAGATCCAGAAGGCTGGGGCCGATTTGGAAGATGACCAGATTTGGAAGCCGACATATCGATGTTCAAGGGTCAAAGTGCTTCTCGAACCGACGGGGGATTTGGGTGTATTTTTTTTTTTGGTTGATGATGGAATAACACTGTCAAATGGAGAAGAGTGTTTTGGGGGTTGGAATATTAGGGTGCATTCATATCAGTTCACTTGACCATGGCGACACGGGATGTCGCAGTCTATAAAAGAAGAATACACAGCACTGGTATTTATGGGGTGTGAACATCCTCAAGATTGAAGGTCTGGTTCTAGATTCCAGAGCCACCAGAGCAAGGCCATATATTCTATCCCTCTTCAATATCCTGTCGTATTATCTCGGGCCCGATAGTACGAGTATTAGGTAATTTAGATTGTATTAATGTCGATGTTTCTGACTTAGAGTGAGCCGTTGCGACCCTTTTCCATAGTTTCAGACCAGCAGGTATCTGGCACTTATACCGCAACCACATATTCGAGACATTCGAAAGCGTTTAATAAGGCATGGCTAGAATGGCACACATACTATGATAGTAGTCAAATGAGATTTAGAGGCATAGCCGTGAAACCCGGACAGTTGTTTCCAAAAGGCGGAGACTGTATTGGTGGGCATTGCTGTCTTGGTGGGGCATTGCTGTATTGGTGGGGCATTGCTGTATTGGTGGGGCATTGCTGTATTGGTGGGACGTTACTCGACTGTAAACACATAGGCTTCAAGGGTATGTGATAGGAATAGATTCAATAGTGGTAACTTAATAAAGTGAGCGACGAGCCCATGACCCATTCTGAGGCAGAAAGACAACCATGTAATGTGTTACATCTAGTAATAGACGTGCCAGCAATGGACAATACCAGACTGGCGAGACGCGGTCCGGCGCAGTGTCATTAGCTAAAATTGTCACCACATCTGAGCAGTCCATACTCTGCACTTGATCAGTATCTCTCCAGTGTCTGGAAATCGGGTGAAACGGACCATGGTCAGAAGACGCAGAAATGTTCCAATCCTCTCCGTGTGCCTCCAATGATGAATGATAAGCAGCTTGCTCCATTTCGCCCAAGTATGCAACCCTGGAAGCATGAAGGTAATTCCAAGATGCCAGTTGGAAATCAACAAATAAGTTGCGACAAGCTCTAGCTCGCTTAAGCACCAACCAAATGTTCATCATGTGTCGATTTCAAAGAACTATTGAGCTCGTTTTTGGCTCACGACGAAAACAGCACGGAAAGGGGTTCCCAGACCACCATAAGCCACATGAATCATGCAAATATCTCATGGCGCGCTAGAAGAAAACCCGAGAAACTGAGTTCCCGAGCCCGAAAACGTGACACCACGCTGCAAGCCTCGCGAGGCCTCCTCTGGGTCACGTAGTCACAGAATACAGTGCCCTGCCGCTAATTCTCAGAAACCCGCTCGAAATATCAAAGGCTTTAATAACGGTTCTCACTGTGCCGTCGCGTACTATAGTACCAGTTCTCATCACCCATCGTGTTCACTGAGTGTCCCATAAATTCGTCGCACTCCCCTATATGGCGTCAGCAAAGCTGCGGATACTTTTTGTGTCGTCATCAGTGTTTGTATCTAGCGTACCCATCGCAGTGGCGTCCGAAGACTGGGTGGTCGCGGTGGATGTGACAGAAGATTCAGAAGACGCGGAGTTCTTGAAGTTGTTGTGTACAAACTTCTTGATTTGTTTCCCTGCCCTGGCTGCCCCTGGCACAATGCTTTCCTCGACATAGGGCTGGACCTTATCATTCAAAAATCCGGGCCGGACATCGTCTTCACCAATAAGCCCCATATTTTTCTGGCCAACACGGATTAAGTGCTTTTCAAGCACGAGAAAGTTCCTCAGGTTGGCCTTGTATCCAACCTCAATGATATCTCCGACTATCGGAATGAGCGAGAGGAGAAAATCCACCAAAATGTTAAAGAGAAAAATGAGCTGGATGTCCAAAGGAAGGCCGTCTTCCAAGGCCCTTGCTTTCCAGAAAAGAGAAAGAGCCCAGAAATTCGTCACCACGGCGCCTACTATAGGAATAAGGCCCATGACATTGGAAATGCCAAACCGCAACCCAAAGAACGTGAACCACATGTCGTACCGAAAAGCCTGTTTCTTCACGGCCAGAAGCACCTTGGCGTCGTTTTCGCTGATTCCCTCCGGTACAGGCCTTTTGATTCTTTTGTGTTGGGGTTTGCCCCGGCTATCGTGACCTACGACTATGTGCTCGTAGTAGGGGTCCTCGACTCCGAACTTAGTGAATTGGTTATCCTTGAGAAAGCGGTTGGTGAGCCACTTGATAGCAAAAGACGACATATCGTTTTCTTCAAAGCTTATGAGGTGTCAGAGTGTCTTTCTACTCGTTTGTTCGCGAGTAGATCAGAAATAATAGTTGTAGCTTTCTGACCCAGCAGGCAGCAACATTAGACAAGTGATCAGCCGTGGGGCCAGAGCCGCATAACCTCTGACGACTTGCTGCGAAAGCCGCCCAGGCAGGTCACGTGCGTGGCCGTAGCTTGATATTTCTCACAGCTGGGAACTTGAGTGCAATACATACCGAAGCCACCGGGCACTGGAGCCAGACGAATTTGAGGATTGCAACACAACGAAGAACAAAGGAACAAAATGAAAGATCATTCAGGGCCGGATGAGTCCGTGACCCCAGCACATTGTTGGGTCTGGGACGTTTTCAGCGCGCGCCGGTGTGTGGTCTGCATCAGTAATATGAGACATTCACGGACAACGGTCCAAACACCACAATCGTCCAGAAAAACACCACAGTCGTGCAAACTGCACAATTGTCCAGGCTCCACGGGCGGCGGGATTCCGAAGCATGTCATCTAGCCCAGATGTGTAGGGCCGAATAGCCCTCGTATTTGCGCTAGAGACTGGGCCTCTTGGCTCACGTGACGTG
Organism: Metschnikowia australis; assembly: GCA_019285895.1. Taxonomy (NCBI): domain Eukaryota; kingdom Fungi; phylum Ascomycota; class Pichiomycetes; order Serinales; family Metschnikowiaceae; genus Metschnikowia; species Metschnikowia australis. The sequence goes on from JAGSXI010000004.1 coordinate 114,200, forward strand.
TGATTGCTCTCATCCGCGGATCCATCCGACTCCCTGATAACGGCAGGAGTCGCCAATATACCGGCCTGCACACGGCCCTCCGGGTCCTCAGCTCGCTATTGATAAGCACCAAGCACGCACCAAGGACCCGATTAGAAATCCGAAAACTCGGTCCCATCAAACAGGCGGGCCGATTAGACAAAGAAGCCGCATCCTCAAAGCATTTGGCGCGCAACACCCTGTCCTGGAACATGGTCGTGCGAGCCACCATCAGTGCTGCCGTGAACTTGGTCCCGTTTACCGATCGTCTTCCGCAGCGTGTGCAAATTATTATGGGCTCCAAGGCTTCCAGATTGGCGGACCTTGAGCTTTCGCCCGACGAAGTGCGGCCGCTTGCAACGGCTTCGCAGAAAATCCGCCAGAAAATGCAAGAAAAACGACCTGCAACAGGCAAAAGTTTGCTTGCGCTGGGCAGGAACTCCTCATTAGACGCCGAGGATGATGGCGACGATACAGCCAGAGACACAGACACGCAGAGCTTCCGCGCCGAGCGTGTGGAGCTGTACTTGTGTGAGCAAAACGACGATTTCACGTCGCTTATCAACAGGAATCTCAAGGAGGCCACTCGGCAGCAGCAGCAGCAGCAAACACACGGCGAGGAAGCTGGGTGGCGGCGGCTTGTGCTTGAGATTATGATGGCCGGCTCTGGAGACGACGTGGCCCAGAAATTGGTGCTGTTGGTGGCCCGGGCTCTGGATAACATATGTGCGTCCGTGCCCTTTATTCGCAGCAAGCGCCGGCTGCAAACGGGTGTGGCGAAGTACGGGAGCTCGGCCTCGAAAACGGACAGTGCCGAGTTGCTCGACCAGCTTGACTACGCGCAGAAAGTCGCGTTGTTGCGTCACTTGATGATGGACTTGGGCATGCGAGCTGATGCCGATGACATTGTTGAGTTTGCGCAGGGGTCGTCGCTTGACGACGACACGTCCATAGCCGAGAAGCTCGAGCTCTTGGTGCTTCTCCTGGTGCGGCTCTGGTTTATGGGGCTCCGGTGCCTCGTGCCTGTCTTGCAGCACCTATACACGAGGTTCAAGGAAAACGACATGCTTTTGGTGAACAACCGGAATTTCAGCAGGCTTCTCACGGTGCTTGCACGTGCCATGGTGACTGTAGAAGAACGGCTTAACGCTTTCGGCACTGGTCAAACCGGACCGAACTCGCGGGCTTCCAGTCGGCCTAACTCGCGAACACTGACGGCATCTACTTCGTGATTTGCCCTGTACTTGTGCAGTTGACAGATAGGATCTTCTGCGTCTGGCTTGGTTTGCCCACCAGCATGGGAGATCTTGCTCAGATATGCATGTTTTGTACACGGACTCTACGTTCTTCGCGTGAACTCAGCTAGAACTATAGAATCACATTTTCAGACAAGGCCCGGTGCCCTGCCATGTCAATCTGAAAAAGACTTGAAGACTGCTGAAGAAGGTTTCTCTAACGCATTTTCATAGCCCAAATTGAGATTCATAATAGACCGTGGGCAACACCGGTTGGTGAGAATCCATGCTCAGACAGTAACCGACGAATTATTGATGTGCGTTCTTCAAACACATCAAGTGAATTTGCCCTCTACTCGACAAGTGGAAAGACGCGAACAAACAATCAAACCATTTCTCATACGTCTCGCGATACCTTGTCAGAACATATTAACAATGATCTGAAAAAAGACCCCACGAATGCCACACGCGCAAAGCCAAGCATAAAAATCGGTGATCCCGAACCGTCCAGTCCCAGCTATCCACTGAATTCATAACAATGATAATTATTCGACGATCTCAGGACTTGCCGTGCAAAAATGCCACGGTTGCAAATGCATGGTGCGCAAGGACAAGGTTATGTGCCAGGAAGCTTACAACGACCAACACAATAAGCTGGAACAATGCCTCGAAAAAAAAAACTGGATGTCAAATTCTCACTCTTTACAGACCAGCCGCTTGCGTGGCTAGCCTCAGAAACAAGTAATATTTTTGCCCCATTCAGCTTTGATTGTGTCTCTTTCAAGTTTGTTGTTTTCCCTGCTGTTGCACAGTCCTGATACTATTTTTGGAGGAAACATACTGCGGTTCAAATTTAGCATGAGGCAGGATAGGGGCAATGTCGCTGTTTCGCATGGAGCGAAAAACGACTGGAAATCTCAAGCAATCGTGATGCCACCTTCTGTAAGCTTCTGCTGCAGGTGGCTTCATGCAAGATCAGGCCACGTGGCACTTCTGCCTCTCCATTTACTTGGATTTGGGTCATTTGGAATTTGAATGAGTGAAACGAGAACCAGCATAACCAATTCGGGTTTCAGTCACAACCTACTACGGTTCGGGAGAGAATGTTTCCCGTTCTTTTGTACAATGTGGTATTGTTGTCGCGCGAATTGAGTTATCTCTCGTTCCATTTCAAATGCGAGTCCACCGTTTAGGGACTATGGGTGCATAAAGGGCGCGAGTCCGGTACATTACCCATTGTTACCCGGCAGCAACAAACCAGGCCAACGAATCATAGTATGGGTGCGCAACCACTGCATGCCCTTTGGACTGTACCTAAGCCACATGGAGCCGCGACCCTTCCAGTATATTACTCGTGCCATCTCACCATGTCGCGGTGCGCATTATATTCTTTTTTTCATTCGACGTGCCACATTTTATTTTCGCCTTTTTTCCTACACAAACTTTTGGGTCTCGCACAAAAGTACACGTTTTTTGATCGCCTTCGGTTTTCAACATCCCCTTTCTGTCGACACAAAGACTTGGTGTGTGGTATCGCAAGCTCTTGACTAAATCAGAGACTCGGTTCTTTTAAACCTTCTGAAAAGCCCTTTTTGAACCCTTGGTTGATTCATCCAGTCGGTTGCTTTCTGGATTTTTGCTGGGTAAAAGTTTTCCGTCCTCATCTGGCGCCACCCTTGTCCATTTCCTGTGTACAAGTGTTTTCTGACCCCTTGATTGGCTGGCTCGGATTCCCACCCCTATTTTCGCACTTCTTGCACAACACATCCAAACGTTTGGATTTCCGTCTTCTCTTGTGCCAAAAGCTCACGTGACCCTACACTTCTACCCTCTCGCACAACATGGCTTTATGTTCACAAGCATTTCCCCCATCTTGCAAACGCACCTGCGGGTATACCCGGCTGGTGCAGCATGAGGGTCCTGCAGCGAAGAGAATGTGCTTGTCTAAGATCAACATGAACACCGTCTCTAACAAGCGCTTGCCTCAAGCGTGTTTCAAGCAAGTTGCTGGCAGGACATATGACTCTTCATCAACAGACTCTCTTTCAGATTCTGAAGATCAACAGTCGTGCTACATGGCTGATCAAATAAGGGCTAAGAGAAGAGCCTCGAGCAGAGTGTCTTTCTCTTTGGACGATAAGTTGTCCAAGGCCGTCGCACAATATAGTGATGATGACGAGGGTCACTATGAGCTTTCTAAGCCTGCCCCTTCTCGCTCTAGCGATGACGACAACTTGGACTGCAAGTTGCTGAGCTCGCCCTGCATATCATCCGTGTATGTGAATAACCTTCATGGGAACATACAGATGTTGCATCGCACCTCTTCCTCTGGTAACTTCTTCCATATCTCTGACAGCTGCTCCTCGTTGAGCAGCTCCAAGAACTCCATGCCTGCATCCGATAAAAGTGCCAGATCCAGATGCTTCGACTATCTTGTTGGTGCTATCGATGAAGCCTGGGCTAGATATTGTGATGCCGCTTCTCACATTGAGAGTGAGGCTTATGGATACAATGCGCCCGGGTCCTCGGTCACCGATGACGAAGATGACTGTGGCGCAACCACGGACTTGACTGATTATGATACTGACTTTGAGCACAAACAGGTTTTCAAGCCGATCATGCCGAGAAAGCCATCTATCATGGGCCCATCCATTCACATTAGTGCAACCGAGCTGACATCGACCAGCAGAGACCCTTCATCTTGCCATTTGCAGGCATTGAAGGACCGCTTGACGAAAGCAAAGTACTTTTTGCAAGACTTGGTGGACTCTGAAGATTACAACGATGCTTATGCATACTGGAAAAGATGGGACATGATCAAGTACGCCACCATCGAGTTGGTTGAGGATGACGACGATGACGATGTTGTTGAGAACGCCATTGATGAATTAGAAAACGGGAGGGTTTTTGCTAACTGAGTGAAGAGTTATGCGGGGAAATTCTCTGCGAATCGAACGAAGAGTCCGAGAAAAACGGACGGTCGCGAATCGATTGGAGATGAACGAATGCGGAAGCAGTCGCATTCGGGAGATGGAATTAACGGGAATATGTTCACATTTGTTTTATTAGTTTGGGTACGTCACCATCATGGGGGATTATGAGGTGTCTGTTGAGATTTTTACCGAGGCCGCTTTGGCTCTCGTCTAACGGGTATATTAGCTTGTATATTAGAATATTTAATGTTTGTTTTAGTACGTAGAACCGGCACGGGTTCTGGAAATAGAGCCTACCCTTCTTTTTTCGCACAGCCCCACAGAGCCGTGCTCAGATTCACGAACCCTAGCCGCCAGCGTCCCTCCTACTTATCCATCAAACCATGTTGCACGGGCTCTCCTCCAAATTGATTGCTACAATTGCAGTTGCAAATGCCGTCTTGGCTTCCGCGTTACAAATCGGTACGTAATTTGAAACCTTGCTCGCTGCAAGAGTGGCCTATATACTAACTGCTTAGACGTGGCCAAGTCCGTCGAGAACTGCGCATACCGTGCCAAAAATGGGGACGAGGTCTCTGTGCTCTATACGGGAAAACTCTCCGATGGCACTGTATTTGATACCACTGATTCTAGAGGCCGTCCGATTGTTTTCAAATTGGGGACTGGCCGCGTGATCAAGGGCTGGGACCAGGGGATTCTTGATATGTGTGTGGGGGAGCAGAGAACGTTGTATATTCCCTCGGAGTTGGGCTACGGGCTGCGAAACGTTGGACCTATTCCGGCCAACTCTGACCTCAGTATGTTACTCCGTCGTTTGTGATTGTTTGCATGTTTTGATTCTTGATGGGACCAGTGAATTTTGCCCCCCGTGATTCTCATTGCTCCGGGTTTCCTGGAATCTCTTCTCAGTCGCTGAGATGCTGGGACGAATCGCCAAAGAGCCGGCTTCTTTGGATTATATTCTCAGAATGATATTAACGACATTTAGTCTTTGATGTGGAGTTGGTGGAGGTTTCTGGTGAGGCCAGACACACCGATGAACTCTAGGGCCTGCAGCATAACACCACCACCCAAAGTAACCTGTTTGTCTCGCGCTAGCTGTATAAACAACTTGAATTGAATAAAAAGTCCTGTGATTTGTGTTCTTGATCCGGGTGTCTCAACTGACTTGATCTGTGTGTCGTGATTTGCTAGGCGTGTGCCTTTATTCAAATGTCTGCCAAAGTCATTCATGTTTCGATTGGATCCCCTTAAATCTGTAGCTCTTTTCTATAGATTCGGGCCCGGATCTTCATGGTATCGGATGGTGGACGCCCAAACTTTGTCCATTGTTCAAAAGGAAGTTTACAAACTTCAATTTTGAGCGGGTGAGTTAGAGCAGTATCAGCTCATAAAGTTTCCCATGGACTCATCGGAAGTTAAAGGCCCATGTTGCATTGCTGGTTATTAGATTCCATCGCGTCCCAGTCAATACAGCACGCTTCCAGACAGTTCTTTTCTGAGAACGAAGACGCGGATCCAAAGACCTCGACTCTGGGTTTGGTTTTCTGTACCTTGCCGCGAGTCTTCTTTAATCTATTGGGAACCCCCGCAACCATTTCTTCCCCTTCATGCCATGAGCTATCACTCATATCTAAAGGTTATTCGAAGATTCTCGCACGAGCAGACTTGGAAATCGACCGAGATGAACAATAGCGCCCGTTTTCGAATGAAACGGCTGATGCAAACCCGGGTTTCCCGCAGCATTCCATCCCCATTCGATCCTGCTGGTTCAATTAGCTCCCGTGGGTCCAAAGCCACATTTAATCATCACAAGAGTGTTCTGACATTATGCGGGACTATCCTTACTTCGGATTTGTTCTCGAGTTGAAAGCTCTTTGATTCGATAACCCATCATAGCAAACTGATTCAAAAAAACAAAAACTTCAAGTTCCAGCTACACTTGAATCGCTCTTTTGACCATTCGCTGTCAATACCTAGCCAGCACAGATTCCATCTACAACTTTCCAGACCCCTTTTATATGAAGCTAGGAGAAATCGCTTCGATAGAAACATGTCCAAATTCCAAGCCACCCGTCCAAGTCATCTGACCAGTATGAACCACACTGAGCTATTTCGCACCCACCTCACCTTCCAAATTCGCACGCCATGCCTCAGTATTCTTTTCATTGGACCGCCAGATCTGCAATTTCACAATGAATTACAAAGCAGCACTCGATGCGTTTGTCCAATCCGGCAAGGATTTCTCCGTTGTGTACAATTCCGCTAGGCGGTCGGCAAGTGTGTCCAGGATCCTCATTCTAGATTCGTCCTTCAATCCTCCTCACATGGCGCATTTCACCCTTGCCAAAGAGGCCGTTGACCATGATTTTGGTGATGCTAAAGAACACACGGAAACTTCAGAACTGTCCAAAATGCTCTTGCTTCTTCTTTCGGTGAAAAACGCCGACAAAGTCGTCCCCGTACCGGCTCTGTTTGACCACAGGTTGGCCATGATGCACAAGATGGCGTTGTGTCTAGAAACCCTCAAAATTCCCATATCCATTGGGCTCACCAAACACGCAAAATTCGCGGACAAAGCCGCGGCGATCCAGCTGTATTACTCCCCAGAACCGTCGATCAATTCTGCGTCTGCAAGATTGACCTTTTTACTTGGCTTTGACACGCTCTTACGTCTTTTGGATCCCAAATACTACGCGCCGGCATCCTTGTTTGACTCTCTTAATGGGTTTATGCACAATGCAGACGTGTTCTGCTTAACACGGGCGGACACTGCTGAGGCATCATACCAGCAGCAGAATTACATAACTCGCATAGCCAGGGGCGCTATAATGAATATCCCGCGACTGTGGGCCCGCAACATAGTCTTACGGTCGGTACAGACCGCCCGGAACTCCATTGGAGCCATAAGCTCGTCAGCGATCAGGCAGGCGTATGCTCCTGGTGCCGTGGCCCAAAGTCTACCATTGCCCAAGGAAGTTGACAAGTACATTCGCAGCAATAATCTATATAGGGAGGCGGCTTCATAGCTAGGCGCTCAAGCAAACGATACAAAGAAATGTGGCCAATATCCACCTGCTGAAGTGTTTTGTGCCCTGCGACACTTGATCAACACCGGTAGCACCAGAAGACGCCGATGTTGTAGAGCCGTCCGGGCTTTGCAGGAAACACGCAATTTCGCCGCCCCGCAATGTGTTCTTAATGGGACCCGAGATCCACTTGGTGCAGTCAAAATTCGAGTCGGACGAGCGGAGACTGACACTACCCTTCACCATCTTCAAGCTCTGCCACTCGGTGTCCGAAATATCGCCTATCATCTCTAGAGCGCCTCCAATGGCCTGGAGTTTGGGAAGAAAGTTGATTTTCGAAAGGGCACTGTTGTTTGCGATCAGCACGCCGCCTCCAATGTCAAGCACGGCGTCGAAGTTGGCCCCGTTGGCCTCATGATTTTCAGCCAAGCGGAACAGGCCGCCGATCTCGGAAAGCGATGGGAACGAGACATCCGTGAGTGTGTTTTCCACCACGCTCATAGATCCGTCCACTTTGCGCAACCGTGTCATGTTCAACTCGCGGACATTGCTCACGCTGATGTTGCGAGCCAGCCGCAACTGGCCAAGCTTCACACGCATATTCTGGGAGTTCCCAGTGATGTGCAAAAGATTGCTGACTGTCTCGGCGTCAAAATCGACTAGTTCCATGAACCGGTTGTTGTTGATATTCAAATCATGCAACTCGGACCCCGCGAACTTGGTAATCATTTCCAACGAGGTGTCCGAAACTGTGACACTCTTGACGTCCTTTAGGCTGCCAATTGATGCCTGGCTCAAGAGAGGTAAGACTTTCCATTCCAATTTGTTCACTGAGGCCAAGTTAGGCATTTCGATCAATCCCAACAGCTGTAGTCTCTCCATATGGAACGTGTCGGTGATCACGCGGAGCGAGTAAGCATCCACGCGCATCAAATTCTCGCTATTTTTGATGATCAAGCTGCCCTCAATTTTGCTTATGCGGTCCAATCTGAGGATCGAGTCTTCAAACTCTGTGACCTCGATGTTGCCTCGAATCATCTCACAGTGGCTTATAGCTTGTGCTTCTTGGGTGTTCTTAACTGTGACTTTCTCAAAGATGCATGACCGTGGGGGCTCCTCTGTATTGTTGGTGTCTGTGTGTTAGAATGATTTGGCATCTTCCTTCTGTGCGTCAAGCTTATACATACATCGTGAGTAAATGCTAGAGGACAAGTCTTTAGCAATAGCTTCCTCGGCCAACAAAAGCAAAAAGAAAAAAACAATCTGGAACAACATAGCAGGTATTCCAGGCTTGTCTAACGAAATGTCTTTGGGCTATTGCTCCTGGGGTTCAATTATTGGCTTAAGCTCAGCTCAACTGCAATTGACTCCAGTGTTCTTTGGAACTTTTTACTACGGATGTCGGAAATGATTTATAGCTTATAGGAGAATCACTTTCCTCCTTGCTTTGTTTTCAGGAATGTAGCTGGGTATTTCTGGTTCACAGAATCGTTGTGTTTGTTAGAATGGCTATTTCGCACCCAGTCACAAGTTCGCTCATAAGGTGCAAATGTAAGCGCAGCGTCATGCAATCAAAAAGGAATTATTTTCCCTTGAGGATGCCGACATTGGAGGTCTAATCATTAAAAGATTGATTTTTCAGAAATCAGAGAAAAGGCAACCGAAAATTACGGACACATCTCAACACGATGTAGAAAGTCGTACTGACTGGGAACAAAAAACATTGGTCAAATACTACTTTACCAGAGCTGGCATCTGCGGTCTCAATCTTGTAAGAAGCCGGACTTGAAAACATGTCCCTAAAGCAGCGAGCTATGAATATTTGTTGTGAGTTAGTAGATTTCATCGAGCTACTCATACGACCGGTAAATACACCAGCGAATAAGCTTTTTTCGTCAACTGATATTCCTCTTTCACCTGCTAGCCGAGATATATGAGTGGCATTATATGTATTTCAGCGGCTTCATAAATTGGTCCAAGAAAATGTGCTCCGACAATTAATCACGTGCAACTTCGACGTTGTTTCACTTATTCTCCTGAATAATTGCTTCTTTTTGCTCAAAATATGACACATATAAACATGTTCATCCAGATGCCACAAGCACAAATCTCGCCCAAAATCCATTTCAAACTCGGCAAGGTTTATCACTAAATGTTTAATATGTCTGAATTTACATCATGGGTTTTGTCTCAATTCGCGGATTTATTAGTCTCAATTCGTGAGGCAGATAGATATCGGAAGAAATACATGCCGAGGTTTATTTTTTTGATCTTTATGTATACGCCCCGTCCATAACACAAATTGCAGAGGCCGCTCGAGTCGGCTGTATTGTTGGGGGCTTGCAAAGCTGAGTCAACATATTTAAAAGAATATATCAGATTACGGTTTTTGAGGTCTAATATTCCCATCTTCGCTTACTCTTAGAATTGGACGACAAAAAGAATGACCTCTGACTCGTCAGGAGAGTTAGAGAGAAAAAAACTATGAAACGCATCGAGTACTAGAATTACTATTTTTTCTTGCTACTATAGTGGCAGATTTACTCCTGGGGTTCCACTCAGCACTCACGTGATCACAACTGCCGCGCTCACACAGCTGCAAATAATATACTTGATATTTTGGCGGCTACGAGTTTATAAAATCACGTCAGATATGTGTTTTGACTGGAAATTCAAGAGGCTTAGCATTCAAACCACGCATGGTTGTAATCCTGGGAAAATTGGCAATGGCGTCCGGTGGCTCATTCGGCGTGATCAGAACAATGTGGGATCCCTCGATGTATTTCTCCTACGATGAGAGGCGGGATAGGGTGCCCTTGACTAGCAGGCAAGCCAGTTCGTCTTCTGATCCGCTGGTACAGAAGCATCTCAATTAGCAAAAAGTCTAGGTTCTTTTAAAAACATGATGTTTCGAACTTGCAATTGGCAAGCTTCGAGGCTGCTGGAATATGACCCGAGGCAACGTTCAAAACCAGGGTGGGTGGGATACACATTGAATGGAGCACTAGAAAGATACATGATTGATGAATGCATCCCTGTGAATTCTAACAAGCGACAGATTGGCTCAGGGCAAATTCATAGTATGTCCTATACCGAGCTACTCACACTTGGTGATGGAGGAAAATAAGAAACAAGATTTTCACACGAATGTGTTCGGGTGTCACCGCTTGCATACAGACAATCGAGTCACATCTCCCCAAAGACCGGCAGAACTCGTCGTTCTTCACGAAAGGGCCAAGAGCGAGAAGTGCAGAGATGACACAACGACAGCCTTAAACTCCAAAACAAAAGATCTGCTTATCATCGGCATCGCAATGTAAGCGCAGGGTGTGTGCTGTTTGAACAAGCTTGTGTCGCCGGCGTCATTGCACAGAATATCCCAATGATTCGATGTCGAATTGTAGCCCGGCCACAATAAAGCCAGCTGATGATGATCACCCGCAGAAAGCACCCAAGGCCCAGACGCCACGAGGTGGCAAGGAAGCTGTCTGCTACAAAGTACCCTTTTTCTGGCGGAAACACTCACTTCTTTTGTTCAACTCGTGGACTTCAGTAGTTCCCAGTATTACCATCGTGTAAGTGCGCGCACCAGATCTGGCTTGCAAGACCAGCCAGACGGCTTGAAAAAAAAGCAACACAAAGCCTTTCGGGCAGTGGCCTCCTTCACAAGCTCAACAGCCACCTTAAATAACAAAAGGACAAGTCCCAAAAGCCGGAAAGGAAAACCAGAGAAGAGAAACCTGCGTTCTTTAATATTCAGCAGTGCAGGGCCATGCCCCATGCCGGCCGTGCATGGGCCCATCGCATTCGCATCTCCCAGCTAGCCGAAAAAACAGACCTGCCCCAGACGGATAAAAAAAACATTTACTTTCTGTATACCGACACAGGCCGGACAGATATCGTGAAACCATGAACCACGTCATCCCACTTGATCTAGCCCAGGCCACGGCCCGCTATGCGATGTATGCACGGGCCAGTTCCCAGAAAAACCTCCCACTGCTGTTCCTTTATGATACCAGCGCCTCAGTTCTGGACAACTTGGACCGGTTGGCCATTTTCGCCTTGCGCCCCAAAACGACCACGGCGGTGCTCCATGCATACCGCGAGGTGTTTCTAGATGTTGTGGCGCGATGGATCGAGAAATCTGACGCCTTTGAGGCGGCGTTGGCTGAGGCACAAGGCACGCCCCAGCCCACCATCAGAGGCTCCGTTGTCCTACTTGCGTTATCACGGGTGGCCGCGCTCTTCCCGGAAAGCGTGAGCCTCATCGAGCATTTCATGGCGCAGCGCAACTTTGCCCAGGCCCTCTTGCCGGGGGCGCTTGTTCACGAAATACCAGCCGACGAATTGCAGAGTGTCTTATTAGCGCTTCACAGAATATACGCGTACAAGCCACAGCGCTTCGCCCCCTTCGTGCTCCCGCAGGCCCTCCATCACGTACTCGGCCTCAGCTCCGCACACATCGTTGCCAAGTACTTGGCCGTACACATCTTGGCCCGCTACTTGAACGCGTCCGAGGCAGCGCGCAGCGACATGCTCCGCACGCACACAAACGACGGCGCTTTGACTGCGCAGCACGACGGAGGCCACAAAATTGATTACCGCTTCCTCGAAGTGGTAGAGGCCAAGCGCTTGCTGAACCACACACGCGTGGCGCCGCACGTGCCATGCAGCACACTGGCGCTGCTGCTCGAGATACACCCGTGCGACCTCTCGCTGCTGGTGGTCAGCATATGCGGGGTACTTGTGGCGTGCCCTGGTGCCAGCATGAGCCCCGCGTGCGCCGAGGAGGTTGTACCCACACAGAACGCCGTGGCGGTGTTGCGTACCTTGGCCCGCGCTGTGCAGAACAACCGACCCGTGTTGTTGCACGGGCAGGCAGGCTCCGGCAAGACGTTTCTAGTTAGCCAGCTTGCGCGCTATCTCAGCGCGCACGACGACATCGTCAAGATCCATTTGGGCGAACAGACGGACGCCAAGTTGCTCTTGGGCACATACACCTCGGGCGAAAAACCAGGCTCGTTTGAGTGGCGCTCCGGCGTCTTGACCACGGCTGTGCGCGAGGGCAAGTGGGTGCTTGTGGAGGACATCGATAAGGCACCCACCGAGGTGCTCTCCATCCTTTTGACCTTGCTTGAGAAGCGCGAGTTGAGCATCCCGTCGCGTGGAGAGGTGATTCGGGCGCACAATGGCTTCAAGCTCCTCTCCACAGTGCGCACCTCGTCCAGCATCCGCGTCCCGGACATGATCGGCCTCCGTTTGTGGCTGCTCGTGCCTGTGGTGCCTCCCAGCGATCTCGAGCTCCGCGCAATATTGGCCACGCGCTACCCGCTCTTGCGGAACTTGATAGCCAAGTTCATCTCCGTCTACAACAAGGTGTGCCACATTTATGCTATGCCGTCGTTCGTGTCGTTGAACAAGGGCTCGCACCCCCGCGTGATCTCTACGCGCGACTTGATGAAGGTATGCTCGCGCTGCCATGTGATGCTTCAGAATAGAGGCGTGGCGTCGCCGGACCAGCTCTTGGAGGCGCAGGTTTATGACAACATCTTTGCCGAGGCCGTCGAGTGCTTTGGCAGTGCCATCACTGAGTACGCCGCCTTGGCGCCCTTGGTCAGTGCGATTGGTGAGGTCTTGGAGATCCCGGCCTCCAGAATTAACTTGTACCTCGATAGCCATGTGCCGTCGTTTTTCGTGGACGACGCCAAGTTGGAGATTGGCCGTGCCGTGCTTGTCAAATCGAGGCCAAACAAGGCCATTCACACAAAACGGAAGGCGGCGAACACCACCACCTTTGCCCGCACCAAGCACTCCAAGCGTTTGATGGAGCAGATCGCCGTGGGTATCGAGATGACCGAGCCCATCTTGCTCGTCGGTGAAACCGGTACGGGAAAGACAACCGTCGTGCAGGAGGTTGCCAAGATGATGCACAAGAAGTTGATCGTCATCAACGTGTCGCAGCAAACGGAGGCCGGTGATTTACTTGGTGGTTACAAGCCAGTCAACACCAAGAGCGTTGCCACGCCGTTGCAGGAGGTGTTTGAGACTCTATTCCTCACGACCTTTTCGCAGAAGAAAAACGGCAAGTTCTCCGCGCTTCTATCGAAATGCTTCAACAAGAACCAATGGAAGAATGTGATCAAGCTCTGGACTGAGGCCGTGAAAATGGCGCACGAGATCTTGAGCAAACCCGACGAGTCCGACGGTGATTCTGCTGAGGACGGCGGACCAAAGAAAAAGAGAAAGCTCCGCTCGACGGAGAAGTCCGCGCTCCTCTCGAAATGGCAGGAATTTCAACTCGACGTCAAGGGGTTCGAGGCCCAGGCTGCTAACCTCGAAAACTCGTTCGTGTTCAGCTTCGTCGAGGGTTCTTTGGTCAAGGCTGTGCGCAACGGTGAGTGGCTTCTTCTAGACGAAATCAACTTGGCCTCGCCTGACACCTTGGAGAGTATTGCTGACCTTCTTTCGGAGAACCTGGATCAGAGGTCTGTGCTTCTCAGTGAGAGGGGTGACGTTGAATCGATCAAAGCGCACGCAGATTTCCGCATTTTTGGCTGCATGAATCCTTCGACAGATGTAGGCAAGCGTGATTTGCCCTTGAGTATCAGGTCCAGATTCAGCGAAATCTACGTGCACTCGCCAGACAGAGACAGAGAAGACTTGACCTCCATCATCGAAAAGTACATTATGAGGTTTGCCGTAGGAGACGACTGGGCAATTGAAGATATTGCCGAATTGTACTACGAGGCCAAGGCGCTTGCCGAGTCCAACAAGATCGTGGACGGAGCCAATCAAAAGCCGCACTTCAGTATACGTACCTTGACACGCACGTTGATTTATGTCTGCGACATCGTGTCTATTTACGGTTTGCGGAGAGCCCTATACGAGGGCTTTTGTATGTCGTTCTTGACGTTGCTCGACCGCAAGTCAGAAGAAGTATTGAGGCCCATAATCGCCAAGTACACTATTGACAAGCTAAAGAACGCCAAACAAGTGATTGCCCGCTGCCCGCCTGCGCCATCTTCCAATGAGTCGGAATATGTACAATTCAAGCACTACTGGATGAAACGGGGACCCGGTGAAATCTCCTCGCCAAATTACATCATCACACCTTTTGTGGAGAAGAACCTCCTCAATTTGGTGCGTGCTACTGCTAGCAGAAAGTTCCCAGTGTTGGTACAAGGCCCAACTTCCGCGGGAAAGACGTCCATGATCAACTACTTGGCAAGCATCACTGGCCACAAGTTCGTGCGTATCAACAACCACGAGCACACTGACTTGCAAGAGTATTTGGGAACTTACGTCTCGGACACCAGCGGGAAACTTGTATTCCGCGAGGGTGTTTTGGTGGAGGCGTTGAGAAAAGGCTACTGGATTGTTTTGGATGAGTTGAACCTTGCACCCACTGACGTATTGGAGGCATTGAATCGTTTGCTTGATGACAACAGAGAATTATTCATTCCCGAGACACAGGAAGTGATTCACCCGCACCCAGACTTCATGTTGTTTGCTACTCAAAATCCTCCAGGGTTATACGGAGGAAGAAAAGTGTTGTCACGTGCATTCAGAAACAGATTCCTTGAATTACACTTTGACGATATTCCACAGGATGAGCTTGAGATCATTTTGAGAGAGCGCTGCCAAATCGCCCCTTCGTACGGAAAGAAGATTGTTGAGGTTTATAGACAATTGTCTGTGCGCCGTCAGTCTTCTCGACTTTTTGAGCAAAAGAACTCGTTTGCTACTCTTAGAGATTTGTTCAGATGGGCATTGAGAGATGCTGTTGGATACGAGGAATTGGCTGCCAATGGCTACATGTTGCTTGCAGAAAGAGTCAGATCCCAAGAGGAGAAGCTTGTGGTGAAGGAAACAATCGAAAAGGTCATGAGAGTAACTCTCAACATGGACGAGTACTACGAAAAGTTAGAAAACACACAACTCATGGAGCTCGAGCTGCCTGTAGTGTGGACAAAGGCCATGCGGAGACTTGCAGTGTTGGTGGAGATGTCAATCAAGTACAACGAGCCTCTTCTTTTAGTTGGTGAAACAGGGTGTGGTAAGACTACTGTCTGCCAGATTCTTGCACAACTTCTTCTGCGTGAGTTGATTACTGTCAATGCCCATCAAAATACTGAAACTGGTGATATTTTGGGAGCTCAAAGACCTATTCGGAATCGCTTCGAAACAAGGGCGGAATTGCTCAAGGCTCTTCTTTCGTTCTTTGACTTGATGAAGATAGACGTGTCGCTTGAGCAGTCAAAGGTCGAGGACTTGGTGAAGAAGTACGAACGTGTCAAGAAAACACTAACTGAAACTCCAAATGAGGCAATCGAATTGTCCTTACTTGAAACGATCGACGTACATATCCGTACCTCTTCGTCATTGTTTGAATGGGCTGACGGGCCTTTGATCAACGCGATGAAGCAAGGTGAGTTCTTTTTACTTGACGAAATTTCTTTGGCGGACGACTCTGTGTTGGAAAGATTAAATTCCGTTCTCGAACCCGAAAGAAGTTTGTTATTGGCCGAAAAAGGCACAGAAGACTCGTTTCTTGCTGCTGAGGAAACTTTCCAGTTTTTGGCAACAATGAATCCTGGTGGTGACTATGGAAAAAAGGAATTATCCCCCGCATTGAGAAACAGATTTACCGAGATCTGGGTTCCGTCCATGGATGATTTCAATGATGTCCAACAAATTGTTGAATCCCGCTTGAAGCCTGAGCATCGCCAGCTTAGTGTACCTTTGGTCAAATTTTCCGAATGGTTTGGAAAACGTCTAGGCAATGGAAATGCAAATAGTGGTGTCATTTCACTTCGTGACATTTTGGCATGGGTAGAGTTTATCAACTCCTGTGATCTGTCGTTTTCTGGTGAATTGGCCTTGGTACATGGTGCCATGATGGTGTTTATTGATGCCTTGGGTACCAATAACACTGCCTATCTTGCCGATAACGAGAAAAGACTCATCGAGTATAAGCAAGAATGCCTTCAAATGTTGTGCATGCTCATTGGGTCTAAAACAGACGAAACCTCGCTTCGTTATGCCCCCACTGTTGAATTTCTGGATGACTACTTGAAGGCGGGTATGTTCCAGATTTCTAGAAAGCCAAATATTGAATGGGAGGAGCTGTTCAATTTACTGGCGCCAACTACGGCTGCAAATGCAATGAGGGTCATAAGAGCCATGCAGGTCCACAAGCCTGTATTGCTCGAGGGAAGTCCTGGTGTCGGAAAGACCAGTTTGATCTCAGCTATTTCTAAAGCCACAGGAAATCCGCTTATAAGAATCAATTTGTCCGAACAAACTGACTTAATCGACTTGTTCGGGTCCGACGCGCCCGTTGAAGGTGGAAATACTGGTGAATTTGTTTGGAGAGATGCGCCATTTCTTCGGGCAATGAAAAATGGTGAGTGGGTGCTTCTCGATGAGATGAACTTAGCTTCTCAGTCCGTTTTGGAGGGCTTGAATGCATGTTTAGATCATAGAGGAGAGGCTTATATCCCCGAGTTGGACAGATCTTTTCCTCGCCATCCGCAATTTAAGGTTTTTGCGGCGCAAAACCCGCAATACCAAGGTGGTGGTAGAAAAGGTTTGCCCAAGTCTTTTGTCAATCGTTTCTCTGTGGTTTACATGGATGTTTTGAAGAATGAGGATTTGTTGCTCATTTCCGCTCAGATTTTCCCCAACGTACCGCGTGATGACTGCTCCAAAATTATCAGTTTCATGACCAAGTTGGAGGAAGAAATTGTTGTGCAGAAAAAGTGGGGTATGTCCGGTGGTCCATGGGAGTTCAATTTGCGTGACACGTTGCGCTGGCTTGGTCTTTACAGCTCAAAATATAACTTGAGCCATTCCAGTGACAATCACGTCGGCGACTTTTTGGACATGATTGTTTGCCACAGATTCCGTACTCAAGAGGATCGCCAACACGTCAAGGAACTCTTTGAGTCGATCTTCGGCCCACAAAGAAAGAAAGACGCATTCTATGGGTTGGGTAAAGAGTATGTTCAGGCTGGAGGCTCTCTTATGAAAAGAAACCATCTCCTTCAGTTCTCAAACTCGTCGGATAGATTGCAATTTGTCACCTTGCAAACTAATTTCCCTATTCTAGAGTCTGCGATGAGAAGTGTCAACGAGAACATTCCGCTCATTTTGACCGGTCCATCCAATGCAGGTAAAACCGAGCTCATCAGGTTCTTAGCAAATATTGTTGGAGTGAAGCTTTCGGAATTTTCGATGAATAGTGACGTTGACAGTATGGACATATTAGGTGGCTATGAACAAGTGGACCTTACGCGTTCCATTAATGCGCTTACGCTTGAGATACATCAGCTACTCAATGAATTGGTGGTTATCAATTTGAAGGAATCGGGATCGGAACCAGCTTCGCTTCTGAGGTGCTTAGAACTTCTTCATTTTATGGAAGATACTGAGATTGTGGCTGAAAACTTCTACGACTTAGTCACAAAATTCAAGGGCTTTTTGACTCTCTACTCCAATGGAAAATTGGAAGCTCTTGCTGTGTCGGCTGAAGACTTATGCTTGAAGTTGAAAGAAGTGAGCACAGTTAAATTCAACTGGTTTGATGGCATGCTTGTGAAGGCCGTTGTCAGAGGTGAATGGTTGGTGCTTGATAATGCTAACTTGTGCAATCCGTCTGTTTTAGACAGACTTAACTCGCTTTTAGAGTACAACGGCTCATTGATTATTAATGAGTGTTCACAGAAAGATGGCTCCCCAAGAGTCTTGAAGCCACATCCAAACTTCAGATTATTCTTGACAGTTGACCCACGATATGGCGAACTCTCCCGCGCAATGAGAAACAGATGCGTGGAAATTTACTTAGAAAGCTTGCAAAACAGAGCTACCGCATTCGACAAAAAGTTGCTCGGAATGCCTATCACGCATGAATCTTCTGAAGAGAATCCTGATGAGAACAACATTGATCAGAAATTCGAGAAGATGCAAGTAAACGAAACTCTCCAAGTGGCTAAGCCGATATCCGCATTTGTGTCTTCTACCGACTCGAATTTAAGGCAACTTGCTGTTGTGCACGATTGCGTTAGTGCAGACTCAGTATCCTGTCTTGCCGGTGCCTTGGTTGGCATTTTTGGTATCTCCCATCTTGGCAAGCTCAATAAATGGGCAAAAGCATTCAACGGACCAGAGTTTGAACTGGCAGAATCAGCGAGACTCGAGCAGGTGTGCCAAGTTCTTCATCACTTGCAAGCGAGTGGATTTGTTTCAAACATGAAAGCCCTTTATGGCAAAACGGCGGCATCTCTGATTGTTACCCGCGATTTTGCTGCTACTCAGGTTTTGCATCCTCTTGTAAACCCCTACCTCTTGGGCTATTTCGCCAATTGTGGATTCAATCTCGATGGCACAAATGCAAACGTGCTCTTCCAGGTGGCGGCGTCTATTTTGGACTCCAAATTCTTTGTTCAGGGTGTGGAAGAAAAGGCGGTTAATGGGAAAGTGAGTGAACTTTCCTTCATCGAAAGATCTGCGGCTATAGGTCTTGGGAGGGAAATCAAAAGAGCGCCCAAAATCAACATTTTTGCTTATGTGAAAGCGGTAGCACAATTCATAAGCAACGTGTTTGATGCTTCGATGAACTTTTCTGAATTTTTTCAGCAGCCCTCCAATTTTTATGAATCTTTGATGGAGCTCCAATGCATTTGGGTCTCCCTTGCAGAGGCTTCACAAGAACAAAATCTTTCCAAGCTTAGAGTGTACCACGGAATGATCACGTCTTGGGTAGAAACCTACGAGACTGTTCCACTTGTTGCAGACCATTCGCATGAAATCACATCTCTTCGCGTTGGCTTGGAGTTGACATCTGGTTTCTCCATGACTAAAATCTGGGAACATTTCAGGCAAACTTATCCTACTTCGAAAAAAGCATGGGATAACTATGCCAAGCTCTTGGCATTGTTGGGCGACTTTGACGTCTTGTCAAGAAAGTTGTATCCAGATACTTATGGAGAAGTTTCAGACCTTAGACATCAGATGCTATCCCTTTACGAAGAAATTGTGTCAGATTCATTAAATGACGATGACTTGGACCATGTATTTACAAATTTCGCTGCTGCATTCAAAAGGCTTGCGGATGTTGCTGACGCTTTTGTTGTGGAGAGACATAATCTGATGGAGGAGGAATTTACCATGTTGTCAAACTTCTTGGTATTGAAATCCTTTTCCCATGGCGAGAATCTTTCGGACCAGCTTTTAGTTGCTTCATACGCCTCGAAATCAACTCTCTCTTTGATACAGAGTTCAAAGTCAAAACTATTCACACCTTATCCAAGAATTTTTGACTGTCTCTGGACCAAAAATAGTTTGACTAAGGGGTTGTTCACGAATGTCTTTTTACAACAAAGTATCGAGAAAGTCAATGGAATCAAAGGTCGGCCAGGAAAATACTTGGACCAAAGCTTGACCGACATGTCTGCTTTCGGAAAGTCTTTGATTCAAAATTCAGCAAGCGTACTTGAAAATCAAAAGTCCGTGTTTCAAAACATTCTTTTCAAATGGATCATTGAGATTCTCAGGGCCCATGAACTAGAAGTTCCATTAACTTCGCACGGCAACCCATTCACTACTGAAGCTGACCTTAAGCAATTATTTGAGCTTGTTCAAAGTGGTTGTGACGATGTCGTCGTGGCAATCATGAGGGAAACATACCTTCCTGCATTGTATTTAATGATCAAAAGTACAGATCTTGCCCAGTTGGGCAAAGCATGGATTTTGTTTGCAAGTGGATGTATCCAATTATTTGTGCCTAACTCTCCGCTTGACCCAGCTATTGAAGACCATGTCACTTATCTCGTTTACCAGCGTCAGCAAGAATTATGCACTCGACTTGCTGAATCTTGGAAAACAATCAGATCTGTGAATAGTGGTGATGAGCCACTCCAGCTTGAATCGTATTTGCCAAAACCTAGCGAACAACAGGAAGTATCTAAGTCTCAAATCTTCAGGACAAACGACAGCATGGATGAGTTGTTCGATGAGTGGAATTCATTTATGGACTCTGCCATTGATACTGAGCCTATTGCTAAACTTTTGACAGCCGCGGAACAGTCCACAGGTGAATCAAATCACCAAAAGGTAGGCATCTTCCACAACAACTCCGCCAACTTCATGATGCGATTGAACAGCAAGTACCCCATGTATGCCGATTTAAATGACATTCTCAATGGATACATCTACAGTATTCGCTTGGGATTGGACTTGTTGAGTATCGAAAATCAGAATCAGGCGTCATCTTTTTCAATCGATTCATTGTGGCAAGTGAACATTGAAAAATTAAACGATGTGCCTGCAATCGAAGCCATTTTTGGATCTGTGAAAACCATGAACCAGACTCTCGGAAGTTCATCAGTTTTGAGCGAAAAAGTCATGCTTTTTTTCATAAATTTGTGTTTTGCACAAACAAAGAAGAACGATGACAAACTCTCATCTGTGATAAACCAAGCATTCCAGTCGCTTTATTATAGATGGTATTATCGCAAGATGAAGCAAGATGAAGCTGCAGCTCAAGAGGGGTCTCTCTACAAGCATAAAGACTCGGACGATGCAGAGAAAGAGTTCAAAGATCTTTTTCCGGATTATGACGATGTCATGGACATCGTAGATGATTCTGAAAAGCCGTTGGAAGCTTTTGAGGATGTTCATTACGAGCTCGCTGTCTCATACGTCAACTATTACTTGAAAGATAAGGAATTGTCTTTGAAAGATATCGTTGAACAAGGTGCACTGCTTTGCATTGACTTTCAGACGGTGAGTTCCGACACTATCTACGGACCTAACAATGCTTCTCATTTGTCAGCTTTGCTCATCGCAATGAAATCAGCACATGACCAATTCGCCAGTGACCGAAACATAGAGGTGAGTTTCTATCACGACGCCTGTCCTTCCGAATTTAAAAAGGCAATGAAATTAGTACTCGCGGTATACAACTCAGTGGCTTCATTGCTTGCTCAATGGCCTGAACATGCTACTTTGCAGACTATTTCCCGGTATGCGAGCGAATTTTTGAATTACCCTTCGAGCTTCCCATTGAATAAGCTTCTTTTCAAAATTGAGGTTTTGCACAACTCGTTGAATGAATGGGAGAAATTTGCTTCGAGCAAAGTCACATTGAGGGCACATTCCGATGACATCACCAATCTAATTGTGTCTTGGAGAAAATTGGAGCTCAGATCTTGGAAATCATTGTTTAACTACGAAAACCGGACGTTCCAAAGGTCTGTTGGGAAATGGTGGTTCCACTTGTTTGATAGTATTGTCATTCCATATCTTCAGGATGACGAGAATGATGAATACATAAACGAGAGACCTTCAGTTGTGCAAATTTTGGGTGCCTTGAACATTTTCATGAGTCAAACCAATTTCGGTGAATTCCAACCAAGATTGGACTTGATTAAGGCATTGAGAAATCATATTGCAAGTCTTTCTTATGCTGATAGCGACATTCTCAATGGCCTCGGCAACTTTATTGCTTTCTACGAGCAATTTGTCCCTACCATTAATGATTCAGTAAACCAGACAAAGAAGGCGTTGGAGAAGGATGTCTCTGAGATCATTCTACTTGCAAGTTGGAAGGATGTCAACATCGATGCGCTTAAGCAAAGTTCACGTAAATCTCACAACAGCCTCTATAAGTTGGTGAGAAAATATCGCACGTTGTTGTCCACGCCAGTCTCACCCATAATTGAGGCCGGTATTCCAAAGGAATCTGCCGTGATAGTTGCTAGTGCATTTGAGCCTAAACACTTCAAGTACGCCGATTTGTCTCAAACAGATAAGTTGGCTATTTTGCAAGCCTGTCAAACCACCTTAAGGTGGGCCGAAAGACCTGCTCGCTTGAAAAACATCGAGATCGTGGAGAATAACTTGAAGATTTATATCGAGAAGATTTTGAAGAGCCAATATCCTTCGCTCTATGCGTATACCAAACAGATTATCCAGCAAATGGAAGAATTGCGCAAAGAAACTCCGTCGGTGATGAACGATGAAACGAAAAAGCTGGTTGCCGCATTGAAGACTCAAAAACATAAATTGCTCAGTGACACGTTCAAGGAGTTGAGAAGAATCGGGGTCAAGACAACCGTTAAACCAGAAGTCAAGAAAGTGTTGGCTACAGTGAACTTAATTCTTACTAATGGAGCTTACTTTGGAAACAAATCAATTGCTGGTATTGATGCTCATTACTTTAGGTGTCTTGACATCTTACCCCGCTTGCGAAGCTCAATAGCTAGCGGTAATGAAGAAGTTCCTCAAGCTGATCTTGAAAGAGGCCTTGCTGCTTCTGATAACTTGATGTTCTCTTTAGTGACCATAAGATCGCCTTTGGTGAAACTTTCGGGTTCTGTGGAGAAAATTTCTGAACTATGTGAAAACATGATGAGCGTTGCGCAAAACGATCAGAATGACCTTGTGAGAGCATCTGTGGTTTCCTCAATGACATACAATTTGAAAGAAATGAGAACATTTGCCAACAGCTTGGTCCGGGTGCTTGATTATGCGCTTGATGTTTCGGAGAGCGTCTCATACTTCCATGATTCTGTCGATCTGTCTATTTTTACGGATGCAAAGTCCGATTTCATGAGCATGTTGACTTCCTTGCCCGAAAAGGGGTCAAGGATATATACAGAAAATCAGGCCCAGCTTGTTTCGAGATTCGGAAAATACCTTGAGAAGTTGTTGGAGAATTTGCAATTGTGGAAACATGCGAATGGCAAAAATGCTTTTATTGCTGAAGTTGTCATCAACTGTATCGACAATCTCAGCTTCAAGCCCTTTTTGAACTCATCGACTTCATTGACTTGCATAGCTGTAGTCGAAGACCTCGAGTTGGAATTGAGATCGCTTTCTACATCGATCATGCTTTCAGTTCAGAAGATTCTTGAACTTTATCAAGAGGAAATTACCGATGAAGAAGACGGCTGGTTGACGATGTCGCAGCAAAGATTGATGAAGTCCATCAAGCTTTTGCATCAAGTATCGATCGAAAGATCTCTTGAAAGGTGCATCCAGCTTGTTCAAAACATCGAGCATAGCAGTCATACGTCGGCTCTCACTTCTGCTTTGGTCTCTTTCACCAGGCCATTGATTGTTCAATACAACAATCTTTCTGTCTCGTTATTGTCGAAAACGAAGCAAAACTATATTGAGATGACGAAGTCCACGTTTGTGCTTTTGAAGTCCTTGCACACGTTGGCAACAGATGGTTTCTGCTCTCCAGAACCACCAAGTGAGCAAAAGAAAGACGACAATATGCATGATGGTACCGGTTTGGGTGATGGCGAAGGTGCTACAAACAATTCTAAAGACGAAGAGGAAGATGATGATTTGGCAGAGCATGCACAGCAACCGAATGAGGAGAAGAACAAAGACGAGGAAGAGGACGAGAATGATGATGCTGTTGATATGGAGGGTGACATGGCAGGAGACCTTGAGGAAACATCTGACCAGGAGAAGGACGATGAAGATAAAGATGATGGTGATGATGAGGAAGATTTGGATGAGGAAGTCGATGACATTGATGAGCTTGATCCAAATGCCATTGACGAGAAGATGTGGGACGAGGAGGCGAAAGAAGACGACAAGGAAAAGGACTCTGATAAAATGCCTCAGAACACGTCGAATGATGATGATAACATGGAGGCTAATGAAGAGGAAGAAAAGGAAGATGCCGAACAGAAAGACGAGGAGTCAAAAGATGATAAGAATGACGGTGACAACGAGGAGAATGACGATGACGCTGAGACCGAAGAAGACGTCGGTGAGCAAGAAGATGAAGTTAAAAATGAAGAGAACGAACAATTGGATGACCATGTGCCCGAAACTGAAACTCTTGACCTTCCTGAGGATATGAACTTGGACGATGATGATGAAGATAATGACGAGGAAGGTGAAGAGGACGATGAGTTTGACGATAAGATGGATGTTGAAGAAGAAGAAGAAGACAAAAGCAATGACCAAGACGAAAAGGAAGTCGACACCGCCGAGGCTGCCGAAGACCAAGATGCTAGTGAAGAGTCTGGAGAGAATGATGGTAGCGAGGATGAAGGCGAGGAGTCTGAAATGGAAGGTGGCGAAAAAGACGTCGATGAAGAACCTCAAGATATTGACTCGGAAGAAGAAATAGCAGATGCTCCGCAGGAGGAGGAAGACAAAAAAGAAGACCAGCAAGATGAGGCAGAGAATGGTGAAGATGCAGCCGAAGGTGACGATGGTGCCAACAATCAGGATAATGAGGAAGATGTCGATATGGACTCTGCTACGAAGACTGAAGCAGGTGAGCAAGGCGACGGCGCTGAAAACCAGGCCATGGAAGAGAAGGATGACATTGGTACTTCAGGCACTGCTTCTTCAGACATGAAGCAAGAAAATCACAAAGAAGAGGAAGCACCTAACGATGATGGTGCAAGAGACGAGATGAAAGAGTCTTTGAAGCAGCTTGGGGACTCCTTGAAGGAGTTCCATCGCCGTCGTCAAGAAATCAAGGAGGCTTCATTGGATGAGAAAGAGCAAGAGGAAAAGGCAGACGTCAAGCCGGACGAATTCGAGCACGTTGACGGGGAGAACACTCAGAATGATACACAGGCTTTGGGTGCCGCTGATAACAAAGACCAAGTTCAAACCATCGACGAGGACATGGCGATTGATGAGGAGGTCGACGAGTCAGCCATAAAGGAGGATGAAGAGCCTACGCAGGTCAAAACAGAAGATGATATGGATATTGACGACGAGGCCGAACAGGCACAAGACCAGGTTGCAGAAGACGCAGAAGATTTTGAGGGTAAAACCAAGGGTGGTGTTGTTGGCGAAAGAAGACAAACAGATGAGCCAAGTGCCGACGACATTCTTCAGACGCACGAATTTGATGAGACAGCTGCAGAGCAAGAGCTAGAGGCATACAAGGAGGATGACTTTGTTATCAATATGGAGGATGTGCCCGCCATGAGTCTCGACCATGCGAGAAGTATATGGAGAGAAAGCGAGACTGCCACCCAGGAACTTGCGTCTGGTCTCAGTGAACAATTGAGATTGATATTGGAGCCCACTTTGGCCACCAAACTTAAGGGCGACTACAAGACTGGAAAGCGACTCAACATGAAGCGGATTATTTCCTACATTGCCTCGGATTTCCGCAAAGACAAGATCTGGCTCAGGCGTACCAAGCCCGCGAAGAGACAATACCAGATCATGATTGCCGTGGACGACTCGAAGTCGATGTCTGAGAGCAAGTCCACGGAATTGGCGTTCCACAGTATAGCCCTTGTTTCGAAGGCTCTCACGCAGTTGGAAAGCGGTGGTTTGTCTATTGTCAGATTTGGTGAGGACGTGAAGTTGGTTCATCCTTTTGATAAGCCATTCAACCAGGAAACAGGCGCCAACGTGTTCCAATGGTTTGATTTCAAGCAGGAGCGCACAGACATCAAGCAGTTGTGTTCCAAGTCATTGAAGATTTTCGAGAACGCCCGGTCTAGCTCGAGCAGCGACTTGTGGCAGTTACAGATCATCATCTCAGATGGTGTTTGCGAAGACCATGCCACGGTGCAACGATTGGTGAGAAAGGCCAGAGAAGAAAAGGTCATGCTTGTATTTGTTGTTGTTGATGGAATTACGTCCAACGAGTCTATCTTGGACATGTCCCAGGTGAGCTACGTGCCGGACCCAATGACGGGTGCCATGTCGCTTAAGGTGGAAAACTACTTGGACACTTTCCCCTTCGAGTTCTACGTTGTGGTGAGAAACATTAACGAGCTTCCCGAAATGCTCTCCTTGATTTTGAGACAGTACTTCTCGGAGGTGGCTAACTTGTGAGTTGGCAATATTGTTTGTATTTGAATTACGACCGAAAGTCAGAAAGTATTGTAGATGGTATTTGTGATTTCTTTTTCTTCGCCAGTTGCATTTGCACAAGAAACTTTCTTTCAAGTAAATCTTGATTAGTGGACATCTGCATAGGTTGAAAGACATTGCACGATCTATACACAGAGCTGTGCTCTGGGGTCGTGGTATCAGTCTTTGTCCGCGAATGGCTCCAGTGAGAGATATGACAAAAGAGAATGAATCTGAAGTTAGGACCCTACCCATGATCGTGGTCGACTCCAACGAGGCGGCGATCCCTCTAAAAATACACCCACGGGTAGCGATATGTAGACCATACCAGCCGATTTGAGTTGTTGTCCGGTGCGGTATTCATCGGTGTCTTCCGTCTGCAAGGTTGAAACCTTTTATCAGAAGCAACATTATTCCGAGAAACATGAGTGGCATCCTGAGCAGCACCAGCAGAACTGTGGACTTCACAATAACGCCTGTAACGAGAAATGTTTCCACATGTAGTGAAGGCAACCTAAGTATTTTCGTCGGCCTGTAGGCCTCATTTCGCCTTTTTTATGGCCCAGTTGATATCAATTGCGGCTCAATGGGACCCATTTATTCACTCACTTTACCGCAGACTCATTTGCCACCACCCGTGCTATGCAGATAGACATGTCGTCCATTTTGCCGCCGAGGCTGGCCTTCCCTGACAGCCCGGCGAGCGCGTTTACCTTCTCGTTGTACGGTGTGTAGGCATTGTCATCAAACGCCACCAGCTTGCATTTGGCCAATATCTTGCTGCACGCTGCACGCACATTGCTGTTGGGAGGCCCGAGGTACTGGTGGAGAGCCTCGACAAGCTCGCGGTCAAACAAGTTGTCGGAGACGCCGTCCGAGCACATGACAATAAGGTCGTTTTCCTGCAACGCGATCTCGTCCACCTCGGCCATTTCGGACGGCATGTGGCCCAATGTCTGGGTGCCGATCTGCTGCGGACACAACGGCGCCACCATTTGCTCGGAGTTGGTGCAGATAACCTTGCCGCTCCGCACGATCAAGAGCCGCGAGTCACCGATACTGATGTACTTGAGTGTATCACCGCTCAACATGCCCAAGATGAGCGTGGACGAGCCCTTGAGGCCCTGCAAGTCCATAAGATGCGAAGTGTGGAGAAACGAGTCATCCAAGACCTGCTGGACATCACGTGCATTCAACGCATGTGGCATGTGGCTCATGCGGTACTCCGTCAAGAGCCGGCTAAGCGTCTCAACCATAGACCGTGCCCAGATTCCCAGCGAGCTCTGCTCGCCCTTGGACTCCCAGCCGGAGACCCCGTCGGCAATGGCCATCACTGTGGGCAGGACGAGCATGGCATCGTCGCCGGCCTTGATCAGCAAAGTGTCTACAGGCGAGCCCTGTGGACGGCGCCGCGGCAAGAGCGAGTTGAGTTGCGTGGGATCCGTCAAGTCGCTGAGCGAATGTACCGTGGGATCGGCGTTGAAGCTGTGGTGTGCGAACGATGCGTGGCCCACGTCCAACTTGTACGCGTGGGACGCCATGCGGCGCATCTGCTCGCGAGTGACTAAGGGGTACTGGATGAAGGGGCTGTTGGCATTTTCGCGCTGCTCGCGGGCCTCAAGCCGCTGCTGCTCGAGCAGTTTCGAGAAGCCAAAGACGCTTTTTAGGGTGCGGAGCAACCCTCCCTTTGCAGCCGTTTCCGGCACCGCGTCCGCCGGCTTTCCGGATGGCGTGTGTTTCGACACATTGAGCGTGTTTCTAGCGGCTGCACTGAACGGCCGTAGCCACGCGCTTTTTGCAGCCATGGACAGTGGTTTTGTGGAGTTTGGTCGTGGACTAAAAGACACCGCGAGACGGGCTCTGAGAGGCTTCATGCTGGGGGGACAGGGTTTGAAGGAAGTCCTCGGAAGGGATTCGGTGAGCTACCTAGCAAGTCTTTCGTGGCTCTTAAAAGGAAAAAAGCCCCGATATTCCAGGGAGAAAAAAGCCCGGGTATTCCACGCGGATAAAAGACGAGATATGCTAGGGAGAAAAAGAGTATGCTACTTATCCTACATGTCGGAACCGGGTCTGCCGATGGGGCGATGGCGTATGCTCGCTGCACCTGCATGCAGCCGCCGCACATACGGGTTGCTGCTTCTTTTTTCTTGCGGTTCCGGCTCTTTTCGCACCCACCGTCCATGACCTGCCTGTAGTGGTATGGGGTGGAATGACATAAGAAGGTATGCTTTTAGCTGTGGCCAGCGCCTGCTTAAATGCCGGGGCTTTCAACATTGGTTGTTTTCTTGCTTTCCATTGCTTTTGTTTTTGTGCCGGTAAGACCAGCGCCAGACGTCAGATTCTGGTCTGGCCATGCGGCGTAACTATGTGCGCACTATATTTAGCTGGGACCTGACAGCTGCTTAGTATCCGTGTTTAGGGGCACGGCGGAACACCTATCATTTTGCGTAAAATCACATCTGGAATGTAGATCGCTTTGTTGGGTGCGCCTCGTATCCGGCTCGGGCTTTCAAGAGACGCTTCATTGCGCTTGCGCCCCGGTTGCGTGGCACGAAAATAGCGCTCGATATAAGCTTATATTCTAGAGGAATATTTGAAGGCATACAGCTCGGGCATGCTTTGAGGAGAAAACTGATTTTGACTGCGGCTAGCATTCTGCGAGATGAGAGTCGAGAGGTTGTTTCTTCGTTGATTTTCCACCCAGATTTTAGTCCTCGCTCACAACGGCATCGTACGCAATCTTGTATGGTGGAGTGAAAGCAGTGTGGATCTTGCATTGCAAAATCCCTTGGTTGACCAACATATCCACACCGGGAACCACCGTCCATTCGAACTTTTCCTTCGCTATCTTCATCACGGGTGTGACTCTTGGCTTGTACGCAGCGTCAAGAAGCACTGGATGGATGCCATCTTTCTTTTCCTGGATACCTCTGCACAAGATACGCTCAAGTTTGTTGAGCAAGGCTTCATCAAGAGGCTTGTCAGCTGGCACGCACGAAACCACCAATGACACCTTCTCGGCGGCTTCAACTTCCTCGGTCGTTTCCAACACTTTGACGTTGAAGTGAGTCGGCAACTCTTTCTTGACCTCATACAATTTCGAGCTTGTTCTGTTCACCATGTAGATATTCTTGCATCCCAATTTGTTCAAAGCAAAAGCTGCCGCACGCGAGGTACCACCGCTTCCGACAACCAAACCATTGAGGCCAAAGTTTCCAACAGATGGCACACCGTTGCGAATAAGAGAGTTTGTGATACCATACCAGTCAGTGTTGTCTCCCAAGAACTTACCTTTTTGGCCCTCAATAGGCTTAACGGTATTTACAGCACCGATAACTTTAGCAGAGTCACTGAGTTGAGTGACATACTTCATGATATCCAATTTCAAGGGAGTCGTCACAGCCAAGCCACCGAAGTCTGGTTGCATCATGAGCTCTTCATACGCCTTGCTTGCATCGTCAGTCTCGAACTTGTCAAAAGTGTAAGGCAAGTTAAACTTTTGGTACACTGCATTGTGCAAGGCGGGCGATCTGGAGTGGGAAATTGGTTTACCCACGATCGTGAACCTTTTTTTCGTCAAGCCGCCAATTTCGCTGAAAGACTTGTTGATGTCTGCAATAGTAAGCATTCCTTCATTAACGTTAATGGAAGCTGCCTCGCTTGTCACTGGGGTCAAAATGGTGTTCAATACGAGTGATAGTTTCCCTTGCTCTCCCGTATTATAAGCTATCAAAGGAACTTGGTCGTTATTCGATCTGAAGTGTTCGATGTCAATGTTATCCTGGATACATGATGCTTTCCCGATGAGTCGCACAATGTCCGCATTCAACCCAATTGCTTGATTGTACTTGTTTCCGTACTCAGCTTGCTTCCACTTCATTTCCCCAGAAACATCGACATACGTCGCAATTATTCTGGTGAATGCTTTGCCCTTGATGATACGCTTGACAAACCCTTCTGAACCAGTCAATTGCACATCCAAGAATTCCATACCAAGCTTGATACCCAAGAAGCTCAATTCTTCCAAAAGGTTGAGTTCATTGTCGGGAAATTGTCCTCCTTGACTGTTGGTTCTGATGGTATAAATTATAGGCAAAGCCACAAATTTTCTCAACGTAGCCGTTTGGTCAGCAACGAAAGATGGATCATAGCTCTTCATAGCATCCACTCTGAGCTCAACAGCTTCACACCCAGCTGTTATTTCTTCCAACTTTTCTGTGATGGTGCTCAAGTCTTCGTATGCTAAGGTAGCTACGAATGATCTCTGGTTTGGAATGCTCCTGATCTCCGAACCAGTTATTGTAGCCAAGTAGTTCATGAAAGAATGCCTCAACTGGTTGAATTCGGACTCATTGTCACAGTGGGAGGAGTAAAAGTGATAGTTCGAACACTCGTGATACCATTTTTCTCTTCTGACCCAAACTTCCTTGATTTCACTGACATAGGCAGGTCTTGTAGTATCAGAGCTCAAAAACACAATAGTCTCATCAAGGTCACGGTGCAAATGAAGAACGATTCCTTCGGACTTGATGTACTCCTTTAAAATCTTTCTAGATTCGTCTCCCTCCACAACACCGCCTCCTGTAGAGATCACGTGCCCACGGGGGTTTTGAGCCACACAATCCTTCATTATCTGAGCCTCGATTTCGCGGAACTTCTCCCAGCCATTAGCTTTGATAAAAGTTCTAATATCACCTTGCTTCTCTTCAAAGACAGTGTCCAAATCGAGGAGCTGAAAGCCCAAAGAGTTGGCCACCCATTTGCTCAAGGTAGACTTCCCAGCAGCCCTCATGCCAATGACAACAATAGAGCGGTCTCCGTTACTTTTTTTGTTTATCAACAATCTAGGGTCGTCCAAGGATTTGGCAGGCTCGTAACCGTCAAGAGTCGACTTGAATTTGGTATGTAAAACATCCCACCATCCTGGCCAAGTCTTTCCTGTGCATGATCTCTCTGTGATCAACACCGGTTCGCTGCACATACCCGCTAACAAGGAGAAAGACATTGCAACTCTGTGGTCGTCGTAGGTGTGGACGCCACGGTTCTCGGTGGATGGTGTCTTCAATTCACTAATGGCAATGCCATCAATCTCGATACCATCTGGTAATTCTCTAGCAGTGACGCCAAACTTGCGCAATTCATCAACCATTGCTAAGATTCTGTTGCACTCCTTTACTCTCTGGTTGGCAATACCAGTGATCTGCGTTGGCTTACCATCGTTGGCAATGGCAGCAACAACCGAAGCAGTCAAGAAGGCATCTGTCATTGGTTCCATGTCAACTTGTGGCAAGGATTTTAATTCACCCCGCGGTGGGCCCCTGACAGTGGTGGACGTTGGGCCTTGTTCAACGGTGCATCCCATGGGCTTCAAGACGTCAACGGCAAACCTGGCGTCACCTTGGAGAGAGGAAGAGCCAATATTGGGCACAGTGCACGAAGTTCCCGTCATGGCAGCAAATGCCAACGGATATGTGGCGGAGGACGCATCAGACTCGACCTCGTACACAGGTGGGTTCTTGTATATACCCTTCGGGATGTGGTAAGTGTGGGCCTCCGTGGTAGACTCGGTGACATGGATGCCGAAATCTTTCATCATGGCAATAGTCATGTCGATGTACAACTTCGAGATGGGCTTGCCGCCCACCAAGGACAAAGTGACTGCTTCGTCGGCGTACGGGGCACACATCAAGATGGAAGAGACATACTGCGACGAGATGGTGGCCGCTAAGTCGATGCGGCCTCCGCGTAAGCCGGTCCCGGCTTGTAACTTCAAGGGCAAGCTTCCTGGGCAGTTGAGGTACTCGATTTTGGAGCCGTTGGCCGTCAAAGCGTCAACCAAAGGCCCAATGGGTCTCTCCTGCATCCGGGCATTACCCGTCAAGACGGTATGGTCGGCAGAGTTCTTGTTGACGGCCACGAGAGATGCCACGGTAGTCAAGAAGCGAGAGGCTGTGCCGGCGTTACCCAAGTAGAGCGGCTCGTCGCACGTGACCAAGTTGCCACCGTTGCCGGTGAGAACGATGGTTTCGCCGTTGTCTTCCGTGGCGATCTGCGCACCCTTCAACGCGGCCACGGCCGCAAGCATGTGCTTGGTATCGTCGGAATGAAGCAAGTTTTTGATGCGCACGGTACCTTCGCCAAGCGCAGCCAAGATCAATGCTCTGTTAGAAATGGACTTGGATCCAGGCGGTGTCACAGTGGTGTGTGCGGGGAGGACAGCCGCGTCGAAGGGGTGCACCAAGGTTTCGTCGGTCAACACCACGCGCAAGTCGGGCTTGGACACCTCGTGTGCCCGGAGCTGGTAACACTTGCCGATAGCCTCGAGAATCACTGTGCGGATTCGCGCGCCGTCGTTCTTCTTGTCGATGGCCATCTTCTCCAAGAGTGTATCGATCTTGAGGAAGTGGCGCTTGTGGCCAATGGCCAGGCGGAAGATGGCGTCATCTACTGAAACCGGCAAGCCGTACGCGGCAATGCACTTGACCAAACGGGCCACCGCGGTGGGGCTCAACACGCCCCAATAGCGCGCCAACTCTGCCTCCTTGACCATTCCAACGGCCACACACTCACCATGGAGCGCCTGTGGCGTGACCACGGCCTCGATGGCGTGGCCGATGGTGTGGCCGAAGTTGAGCAAGTTACGCAAGCTGGACTCCTTCTCGTCCGCGGACACGACCGCTGCCTTCACGCGGATGGACTCCAACACGGTTTGGACCAAGGGCTCCTTGATGGTGGCAATGTCGATGGCATCCGACGAGACCGCCGCGAGAAACGGCTTGGCAAACAGTTCGAGCCGCGTGAACTCGGCCTCGTTCCAGATAGCCGCTGTCTTGACCACCTCGGCCATGCCGTTGATGAACTGGCGCGTGGGCAAGGTCAGTAAAAACGACACGTCCACAAACACGTAGCGCGGCTGATGGAACGCACCAATGAAGTTCTTGCCCAAGGGCGTGTCTACGGCGGTCTTGCCGCCGATGGCCGAGTCCACCATGGAGAGCAAGGTCGTGGGCACCTGGATGACACGCACGCCGCGCATGAAGGTTGCGGCCACAAAGCCGATCATATCACCCACAACGCCGCCGCCCACTGCGATCACCACCGTGTCCCGCGTGCAGCCTTGCTGCAAAAGAAAGTCCTCGACCTGGGCCTTGGTCTCACGTGACTTGTTGTTTTCTCCCGGCGACACCGTGTACGCCAAGAGCCGGGACCCGGCGGCTCGCTGGCCCATTTGAGCGGCAAAGCTGGCCTTGAGTTTCTGGAACGGCGCCGTCTGCTCCATGTGGCTGTCGGTGATGATCACATATGAAGACAGCTTTTCATTCTGGAGAATCTCGTCCACGATGTGGTCCTGGATTCCGTACCCGACGTGGATGGACTCGCGGCCTAAAATCGGCACCTTTTCAACACCAGCCATCGTTCCTGTGAGGTCTGGGGCTATTTGGTATAAAAGAGCGTAACTGCGGTGAGATCTGCCAGTGGTGGTTAACGTGGAGGAGGCTAGGGTTTTCGCACCCGTTCCGAGCTCATTTTCGCCGGGCAGAACAGACTTGGGTATGACTCAGGCAGGACGGCTGTGTGCAGGACGCCTGCTTAGGCCGCTGGCTTTAACAGACCAGCGGTCGGGCGGAAGCCTGGGGCCGGCTGTGGGTCACGGCGGAAACCTGAAGATCTGCGCCGCGCTGTTTCGGCCAGTGTAGTGCCAGGACTCAGGGCTTTCTGGGGTAGATGATGCCTGTAGTGGTGCCTCTATTGATGCGACTTACTAGTGCCTGTATGGTGCCTCTTGCTGAGATTTATTAGAGCCTGTTGCGGGCAGCACACAGAGGCACCAAGTCCGATGCCACTTTGCGAATGGAAGCGAGGATTTCGTCTTTGGCCTCATCCGCATCAGCGGCCGGGCGCCGGTGGGTCGCTTGCTGGGGTGTTAGCGGAATTGCATGGTTTTCTCAGGGACGGTGTTGACCCAAAAGGGTACTGTAGGGAAGAACAGTGCGCATGGCAATTTCGGTCCCATGGCGACGGTCTCCGTTCTTTCTCGTGGATCATGGCATGTATCTATCATGCTTCCCAACAGAACGTGCAAAGGAATTCTTGCGGAATCCCTGCTTCCAAAAACACACTCCAAGAGGGGAAGCATTCCAGGGTCGTCTCCCGATCCAGTCAAGTATGAACACGTTTTCCCGCCACAGTGTTGGTGCTTCACACATCTGTAGTAATCTCGAGACCGACTGCAGCGGTATGACCACCAGGTCGGGTGAGCAATAGAACACCCCCTTTTTCGGGCACAACGTTTTAACAAGGAGAAACAGAACACTGGCTTTTTGAAAAAACAGAACACTGGCTTTTCGAAAAAAACAGGATACTGGCTTTTCGCAAAAACAAATCGTTTGGCCAAACTGTGTCTGCTTGAGATGTCTGGCGGGTGCTTTGACAGGCGAGACATCCAGGTGAACTTCCCAAGCGCCTCCTCTTTTTGAGCGCTTTTGCTCTGATGCGCTTTTCGAAAACACCCGCTCAGCCATATCCCTAGCGCCGAACATGTAATCTAGAGAACTCCACCGGCCGTCAAAGCCTCAAGGTCAGTATCAATATTCATACGGTCGATCAAAGATATACTTTTTCTAACGACCAGCTTCCGGGACTTCAGCTCTTCGGAAACATGGTCTGCTGGGGACCCACGGTTTTGTGGGCATTGAAGAAGTTGTATGTGTTTCGCTTTTTGTGAATGTTTATGGGAAGAGATGCACCTGTGGCCATCATTGAAGCTAAGGCCAGACACAAAAGCACTGTTGCAATTTTGAATAATGGAGTTGCCTGTTTCCCATCATAAGTCCAGGGGTCAAAAAAGTCGGCGAGTACGCCAAAACAAGAAGAGTAAGTCCTTTGAATTGGTCGCGCGATAATTGTAGTTATGCAACTAGAAGAAACACCGTGCTCCCGGTTATTTTTTTGGTAGATTCATCTGATTAGAAGAGCAACACTGTAAGAATTATGTACATAAAAACTCTCCAAACAGCTCCCAGATAGGTACCAAGTCCGGTGAGCATTTCACGCCATCTGGGTATCATCAATCGCTTCTTGATAGCGCGAGTGAGACTATCGAGCCCGTGAAAAATGTACTCTTTTCTTCAAAACAGCCTTCCAGCCGGGTGTCTTATGCTTCCATTCTTTGTTCACTTCGACTGCCGCATCGGATTGATCAGACACAACTTGGCAAATTGAACACAGACAGGACTCTCTAGGATCACCTACTGTCTTCCCAGAGTTGTTTTACCTTTATTTTGTTTTAGATCCCACTTATACAGCTGTCCTTTGTTCGGATGCCGATGGCCGGCTGAACTCATCTAACATGGTCCCATTGAAGATCCGGCCCGGGCCTGCGATAATAAAACAGCCGTGTACGGGTTCCCATCCACCAGGCCGAAGCGTCTATTCAAGAGATACTTTCAGGTATTCCGCCTCAGGCTTAAGAACTGTTGTACCAGATCCCATTAATTGCACCACATCGATTCCAAACAGCACCAACAACTCTCTCAGCTCAGGACAATGTACTGCTCACGAATGTATTCCAAGCACGCGTCTGCAGAGCCTGTTGGGTTGTCCAACTGCCATTCCATGACCTCCTGCGAAATGTCCCTCATCCATGGCCCCGGTTTCCGTTGGAGAGCCTTCGAGATGACCTTGCCGTCGATGATCGGCTTCATGTCCTTGACACCGCTGAGCTCGAGTTCGTCTACGGTATGCAAAAACAGCTCGTACTGGCTGAGCACGTGGTTTGCCTGGGAGAAATCCACCTGTTCTGCGGGGGCCTGCACGTCCGTGTTAAGCAGACTAGGCTCGATGCTTCTGAGAAAGTCGTGGTAGGCGTTTGCCACCATGCAGATGCTGAAGTGCTCGCCGAACTGGCGCATATAGAGCCCGATTTCTGAGCGCTTGACTTCCTGAGGGCTTGCAAAATAGCTGGAAAAGAACTGGCCCTCCACGATGTCTGCCGAGATCCGCGTGCATGTCTCGTGCTCGGCTCTGCCGTAGCGAAGGCCCTCTTTCAAAATAACCTCAGTGTAGCTCGTTGCCTGGAGCTTTTTGGCCTGCACCTTCACCCGGATGCCCCCGTAAGGGTGTAATATGACGCAGAGCCAGAACAACTTCTGCTTGAGTTTGACCGCGAGCACGTCCTGGGCCAAAGCGTATAGTTTGGGCGTCGCCGCGAGCGCTTGCATGAACACAGCGTAATGGCGCGTGGTCTCGTCGACAGCCTTGGTCACATGATCCTTGGCAAGCTCGATCTCGTCGAGAACCGTCTTTGCGTTGGCCTGCTGGATAGATGGCGTGATGGTGCCTGCGTCGAAAAGGCACTCGGTTAGGTTCACGTGATTGATGAGCCGGAGCCCGTACGGCACGTTGCTGCTCTCTAGGATCTTGTGGAGCTCCACTCCCACGCGCTCCCGGCTGATTTTGTTGATTAGCGTCTCCTTCATGTGCTCGTCCTTCATGGCCTCCAAGGTGGCGGTGTCAATGGTGAAGTTGAAGCGGCACGCAAAACGGACCAACCTCAATGCCCGGAGCGGGTCGTCCAAGAAAGTCTGGAGCGGTTGCAAAGGCGTCCGCAAGATGCCGGCCTGTAGGTCCACAAGCCCGTGGCCCGTGAAGTCCTCGATCCGGTCCTCGTTGATATTGTAGAACAATGCATTGAGCGTGGCGTCGCGGCGCATGGCGTCCTCTTGCGCTGTGCCATATTCGACCTGCGGCACGCGGCTATCGGCGCTGTACAGCTCGTTGCGGAGATTGACGAAATCCACGTCAAGCCCGAAAAGCTTGGTCGTGCACGTCTCCAAATGCTTGGACTTCTCCGGGTTTTTCTTGATCGTGTGCAAGCTGGTGGCATTGGCGCCGAGAGAGGTGCCCGTGGACTCTGCCCACAGCATCAACTGCAATGCAAAGTCCTCGCCGGAGAGCACGTTGATTGCTATGTCCAAATCATTGCTCTCGTCGCCTAGCAACTTGTCGCGTACCCACCCACCGGTGATCCGAAGCTCCAAGTTGAGCCCGCCTGTTTTGTGCTTATTGTACTGCGTGCAGAAGCCTACAAGCACGCTTTTGATCTGCTGCTCGGTTGCATTCAACGTGATTTTGTCAAGCACGCTTCTCTGCATACTTGGACCAGAAGTGGGAAAAGCCGGGATACGCGAGCTGAGATTCCGTGTCGCGAAGGGTGTGATTTGGCGTGCTATGAAGAATCGCCACATGGTCCTTCCAAAGTTTCTCGATGTCCGCGAATTAATGGCAATGTGTTAGCGCATAAGCAAGTCACATGACCAGGATGCGACTAGCACTGACGAGGCTGAGTGAAGTCAAGTGAGTGTTTTCCGCCGAAAGGTATAAAATGCCCGAGGTCGACAAAGGTAGAAGTCTTCCAGATCAAGAATTCGGTGACCACTCTAAGCTGGCCGTAGTAATTCGTTACTAAAATACCAATCAAGAATAGCACCGAAGTCGCGTTCTGATACCACCGCCAGATTCTCACCACTTCCAAAACGACCCGAGCCAATTTCGTACGGTGTGCAAGATGCCCCCAAATAAAAACGGAATCATCACGGCCGAAAACAGAGTTTGCAGCATTCTAAATGAGCCGACACTTGTAATTGAAAGACAGGTCGAGTACATGAATGCGATACTAGGCTTCGAACAAGCAAACAAGTACAAGATCATGAACTCCTTGGGTGAGCAGATCGGATACATGGAGGAAAAAGACTTTGGAATATGGAAAAAGATCGGCAGGCAGTTTCTTCGCCTTCATAGGCCGTTCAAGATCGAAGTCTTCAACAACGATGGCGAACTCCTTTTGACGATTAAAAGACCTTACTCTTTCATAAACTCTCACATTAAATGTCTTTTGCCCGGCACCGATACGGACGGGAAACTCATGCACGAAGTGGTTGGTGAATCGGTACAGAGCTGGCATCTTTGGCGTCGAAAGTACAATTTGTTTAAGCTAGACGATGAAACGACCGATGAGTATAAGCAATTTGGGCTGATTGATTCGCCATTTTTGGCGTTTGATTTCCCCGTTAAAAATGAGGAAGGTGATGTCATCGCGTCCGTGGACAGAAACTGGGTTGGGTTGGGCCGTGAGCTTTTTACTGACACGGGTGTGTACATCATAAAAATGGACCCTGCTAGTCTTGCCGGTTCGGGCGATGTTCTTCCCAGCGTGGCAGGACACCTTACGCTAGACCAACGTGCCATTTTGCTCGCAAACGCCGTTAGTATCGACTTCGACTACTTTTCTATACACAGTAGACGATGGGGCACGAGTTTTGGCTCCTACAATTGAGTGCATACACGGGCAACGATCCCATGTTTGTCAATAGACATGGACGAGACGGATGAATTGGTATGATTCGCTGCTTTGCTTCCTCAAACTATACCTCAGACCTGTTCAAAGTCTTCAAGTTTGGCTCTCAGAGAACCTTTTCCCACTCGTCGTCAGGCAATGAGCTCGACATGTCTTTCAAAACTGTTAGTCTTGTGTAGTCGCATCTTCTCCGCTGATTATCGTGTGTCCAGCGCCGTCTTTTATCAAGCTCTTGTGCGGCCGAATGCTCGTCCCCTATGGCCTGATACTGCTGCACAGCAAATTGTCTTGCTTGACAAGGGATCTTTTGAGCCCGTCCAACTCGAAAATCGTGTTGTTGATGTTCAAGAAAGCGATGAAGTGGAACAAGCCATTGTTCTTCTTATCGTACCATCTTCAATATACTGGCGAACGGCATCGATGGCATGCTCAAGGGTCACCTTTCCATCGTTGTCCCTATACCACCGCACGGTAATTGGCTCTTCGTCTGGTTCAGCAGCGACAGTATTGAATTTCGAGAGCGAATCAGATGAAGGGAGCTGTGATGGTGTGAGCTTTAGTGGCGCATTCAAGTAAACTGCTTGGTATTTCAATGCCTTGAGTTTTTTTCTGAGGGCCGAGGTTTTGGCATAAAACACCGACGAGCTTTGAGTAAACCCGTGAAGAAAAAGCACTCTTCCTTGATATTCAACCACTTTTTTGGCCGACATGAGTAGGTGCAAATGTGCTTTTTCTTTAATAATTGAAAGGAGTACGGGAGTATGGTGCAAAAAACATGATGAGAGGTACCAATGCGGCGCCGTCTTATCGCAGACGTTCGGTAGATTACTCCGCTCGCCAAGTGGTATCAAAACTTGGGAGTATGTCCCTTGGTAGAATAATTTGATTGATGATGCTCTGAAAGTAGCGGCTTTGACATCTTCCTGTGCTTTCTGACCTGTGGGCGCATAATATCTCCTCGATGTCTATATGTATTTTGAGAGGTCAAGGCGAATGATCAGGATTTTGCTCTTGTCACTGTTATCGCCACGGCCGTAGTACTGCTCAAGACCTTGTTTTTGTTTCAAAGTCTCGTACCCCTCGTCCATCTCCACGTAGTATAAGCCTTTTCCAAAACAAGCTCGTACGCTGCTTTTACGTTAATCTCCGAATCATCCACAAAATATAACCTAGAAGTTTGCAACTTGTTCTCAGTGTCGATACCGATTGTACGCAAGCAGCTGAAGTACTTGGGAAGCCATTCGTTCTCAGCATGGGCTGTAAATCATCATTTCAATGCTACGTTTGTTTCGGACAATCATGCTGGCGATGCCCCCGTTCTCTGTCTTGCCAAAGTTCGGGTGCTCAAAGGATACGTTCATATCGAACTCTCAGACACTCAAATCACGTTTTTCGGACACGCCAAACAGATGAAATAAAGAAAAGGGTCAGATGTTGTCTCGTATTCCTCAGCCCTCCCGATGTTCGCCTCAATGCGCATTGCTGCCACACGCCCTAATTTCTCTCGCGCTCAGCCAAGCACTGACCAATTGAAAATGACATGACAACACCGAGAAAATTGATCCAACAAGAATGTTTTTTGCGGAGCTGGGATTTTCTGCCAAGAAGCACAATAAGTTCCGAGTAGCACTGGGGCTGCAATAATTTTGTGGAACGTGTCAACAGGTAAGCTGTCGTCATCCGGGGAGCAGCGCGGCATCATTCCGCTGTGCCGTGCGGAATTACGTGATCCGGGCCCAAGAGTCTGGGCTTCGGCAAATAACATGTGCGGTATAAATGTGGCTGAGCTTCTTTCGCCTCCTGCCAAAACGCTACCTCAAGCGGGACGAAGTTGCTTGGCGCCGTATGGAATACATTTCATCGGGGGTTTTGGCCCTCTTCCAGATTCCCACGACGGTCCAGGAAGGGAATGGCGGGAGAACACATTTGAAAAAAAGCGCCAGTAGACCCGGAGAATAAACAAAAAGGACAGGCAATAGACACCATTGCGAAAGCGAAAAACCCAAGATGTGGGTTTCAGCCGTAGTCTATTTCTTTCAGCATAGTTCTTGCATCGTATAAATTGCGTCTCACCACTCGTTATTTCAGCCGCAGGGCCGAAGTGGGGGAGATTAGGGCCGGCAAGTCTGAATCCCAGGCATATTCAGCGGTTCCCGGGGACTATTCATAAGCCCTGTCCAGATATAGTTTTGTCAGCCCCGACCAGCCACTACACCTCGTGGACACCGAAAACGATGATTTGTCTCTGGAACCTCAAATTCGGAAAAAAACCTCAGTGGACGGCGAAATAAATCCATGGGGTAAGGGCAATACGCCCCGGGATTCAGCCCTCCGAACTCCGAGGCTTTGACGCTTTGTAGGCTGAAACACATTGCACATTAGAGTGTAGGGGCTGGTGGATACAATGCTGGCGTCCACCCCGCGTGAAGCGCGCATTGAAACTATAGCCTGTCTAGAGCCTTGGTCATGTGGACAGTGCTAGTATGTGTATACTAACGAAGTTTCGTATAGCATGTAGGAGTGGTGAAAACAAGTGAGCTAGTGTTAATGTCAGGAGAGCCGACAATGTGAGAGTAGTTGGCCTCAATGGCTCTTAAGGCACCTTTTATATGCGCATATTTGGTCCTCTCTAGGAGACCAAGACTCCTAGGTAGGAGTTGTTATTTGGTAACGTATGGATCTATTGTTTTGTAGATATGAGCAGGGGAGGAGTTTTTAAGAAGGGAGCAGGAGCCTTCCAGTCCGAGAGGAGAGAGTTGCTTCCATTTCTTCAGACGTGTGTCAGCCAGCGCTACGTGTCCTCAACCATGTATCACGTGTCACAGTCTCAACATACAGCCTGCAGGACCAACGAGCCTTTTTCTTATCATGAGTCGCCATCTGTTAGCGCAGCAAGGCACATGACTGGGATGCGACGGTACTGAGTCAAGTCACGTGAGGGTTTCCCGCCGAAAGGTATAAAAGGTCGAGGTCAATGAAGAAAGAGGACTTCCAGATCAAGGATTCGGTGGCCACTCTAAGCTGGGTTTGTGGTAATTCGTTACTAAAATACAAATCAAGAATAGCACCGAAGTCGCGTTCTAATACAATGCCACGGTGCGCATGGATGCAGGGCCAGCGACCCAGTCTGGATGTTGGATGCTGAGTCTACTTTATTTTGGAGGCCCTTGGCACTGATTCGTGGCCGGGCAGTTGAAATTCGAATGAGTGCGTTTTAATTTGGTGCTGACGTTCGAATGTTTGTACCAGGCCTGTTTGAAAATGGCCACGCCGGGTGTCTAAGTAGCACGTCAGTGAAGGCTGGCTGCAAGATATGTGCACTTATTTTCGTCGCAGCGGTATTCTGTTCAGTATACATTCCTGTTTCTAGTCTCTGTTTCTAGGGTTCTGAAAGTTTGGTCGTGCTGGATCTGGCTGCTACATCGTCAAAATACGACTGCAAAATCCTGCACCGGCCGTCTGATTCAGTACTTGCAGCGGAGCAGTGCGACACCCTTGTTGGTATTTGTTGGTAGATGTACTGCATGTTTATGGACATGGAGGGTCAAAACATTACTATTTCAGAAACCGAAACAAACAGAGTTCTTGCTCTGGAATCGATCTCTGAAGAATCCAGCCAAAAAATGCAGCATGGAAGTTCCTCCTGGCTTTTCTTGCCGAATCACAACACTATATTAGGTCGTGTATCCGAAGACAGATAAAGGCCTAGCAAGAGCTCTGCTGCCCAAAGCTTCGACCAACAGAATGGATGTGAGCCGATTTTCAATAAATACGATGGCCTCATTTGATGATTATAAGGCAAGGAAGAACTTGGTCTTCTCCAACAAAATGTCACACGCTCAAGAACATCGTCTGGATGCACCAACCAAAGAACACAGCCCATCACTCTCCACAACACCCATTATTATAGAAAAATACTTCGAATGTATTTGATAGCGCGTCATATTCATGTAGCAGCAATACTAATCTCCTTATTTTTTATTTTTTTTGATAGATGTCCCATCACCAGATCTTTTTGTTAGATTGACCTGATTAAAGGAAGTGCATTCCGAATTTTCCCTGGAAGTTCTGGTTTCAAAATCACGTTGACAATGTCTTCGAAAAAACCAGAAGCACATCGAGTTCACTTTTGTTTTCATGCAAAATACTCCCAACACAACCTTCGAATCAGCCTGTGTGGCGTAATGGTTAGCGCATTTGACTTCTAATCAAAAGATTCCGGGTTCGAGTCCCGGCATGGGTTCGTAGCGGCTTTAGCTCAGTCGGGAGAGCGTCAGACTGAAGATCTGAAGGTCCTGTGTTCGATCCACAGAAATCGCATACTTTTTCCCTCTCTTGTTACTTTCAATGCCTCCCAAGTAACTCGATGTTTTGCTTATTGCTCAACGTTTATAAGTGGAATCTTCTCTGTTTTTTGAAGGCCCAAAGTAAAAGACATGGGTCCCTCTGTGCTTCGAGAGATCCATCTAGCTATATAGTTTATATTCTCTCATCGGTTCTGCCAATAAAGTATCCATGGAGAAATATCGATTTCAGTGCTTTCGTGTTCACGGCGCCAATGACCGGGCCCGTTTTTTAATCCAGTAGGATTTTGCATCCTCTCTACCCACTATTCGGGGCTGGAGCTCATGTATATTTTCGAGCAGACACCCATGTAGAAGTAGAAGCTCGGAGATCACAAAATAACCATGGTGTTTACCTTCCTCCTCCACGTCTATTCTTTTGCGTAGAGAATACTCAAAAAGCGTCACAGTGAGTGGGTCAGGCCACTGCAGATTCGACATTTCAAGTGTGAGACTGGGATCGGCTCCACAATTAAGCCATTTTATGACCTCGTGAATGTCAATTTTGCGTGTGGCTTTGACTAGCATCGCATTGACCCCACCCACCGGCGCGACGAAGGCCCTGTTCTCGTACTTCTGTTTGATGTATTGTAGTCTTTGAGCATCGGGGGCATCGGTGTCAAGTTTCTGTGGAGCCAAAGCTTCAAGATAGCTATTGGCAAAAGCATTGTTAATGTACGTGAGCAAGATACGGCTCTCGTCAAAAAAGTTGTCTAGTTTGAGCGACTTGACTTTCGAGACATGAGAGCCCATGTTTCGATGGCACGATGAGCATTTCACGCAAATAACCACCAAAAACGTCATGGAGATCCATTCAGTAGTCTCTGTGGATTTGCAATCCGCACATCGCCCGTTCTCACTCCCCGAGATTGACCTCACGTCCTGTAATATGTTTTCATCTGTTAGATGGAACAGTTCAGAGAATACTGACACCGGCAGGCCGCGGCCATCATCAGCGGGAAGGACCTGGGTGGGTGGTTTGGGTAAATCAGTAATTATTCTTGGGTTGGGTGCTTTCTTGATTAGTCTGTCCGTCAACTGACCCGCATTGTAAAGAGCCTTGATCCACTGTCTCCGCTCATCCTCGTTGATTGCCTGAAACACATGGCGTTGGCTCAAAGACGTCATGATCTCTAGGCAAAATTGACGTTTTTCTTTCGTGACAGGTTTCACGCTGGCCAAAGCAATATCGATGGGCCTGTTAATTGGCTGTGTTCCGTTTCTCCAGTCAGAATACTCAATCAACTGGCCCTTCTTGAGCACGACCCACTCCTTGTGCCAGCCTGGCTTTCCTTGGCCTCCCAAAGCATATAGAATCCCCGAAAAATTGGCGTTTTGGTCATTTTCGACATACGCCCATGGACTCTTGGGACTCTGTTCGGAGTTCGGCGAAGAAGCCAGAGGCAAGTTGGGGAAAAGCATGTCCAAATTGACGTTCGAAGTGTCAATGGAGAGTTTTTCCGTTTTTTTGGCCGGATCACTTTGATGCGCTGAGGCGGAGTTCAATGCGT
Source organism: Metschnikowia australis (assembly GCA_019285895.1). Lineage (NCBI taxonomy): Eukaryota > Fungi > Ascomycota > Pichiomycetes > Serinales > Metschnikowiaceae > Metschnikowia > Metschnikowia australis. The sequence continues at coordinate 158,482 of JAGSXI010000004.1, forward strand.
TGGACTTGATGACTGTGGTCAACTCCTCGTTGGTACGGCAGGCCTCTATCATCTGGCGAAACTGCAATTTCTCACTGTTGAAGCGAGAAAGTCCGTTCAAGAATAGACTTGCCTTTTCCGGTAGAAGACAGGGGCTGTTCTTCTTATCTTGGAATAGCAGAAATTCTAGCAATCCGTCCTTCAGGGGCAAGTTGGAGAACTTGAAGAGATTCTCTAGAATCTGGTTGAAATACTGATTGTTGGAGGATGCGTTCAATGCGTTCAAGTAGTCGAATTTCGAAAGCTCGAAAGCCTTGCGCTTAAGCAAGAGCTTCAGCTCGGGTCGGTCTTTCTCATTGGACAAGTACTTGTGGAGCCAGTCGTAGTATTCCTTGCTCTGTTTCTCAAAGCTCTTTCGCCGGGGCGCTGTCTCGTAGCTGCCGTCAGCACTCGTAGAGGCCATGCAGTAAGAAATCATTTTGGGTATGGACTGGGCAGCAAACACGTCTTTGGTGATGAATGTGAGGTTGCGCACCAAGGGCTCGAAGACGCTCTTCAAGGCGGCAGAAAAGTCCTTGTGCAATTCGGATTTCTTCAACAACGGATTGAACAGATGATTGAGAACGACTTCTAACGAATCAAGCAAGCTATTGCGGGTTTTGATGAGCTGAGTCAAGGCCGTCTCGAGCCCGCGGACTTTGTCCTGCAAATTTAGCATTGCTTTCTTTAACTTCGGAGTGTCTTGCTCATAGGCCGCAAGCGTGGTGCGGAACTCGGGCCCGTCATGGATGTTGAAGTTGAACGCCTTCCGTAGATCCGCCAAACCAAACTCCAAGGAGGTGGGTTGTTTTGATGGTCGTTTGGGTAATTCGGGTGCCAGTTCGGCTACGTGCACAGCTTTGGACGAGGCTTCCTCGACCCAGATCTGGAACGAGAATATCCGCTGGGACTCGGCCTCGCTATGGTGCCACACGGAAATGGTAAGCACGGAGTTTTGCGCCTTTTGTTGGCTGAAACTGTCGTTCACGACGACGGTCTGGGGATGGTCCGGAAGGGCAAGGTCCGAGAGCGGGATTTTCGACGCGGCGCCCAGCTTTAGCAGGAGGGATTTGTGCATCTCCTCCATGAGCAGTCTCAGCGAGGAATCCGCGCCATATGATTTGTGAATTACCAAAAACTCCTGGTCCTGGGACTCAAATTCTGCATGGAGAACGTCCACCTCGAATTTGAGCTTGTTGAGAGAAGAGGGCACGACAAGAAGGAGCGGGGTTGGACCAGCCTCGTTTGAAATATACTTGATGTGCTTTTCTACAGGCAGACCGGTGCTCGTATGGGTGATTTTCGAGCAGATGTCGTTGTTTAGGCACACTTGGATTCGTGACAGATTCGTCTCATCTGTCATGGCCAACTTGACCAACCGCGCAATATGAGACTCTCCCGCCACGTAATTGAAAGCTAGTGGAAACACTGCCGAGCTCATGGTTTTCTAAATCTGAAGACCTGGGGCTTTTGATTTTCGCCACACCGGATGTTGGATGGATTCATATGCAACGTCCGAGTATTTTCCATGTGCAGGCTGGGCCTGAACTTCTGGACGGAGAGGCAGGAGGAGGAATTTACGTGAATAAAGCAAACTCTCTTTCGTCTTCCTTTAGGAGGTAGGTGTTGTGGTCTCGGACTTTCGGGCGAGTTTCCAACGGTGTGTTACTAATAATGAAAATTTTTAGCCCCAAGCAGTTTTGATTCTTACAAGTTTCTAAGTTCCGCAGGTAATGTTAAAAAAGGAGTATCAAATTCAATCTTAACCCGAATTTCAAAATGGCCCTCTGGAGCCCAGCAAAAAAAGCCAATATTTCTGAGATTGCCGTATGGTGAAAATTGCCCAGACCGGAATTAATTTCTTCGAACTGGCAGCGATTTACTGATGTGATCGATACAATATTACTGATTAATGGGCCTTTGGAACCTGCAGGCAGCGCCAGACGCGAGTCGCTGCCGCTTCCAGTAATTGCACCGAATATAGAATACGCAGATTGTGTGTGAAACGCGTCCCTTAAGTTAGCTCAGCTCTTCTGTGGACAAAGTAGGTTGCAGTTTAAAAACACATATAGGTTAAAAAATTAATGCCCACTGTCGGAATTGAACCGACGATCGCCTCATTACGAGTGAGGCGCCTTACCACTTGGCCAAGCGGGCATCAACATAATTATGGCGCAGCTGGTTTTATAGAACATAAAGAAATACGTGTTCACCATGATAAACTGATATTTGTCGAACCGGACTCATTACTGCTATCTTCCAACCACATTAATCTACAAAAACGGGGTGGGGTTTACATCCCTCCAGTGACTCATAAAAACACCCCATAATGTGTGGTTTCTATAAAAAGCGCATGTATATTGGGGACTGCGTCTAAAGGGGTTGACAATATTGGCCACGTGGCCGGTTGTGTGGGTGGGACTTGGGTCACGTGTTACATTTATGAAAGCGGGTATGCTCGGCGGGAAGTTTCCTTAACAGATTGTAACATATGTTTCCAACGATACTATTCTCTGTTAGTCACGTGGCACGTAGGTGCAAGGTGCACGTGACATATGGTACATGCCGGACAAGTGGTATGAAGGTGGGAACATCCTGCTAAATACAGGGTAGGCCGTATTCATAAAAACCAACCATCCTATAAAGATCTCTCTCCGTTACTGCTGTAAGTTTCCGGTGTAAAAAAATACCCCGCGGCCAAGCCTTATCTCTCATGGGAGCGGGTCCTATGTCAACCGACCTGTCTTGCATAGACAGCTCTTCCCCAGTGGCCGCAAGAGTTCATAATCTCTGAAAGATCCAGTAGAAATAAGACACAGAGAGTATCTCAACAACGATCGAGTGGGATATACACAAATTGCTCTGTGTTTCCACGCACATTTCAACACATGTCAGCGTAGTGTAGAACGTATACTGGGATTCATCAATACCTAATTTAGGTGGAGAAATTAAGAGTAGGCGTTCTATTCCTGAGAGGAGATGAACACCGCAGTGATGGCCAGATACGATGATTCTCAGAGTACTGTTTGCAACTGACTTTCGGGAAACAAGAAACAGCGAACAGAACAGAGAGACAAATAAACCTGGGCAAGCCAAAAGAGGAGATGTTGCTAGCTTTTTTTGTTAGATTCATCTGTTGGCGATGGTTTGGCTAGGCCTTTTTCTTTTGGGAATTGAAGCTTCAGCAGTTTTGTGAAGATGCATGTTACTTAGAATCACTAGGCCGGACTTGCCAGGGTTAAGTGAGGTGGATTGGAGCAGTAAGACTTCTGAGGTTGATGTTTCTGGAGGGTGCAAAACCCCGGTCGAATTGGAAGCGACAACCGAGTTTTGGGTCATTCAGAATCATATCAATCGGACATTATGGGCCTCACGCAGAGGTGATATGGTAGAGCTGACATGGTATGTCATTTATAGGTGCAAACAGTCCAGGGACTCGTCGGTAGACCTCTGTCGAGCAGTGGCTGGCTGACAGCAAAAACGACAAACACATCCTGCGCAAGATGGATTTGGAGAAAAGCATTGGTAATATGAGATGATGATAGCTGATTTCTGGCAAGGGGCACGAGTTCCGGAAGGATGTAAACGAACACTTGATAGCTAAGAAACTTAAAGATCCCCGAAAGCGGAAAAAGTTGCAGAGACCATGTTGATCTTTCACGTAACTGTCTTTGAGGTTGCACATATTGACTGAATTATCAACTTGCATGTGGACATATTTGCCACCAGAATCACTATGAATCCTCGCCTAAATAGTGAATGACGAAATGGAAAAAGGCTCAAAAGCAAGCGGGAAGGCCGGATTCTAGCCCGAGGCAACATGTTTCATGCTAAGCTTTGAAGGTGTCTAGCGCGGAAGATTTCCAATAACCAAGACCCATCTGACATGACGAACACTGCATGAAAATCAAGCAAGACAAGCCCGGAAATGTCCTCTCACCAGACAGAATATGATGCGATGCTTGAAGAATACGCTAGGAAGAATTGGGGGCAGGCATCGAGCGGATCACCACGGTCACGTGACCCCGTTTCAGTGGTACATACGCTCCAGTGTACGATTGCATGTGAAAAATGGGCCGCCACTGGAACAGGCATAACTTCCGGTGCTGCTCATTTTAATTCTTCGATTCTCATTTCCATTCTCCGATTAAAATCACGGTTTCTGCTGACTGTCATCGAGAGCGTGACAGCATCCCGTGAGCAGGGCCGGAGATGGATCACATGCATCTCCAACTTCATCACAGCGGTGCAAAAAAGCTCACTAGCTGCTTGTCAGCTTCCATAGTGAATCCCGCCGTATCTTATATCGACATCTCCAGCGCAGTTAGTGGTCATGTGCCAGTTATAAGTATGGGACTGCGAACGCACGAACGCAGGGCTTCACATCAGTGCCACTGCGTCTATGCATCACCGGTCCTCCACGTGTAGAAAACAGACCGGAACAGAAATACACACTAACCTTCCGGATCCAGAAATCCAGCCAGTTTCACTCCCCATTCCCCTAAGCTTAGAGAAAATCCAAGCAACACACAGCAACCATGGACGATGAGATGACACGGGACATGTGCCCGATCTGCAAGACGGACCTGTACTTGTCACCAAACATGGTATTTCTAATCAACCCAGAGTGCTACCACAAGATCTGCGAGTCATGTGTCGACCGGATCTTCTCACTTGGCCCTGCGCAGTGTCCGTACCCGAAATGCAGCAAGATTTTGCGGAAAAACCGCTTCAAAAAACAGGTTTTCGACGATATTCTCATTGAGCGGGAGATCGATATCCGCAAACGGATCCAGCGGATTTACAACAAGACCGAGGAGGACTTTGCGTCGCTCCCAAAGTACAATGCGTATTTGGAGGCCGTGGAAGAAATCACATTCAAGCTCTGCGAGGGCATAGACACAGACGAGACAGAGAAAGAGGTCAGCGTGTACGAGGCCGAGCACAAGATCGAGATCTTGGAGATTGCCATGCGCGAGTCGCAGAAAGACTCCGACGTCAGCAAGTTCCACGAGGCCACGGAGCGGCTCAGGCACGAGAAGTTGAACATCCAGAAGCAGATGGAAGCCGAGGACGCGGAGTTCCAGAAACAGCAGAAGGTGGAGTTGATGGAAAAACTTCAGTCATCCGAGACCAACGCGGAGGAGATAATGAAGCAGCAGAAAAATGCTCAGCTCAAGCGGCAGATGCTCCGCAAGCGGCAGCTCCAGCAAATCTCCAGCCAGTTGGACCAGAAATTCCTCTCCCACAAACCGGGGTCACAGCACGGCGCAGGCCTGGATTCCGCGGGCGCCCACACGCCGTTCACGCCATTCTGCGGCGACCGAGATGTAGACAAAAAGTACACGCTTTTGGGCAAGCCGACGCGCGACGTGGTGGACATCACCGACACATATTATGATCCGTACGTCAACAAGTTGGCGCAGAACCGCGAGTTTTTGGGCAGTGGCTGGCGGCTCAAAACAGTGTTTGAACGTGCGTTGGACGAGGCGTTCATGGGGCTCAGCTGTTTTATCGAGACGGAAAGAGCACAGCAACTAGGCCAGGGCCCAAAAGACACTGCCGTCACACAGTAGCCCGCCATTTCTACGGATGCCATGTGTGGAAGTGCAAGTATCTTAAATGCATTTCGTAACATGGGTATGCTCTATATGGAGAGTAAGTCTGATGTTGCACTTGCCCCCAGCGGGGGGTGCCGTGCTGGGGATGTCATTGTCAAGTTTGGGGGTCGAGGCGGATGATCTTTTCTTCCGGTTCCGCCTTCGTTTTCAGAATTGTTTGGCGCAACGGCCCACCGACGCTCGCCTCACCCCCCATATGGCTGGGTATTGTGTTGGCCGTGGACGTCTGGTAGTCTTCAAATTCAAGCGACGAGCGCGCCGAAACCAGCGGTGAAGCGCCAATGATCTCAAGTGCAGCGGCAGGGGCGAGCAGTGCCGTTTTTGGCAGATGTGGACGATCCCGGATATCTCGCACATGCAAGTCCTGGTCTGTTCTCTGCTCTACAGGCAACGACACCAGGTCAAGGCCTTGGGGGGCAGATTCCAACAGGACGCTTTTTCGGTGTTCGTTTCGAAGCGCTGGGCTTGCGGCCACGTCGGTCCCTGGGACTGGGAGCGTGAAGCTGCTGGAAATGGGCCGGGGCCCGAAGAGCGCACCGAAAAAGCCCGAGTTGCGCTTGGTGTTTTGCACCGCGATTGCTGTCTTGAGGATGCTTGCGTACTTCTCCTCCTTGAGTTGCACGCGACGAAGATGCATTTCGTGGTCCCGCCGGCGGCGCTCGTCGAGCTTTTCGGAGTCCTGTTTTAGGTGGTGGGCCTTGATGAGGTCGATGCGGTCCTGGATGAATTGGTTGCTTTCACGCTGTACCACCGCGGCGAGCCGATGGCCCAAATTGGTTTTACGTGGCCCGGGCAGGCCATACGCTTGCGCAGCTCGTTTCAGATACTCTGACTTTGGAAACACGGATTGCGGTTGCCCTGCTTTCAGGAACTCTGGTTCCGTAATGGCTAGCTGAGCAGACTTTGCGTCGCGCGGGGTCTCGGAAGCGTCTTTTCGCAGAACCATGATGACAGGTGTTTCTGGTCTCAGAGGCTCATCTGGTTTGAGAGGCCCGGTCCCCCGAATGCCAATCTCAGGGATTCGGGGCGCCGCTGGTACTGTTTGTACCAGGGCGGTTTTCGAAGTGTCTTTTGTCGGAAGCTCTCTAAGAGCAAGTTCTCGCTGTCGCTGGAGCCCTTGTTTCCGCGCGGCGATGTACTTATCTCCCGAGGACCATGCGAATAGAGAACTAGCGGCATTGCTGGCCAGAAAAGACGTGTGGTTTGGGCCGTCGTGCGGCCCGCCGCCGTGGTCAGCATCCGTTTCGTCCCAGAAATGCACTTTCTGGCGCAGGAGGGCGCTCAAGCGAGACAGGCCAAACTGCACGATGGACCGCCTGGTGGGGCCGCCGCTGTCCAACTTCTCGGCACTGTCCCTGCCCGAAAACAGCCGTGTGAGGCTCTGAAGCCCCATATAGCATTTTTTGCCGTTGGGCGTCGCGTGAAGGAGCTCCTCGGGATACACCGTGTATGCCCTTGGGCTGTCTGTGAGGTGGGGGTTAGGGTTGTCCGACGGTTCGTTTTCCGGCGGGAAAAGCGAGTCGATTGTTTCCTCGGCTTCCCTGGGTAGTACCATAGCATTCACGATACTAGAAAGAGCCAACTTTCGGGTGGAACTAGGGGTGTTTATGAATGGCTGGGGTGTTGTTGGAATATTTCGTGGGGTGCCTAGCTAGTCCCGGGTGTTAGGCGCAGTCCCATGGCCCTAGGGCCTGCGGCTCGCTGGCCCAAAGTCGCACGGCCGCAGTGCGAGATGTATTAGAAAACCACATGAATCCAGCACTAGGAGACCACGTGAAGCGAACAAAGAGGGATGTCATTCCGGAGGTGTTTGGATTTTTCAACCTAAATTAAATGGGAGGGAAGATGCGAGCCGCTCGAGATTGACAACCAACCCTAAACGCCGATTTTGGGTCGGGAGACGGGAAATTGGGCCGGTGGTGTTGTCCGTCCCATGTTCAGAATGTTCCACGGTCTACAAACGTCAGATTGGATCTAAGCAGCCCCGGCTTTGCGCAAAAACTGGAGGCAATTTCGTACTAGAGCTCACGGCTTTGCTCATAATTTCCCCCGGTTCGTTTTCTTCCAGCTGGCGATATATCTCTATTGGTGCAAAGAGATGAACGGAGAGCGCCTGCGTGCGCACCGCAGGTCCAATAGAACTATGGCCCCGGCAATGCCCCATGATATGGTCGCCTGGCGAGGAAAATGGAAACCCATGGAGAAAAGTGTAGTTGAAATAATCAGTAAAAGAAAAGCGCCCCTTGATTTTTCTTCCCCGTATTTTTTCCATCTACCGTTTCTCTGCCTCATCTCATAGTTTCGCGATTTAGGACATCAAGCTCCAGCGCCCAGTCAGGGTGCACTCCGCCTTTAGAACATAGCACTTTTCCGAACGTCGATTAATTTTGGAAAACACATACAGCAATGGTATCTTCAAAAATAACTTTCCCTCTGTTTCCGTCCCACCCTGTGGTAGTGGCGTACTATAACAATGTGTCTGGTGAGACACTAGCCACGGTGAAAAAAGAGCTCATGGCCAGAAACCCAGCATACGACTATTGTTTTCTCAGCACCACACACCTTATTTCTTTGGAGCAGCTCCGGTGTGCCCTACATAGGGCTGTGCAAAACATGGCGCAAGATACCATGAAGGCAAATACGGTGAACACGGAGATTATTTTCAGCCTCTCGCCTGTGAACAACATCAACGACGCGTTGAAACGATTTGGTGTGGACGAAACTCTGGCCGATGTCATCGTGGTCAAGGTCTGCAGACCTGATGCACAAGTTGTGGATATCGAGAAGGCCATCTCTGCTCTTTTGGATAGCACCCCGGTAGCCTTGACCGACGAGGCGTTGCTCGGTCGGCACGACGCGAAGAAGTTCAGGAAATTGTTCAAGTTGCTGGATGCCAAAGACGCATCTCAGCAGGGCCAAACAAGAGGCGCTGTAGCAGCAAGTCTCTTGCGTGGGTTGTAAGTAGTGTGGATACTTTAGATGGTATGTGATATGAAACGAAACGTGGTGCAAGATAAAGTGAGGTTCTGCTTCCTTCGTTTGTAGATGCGTCTGTCGTGTTTCACCGGCCAGTAAAGGCAAAGCGCAGAAGCTTCATGGAAGGCTTGCGTTTCGGCAGCTCGAGGGCAACACGCACTGGGGAGAGTTCCAAGTCTTCATCAATCTCGCTGACAAAGGTTGTCTGCAGTGATTTGAGCTGGGAGCTGTCTTCGGCAAGCATGCGCTTCTCGAGCACTTGCTCTGGGGTTTTCGGGTTTGGCGAGCTAGCGGGGCTCACGTCATGCGACTGTTCACTAACCTCTGAAGCTAAGCTGTGGTCTGATAAGTCCTTTGACTGGTTTATCTGGATCTTCACAGCCGCTGACTTCACACAAGTTAGCTTTGTGTCTGCAAAAATACGTTTATCTTCTTCCATCGGTCCCCCCATTGCGAACCTCTCTCTCCACAGAAGACTGATTTTTTCTGTTTTGATGGGAGATTCGTAGATCTCGTTTTCGTAGCCATCATCTGCGCTGTCGATATTGGTAGCCAAAGAGCCGTGCAGCTGGGGATACTCTGCGCTGTTGGCCATGAAGTTGGCTGAGCTTGTTTCGAGTGCAGCATCCTCGTCATCTTCGGTATCATAACCCACCGTTCTGGCAGCAGCCTCGGTTTTTACGGGCGACGAAGACTCCGGCACCTCAGAGTCGCCCGTAACAAAACCAGTATCGAGTTCGTCTTTACGGCAAGCAAGCGGCACAGAAACCGGCGGGAGCATGGGCGGGCTGGAGCTGAAGAACTTGCTCTGCGTTGAGCAGCCGGAGCCGGGGCTAGGGGCGCTCTGGAAGCGCCGGAGCTTTTTGCTACTGGGCGAGAGTTGAGTGGCTGGGTCGCTAGGTCTCTTCAAGGCACTGGCTAGTCCCGCAGACGAGTTGGCGGCCGCCTTCAACACGGGCTTGGCATTCTGGAAGAAACTCTCGATGGATCTCGAGTTGGAGGACTTGCGAGGCTGTTCGGCCGGCGGAATGGCACCGCTGCTGGCGCGTGTGGCCGTGGTCATACCGTTCACCGAATGGCTGCGCACCACCAGCAAGTTCTGCTCGCGTGAAACGAGCGGTTTGTGTGAGGACGGATGGAGTTTGGCGGTGCAGATCCCCGCGTGGATGTGCGGGGCCAAGCGGCGGCCGCAGCAGAGCTCGAGCATTTGCATGTCGAGCGCGGCGTCTGGCGCGATGTCGCAAAGCGTTATCACGGCTTGCGTCGCTGGTTCAAACACTTTCTGGTACTGAAACGCAAGGTCCGCCTTCAAGGCCTCGTCCATGAACTCATCTGGGATGATCTTGTTGTCCGCGCGGAGAGCGGCCACGATCTTGGCAAGATCACCGAGCCTCAGCACGAGGCTGAACGCGGTCTTGAGCCCCACGCCTGGGATGCCTTTTGTGTAGTCACAGCCGGAAAGAATGGCCACAAGCCGCCACTGCGCAGGTGTGTACAAGTGGAGCAGCATGCGGGGCACCTTGTGCAAGTTGCCCGTGTAGATCTCCACGCACCCGCCGTAATCGTTGAGCTTGGTGATGAGCCGTGTGCAGCCAAACACAAGCAAGTCCAGGTCCTCGGACAAGATACCGTCCACGACACCGGTTTTTTCCAAGTACACCATCTGCGGGTCGGCCTCATAGGGCGCCACCACGTACCGCACGCGCTTGCGGTCGAGCTCCACCATCACGGACTTGGCCATTTCTGGCGTGACCTCCGCCGCCTTCATGAACTCTTTCCACGCGGCCTTGCGGTCACCACGCTTGACAAAGGCCTGCGCCTGCTCGCGCGCCTTCTCGCGCTTGAGCCTGCGTTCCACATGCGTGCCTTCTTTGGTCGGGAGCGGCGACCCGTCAAAAACCATCACAGGCGTTACGCCGAAATGGAGCAACATGTCGACTTTCTTCATCACCGACGTGATATAGCCACGCGTCGGCGCATCAGTGCAAAGATCCTGCGCACACAGAATGAGGCCCCGGTGGAGCCAGCCGTACGTGTCTACGGCAAGGGTTTTCCCTCTATATTTCGAAAGAGTCGTGGTTTCCTGGATCTGCTTGAGCTGCTGGAGCAACCCAGTAACACCCATATTTGCACGTGCTTGCTGGGCGAGTCGATAGAAGATAGGAAAGAAATGGGCGAACAAAAGGCAGTGATCAGGCCAGGAAAAGAGCGTGGTTCATAGTTTACAAGCGCCGGAGCGAGAAGTGATATTGTCTGTGGATCGCGTGTCTCACGCGTTCAATGTTGATGCGTCTGTGTGCAGTCCGGACACGTATTGAGGCTGGTGCCTGTCTAGTGGCGACACTAGAAAAAAGAAGGTGCAGTTCCAACAGATGTGGATCTCGGGAGATTTCGAAAGTCGTGTCTTCCTGAAAGCAGTTTTTGGTAGACGCGGCTTTTCGAATACGGGCTCTACAAAAAGCGGATGATTGCTGGTGGTGAGAAACCGAATCTAAATAAGAGCGAGGCAATCCGCAGGCTCACTTTCTGCTGGCATGCAAAACGCTGGAGAGGGCCGGAAACCCCGTTTTGGTCTCGCTGCGTCCATGGGACGAAATAACATCGTTTCTGGGCGTGGGACATCGAGATATGTGGCAGAAGACATGCCATCCATGGCGACAATTCCAGGCCGTCCTCGTAGTTGAGTAGGCGGAATTCGCGGTGTCGATCCATGTAAACGCATATCCACGTTCTCGGATTGCAGTCCCAGCTTTGTGTTTTCTGTGCCAGGCGGTTGATGGCTTCTGTTCCATTCATGCTGGGTCCGGCGTCATGTCACGTGGCCGCTGGACCAGGTTGGCTTTGGATTGTTAAAGTGTTAAGGACCGGTGCGTCTAGTTGGGGTTGCGCCTGTGAAAAGCTAAGATTATCTTGCCAGTCAGTGATCCTGTTTATTTGACTTGGCACGAGCAAATTCTAGACGGGCCTGGTGTGCGGCCAGCACTGGTTTTTTTGATAAGGCTTGCAAAGTGTTTCGACTGGACTTTCATGCTTAGAGTCCTAGGTTGAGCAAATGTCAAGCTACACGACAAAGTGATGTTTAGACGCGTCAAAGACAGTACTTTCCGTCTAGAAGTGACGATACATGAGTTTCTTCAAACCAGAATATTTCGAATCGGGTTGGTCGGAATATCCTGCCATTGATGGGATTCATGAGCGGTTGTGGATGAAAAGTGAGTGGCTTCGTTCGCTTTTTTGGTTTGCTTGCTCATAAGGCCATCAATTCTGTTTGTCCTTTAGTTTCGGAAACGGCAAGTTTTAGCGGAGTTGAGTTGTTTGTTTTCGAAAAGGAACAGTTTCCAGGAAAGAAAGTCAGTCGCTCTCTTTCTGTGTTGTTGCACATAGTAGAAGCTTTGTTCTATCGCGCCACCGAACATGAAAATATCATACGCATGATGCAGCCAGTTTAGGTCAGGCAGGTGCTGCAAAACCCAATGGCTAGAAGTATAAAAAGATGGATAAATCTTGCCAGATGTCAAAGTGAATAAAAGAACAAACACTCTATAATCAAATGAAGATTTTTGCAGTACTTTCCTATATTTCGTTGACTTTAGGAGCACTTTTAACTTTCAAAGTCTCGGGGGCTAATAAGTTAATCAATGTCTCGGGAAACAAAGTTGGAACCAGTGATAGTTATGCTTCAAACTTTGAAAAGAGAGATGGAGATCTTTTTTTTGGGTCCAAAGTATTGACTTTAGACAAAAATAAATTCGTCATGGCTGAGGGAACAAGTACCGTTCTTAGAGTCGAAGAAAATAAATTGCTCAATGATAAAGATGGAGAGTTTGAGTATTGTGCAGATGGGCTGATTGGATACAAAAGCGGCTGTGATGGGGCAATACCCATCACAATTGGTTCAACTGAATAGGTTACTGACGAGGTGTTCATCTAAAAACATTCGGCCTTTTTATGTATAGATCTGATAGCTCGAATTGAATCATCTTATAATTTATAAAGTCCTGTCTTTCTTTTCTTGCACGTTCGCTCAAACAGAATTGGGCCTGAGCTTTGCACTGTGATTTGAATCCCGCTTACAGTCTTTGCCTAGAACTTCATTAAGGAACTGAAACAGCAGATAATTGCTATATTTCAAATTGTTCAGATGAACTCCCAGCCGGGTGAACAATCACGTTCAACTTGTTCATTTCTTTGCATTCTGCGATAGACAAAGTGGTGCCTCCCAATTGTTCCTCTGCTTCTTTCTCTTTTTGAGAGGTTAGCTTCAATCGACGGCCAGCTGATTCACTATTCCACGCCAAGGTCTTGCAAATTAGCGAGCACTCAAGACTACCTGAAAGAGAAAATGTTCTACCAGGACTCGCAACTAAAAATTCAGACTAGTATCAAGTCGAAGCACACGTCTGCGGATAGTTCTTGAAAATAAGGAAACACTCCGATTTCTAAAACTTGTTGAGGTTCGCAGTAATCATAGAGTAGTATGACCCTCCGTGTAGTTGCATTCTGAGCTAAGCCATCTCTTTGGAGCAGCTAGTTGAAAAAGAAGACAAGTTGTTTATATTTCAATCATGTCTTTTTTATTCATATCTTTTTAGACGTTCCCAGGTTATCGTGACTGAATCGAGCCCCGAAGAGGAATCTATCCAATGCCCCATTCAGGACCACGACTCCTATCTCTCTCCAGCAAACCCACTAATAACCGTGTGTTTTCTCCCACTTCTTCTGGATATAGAAAGCTCTGCACCTATACTCACACAAGAACAGCCGTTACTGGCACTCATATGCGTATAGTTCCAACGCCCAGTTAAGGCAAATAGACTTCACAAACTTCAGGCAGGCAGTCGTACGAATTTTTCAGGAAAGCCAAACTGCGGCGATCTCAGCAATGAAATTAAGTGCAGAAAAGTCGAGAAAAAACAGGAATGCCGTCATCCATTTGATATATTCGCCTTCGTTAGATCTGCAAACCCGCTCTTTGTCTGATATCTGCAGTAAGACAAAGGTGGGATTCAAAGGCGGTTTCGAACCTTTACATCTATTGTCTTGCTGCAGATCTTCGTCTAACAAAATCAAAAAAATCATGCGACATTGGACCGTGAATTCATGCAATTGGCGCTATTGATCAAGAACAGTGCGAGAAGCAACGTGTATGGTTATCGATTGTTGGGGTCCTTGTATAGTTCCAAGTATTCAGACATGTGAGCAATTTGAGCAAATGTCTTTCTTCTCGTGAGCAACTTGGAGAGTTTTCTTTTGAGCAGATTGGAATGAAGTTACTAAGCGTATCTCCTTCAATCAATCAAACATCTAAACATGGTGCGATTTTCTTCTCTTCTAGTTGTGATCTCTTCGAAAAAGCAAAAAGACTCCCACTGCGTTGATAGCCTGTCTACGCCAGTTAGACAAACGCTAAAGAATATTCGAGTTCATACCCTGTTTCTTTGGCCCCGGAGATGTTATTTGGACGGAGACGACTGCAAACGAGTCCCACCAGCCAAGAAGTTTTAGAAACCTCCATGTGCCTTTTTCCACAAAATTATGATTCAATTCGAGGCTAGATTCGATGCCTTACCCTCAAAAAGAAGATGATGCGAACGCTTCATATCGAGTGGACAACGAAGAACAGATTAGGAAAATAGAATCATGCCATGGTGCCCATCGGGACCCAGTGCAATTGTCTAAGTGTTTTGTGGCTTTATTTTTGTCGAGTTCATGCCTGTCGAGTTCGTGTATGTCGAGTTCATGTTTGCCTAGTTCATTGTTGTTGGTGGTGATTTGAAAGAGCTTTCAGCAAACGACCAATGAGGCAGTTTGGTTTGGAGACACACCTTAGCTAATGATACTTTGCACATGAGGCTTTCAGCCACTTATTGACGGAACCAGACTCAACCTCAAGTTGGAAACAAAACTCTTGGCCTGGTTGCTCGATGCCGTACTTTTTGCACCGAATCACAAGCCCTAAGTCTCTTTCGAGGGCGTCAAATTCAACGGCTCGGCGCGAGGCTGGGCATGTTTATCCACACTTGGTGCTTCGAGGGATGGACTAAGCACCGGGGCCTTGATTGAGGGCTCTTCAACCTTTTGGCGCACAAGAGCACTATTGATCAAAGTACTGAAGTTTTCCTTCGCTGGATCATGAGATACATAGCGTCCCCGAATTTTGCTGAAATGACCTTCTGGGTTTTATGGAGCAAGCCCAACATGTCTTTCAATTCAAATTGCGATCCAGGAAAGGAAAAATGTACCTGGGCATTGACCTAAATCCGTATCCACTAAGACGTCCAAGTCAAGTACTATGTGCTGGTTTGTGGGGACAAATAATGCTCTCACCGCACTCACAATTCGTTTATCATGGCTCTTGAGGTTTTCTAGCGCAGAAAGAAGTTGATCAGACAAATGATTTTGTCGATGATCTTCATGTCTTGCACCCAATGTTCGGGTAATTTATAAGGAGATAACACACCATTTTGATGCACAATGTAGATCGATTTGAGTACGTCACATGCTCAGATTTTGTTGAAGGTTGAAGGTTCTTAAACGAAGTTGGATGAGTGTTTCATTCAGTGGAGTTGTTTATGGACCGGGATCATTGCATGAGTTTTCATGTTTCTGTTATAGTGGATGGACTGGTGAAGCCCACGAGATTCTCCATCGAGGCAGACAATGCATCGCCTGTGAAAGTCCTGAGTATGCTGCATGTCTTCCTCACTACTATCACACACATCAATTGACCGTACATGCCCATCACAGAGGCACCAAAAGCTAATGATCCATCCTAGTCTGCTGACCAGTGTCGCTTAGCATACATTACAATAGTCTCCAACATTTGTTATTCCATCTTCACTGAATCAGAATTTGAATTGGGTCAACCCTAGACAAATGTCCCACAAATAAAGTCAGAATGACCGTGACAATGAAAAAAAAAATCCCTTAAATATTTTCCGACCTAAATGCCCCCTCGGGTTTGACTGGGAAAGTATGGTAGCCTTTTTGTGATTTTCCTCCCCTGGGGTCGGGCGATACATCCTTGGATGGATCGTACTGAAGAATCGTGTGGAATTGGAGCGCAGGACCCGGTCTTTTCTCTTTCTTTGCAGCATACTCATCATGCTGTCCACCCTGTGGAAAAAATTGTAGTTGCGACGCAGGTGCTGAATTGATTTGCTGTGGGACTTGATAGTTGGTGGAAATTCGCCATGGAACATGCGCCATAGTTGGAGGTGGCACAGGAGCAGAATGTTGAAGCATCACAGCTTGCTCATCAAAAAACAGCCGCTGTAGCGGGTGCAGCAACTCGTTAACTGGAGGGGCAGGATTCATATGAACATGTGGTGCACCAGTCACGGCAGATGGGCCGCTCAAAAAAGGACTTTGAATCCCAGATGGTGCACTTGGAGGCTCGGGGCGATAGAAGTTGTGCGCATCTGTCGACGTGTGGTTCGGAGTAAAGGAGCCCATCTGTCCAGCAGAATGGTGTCGATTACCGTGTTTGAAAGGAATGTTTGTATGTATCATGGTAGCGGAATCGGGTCTCTTCTCAAAATTGAAACTGGATATGGATTTGGAGACAGGCATGACGGGTCTATGCGTGTCCCGGCCTGCCGATTTTGCAAATTCGTAGCTCAAGTTGTTTTTGTACAACAACCCAGAGTTGAAGGTGGGCGTTGATTGAGGACCCGGCGTGATGGAAGTGGGAAAGTCGGTTTGAATGTATAGATTTCTCTTTGTGGGAGAATCTTTGAACGGGGATGACCTGACTGGAGAAGACGCCAAGATAGTCTCTAGCTCATCAATATCATTTTCTTCGGGAAGTGCAATCCGGCCAGGTAAGTTGATGACGTCAAGGCTCGTGTTTCCAGACCCAGACGCGCTAAATCGGTAAACGAAGAATCCGTATAGCCTCCTTTCAGGTCTTGCGTCGTCGAAAATTGTTTGCAGAACAATAATGCTTTCAAGTTCGGAATGATCACTGCTTCCATTCACGATGAAGGTCAAAAACCCGGCCCAGAACTGACGAAGAAACGGAACCTCAAGCCGGAACAACTTGTCCTCTTGGCGATATCCGTTTATATTCTCTTGGCGAGTAAAAAGAGCTTGGCCAGCGCTCTTGTATACAGTTGTGACTAACTTTAGTGTGGCAAAAGAGCCGGGGAACAAGTTTTCGCGTAGTACCACGGTCAGGTACATCAGAAAATAGCCGTTTGCATCCACGAATTCCCGTGGGCAGTTCGCAGGTGATACAGGCACACACATACTGGGCGCCTTCGAGTTGAGGCGAAGGTCACAAGACACGTTATGGATCGCCACGCCTTGTTGCAGCAATTGTTGCGCAATTTTGTCAAAGTTTGCCAAAAAGCGAGCATTACTCTGGGGAAGACATTTCCTTGCCACTTCGACTGAAAGGTCTCTATTTGTTGTCAAACATTTTTCTGATAGACTGGCAAACATATGGTTTTCCTGGCTGGGGTCGGTATATTGAAACGACATGTTGAAAGTGTCAAAACTAGTGACGGGGGCTTCTGAGTGACGTGCTTTCTGTGGCAGTGCCAAAGCCGACAAAGAGCATGGTTCTTGTTTGAGCGGCGTGCTTTCGGCCACCGGCTCCACGACAATTTTGGGGGCAGCAGACTTCAACAACTTCAAGAGCCTGCCCGAGACTTGTTTTGGCGTGCGGTGGACCGCGGTTTTTTTCTCTAGCATGCGAGACAAGACCTTGTTCTGCGACAAGCCTTTCGCGAGGGTTTCACCGGGGTCTTGTGCCTCCTTAAACGCGTTGTACTTCCGGAAGCAGCGCATTAACTCGTCGTCCAAGGATTTGGTCCACACTTTTTTCAAGTCTTTGGAAGAACAAGGTGGCACTGGTAGAGATGTGCGTAAGGGCAGCCCGAACGTGCTTGCTTTGTTGGCGAACTTCGTACATGGAGAGTCGAGGGATTCGGAAAGGGCCCGTTTTTTAGTGTTTTCGGGCGTGCAGCCGCGAGGTCCAGGGCTCTGTAATCCCTGGGACAAGGAGAGCTCGCTTTCAAGTGGGCTTTTCTTGAGATACATCTCGTGTGGCGAGAAGAAAACGTCCTTGTCGTCGACATTCTCGGAGATGGCCGTGAGGTTCATGGAAGCCGCGTGCGAGTCGCTGGGAAAAGACCAAATATCCACGGAGTCCGTGGTGCTGACCAGCTCAACTGTGGACTCGTGGTGAAAGTTCTGCGCGGGGTAGGGCGCACAGAAAGGTGCCAACATGGCATCGTGGAATACCTCACCAGGACCGCCGGGGCCCCTAGAACGTGGCGCTTTTCTGGAAGGTAGAATGGACTGCAGCGGCAGCGGCGCCAAGAAAGCGGTAGCGTCTGTTTTTGAGGCGTTGTCGGCGGGGTTCTTACAAAGCCGGCTGAAAAGGCGGTGCGGGGACAACGAGCTTAGTATGTTCATGTTTCTGGGCAGCACAAAGCGAAAAGCGGACGGCAGCGCGGCCAAGTTGCCGAACGTGAAGGAGGGTGTTAAGCCCGCGGGGGTGTTGCTGCTGTTTTTGGGGGTTTCCGGGTGCATTCTGGCGGTTGTATCTGCGACGTGCCTGTGGTGTAAGGGGCCCGCGGAAAGTGGGAGCGAATGGACAGCTTTTTTCGAATCGTCTGTTGACAGTTCCTTGGGTTGTAATGTCGCTTCCGGAGGACAGATCAGGGACTGCTGGTGTGGTTTGTTGGCCGCCCAGCTATGTTTGTGGATGGCGGGTCTCGTACGATCCTGGACTTAGGTGCTGAGCCTGTGGGCAGCAAGAAGCAAATATCTCCGGATACGAGGCCAGTTTTTCAGCAGGCCTTCTTATACGGCGACACTCGGGAATGAAGACAGTGTCAGAAGATAAGCGGACGGGTCAAAAAAAAAATGAAACACGGCCCTATTTCAACAGATCGCTCGCAGGCATACAACAGAAACGCGAAACCGTAGATTGCGGAGAGCGCGATCTGATGCTACTGAAGGGGTAATGAGAACGGGGGGTACAGCCGGATTCCGCGGCGGAAAAAAAACACGAGTATAAGAACTGGGACTTTGGGGCTGCTCACTGTTTTTTTTCAGAAGCTCTGGAAGGGCGGCATAGCATTTCGAAAGTAATTCCTAAACAGGCCCAATTTGTGGCTTGCAGTAACTGTCACACTCTTATATTCAGGTACGTGCTGAAACACGTCGCAAACTGCTCAAGACATGTTTTTCAAGATAGACTAGTCAGCTGTTTTGAGTCTCGCAAGGCTCCTCAAATCGACATTATTCCTGTGGCTATGTATTGGATATGGTATCTAAATATGTCATACACTAGCGTCGGTGTTTAACTATGTTAACTATTGCGATAGATGTGTCATTTAGATAACTTCAGTCTTTAGATAGACTATCTACTGCAAGGTTACTCGGATATGTCACGCTATTTTCGGTCTTTTGGTATTTGATCTACTGCAGTTTTATCTTAATATGTATTCTACTGCTATTTGTCACTTACATAGGTTATACATTAGCCCTATGGGTATGGTATCTATTGGCAATGTATCTAAAGATGCAAACCGTTTGTTATGTGTGCTCTCTGGTGTTCATCTCCGTCATTTAGCGATGCTGTTTTGTTCTGTTGAATACTAGCTGTGATGGCTATCAAAGGTACTTTGGTTGGACTAATTGCCTTAGTATTATTGTGAGTGATGTCAACTAAATCAGCTGGACTACCCACGCGTATTCATGGTTCCGCATCTTGTTATTCCAGATTTCCTGTTAGTCTCCTTGAACTTTCCCGCCGAAGAAATTAACATTCTGAAGTGGCCGCCAGCTGTTGTCTAGCAGTACGCCATACATCCGTGAAGGAACTAGATGCTTAGTCCTAACCAGCATGGGCCACCTTGAAACTTTGTCGGAGCTGAGGGGCGCCTGTATTTTGCCTGTGTCTTTCTCGGAGCTTCCATAAAAAGGGGTATGTCAAAGCCCTGAAACTCTCTACGGCCAGATGTGTTCCCCGAGTCTATCCGTAAGGATTCTGGGGGTCGTGTTTTCGCAATCAATTTATTGGTATGTCAAGTTCCATTTCGGTAGTCTACTCCACACAATAGTGCCGAGTCTTTCCTGTGCTGCCTATCCCTCTTTCATCCCGTAATGCTGAAGCCTAGTCTCTCTGGCGTGGTCAATCGCAAGGACTTGGAACGTGCTCCACCGGTGGTCGTCTTTTTCCAAACAAAGAGCGCCCAAATAAAGGTGCCTCCAAGCCTTCCTTGCCTGGTTTTCAAAAACCTCAAATCAAAAGTTTCGACTCACCAACTGCCGTGGCCTCACCAGCTGTTGTGCTGTGTGTCCATACCAACACACTCACCGGTAGTCATCAATGAGTACGCGGAGCTCCTCGATAAACGCATGGCATAGCCCCACATTGCTCTGCTCGGCGCGGGTAAACTCGTCCCTCAAGTTCTCTACACAAGCTCGGGCCACTTTGGTCTTGGCACGGGCCATGACTTTGGAGAGTGACTCGTGGACGAAGTCGCCATACACTGACAGCTGCTGTGGCTGCGGAACCGGCGCTGGTTCCGGGTCGGCCTGCTTGGCTCCCGAAAGCGTTGCCGTGAAGTTCCAATGAATGGAAGGGTTTTGCTCAGCCTTTTCCTGGTGTGTCTGCTTGGTTTTTTTCTTCTTCAGGTTTAACTCGCGAGCCTGTTTCTTCAGGAGGAGCTCGCCGATATCAACGTCTGAAGGGCATGTACTGATGAACCGGTGGTGGAGGAGCAGTGATGCACTGGGTCTCTGCTTTGCAGACTTGATCAAGCAGTAACGCACAAAGTCCTTCATGTCGTCAGAGAAATGGCTGCCCTCGAGCTCGGGCGGCTTGTTGCTGGGGATCTTGAAAAGCGCCTCCATGGGCTCCACCGAAGAAAGTGGTGGATGACCCGTAACGAACTCAATGGCCGTGATGCCGGTGGACCAGATATCCGCCTTGGTATCGTAGCCCTTGGCTGAGTGGGAAATCACCTCCGGCGCCATCCAGTAGGGTGTGCCCACCAACGTGTTTCTCTTGGTGCGAGTCAAGGACATTTCGCCACTCACGCCGAAATCTGCAAGCTTCACCTTGCCGTCATCGGTGAGCAAGATATTGGCCAGTTTGATGTCACGGTGGACCTTGCGCTGTCCGTGGAGATACTCGAGCCCATGGAGCACGTCACGTAAAATGAAGCAGGCCACCGGCTCCCTGAGCTTGCCAAAACACTTGAGCAAGTCCGAGCACGAGCCTCCGCCACAATACTCCAAGACAATCCACATTTTCGTGTCCTGGAGAAACGTCTCATAATAGCGAGTCAAATGCGGGGACCGCACACGGGACAAGAAATGGATTTCCTTGATGAGATCCCGCACGTCGCTGGCCTCCTCCAAGTCTATGATCTTGAGTGCAAACGTCTGGCCCGTGCGCAAGTTCTTGCCTTTATAGACCTCGCCAAACGAGCCTTTGCCTAGCAAGCAGGCCACGAGGTAGTCTTCCTTGGGCATTTTTACCTGGTGCCCTTTTTTGGTGTCGTCACTGAAGGCTGCAAACGAGGCTGTGGCTGGCTTTAGTGTATGGTGATTAGTGATTTGCAATTTGCATCCACAAAAGAGGTGCAGGATGAGGTGCGGGGCCCTGCCAGCTTGTGGTGCCGAGTTTGCAGGGCCATTTGGGCTGCTTCTGGGGCGAGTGTTTGGATACATATTAGGAGCCGCTTTTTGGTGGTTTTAGTGTCGCATGGTGCGGGCCAACTTGAGGCGTTTTCAGGGAAATCCCGGGTTTATTGCTGGGTTCAAATCCATGGCCTTTGCTATGGTGGTCTTAGGGTTTCCAGGGCCATGCGCAGCACTATTTCTAAGGCAAATCCAGGGACCAACATAGGGCCAGGTTATGGCCTTTTTCGGAAGAGGGAATGAAATATGGTCATTTCCAGGGCCATTTCGGGAGGACCCCATTCTCTTGAGAGCCATTTCGGGCCATCCTTGAAACCATTTCCAGGGCCATTTCCAGGGCCCGCTGCCTCTATGGGGCCGGGCCCAGGGGCGCGGCGCGCTGACATACCTGCCAGCTTCTCTCACCACATCAGCTTCCACATCTCTAAAACTCCCACATACCATCGTGAAATGAACTTGATTGGTGACATCGTGGAACACGACACGAGTCCACCCACAGAGCCTGTCGTGGACCAGCACGCCGCTGCCAGCGGGTTCCCCAAGTTGAAGCAATTCGACGGCTTCAAGCCGCGGAATTCCCGGTTCAGATCGGACGTGAAGAAGCTGTCTCCGGCAGAGCCCAAGCAGCACAGCAGCTCCCGGCAAACAGCACCCAAGGACGAGGTCTTGACCGAGGCCCAGCGCATCCACCGTGAAAATCTCGACAAGATATCTGCCCTCACGGAGGACGAGCTCACGCATGAACGTGAAGAGCTTCTCCAGGGCCTTGATCCGCGGCTTATCCAGACGTTGCTCAGGCGCACCGAGGCCCGGGCGGCGGACCATGACCACGACCATGCCGAGGGCTACGACGGCTGGATTGGCGGCGGCAAAAACGGCGTGAGTCTTCCGACTCTCAACGACCAGGATGTGAATCGTGCGCTAGGCATCAAGTCTGTGTCGTTCAAGGAAGACGTGGATGTCCAGGAGGACATTTCTACTGTGATCGATCTGCCCAGTGCCCTCGACGATGATTACCGACACCTGCTCGACCACTTCAACGAGGAGCCATTGTCCTCAGGCGGGAAGGAGAATGGGGAGCCGTACTCCATAGGTCCGTCTACCAAGGATCCGTATAGTGAGCACGAAGAGGAACAGAACGAAGACTCCGAGGTGGCGCCCGAGGGCTACCAGATTGTGCCGGAGCCCGAGCCGCCGCTCGAAGTGCATTTCCCCAAGCCCAAGTACGCCCACGAAGACCCGGACTTGGACCTCGACGCCCCGGACTTTTTTTCCCGCCTTCACGAAAAGTACTTCCCGGACTTGCCCAAGGAAACCAGCAAGCTTGCTTGGATGACCACTCCCATGCCCACGCACGCGGTGTCGTCGTACGAGGCCATCGGTGACATGCGCTTCGACTTCAAAGGCAACTTAGTGCAGCTCGACCAGAAGGCCCAAGACACGCCCACGCACTTGGGACTCCATCACCACGCGGAAAACCCCCAGCTTGCGGGCTATACCTTGGGCGAGTTGGTGCATCTCTCGCGGTCCGTGGTGCCCACGCAGCGCTGCTTGGGCATCCAGATGTTGGGCCGGATCTTGCACAAGTTGGGCTTGCACAAGTACAACGTGATGCCCATAGTGGAGCCAGATGACGCAACATCCGGCTTCGAGGCCGCCTCGCGCGAGGTCATGGTCCAGTTTGAGGACATGATGTGGGACTTGGTCGAGAGCCTCCGTGTGGTGGAATCGCTCACGGAGGCAAGCGACGAGACACGTACTCGCAACCTCTCGGTGCGGAGCTATGCCATTGAGGCCTTGTGGCTCTGGAAACAGGGCGGCGGCCGGCCCCCCGTGACTCAAAAATGCGAGGCGGACGTGTTGGCAGAAAACTTGCTCCGCATGTGATGGGGTGACCGGTCACGGCGTTTTTGGGGTCCCGTTGGTGATAGATCATCCAAGTAGCATCATGGAAAGATATTATGGAGAGACTATTCACACGGTGTTGAGGTAATGGAAAATTGGGTGGGAACTTCGAACTGTCCTACCGGTGATGTTGTGTATCTGGCTATGGAGCAGTTCTAATCTATTATTGGTGAATTACAAACCAGGAGATTCGGGCAAGACGTCAAAGGGGAGATGTAATTGAACCTCCGGGAGTAACGCATCTTATTGGGGATTCCAAGATTCGAACTCATTTTATTGGAGAGCTTCTACATCCTCCTGAGCTTATGGGAAACTTTGGCCTGGCCATGGAACAATTCTCTTGGTGATGGGATGGTAACATACTGATGGGTTGATACTTTGATGGACGTGATGATATCTTTATGAAAAGAGTTTGCAAAGATACGGCATTATATCACGTCCTGTCGGGATTCGATTGAGCACTGAGAAGGATACTAGTAGTGTAATGATATGACATATTCAGCTGTCGGACCCAAAAATATCGGGAGTTTTTGAAAACCATCGACTGGCATGTTCTATTGGAGTTGACAAGCCTCTTCGAGGTTCATTCCATTCGAAAGACTTGATCGAACATTCAGCCGGACAGACACAGACTCCAGATCTTGGATGTCCTTTAGTTGAATCGACGTGAAACCGGACAGACAACGACACGGCTTTCTGGTCCGATGGGATCACACCGAGGAGATGACTAAATCCCATCCGAAAGAAGGTATGACTTCCATGACGGAAATCAACGAGGATCTATTGGGCTGATGAATGGCGTTACGCGGCAAATTACGAACAGCCTTGCTTTCAAGAACCATTGTGGCATTCTGTTCAGGTGAATATCTTCCGAATGAGAAAAAGCCTCTACTTCAATGATGAATGTGCACACCAGACCAGGAAAGCACGCAGGCCGGCTTGCAGAAAACAAGTTCTGCAGCCCTGCGTACTTGGGACGATAACGAAACCCATAATATACCATGATGTTTCTTCAGGCAGTCCGCACAAGACCCTAGGGACCAGCCAATTTTCAAAACGAAAAGTGCCATACAGACCCGAGCCCCGCATTGAAAAGCCCTGTATGAATCGACAACAAAGGTATTGGGGAGAATCGCAATGACAAAACCAACCAGTCGAGATCCCTGTCTTAAATCAAGCCAGGGTTCGAAATAGCGTGCTTATCTTGCGACCCTATTAAACTCATCTCTAACGGTGCAGGTGCATGCAATTGATCTTCGCCCATAGACACATTGCGTCGGTGTCCCTTTCGCTAAAAAGGTGAGTTTCCTCAGACCGGGCAACTTAAGTTGGGCGAGCATTTTCTACGAGCAGGTGAAGATAGAAATGACGTTGTATTTGACGAGGAAGAAAAGTGGTGAACTCTGGGAAAGACGCAGATTTTGTAGGACGCCGCGAAGAGCGTGCAGGATCGGTCACGTGACCAGTCTATGCCTGAGTAGTGTACATTTAGGTAGAAACGTCTGGGTGATATGGCAGCCTTGCTTTGTGCTTTCCCGATTCAGAAATCAGTAGTGGGCATTCAAAAAAGGGAAACATGACTAAAAACATACACAGCTAACAGCATACACAGCTAACAACATGCCCAGCTAACAACATACACAGCTAACAACATACACAGCTAACAGCATACCCAGCAAACAGCATACCCAGCAAACAGCATACCCAGCTAGCCTAGCTAACAACACACATCCAGAATACCTCGGGAGAAAACACAAATTCTCTAGCAGACGCGTCCAGAATATAATCGTAGATCCCAAAACAGTTCACGAGAAGGGGAAACGAATAGCTTACACGGCGCCATATCCTTGTGGTTGATCGCGTTCGCCAAGGTGGACATGCGAATCTTGCTCGGGGTATTTGGATATGATGTAAAGCGCATGGATCAATCCTGGGAGATATAGGAAAATGGAGAGACACACGTTGATAAGCAAGTCCATAGAAAAGCCCCTCTTCACTGCCACGGGGAGCGGGGGGAGAAGAACGGCGAGAAACACCATGAACCAGTCACGTGCATGCATTTTATAGAGTTCACTGATCCGTTTTTCGTTCCACCTATCTGACTTGCGGCGGGAATTAAAGAGCTTGAGGTGTATTGAGGATAATCAGTGCGGGGGAATAGGGGGCGCAACTAAATTAGGTCGTGCGAAATCAAGTGCTGTCTGGGTTACTGAAAGCTGGACCTTGGGAGTATTTTATAGCTAGTCATAAGCACTTGAATCTATTATATCACCTTTGCCAATTGCATATGAGGATTCATATATATGACTGCTTTGGACCATTTCCTTATTTATACCCCTATCTGATTTACACAAGGTATACCCTTTAATATTCATCCGAGTGAGTGCCTTTTAATTTATCCAAGCACCCTTAATATCTATCCAAGTGCTATCAATCTATCCAAGCACCCACTAGTATTTTTCAAGCACCCTCTAGTATTTTTCAAGCACCCTCTAGTATTTTTCAAGCACCCTTTAGTATTTTTCAAGCACCCTCTAACATCTAAGCACCCTTCAATTAAACTTCGATAATCATGCATGCTCACGTTTATATCAGAGATAACGCATGAACTTTCGTGTATCGTTTGATTCAAAGGGCCGCTCATGGCTGATAAAGCTAAGAGCTGGGCTAGTGAAATTTAACGAAATTCTGCCTGGAAACTTGTTGTTCGATTTAAAATCGTATTATGCCAGCTGTATATCAGTCACTCAAAGCATGCCCTTATAGAGCAGACCGGTATCAAGATACTACACTCACTTTGCTCGTGACAAGCCTCATTAGAACCCCTCCACAAATTAGTTTTCTTCAAGCTGATCAGCAGTTCCAGTTATCGCTTTTGCATTTCGAAGCCCGATCTTGCTTTAAAACACTGACATTGTGCTGGAAGCATGATTTCCGTTCTCATTTGTGACTCTTCACATAACGTGGAGGGTTATGAGGCCCCATATATAAGGGCCAGGTGGCGGTGCAAGAAGAAGGTGGCCCATATCGGGCTAGAAAACATTGGTCCTCTCTTCACACTGACTTGATAAGAAACTTAACTCGATATTTTTTCGGATCCATGCCTCCCATGTATACTTTTCAAACCAGGGCTCAGACAGTATCGCGGCTGACGGTATACTCGACTCTGTATATCTTTAATTCGGGAAATAGAAGAATCTTCACGCATATTCAAAGAACTTGCTGGTTTTTCACCGCTTCGAGTAAAAAATTGGTAACAAAGAAAGAATTGCCCAAAATCTGCCTGTCTTCAGTTTTTGAGTCATTATTTATTAGTTCGCGCCCCCAGTACTATAAAGTGGAAAAGTGAAAAGTTGAAGACCAACGAAACCATGAGCAAAAAACAGAAACCCGGACCAACGAATCCATACTTTCATATGCAAGTCCACGCAGCTCCCCCAAAAACGTTGGTCCCATCTCCGAACCGACGCAAATGTGGCATCATGGTTAATTACACAATTTCGCACCCAATTTCGTCGACGGCCCCCGATGCACCGGATATAAGGACCACACAAATCACAGAGAAAACGCCAAAAATCACAGGGAAAATGCCAAAAACACAGGGAAAATGCCAAAAACCACAGGGAAAATGCTACTTTCCACGCTCTGGATTGCATTTCGTCACAATCTTCATGGTACCTATCTACCGCAGTAGAAGACGTCCAGTCGTCTCTTTGCTGCCTCACGCCCAAGCACGTGACTGGATCAGCTCGTCTTGGGAATTGGGCCACATGCACACAAATCCGCCTGTTGTCTACCAAAACAGTGTATGCATGCACAGCTACATTGACGACATCCTCGCATTTATTTTATCTCGCATTTATTGTGGAGCCGATATTCTTGTTGGTGATTCACGAATCTGTCTCCTGCCAACCCTGCGCTCTATGCCGTACCCAAGGCTCGCACCAAGATCTCGACTAGACAAGGTGCCAGTGTTTCCATAAGCCCGGCGGGAACACACAAAAAGTACAAGGCCAGCCCATCATGAACTTGGCCACGCTCCTATCGTTTTTTCTAGCCATATTCACCGTTCAGGCGGTCTCTGTGAATGACGCGTTCAAGAAGGACTGGGTCGCCTACAATCCAGGGCCTGCTATCAAACATGCGCTAATCGACCATGAAACTGTGATGGAGCTCTCAGAAAGTAACGTTTTGTACTACAAGGACATCTCGTCTTCGACAGTAAAAAGCTTCATTGACTTGTCGCTCCATGGGAGCAACGATTTCAAAGTGGGCGACGCCACGATTGCCACGTTCTCCAACCACAGCTCTCTGGTTTCAATTTTCGACAAAAATACCGGGGTTTTTATCGTTTCAATCGCGCTTGAAAGCCCGCCAATACAGATACAGGCATACAGCAAGTACGGGTGGACCATTCTCCAAGAGGGAGACGAAGGAAGAGACCTCGTCACGTGGGACGGCCACACTCTTAACAAGTTGGGCAGATTCTCTGCTCGTTCATTCTTGCAATTGTGTGCGCCAGAGACCACTTATGTGTGCATAGACTCGAGCGCGTTTCTTCTCACGTTTCCGGAAAAAGAACAAGGCCGTATTTTGGAGGTTGCTAGCTCAGACCATGATGCCCTTTCCGACCGCTTGTTTCCTCGGCAATCCGCTGAAAAAACCAAGCTTCCCAGTGAACACAGGACCCACATATTTGTTACAGAAAGCGTCATTGTTAGTTACCATGAAACATCTCTTGTATTGGCCACAATCTCTGATGGGGAACCAGAAACCATCTACAACAAGGCATTTGACAAGATCCTTGACGTCCAAGTCTCGGACAAGGTATTGGTTGTGATCACCGAGAAAAAGGCTCATATTCTCGATTTGTTAAAGTTTATCGAAACGGGCGCCGAAGCATCTATACAACATAGCCTGGTCAAAGTGTTGCCTCATTTGAAGCACGCCATTTTGACCCCAGGCCGTTTTATTACGTTGAGTGGCGACAAATCTGGCGAAAAATTGATTGTGCACGAGTATGATGTCAAATCAGACTCGTCTCGTCTCATGCCCTTGTTGTTGTCTCTGTTCTCTGCTACAGGTGAAAGCATCATTGTGAACATGCCCCCTCTGTCAACAAAGATTGAAAAAGTACATCACTTAGTGGAAGAAACACGTTCTCTGAGCATAATCCACCGTTGGATTCTAAGGGTAAAGTCTCATTTGTCTCAATTTGGTCGGCTTTTGTATAGCATCGTCTCGATGGCGAAATCAGAAGCGTCTTTGATTGAAGAAGACATGTTCGGGTTCAACAAAATTCTTCTCCAAGTTGATCACCGACGGCTGCAAGTTGCAGCGAAGAGCTCTAAGAATGGCGATATCCTATGGATTCACACGATTGAAGATGGGGGCAAAATTCTAGAAGTAAAAGCGCTGGGCTCACAAGTATTCATCGTCTTCAATGGGGCAGCTCAAACTCTTGATTTACTTTCAGGCGAATTGATTGCCTCGAGGGTGTTTGATGGCGTGGTTGAGAAGGTGGTTGCTTTAGTCACAGATATTCCTGAAAACGAGTTAGATGAGTATACCGCATTCGAAGCCATTGCTGTCAATATTGGCGATAAATTGGAGTATCTCGCTGGTAGACATAACGTGTCTACGTCTCAATTTGTTCTCCATCAATGTTCAAACACCCTCCATTCGTTCAGGGTGGACGGAACGAGCTTGAAGCCTACATGGCAATGGGAGAATCCCAATCAAAGAATATTGCTGGTCTCTAAAAACAGCAATACTTTGACATCTGCTGGGGGTGTCGCAAGATATGACAGGTCCGTTCTTTACAAATACTTGAACCCAAATCTTGTTTCCATTTTAAGTGAGGACAACGGCAAGGTCATCTTTACACTTTTAGATGGAATCACAGGAACAGTTATCCACATTCACGAACACAAAGATGAACTGATCGATCTCGGGTCAATCAGCATAACACAGACAGATAACTGGGTCGTGTACTCCATGTTCATGACTTCGTCCAATAGCGAACAAAGGCTCGTTGTTATCGATTTGTTTCAAGAAACCAAAGACATCTCTGGAGCAGAAAAGACCTCTTTTCATACTCCGAACATCACGGTATCTACCCAGACTTTCATATATCCCGAGCGCATTTTGTCGCTTACGTCTACAGAGACCAAATTCGGCATCACCGTCAAGTCTATCATTGCGCTCACTCAGTCAGGAAGCTTGGTTGAAATTCCCAAGTTTCTCCTCAATAGCAGGAGAGTTGACGGCCGCAAGTTGACTACCGAAGATAAAATGGATGATTTCCGCATGCTTCCATATGAGCCTGTGATCCCGCAAAACACATTCAAGGTTCTCAATCACAAATATAAGCTT
This sequence comes from Metschnikowia australis, assembly GCA_019285895.1. NCBI lineage: Eukaryota > Fungi > Ascomycota > Pichiomycetes > Serinales > Metschnikowiaceae > Metschnikowia > Metschnikowia australis. The sequence continues at coordinate 188,043 of JAGSXI010000004.1, forward strand.
CAAATCAGCGAAAAACTGACGATTTTGGTGCTGCACACGGAGCTCGAGTCAACATCTATTGTTTGTTTCGTCAACAAATTTAACGACTTTTGCACAATCGTACAGCCGTCTTCTTCCTATGACTTACTTAAAAGCGATTTTGATAAACCCAAACTCATTTTGACCATTGCAGCTCTAGTAGCAGCTTATGTGTTCAGCAAGCCACTCGTTGTTTCTAAGAAGCTCAACCAGAAGTGGATTGATTAACCTCGCCAATAAAGAAATGTGATGCGAAGCAAGAAAGGGAAGAAACTGAGTATACACATTACTTATACTACTCACAAACTATGATATTATTAGATTGATGACAACTTATTCGTTTGGAGCCAAAATGGGCCGGGAGTTCACAACGTAATCAATGATTTCCCTGTGATGATGATTCTCTGGACTGATCCCGAATAGCTTCCAGTCTATGTTATCAACATCAATAGAGTCGGACAATTTCTCCGTTTGAAAAACCTGCCATAGCAGTTCGTAATGCAAGCCGGAAACCAAGTAATTAGCCATCTTGTCGACAATATAGAACGATTTTTTCTCCGATTTCAATGCCAACATTTTTGCTTTATCGCAGGAATCAAACTTGCGAAGTATAGTGAGGAGTTTTTGGTTCAGACTGACCCATTCCGCGTTTCCTTCATTAGTTAGAATGCTGTAGGAGCGCAAGAACTGTACTCTCACATCCATGTAGTGATCGATAGACACTAGAAAAGGGGACGAGTGAATCTGCAATAAAGTTAACGCAACCAAATCCACACTAAACCGGTAATGAATTGGGACCAGAAAGTAGTTCAGACAGTTTCCAAATTGGTTCTCGAAAAGATCTAGAATTGCCTTACAAGATGAAAGCGTCCGATAAATCACTGCTTTGTACTCGTTGACGTTGATATCACTTTTTGAGAGGTAGTATGTGTAAAGCTGCAATTTCGAAAATTCTAGCGATAGAGAAATCAATTCGTCTTTCATCAATGGCGAAGAATCGTTCTTGTACCCATCTAAGATTTTCTCGAACATGCTGAGGTGAATAAGCTTGCTGACTTGACTCAGGCCCTTGACGGAATCGCCAATTATTTCGTTCATCTTCAGTTGCACCAAAGAAACCTTGAGAAGCGAATTGATGAAGTTATCCTGTTTTGCAAATTTGCTTTGTTTGAAAATGTCGAAGTTTGCAGCTCTGTTAACAATGAAGTCTTGGTGGAAGCCGTTGTAATTGGAAGTGGAGAGCCCAAGATAGACTAGCCAGTAGTTTGAGTTGATGTTCACGTATTTGTAGATCCTCTCGCGAAAGGCATGATTGACCTCAGCCTCGCTGTCCAACTCCATATTTGTCTTCTTGCTGAATTCATTGATGAAAGTCAACTTGTGGAGTCCAAACTGGAGAGCCAAGGTTTTCATGAGCGAGATGTACTTCACAGAAATACAGTCTCGGATCTGCAGAGCACGATTGTCTGGTAATGGCCACGTAGTCAAAATCAACAAAGCCACCAATGAATAAAGCGAGCGGGGAGTATTGAACCAGCAATCCACCACGACCAAATTTTGCACATGCATTGCCAAGATGGAGTATTCCTCGGAAGTGCCCTCGGTCAACAAAGACGTGACCAGTATGGTCCAAAAAAGCAAGTTGCTCTCCTGGTATATGTCATGCATATTCTTCTGAAAAAAGGAGCTCGGGAGAATTGAGAGGTGTGGACTATATGTTCTTTCGAACGCCTCGAAAAGAGACAAGGCCCTGTCGCACGAAATCGACACTGGACTTAAATTCTGGCTGGAATGAATCATGAACCAGTCCCCGTGTGATAGCGTTGGGATGGGGTCGATGTGTATGGGCTCATGTTCTGCGGCAGATCCGGACGGGGAGTCAAGAACAGATTGAGTTACAGAGTTCGCCGGCGATTGGGGCACAGAGATGTGCAGATTCTGCATGAGATTTTCCACGAGAAAAGCCTTTTTGGAGATCAAAGTATCGAGCCTGTGGTGCAACTCTTGCACTTCGTGCACTATTTTTTCGGTGATGTCGTTCTCTCTCTTTGGGGGTCTCGTCACATCGAGTTTGCACGAGAGGTTCTTCCTGGAACAGTACGAGCACGGAAATGGGCTCGTCAACAAGGCGTCACACTTGGTTTTGTTGTGCCTGCAACGTGTGCACAGCTTGAGGACCTTCTCGCCTTTGACTAACGCCCTGGGCAAGATGAGATTCCGTCTTCGCTGCATAATGATGGACACCATGGGAATTGCTCGGCTCGCTTTGTGTTGTGGGACTAGTGTTGGAGGTGACTAGCGTCACGGCTTTTGACTGCTGTGGGAAGATGCGATAAGCTGAGCTGCAATCTTTTCGTTTTGCAATATCCGCAATAAATTGAAAAGAAGCTGGGGTTAACAGGAGAAGCGAGGGAAAGCAAGGAGCTAGGTGAAAATACCAACGTGCAGAATATACCTGGCTGGGATCTTGGCGAAGCTCCGAGGTATACTCTTGGTTCGGCACAAGGAGGATCTCAGCCAGGCTGGTCATCAGGCAACAATCGCGTGCGCAGCATTGGCCCGAGCCGTGGCCCCGCAGTTGGAGTGCGAGCGAGGGCTAGAGCCGCTCCGGCCTGTCAACGCACGGCCGGTGAGAAAATAACCACCGGCGGTCCGCTGCGGCCCAAGCTGAATAATTGGCGCGCTGCCATTGGCGCTGGGGATGCGCGACAGGGCCTATTATCAAGCCGATTCTCGGCCATGTCCAGGGTCGTGGTGCGCGCGGGCCTAGAGTTTCGGGCCGTCGCGCAAAGACTGCGCGGGCTGATTATTGCCAGGCCCTAATTGGACGGCTGTGCCGAGAACAGGTCTGTTCAAACGAGAGGCACGAGACCCGGCCACGAGTCCCGAAAAAAACGGATGTATTCATTTCATGGGAATGGCATAGAGGCTCCGTGGGCTTTTTTTAATCTCTGGTCAAACAGAAAAATGCAGCGCCCAGAGCCCGCTTCGGTTGGGTCGCAATTGAGCGGTATACTGTCAGACGAGCAATCAGCAGGCAGCGTTCGCGCATGGCCGTCCCAAGCGGAGGAACAGTGCGCTGATTCTGACAAGAGTTCCGCCTTGATGCCAGGCCAGCCAATGGAGTGGAAAGCAGAAGACCTGTTTTTCGGAATGCTGGCCCTTTTTTTCTGGTAGATCAATGCTGGTTATTTATGCTCCGCGTGGCCACGCCTCATGGCCAATAACGAGAACAAGAATAGGAAGAGCAAGCCCAGACGGAGATTGAACCGACACGCCCGACCCGCCAAGTTCGATCCGCGGCGTCGTGGGAACGGCCCCAAGCTCCCGTGCGCATCGCACGATCCTGTATCATGCGCAGGCATCAGGTAGCTCCAGGGCAGACCAGATAAGAGCCACGCGATGAACCCCCACCCGATCTAATCTCCAAGGCACAATGGATTCAGCAAAGACCGTTCATTTGTTTAACGTGGCGCATTACTGTGCATTCAGCCCATTTCTGGCCAGGCACGCGGTGGCGCTGGACCAGCACGCGTACGAGCAGGGCATCCGGCTTCCGCCCGGCCACACCCACTGCGAGCGCTGTGGAATGAGCCATGTTCCAGGCTTGACGAGCTCTGTCCGTGTCATGTACAAGAAGAGATCCCGGGCCAACAAGACGGGAGCCAGGCCGAAAAAAGCGGCCCCAGTGCCACGCCAGCGAACGCTCCGTGTCACATGTCTCTCGTGCCAGCACCAGATCCACCACAAGCTCCTCTCCCGGAAAGTTGCGGCAGTCAGCGTGCCCAGCACCGGCGGCAAAAAGAAAAAGAAGCGCACGGAGCTCGCGGCGATGCTTGCGGAGAAGCGGAAGCAGGGCGCCAGTCTGCAGGTGCCCTTATTCCAGTTCATGCCGTAGGCTACAGTAAGAGCGTGGAGAGCGTCTTGGACAAGCGCTCGGACGACGAGGCGAGTGGCGGGTCCCGTGGGTCGCCTCGCGGCGCGGGCTCGCGCACACACTGGCGCACCCAGCGACGGCGACGGAAGAGCGGCCCGTCGTGGGGCGGGAGCGCGGCGTCGTATACCCACTTCTCGTCGGCGTCAACGCTGACTAAGTCCGCGATGCAGTTGGCGGCCACCCATCGGCGCGGGTGGAGGTCGATCTGCCAGCGGGCCTCGACAAAGCGCCAGTGCTCGGGCGGCTTGACCTCGGCCAACGTGGCTTTGCGGAAGATGTGCGCACAGTCATCGGTGGGGAGGGCCGTGCTGGCGGTGCTGGCCAAAGTGCTGGAAGAAGCGTTAGAGGTGGGACACTTGGAGTTGGTGCCGTTGCCGGGACCGCTGACACCGGACCCAGCAGCCTCAGCAGCACCAGACCCGGCCGCCAAACGAGCTTCTGAATCAGCTTCCGAACCATCGGTCCCCCCGTGCCACCGCCGCGGGGCGTTGAGCGCATAGAAGTCACCCGTAAAGCCCACCGGCTCCCAGACGCGCGCCACGCCCCACACATGCAACTCGTAAATCTCGGCAGGGCGTATCACCGGCGGCGGCACAGCATCGGCAGAGGCCACGGCGGCCACGAGCGCAGTCTCGGCATGGTCCATGGCGTCGCGGCGCCACACGCGGGCTTCTTCAGAGCCGACGGCGTCGAGCACGTGGCGGCGCACACGTGGATGCAGAAGCGCCGTAGCCAGCCACACGGCCGCGAAAAGGAGAGCCTTGAGCAACACTGGCGTGAACACAAGCAGAACAAGGTGCGGGAGCACGGCCACGTTAAAGGCCATGGACACAGCCAAGGCGATGAAAACCACGGCACTGAGCCGCGCGTCCGCAAACAGCACGTAGTGCTGGCCCCATGCCACCGCGGCATCGTACGCGCGGATGTACACCACCATGAGGTTCTGCAAGTCGGTGAAGTTCATGACGAACTCACGCGAGAACTGCGACATAGGTCTAGGCGGCTCGGCGCGGGCCAACGGGCCGCCCGCATGTGGCACCGGGTTACGTCGGAGGAGCTGCCCGCCAACAAGAACTGGATCCGGCGAGTACATGTGCAAGTAGCTGGGCACGAACAATCGCGTGAGCACCACAGCCGCGGGCAAAGCCGTGGCCACGTAGGGCCGCAACACGAGCAACGACGCAGCCAAGGCCACGCCGAGCGTGTGCCAGGGGTCTTCCCACGCGGCGCAGTACGCGATGCCGTCGAGCACTTCGAATACGGGCGACAACTTCAGCACGAGGTGCGTAGTGTTGGTAGACATGAGGTGCACAGAGAGCGGGGGGCGCGAGCGGGCCACCACGGTGCGCTGGTCGGGCGCGCAGCCGGCACGGGGCTCGGTGCCCAGCATGACCAGAAGCACCTTTTCCAAGAGCCGGTCCGTCAACTGGTTGGCCACTTTGCGGTGGTCGTCCTCGAGGTACCAGAACGCGGACACGTGGGGTGTCGGGTCCGTTTGTGCGGTTGGTGCCGGTTTCGCCTCTGCGCTCAGTTTTTCCTCTGCTTTTGGTTTTTCTTTTGGCTCCCCTTCTGGCTCGGCTTCTGGCTCGGCTTCCGCTTTAGGTGCCGCTCTAGGCTGTGGTTCTGCAATGGATTTCGGCGGTTCCGGGGGCTCCGTTCTCGGGGCCAGGACGGCGCCGCCCAGGGCATCTGCGTCCTCCACGGTAATGATGTTCTCGAGAAAACTCGACACCTGGTTCATCTGGCTCGCTGGTTCAGTCCGGGCCACGGGCGGGCAGATTGGCGGTGTAAGATGCTGTGCTTTCCGCGCGGGCTGGTGGTCTGTGGTGGCGGCCTGGTGCTTTGTGTTGGCGGCCTGGTGCTTTGTGTGGACGCCGTTTTGTGTGGAGAGCGTTTTGTGGGGGCAGTAGGGGCCGCTGTTGGTCTTTGGTTTCATGGCTGGGTCTGGCACAGTGGGCCGGCCCTGGCCCCGCGCGCCGCGACCTCAGTGGTCCGGGCCGGCCGCGGCCCCGCCGGGTCGAATCCCCTGCCGCCGGCTCGGCAAGCAGACAACGGGGCCGTATTCCGGCAATGGCCGTAGCGGTGACGGCCAGAGAAAACAGTGTTTTTTTTGGCGTGTGGCGGGCGTTTGCAATGCTCTATACTAGGACTATGGCTGGGGCCGCGGCCGCCAAAGGCGCGGTATCTGCCTCGTTTTCGCTCCAGGCAATGGATACAAGTATTCCCGGTTCCACGCTCTTTCAAACACAGCTGGACAAACGGGCCATTTCCTCAACCAATGTGTCGTGTCGTATTGCGAATATTGCCCCTGGGGCCGATGCTACTGTTTTGACTGTGTGATTCGTCTGGGTCGTCTTCGATGGTTTTCATACTTGATGGTTTTCATACGTTTTGGGTGGTGCGGGCGCCATTTCTTTCGGCCGCTTGCACGCTCTTTTAGCCGCTGCTCTAAGGATCGTGGCTCAAAACAGCGTTCAACGAGCCCGGGCTGTCGTCTTGTGGTGCGAGTTGGGAACCTCATCCATGGGCAAGTCTTGTGATATAGCCATACAATACCGTATGCGCATATAGACAGAATCGAAAAACACATGGATCCGCAGGTAAACCGCCAATTCAGGGGAACTGTGCTAAGAGATCAGGCGTCCACCGAAGACCGTGCAAGCCAACCGTCGCGTAAAATTGAACGGTGATTGGCAGGAACTTTCCGGTCGTGTTTAGCGGATGGGCAGGCCACGGAAACTTACATGTGTTGGGAACTGGCTATAGACCGAAGTGAGCAATCTGTTGTTTTTGTCAGATGGAACCAGCAAACACGCTTGCTACCATTGTTGCAAATTGTATTGGGAATAGTCCCAACATGGAATACTCTTTGAATACCATGAAACTCGGAGAAGATAGTGCACCCATGCTCCGTCACAAAGTAAATGGTCAATATGGGGATTCCCAGTTTAAATGCATCAAAAATGGTACGAGCTTTCTATTCTCATTTATGAATGCACCAATCCATATGAAGCTTCTTGCAACTGATGCTGACAGAAGTGCGTGCGTTGATGTTATTCATCTGGGGTCATCCTATTCCATTGTTGTAAGTATAGGACTTTGAAAAGGCGCAAGGAATACAGCTATAACACAGCTATGAACATCTCGCTGACAAGAACAAATCGTTTCCTGCTCTTCTCCTCACTGTTGCTTCAAAGTAGAGGTCGATACAAGGTATTCATCCTGCAAAGAATCACTTTTCCAGGCCAATATGCGTTTTTCTTTTCGTTTTTTTGGTGGGTCGAGTATATTTCGTGCCAAAAGGCGTGTTTATGGCCCTCTTGTTAAGAGACAGCGTCTTTTCTTGTACATGACTGCAAGCAAATGAAGCCATCTTGTACCTATGCATCTTGATCATATTCAGAGATGTAAATTGAACGAAGCACAGTTTCCTCGAATGAACAAAGAAAGCTCGAGACTAAGCTCCAAAAAAATCGGGGCTTCTACAAAATCAATGGACCAAAAAGAACTTGGATGATTTTGGACGACGATATGGGACAAGACCTCTTAAGGATCAGCTGGTATATTCCTTCTAAATTTCAAAACCCAACGATACCTCAGGGCTCAAAGCACAGATTGTAGTTGCAACACTCTAACCATATGGCAATTCCCCCAGATATTCAAGGCTTATTCAGCCAATGCTTAGGGGAAAAAGTTGGAAACAAAGCTGAAGTTTCTTTAGTGTCATGAAGGCCGTCTTTTCAAGAATGACAGTTTGGATTCGAATCCTGATCTTTTTACTCTATCGGTACCTACTTTCTGTAGTACAGCTGCGTCAATTTTAATGCGCTTATACGAACATCCAAATGAAGTACAAGTATATTAGCAATAATCTTTATGAATCTTTGGGTTGAATCTGTGATTCCCATCTCATTATTACGTCATATAGCCTGCTTTCAATCCTTCATTGATGCTCAGAGCGGCCCTTCGGATACACCCCAGCAGTACTATAGCAAGCAACCACAAACGTCCAAACTTTCTTCGTATTAAAATCACCGGTTGAGAAAATAGTATCTTGGATATCTGATCACTTAGTCTATCTTAGGATGACCTCGAGAATGAACATATCCGCATGATAGTATTCCCACAAGCCAGAAGGCTAGAAAGTCGGAAGCCTGGTTCGAAAATATCCAGTACCCAGTCTTGATCCGATAATTTCGGTGTAGACTTGACTTTTCTTGCAGCGCTTGAAATACGTACAATATCTTCGGAGAACACTTCTTCCGAATCTCGCAACTAAAATTTCTGGTAGGAAAGTGCAGAAAAGAATATTTGTGTCCTCGACGGAGGTTATAAAGAACGGGCTCCTGAGAGTGTAGCTCAAAGCAAGAAAAGAACTGGCCATAGGCTTCTTGAAGACGATTCTTTCTGAACAAAGTTTCAAAATGTACTCGTTCAGGTTTTCCAGATGGACAGATTAACATGAACAGTGTTCTCGATCCATGACTCAATTAACCATTGCCATTTAAACTAGTCTTGGCTTCCCCCGGAAGTTCAATTAGCTGCAAGGATTGGACCTCTACTTCTGAGAGCTCGGAAATGTAAATGATTCCCAGACTAGCGGGTTGGAGTACTGGGACATTTGGAGTGCCAGTAACTCTCCTTTTGACCGATGGCATTCATCGACACGAAAGCAATTAGAATTGCCTTTCATTGTGAATCGGAAACCTTGAACCACAAACCTTGCAGCACAGTGGTTCTTTTGTCTTTTAACCGTTAAGAAAAAAAGACATAGCATGAGCAATTGTTTGATGCAGAGTGAGTTTAGCGACTTGATAATTTGCTTAAATGTGACCATCTGTGTGAAGCCTTGCAAAATTCATGATTTTACCCCTTACCTTTTAAAGATTCTGTTGCTTCAACCCACACTCAGACGAGATGTATTTGAGAGAACTGTTGATCCAACGTTTTACAGCAAGACAGTGAGGCGGTGGCCCACTCCATGCATTCATAGTTGGCACATGGGCGGGGTAATTCAAGAGCCTCATTTACCTAAAAAAAGACGTTTTTTTTTTTTGAACAAACCCGCGGAAAATCAACACAACACTTCATCAGTCACTGGATAACTCTATAATTGATATTTTGTTCAGGTCTAAGTATGACATCCCGAGGCCGTCACCAAGCATGACCAGTGTAATTGGATGGGCCAGCGATACCATCTAAATGTGCTTGATCAAGCCTTATGCTCGCACACTTGTGGCCCCAGAAACAGCATTTTCCTGTTTAACCTCTCGCATTTCCATGTTCTCTTTGTTTTCGGTAGAGCCGCCAACGTCGTCGCACTCGGCTGCGACATCGCTCTCACTTTCGATCTTGATAATTTCCGTGAAGCTTGGGCATGGAGACGGAAAGTGTGACTCGACCTTGGCCTTTTTATTCAGACGCACTTGGAGCTTTGGCCCTGGGGGCTTCCCGCCGGCCAAAGTCCTTTTCTTGGTCGGCGTGTTGGGGGGTGTGAGAACGTTTTCTTGTGCTTTTCCAAAAGCGCCTTCCAGGTCTGATTCGTTTTCAATTGAATGGTGCTTGGGCTTTTCAAGCTTGAGTCTATTCGTGGGTTTTTCGATCTTGACTCGGTCCGCCACCTTTTCGGGTTTGACGCCATCTGTTTGCTCGTTTTTGACGTATGCATATGATTTTCTGGGCAGCTGTTTGCCTTGGAGCTTCTTCGAGTCTAGCTGCTCCTGCGTCAAAAACAAATCGGGGATTTCGTGTCTCAAAGCACGAATGAAGTCGTCGCAGTCGCACAAGATCTCGTAGTCAACAAGACTGGCAAACTGCTTCGCCACTGGCGACTTGTTGACGAACACCACTTTCCCTCCTCGTTCACGTATATTCTTGCAGACCGACCGCATCAATTTCTTGACACCGTCGACTTTCAACAGCGTGCCCATGATCAACACCAAGTCGCACTTCATGCCCATGTCAATGTTGAGGCCTCGGGCCAAAATCTCCGATTGCGGGTGGTTCTCGCCATAGAGCACAATGTCTGGGCGTAGAATTCCAATATTGCCCGTCAATCTCTTTCCCGCGTAGAGCCGTTCCTGGAACTTCAGGTGGCAGTTCTCACACTCTGGATTTTCACCCTCCTTGAGCTTGCTCTGGCATTCGGCTGTCCATTCGTAGTGCATGAGACACTGGGTACATGAGAGTTTATGTAGATTTCCATGCAACTGAATGACGTCCAAATCCTTCCAGTTGTCTCTGAATGAGCGGGCCAGACCAAGCTCGAGTTCGTTGAACCGCGCCGAGTCGATGCCACAGTTCAAATCGAGGCTTTTCTCTATGCTGTCGATGTTCTGCGTGTAGCACCTCAAAAGCTTGTTTTTCTCCTTCAACGTCTTGATGAACTTGTGGGTCTCCGTCGCTTTGGCCTGCAAAGAGAACTTGTAGAGCCCCTCCATGAACGTACAGAAAATCAGAAGCGTTTCGTTGCTTCTGAAGAGCGAAATGTCAAACAAGTCCTGGCCCTTGATGAAGCTCGAAGGGTACTTTGCCTTTACGATGTTGTACAAACCATCGTCAGAGCGGAAATCGGGGATTCCCGCATTACACGAGATCCCGGCACCGGTCAACATCGTGGTTTTTTTGGCTTTGTAAATATAACGTGCCACCTCGTGAAGCTTGATCGAGTCCTCGGCCGATAGCGCGTCTGGGTTCAAGATATTAATCGTTTTCATGTTGTTGTTTTCTCATGGGCTCAAGAAGAGGCGGGGTGCCAGTAAAATTTTGTGGCTGCGGAGGAACTTGGGCACTTTTGACGTCGAGGTATGTTACGTTGCTGGAAGAGGGGCAGTGTCCCGACGATGTTTTGATGGGCCGACTCCAAAAAGAAAAGAAAAAACACAACCTTGTTTCTATGATGTTTCTTGGGTTGACGCTTTCAGTGTGTTTTCAGATAGTGGCAAGAAAACAAAGTTCCCTTTTTCCCTCACTGATGTTTTTTTCTCTCTTGGGTCTCAGGTCGGTCGACTCTTTTCTGCCTTCGGTTTTTCTCACTCTCACTCTGACTGTTTACATACATGCCCGTTTGGTTAAATTAAGCCTCTATGTGGAGGACGATACATGAGTCTGGAGGATCCGAAGCGCGCAGGGGTGAACTGCGGGAGCACTCGACACAGTCACAATCCACCATGCTTGTTTCCAGGCAGTTTTGCTTGCCCCTGCTCTCCAAAGTAGCATGTAGATATCACGTGATATACTTCAGGTTATCCCCACGACCCGAAAACCTTCCCACACGAACTTCTAGAACTCTACGTATGGGCCTCTACAGAAGTCTCTGTGGTACCCGTGCCCGTCTATGCGCCTGAACCTGAAGGCGTCAACCTGGACATTTCGTGCACTTGTTTCTCACAACTGGCGCCCAACATTTCTTATTAACAAACCCACGCAATATAGTCGTGTTCTCGGCTTCACCTGTAAAGCCAGACATAAAAAGAACCGCAAGCGCAAAATAGGCCCGACATCCCGCAGCAGCATTTCGAAAGAGCCTTTTAAACGCACCAGAATCCGCCACTGGCTGCCCTATAGGCATGTTTCCATGACTAGGCTTGTGTAGAATTGACGGCCAACTCCATGATAAGACGAGTGGCAAGATGCAAAAATGGGTATGCAGAAAAAGAACTCATTTCGTCGACGTCCTGTCTAGCAGGAGGCTCGCCCGAAGAGTTTTCCCACCCATCAAACTTGAAGTCAACCAAGTAGTTGTTGGGTTCCAATTGGAACAACTGAATCCTCATTTTCATCAAGTCAGGGGGTACACACTCGCCGTTTTTCGCAGTCTCGTCCACCATTGACGGCCCGTATCTCCATCTTACTCTGATCGTCCAGAGCTCTTCTTCCGTGGGCTTGGACCATTCTGCACCGAGGTTCTTCAACGCCCTGTAAATTTCACCCATGACGTCCAATGGGTAAGATCTGGATCTGATTCCAAAATGCCACTTTGTTTTCAGCTTCTTAGACGACACCGGGTTGATTTTGGTTTGCCCGGCGTCAGCTTGCTGCATCATGAAAGCCCGATGTATGGAGGGAAGTGAGGACGGCAAGATGGCAATGGTAGAATTTGGCAACGTAGACAAGTCTGGCACAGTGGCTAAAGTCTGGTAAGTTAATGATTGTTGTACTCCTGGCGCGTGGTGAGAAGCAGGCATATTACTTGCATTTGTAGTGCTCCACGTTGGAGGAGGACTCAGCGACAAGAAAGTTTCCATTCTCTCTGTCTTGTTTTTCTTGAGGTCTTTCACCAAGGAGTGATTTTCTTTCATCAATAGGTAGGCATCAATGATTTCATTGGATTGTTGATGAGGGTTCTGTTGCTTGTTACAAGACTGAATAACATTTAAGATCTCATCTCTGTCATAACCCATGGTCATGGTTAAAGCGTCAATAACGTCTTCATCAACTTCAATTTTGTTGTGATTTGTCTTGGACAAGTCCGGTGGCAATAAGTACTCCTCTATTCCTTGCTTGAACCATTCATCCTCCAAGATCTCATGGATTGTGATTCTGTTTAATGGATTCACCACAAGCATTTTTGTCAACAAGCTCTTTGCACCTTCAGACAAATAATTGGGTAAGGTGTAGACACCGTTACTAATCTTCTTGAACAAGGCAGGTATAAATTCATCATCGAAAGGCAACCTTCCACATAGCATCACATACAAGATCACACCAGAGGACCAAACATCAACCTCGGGCCCGGCGTACAATTTTCCACTGATAACTTCAGGAGCAGCGTAGTTGGGGGATCCACAACTGGTCTTCAAAAAATTTCCATCAGTCATAATATTAGATAAGCCAAAGTCCGCGATCTTCACATTCAAATGGTCATCCAATAACAAGTTTTCCGGCTTTAAGTCTCTGTGTACAATCTTGTGTCTATGGCAGTATTCTACTGCGGCTATGATTTGTTGAAAAAATCTCCTCGCCTCATCCTCTGGCATTCTACCCCTTTGTACGATGTAGTCAAACAATTCCTTGCCTGCAAATTCAATCACCATAATGATTTCATCTTTTGACTTAATGACATCGTAAAGCTTGATGATGTGTGGATGTCTCAACAATCTGAGGTATGAAATCTCTCTCTCGACTCTGCCTTGCATGTCTGACTTGGCCAAGGTCTTTCTGTTGATGATTTTCAATGCAACTTTTTGGTTCGTGGTCAAGTGTTCAGCCAATTTGACCTTTCCAAAGGAACCCTCACCAAGAGTCCTTAAAACTTGATACTTGCCGATCCTCACTCCTGAGTGCTTGACATCCTGCTCCAGTTGCTTGCTGACATTATGTGTCTCGTTGTCTGGGTTATGGTGATGGTGGTGCTGATTCTCATGCAGACTATTTGGCTCTGACATTTTAAATTGTGCTTCTTTCTGCAGGGCCCAACAATATTTTGTGTGTTTAGACTTTTCTCGAAACTGGTGGTCTGGTCGTTGTTGATTGATTTTCGACTGTGCACGCCTGCGTCGCAGTGAGGGTGACTTGTGTATCACGCAGGATCCAGGACTGGCGCACCATGAAGGCGAAACGAAGGGCATAAAACCCGGGACGGCATAGTAGTATACTTGGTTTTGACACTAAATCTTAGTTTGTGATGTTTCAGTGTTAAAATTTCATGAGAAAGGCATGACTGTGCTGGTCCTTCGAAAAAACACATCTGTTTTTGGTTATCCCAACAATTATTCTCTTGCTCGCCCTTTGATCTGATACACGCGCGTTGTCCAGTCTCACACGCACCAATGTACTTGCTCTGAATGAATATACATGTTGGAATGAAGAGTTTGCCCGGAAGCAATTAGAATAAGGCATCTAGTGTGATGATTTTTGGGTCTCCTCGACAAAAGAAATTTTCTATTCGCCCACTTTGGTCTTCTTGAAAGAAGAAGAAGGCATAGGGTTGCCAGGATACCACAGCCCATTTTCTTCTCCTTCCAAGTTGCCTTGAACGAGTGAAAAAGTTCCAGCTATTCCTTTCACATAGTGCCCTTTAATTTATGTTCCAGCTGAAGCACCTCTAGACTACGGAGTCTTCCACATCCGGTACGTCAGTGTGCGCCGTGATCGTGCTAGCCCCTATTGTAGTTTGTCTTTCTGTCCGGTTTATTCACACGATTGACCTTTGAGAGCAATACATTCTTCCTTTCGTTTTCTGGTTCTTTGAAACTGGCTCTTGTTCGGCTTTTCGACAAAGACAGCGTAGGCCGAAGCAGTTCAAGGATAAGGTCTGCTTCTCTACGAGCACTTTCATCTTTTTCGATCTGCGCTGTTCTCTCGTCTACTAGTCTTTGGGGCACGCCATCCAGCATTTCTTGTGCGTTGAGAAGAAGCTGCCATAGCTCGAGGCAAAACGCTCGGCTGGTCTCCCGTCCCAAAAAATCGTTCATCTGCTCACGGATAACAAGGATTTCAGGCTCGTTATTCTCAGCCCCAACCAAGAGCTCGTATATGAATTCCACGGCAACATCGTCGTCGGGTAAATGCTCTTCAAGGTACTCGACCATCCACTGCTTGATCACAGACATGCTCACTTTGGATACGTCCACCGGCACGTTGAAACAGCGTTCCTCTGCTTTCCTCTGTTTCCTTCTTCTTCTTTCTACCTCTATCACTTCGGGTCCCTTCCCATTTACATCTGATACCATTTTGACGATGTATGTAATTATCTACCGGGGTTTTGGAAAGAAGTGGTGGCAAAGATCGATTATCGCCGCATTTAAGTATCCTGATGCCTGGAAGCTTCGCGCGCTTGCTCATCCATACCCGCGCCAGCTTAGTAGGTGTTCTTTTATGCATAAGGCAACTTTTTTGCTGCATGTCTAAACAAGTGTTTTGTTTGCCATTGACATTGAGTCGCGAAACGAAAATTACTTAAAAAAAGATGTGGTAGGAAAAACGTCGACCGCAAAGATAAGGGATTTTATCCGTAGGTCATTACCTGCACAATGTTTTTGTGGCAGGAACTTGGCTGCAAATCCGCATCAAGAGTGAAACCTATATAAAAGCAGACTTTCGTGACATTTAAGGGGATATTGAATTTACCTTGTGGTACATTCCTTAAAATCCGTGAAATTCAAGATATAGTTAAGCATCATTTGTGAACACTTGGGGCTGCAACTGAACTCAACCCCATTTTGAAAATCTCCCTTACTCTCTTCACGAGACTAAGATACTGCAACTGGTTTACTTGAATTGGCAGCTACTCAGATAAACTTGACACACTTTTGGTCAGATTAAGACATATCTCATAAAGCAACTGTATCCGACACGCCTAAAAAAAGTGCTTCCCTAAAAAAATGCTGCTGCTTTTTGATTCGAATCTACTTGTCTTCAAGGTGCCGCCCAGATCAAGACTCAAGGAGCCATGCACAGCAAACACGCTCAGATATTTGGAAATGATGACAGACTTGGCAGACTACACTTACGGAATAGATGTAGTTTGCACGCCAAATATATGGGCGCCAGAGGACCACGATTATTTCTGGGAAGCCACACAGAGTGTAAGGGAGGCGACCATCCCTGCATCCGCTACTACCCCCTCGTCTGTGTCGATTTTTTCTTCTATGTCTATGAATTCTTCGAAATCGCAAGACTGGTGGCCTGATGACGGTGACTACTTCGAACTGCCGGACTTGGCTCCTAGTCAACCTAAATTTAAACGGTCTTTTTTTCGTTCGGAAGGAAAGCCTTTTGACGTCAGTGAAAATTCGCGATTCTTTGTAATCAAATCTTATAGCAGTCTGGACGTGCAAGCATCTATCCGCAACGGAATATGGGCGTCAACCGAACTTGGCAACAAGCGTCTCGATAAGGCATTCCGCGAAACCCAGGGTGGAGTCTATTTGTTCTTTTCCGTAAATGGCTCAGCAAAATTTTGTGGAGTCGCGAGAATGCAGAGCGTCATTGACTTCACACAAGCCAGTGACATCTGGGTAGAGTCCAGTCGCTGGAAAGGTATTTTTCCTGTCGAGTGGCTCATTGTGAAGGAGATCCCCAATCGCTTGCTTCGTCACTTGAGGGTATACCTGAATGAAAATAAACAAGTGGCTAATTCTAGAGATACTCAAGAGCTACCATTTGATATAGGCATTGCTATGATGGGCACCTTCGACACATATATTGATTAAGAGACACAATTAATTGCGAAACGCATGCGTGTATTGGAGTGCAGGTGCTCGTTCAAGTGGCAAGACAGCGAGCGCGCGGGGGCCAGAATATCATGCGATGTACGGCTTGTTTGCCAGCCACACGATACTACCCAGAGATTCACAAATACGGTAAATATCCTGAGACCTGCGGTGGAAAAAGTGATCGAAAAATTTATTATGTTTCCCAGACGGTTTTCTCGCGGAGCGAACAAATTCACTCCACTTTTAAGGAGAGCTCTGTCGAAGGCCAGTCCATCTACTCCTAAAGCCAAGAGCGGTACCATAAAGCAAGAAGATGTGGAATACGGAGCAATGTCGAAAGCCCAAAAGGCATTTCTTGACCGTGTTATAAGGGTGGACCAATCAGGCGAGTTAGGCGCCAACTACATCTACATGGGACAATACGGCGTTTTATCCCTGAAATATCCACACTTGAAGCCTATCTTGAAGCATATGTGGGAGCAAGAAATATACCACCATGATAATTTTAATCGCCTTCAGACAGAAAGGCGGGTTAGACCCTCACTTCTCACGCCTTTTTGGAAACTTGGAGCAGTAGCCATGGGGGCTGGGACAGCTCTTATTGGTAAAGAAGCTGCCATGGCATGTACAGTTGCTGTGGAGACCGTCATTGGTGGGCATTATAACCAACAGCTCCGTGTCTTGATGAAGCAATACAATATTGACGCTTTTGACAAAAAGACAGGTGAGCTACTTCTGCCTGAACAATTGACTGAGGCCGCACGCACATCGCCTGAGCTTTCTAAATTGAAGGATATGATCAGTAAATTTAGGGATGACGAACTAGAGCATTTGGATACCGCCATTGAAAATGATGCCGAGAAAGCAGTGCCATACATCTTGCTCACGGAAACCATCAAGTTGGTTTGCAGGGGTGCCATCTGGACTGCAGAGAGAGTGTAATGTTCCTGGCGTTGGCCCCTCTGTATGATACGCGTGTCCCGTGCTACCGGTGAAAAGAAACTATTGGAAATTATGGCTGATATTTCAGAATTCTTCAGCGGAAGCTCTTAGGTTGAGCTTTTTCGCGTCACCAAAAAATTATTGTGCGCTTCTCACAGTTGATAGATATCTGGGCCCGTGTGTTTGCATAGGTTATTCTGTCGATTTGAGCTAGGGATCATCGATTAGCTTGAATCGGTATTTTTTGGCAGGAAAGACCCTTTCATGTTGCACTCATGGAAAGCATCGAAATATTACAAAATCTGACAGCGCTATGTTGCTTCAGGTATAATCCAGCTGTCGGAACTATGTATCTTCACTGACTGCAAGAAAACTCCTGCAACATGTGTGTTCCGGGACTTCAAGGGCAATGGAGGTGTCACTGTATATAGGTTCCTGCCCAAAAATAAGTCATATGGCGATATTGTCTGCACCTTAGTTGGGTGAGTTTTACACCCTGTCACCGGATTTCTCGCTAGTTCTAGAGCAGTCGGAAAACATTTGGGCGGTAAGCGAAAGAGAACAAGCGTTCTACAAAATGAAGGGTCTTGCTACCGGGCAACTATTGTGATGTTTCACGATCTTCAAAAATATATCCAAAGATGCCAGAAGCGTGGTGCAAGATGGGTAGTGGTGGGGTTTTGGCTTTGTTATCTGGTGAGTGGAGCGTGTTTTGTCGGCCCAATATTCGTGGGTATGTGCTTCAGTTTCTGGAATTCCAGTGAAGCCTTCTTCGAAACCAGACGTCTTCACTGAGAAATCTCTTCCAGGCAGAAGCTGCTGGCACTTCTTTTCACGTGAAGACAATAGTTTCACCAAAGGAAATTAACATCGTGCTCGCATTGTGTGAATCCAGCAATTGTAGGTTTTTTTTGAAATGGATCTGCTGCAGCAGGTTTAAATACTAGTCAGTATATCAGTGAGCAGTGATGTATGCATTCATATGATTATTTCAACGTCCGGCTGGACATAACTACTGTGAGATTCATATGGATACAGTAGCCAATGAAACAAAGGGCGATATGTCCAGAAAGTAGGGAAGTGAAAAAATCAAGTACGAAATTCCGCAAGAATCAAGTTCAAAGGGCGAATTATGAGTCTTCGAATTGTATTTCTAGTGGCCGCCACTATTGGCATCAAATTCGAATATTGGTTTTTTAACCATTGGTCTCATACTAACTGAGTGTGCCGGGTGGGAGAACGGGATCTTCCAGATGTAAATAGCGTATTTAGTCCCATATTAGATGTCACATATTAAAAATGATGTTTGCACTTCATCCGATGGCGAAGAATTCGTAGAAACATAGAAACATAGAATCTTAGAATCATTAATTGGTTTTAATTTTGATTCGATAGCGGATATACATAATTGCTCAGATATATTGGCAGAAATCTGGTGAGAGTCGCAAGGACTTGCAAACCACCGAGCGGAAATAAAATATCACAAAGCCCTGTAACAAAAAGGCCCCGACCTTCTCCACAGAACCCAGACGCAATTTCAAGTTTGCAGTCTTTCTCTATTTCAGTTTCCCTTTCCAGTAAAATAAATGACCAAGTATAACAGGTGAGATTACGCACTGATAGAGGCTTCAGATTGAGCCACGGCGTGACAAGCAAAACCCCTTTATTCGATACAGAGGCCCCAAAACGCCACGAGAGACGCGAGGAATTCCTAATCTACCCTGACCATATGCTACAAATAAAAACCAAAGCGTACCTAGTATTTGTAGAATATGGGTACTGCATACCGACTCTTCTCTGCACTGAATAGACGAGCATACTCAGGCACACCAGGATTTCCACCACAAATCAGCATAGTATAAACGGAATCAAGAGCCAAAAAAAGAGATATCGGCAAACCACGAGGAAACAATCAAGAGCACAAACCAAAGAAGAAACCAAAGAAGAAACCAAAGAAGAACCTGCACCCAAGACGCGCACATCCATTTCACCTCGCGAGACACGTCCAGGACCACGCATCCGTACATCCCAAATCACGCAAATCATAGCACAACAGCCTCCATCCATCAAAACACAGCTTGTCCCACGTCCAGAAAAAATACTTTTTGCGCCCTGCCGCAGCATTGATCTGAATTCTTGGCGCCCATGTCTCGCCTCAACGCGACGCGCCCCGGCACAGGGTACCTGGCCCATTTGACCCGTGGCCATCTTGTGACCAACGACGAGTTCCCACTTTTGGACTTCCGGGAGCTTTCACAGTGCTTACAGGAATGCGACTTTGCCGCCAGCGAAGAGCTCGTGACGCGCCCGTCCGGCTCGTATATCCGCAAGTTGTTTGAGCAGATTTTGGACACATTCATCGGGCTTTCGCCGGACTACTGTGGCACCACGGCCAGGGGATTGCTCCAAACGACCGGTGCTGCAGGCAGCGCGTACAGCGACGGCGGGGAAGTGGACGACACGGCCGATGCCGTGCACGTGCTCGTGTTTTTCCGGGCCGTTAACATGTTTCTCCAGAAATGCGGCATTCTGGACTTCACGCTCTTGGACTTGGTGCGGCCGGATCCGCTCCGAACACAGCGCGTGCTCAGCGGCGTGATCAACTTTGCCCGCTTTCGCGAGGAGCATTTGCGCGAGTGTGAGCTGCTAGCAAAGGAGGCTGAGGAGGCCATGCAAGAGGTGCGGAATCTCGACGACGAGCGCGTGGATTTAGCCAACCGGATTGACAAGTTGGGCCTGCGTCTACGAGAAGGAGACCAGGCAGGCACAGCTGGCGACGGTGCTGCAATGGCGCAGAAATCGCTGCTTGCTCAATTGCACAAGTACAACTCGAAGCTCGAGCAGGAGCTCATCAAGCTCCAGAAGTCCCAGGAGGTTTTCAAGAAGGAGCACACCAGTTACAGGGAGACCAAGGCGCGGCTCATCGAGAAACTTGAGGACCAGCATTTCCTCCTTAGCGAGTCCGAGCGCGAGCTCCAGAAAATCGAAGCGTATGCCTCTGCAGACCCTGTCGTGGTGAGGCAGGTGGTGGCGGATCTAAGGCTGCACTCGCAGGCCGCCGAGGAAGAACTCAAGAAATCTGAGACTACCGTGCGCAATAAAACCAGGACGCAGCAGTCTGTGCAAACCGTCGAGGACGAGCTTCGCAACCTCATCAAGATTGTCCAGGAAATCAGCAACGACATGAAGATTCTCGACTCGGCCAAGGACAACTATGCGCGCCAGAGCGACGAGCTTGGTAGCAAGCAGCAGATTTCGGACGAGTTGACCGTACATCTCGAAAGAGCCAAACGGCAGTTCCAAAAGTCTGAGGAAAAGATCGCCAAGCTTCGCCAGCAGGCGCTGGAAAAGGAGCACGGCGCCAACCAGAAGTTTTTGGCGCTCGAGATGGAATACGACATGTTGACGAAAGACCGCGATGCCAAGCAGGAGAAGCTTGACCGAACGAAGAAGGAGAACAGCCAGATCGAAGCCGAGATCCGGAAAATGAAGCTCGATTTTGACTTTGAGTTCCGCAACACCACGTCTGCCGTGGCTAAGCTCAATGCCCACATCCGCCAGTACTTGGAAGATGTCTCCAGACACCTTTGATGCCTCATTTGTCTGTCATCGGGTTTGCTTCATGGTGGCTTCAATGGATACAGACAAGACGCTAGATTTAGCGCTTCTTGTTTATTGTATTGATCTGACCAGCTAGCCAGGCGTTTGTGCTCCTCTATTCTAAATCGCCCAGTGTGCTGTTTTTTCAGCGCGTCTCCTGATTGCGGGAGCTTGTTGATGCTCACTGTGCCCTAAAAAACATCGTCACAAAAACACAGTTAAGTGAATTTGTCCTTCGATGCTTTGGTGAACAGTTTCCACCACAGAAATATTGGGTAGCCCTTCCCAGATGGAGCAAGATCAGTGTAAAATTGAGGTACCATCACTCAGACATCTGCTTGGATGTCCTGAAGATGACCTGAAATCTCTTTTTTGAGAGAAAAGTCGATAATCGCCTTCATCATTCAGACGGAATCTTGTCAAGCATGATCATTCAGGACACCACCTAGAATATCTCTGAAACGGAAAGATGCCCTGCGACACCAGATGATTTATTGGATTGGAGATCAAAATGAAAAACAGGGGCAAGTCAAACCCGAAGATTTGGACTCACCAGAAAAGTTGAAACATCACCAGTGCGTAGTGTTGTGGATACCGGCAACACCATAAACAGCTTATATGCGCGATTTTAGGACCTGCTGTGAGAGTGCCAAAATGAACATACTCCCTTGCTCCATATATTTACCTGAACGGCAAATATACCTCTGCTCAATCCTTTGATCCACCAATATTTTGAAATGGATATATTCCTGGTGCACTCTGTTGCGGCCCACATGTTTCAAAGAGCTCGATATCGTCTTCGCATTGTAATATATTTCCAATCTTCATGTTAATTGTTGATAATTGAAATCGTCTAGATGTCATTTTAGTAGAAAAGAGTTTTGTGAAAATACAGTACAATTTTTCCGGGAGATGTTTCAAAGTTTTGTACGTTTTTTATTTACTTCAGCAGCTTCAAACATGCGTGATGACTTAAAGTCTCATTCCAACTAGTTTTATTTCACCTCATTGCATCAGATGAACACTTAATTTTCTAATCAAGTTGTCAGTGTATATTATGGACAAAATAAGTACTACATCGATCGTAAGATTGATGGAAAAAACATAATTTAAATATTTCAAACTTTTGGTATTATTAGGAGACGTCAATGAACCAGACTATGCCTTGGTGTGAACAGAAGATCAAAATTTCGAGGGCAATGATGAAAGAAAGTCGGTCCGACTTGAAGCTTTATTGAGCGATCAGAGATTTTGAGCTTAACTAAAAAAGAAAATCCGTTAACCTCATAAATTCACACAAAACAGATGCAATGATTAATTAAATTCACTGTCACTCGAGAGACAGCATTGAACACTGTGACTTCGAGCTCAAGAACATTTAATTGAGAATTGAGCAAGGTCAGAAACTAAGTGGAAACAGTTTTGACCTGGAATTCATCAGCTGCTTCTGTCTGTTGTAAATCTTCGCTTGGAGAAGAGACCAGCTGCTTTTCCACGTCTTCTTCGTCAGAAGGGAGCTTTGCTTGCTTTTTTGTGTGTTCAATTTCATCAGCTTTTGGAATTTTCTGGTTTGTGGACATTGCGGCTGCAATCAAACACAAGCAAGCGAAAGCCAAGTCTAAGTAGAACACATCATGCAAAGCTTTCATGAACGCATCCAAAACAATATCGCGTGCGTCGCTTGGGAGTGCCCAGATGATGCTTGGGGACGAAAGTAGAGTATTCGCGGGAACAGAGGCAAGCGCCGTCACATCAGGGTTATCCGCGATAGCTTGTGATATGTATTCAGATCCCCGGGTCAAAAGCATAAGTTGGGACATTGTAACTCCTATTACGCCACCTAAAGTTCTCATAAAATTGACAAAGACAGTCACCAAGATCATGGATCCTGGAATGTGGCCCGGTGCCTTAAGTTGCGCTGAGAGCAAGGTGCTCTGAAATTGAAGTCCAACGGAGACTCCTACAGGAATGAGCAATCCAATGTGAGCAGAAGTGCTTGTGTCTCTGCCCAAGAGCAAAAGAATACCGACACCAATTGGCGAAAGAATACCCGAAATCATCATGGGGACTTTGATGAAGTATAGAAACCTGATGAAGATTCCATTGAATGCAGAGGCCACCGACACACTGATGATCAAGGGAAGTAAGTCAATTCCAGATTGCCACGCAGACGCATTGAAAATCACCTGAAAGTAGATTGCGAGGTAGTTCACCAAACTCAAGAAAAACGCAAAGTTGAAGAAAGCCATGAAACCAGACCCTAAGATCTGAGGTGTCGTGACAAATTCTTTGAGAATGAGGGGGTTTTTCGAGAAAAGGAAGTTGTAAACAGCAAAAACCACCAAAACAACGCCTCCAACGGTGAAAAGGCAGATGATGGCAGCCGAATCCCAAGCATACTCGTTACCGCCAAACGTGATGGCGAGCAAAACCAACACCAACCCAGCCGAGATGAGGATAGTGCCCAAGTAGTCGATTTTTGACAACTTCGTTCTAATATGGCCCAGTGGTCTAGGTGGGTGGAAGAAAGTGAGCATTAAAACCAAAGCAATGGCCCCCAAAGGTAAGTTGATGTAGAAACACCACCTCCACGTGACGTGCGACGCAAAAGCGCCACCAATAAAAGGCCCGCTGACTGATGCCACAGAAAAAGTGATACCAATTAGCGACATGGACAATGCACGCTTATTGATGGGTACAGACTCGGAAATGATAACGACCACCATGGCTTGGACGGCACCGCCGCCGATACCTTGGATGACTCTGCCACCAATGAGCATGTCTATACTGTTTGCAAGGGCGCAGACGAGTGAGCCGATTTCGAAGATGACGATTCCAACGCACAACGTGTATTTTCTTCCAAAGGCAATGGACACTTTGCCGTACAGCGGCGCCAAACACGCCACAGGAAGAATGAAGGCCGAGGTTAACCAACCGACTTTCGAAAAAGAGCCAAATTCATCACTGACCACGGTTAAGATGGTCGAGACAATGGTTTGGTCGAGTGCTACAATGAACATTGATATCACCACACTGGTGAGTATGAGAGGCAAACGAGCACCATTGACATATTGGTCTGTGGCTGTGGTTCCATCGCCGGCGTCACTCTGTATGAATTTCTTCGGAAGGGCTTTCTCCGGTGAAATTAGCTGCGGGGTTGTGTCATCTATATTTTGGGAATTTGAGGTGAGCTCGCTGTTTGATGCGAGAGATTGAGCCATAGCAAGCTTGGCGAGTTAGAAGAAACTCAGACTAACACTGGTATGGAATCACAGGAGTTCTTAAGCCGATAAATATGACTTCAGCAACGCTATGATCTCGCGTCGGATGCTCAAATCGTCTGTTAATGGTTGCTAAATAACTGAGGCGATGGGCGGGGCATCATTCAATGGATGGCAACAAAGATGTCGTGGGCAAAATGTCGTTGGCAAAATGTCGCACGTGACCGTAGGGGTTAGACTGGGCACGACCAGCGTCACTGTCTGGCCTACCCCGCCATTAGAGCCGGCGGCAGAAGCGAATAATGTTGGCACTCTTTACTCTCGAAATGCTCGAGCGGCTTCTTTGAGGCTTTTCCAAAAGCTACCAATTCGGCGCTCGAGCTCAAAGCGGAGCACCAAGGCTGCATCCCGGAAACCTCCCGGCAACATATACTTCTTCCTCTTCTTGTTCTCAGGTTGTTTTGTTTTGGAGATTTTTGAACTTTTCAAATTTATCCTACCACTCCAAGGATGGCTTGTGGATCATAAAGCTTAAATCAGCGGATGACGTTTCTACTCCACATCTGAAGTCATTGGCGGTATGCAATTAGGCGCCATATTCACATGCAAAGACATTCTTTTGGCTGGGCGGGACGAAATGGTAATATCCGACGAAATGGAAAAAGAATACCGGGTCTGGGGAGTCAGAATCTTGGATCTGGATGGGCCGGACAAACACGCGGCTGTATGCACACCAACCACGGTGTCTCCCTGGAGATGTCTTGATGTCATTCAAATATATGTTTTGCTTGATGCAATCTAGCACACAGTCAGAGTATCAAAGGGATTTCAATCAACTTCAAGTGATGTGGGGATGCATATAAGTCTTCTATATTCACCGATTTCGATCCGGCGTTTCCTGGCCGCTTTATACTCCAGCGGTCGAAGCATGTCTGGATGCTTGCGTATTCGGTGCCGAAGATCAGTCACGTGATACAGAGATACGTCTTGAGTTTCAGAATGCGTTTTTCTCCTTACAGAAGAGAATGAAACAATGCAATTTTCGAGCCAATCAGGAAAGGACAATTCAATGGAGCAGCAATAAGTTTGAATGCTACACGTGCATCAAGCAAAGTTTTACTGGTCTGACAGCGCTGGGAATCAGTCATGGTATGAAACACTGCTCGGATAGAATTCGCCGATAAGGACTAGGGGTCTTTTTTCTTTCTGAGTACTGGCCCTCCCAGCATGGTGGGACACCCAGGCGAAAAAACATGCCTGCCATTTTGAAACAATCCCTCATAGTAATAGTTGACGCCTTTTGTATAGAGCTTCATGAGCAGACGCGCTAGGGCGACATCGAGTCAAGTTGGAGCTGGAGACAGAGCTATGTACAGGCACACGCACATGACACACGGACGTACTGTGTCTATGGCATATTCTCGCACTTCCGCGGGAATACCGGAAGTCTGGTTTATTGCAAGGAGTGCTGAAGAAGAATCAGATATCCGTACGTGAACACCAGAGAGAATAGCCACAAAACAGCGCGGAAAATGTTGTGCTGTCATGAGAATTGAGATGATTTTGGAAATCTCGTTCATACTCGGGACACAAGATCACTCCAATATCAACAACTCTCATGACGAAAGGGCTGGTCAACGTGAAAGCTGATTGTGCTCATCCACCTAGAGTAGTAGATACGCCTTCCCAGCGTGTATTCGGGATTTGGCTTTCTTGATGCAGAGGCATCTATAACCACTGAATTAAATGTTGGAATGTCTTTGCCTGTTTTGACGTGATTGGCCAAGCTGACTACACACAAGATATCATTCGTCTTCTTAGACCAATCAAAGCTTCCAACGAGTTCGCTCGTACTTTCTTTTGTGTCAGAAAAGACTGTGTATTGTTCTGCAGTGCCAATCCAAACCCAAAATATTCCCCAAATCTTGGATATTCATCATCGCTTCTTTCACACCCCGCTGTTTCGAATAGGGGCATCTTGAACAAGGAGAAGAGGGTGGCCCCTGACTGTGGTTTAGGGAGCTATGATTTGCAGACCCCGGCGTATATCGGAGCCGGCCAGACAACACTGCCTTATCAACCTGAAGATTCTTTTTTTGACATGCTCCTGCCAAATAACCAGTTGCTGGGTTTTCAAACGACGAGCTATTTGCGTAGGTCCCTAGTTAGGGCACATGGCCTCATGCAATACACCAGGTACTAAAGACTATTGGAATGTGAGGAGTCCTTACCTCATGTCTTACGAGTGTATACAGAGGAGTGGGGGGGGGGTATGGACTTGAGCACATATTGTCCCGCTTCAGAACAATCCGCCATATAGGATAGGCTTCGAAGGCCCGCGTAATCTCACCATGTCCGCCATATAGAGTAGGCTTTGAAGGGCCCGTAATCTCAGCATTTTGAACCCCCTGTTGTTGAAACAAAACAAGCCAGGATATCCGCATCAAGTGTCTTTCAGGATAGTGTGTTTCACAAAACGCCCCATTTATCTCTTGTCTCAAGGCTCCCGGGATTTACTGGACTCGAACTATTGATATCGTTCGGAGTCAGAATGCCCAGAAAAAAGCTGTCATATTGGCGACATGTGTCTCAAAAATCCTTGCTCTTGAGGAGACGCTCGGCGATGAGAGACCTCGACTAGCTTTTGTTTTTGGAACAACGATGAGGGGAATACGAAGTGAAGCCGGGTTAAATCCGTGTGCAAGTTCTACGACAGCTGATAAGGACTGCCCCACAAAAAGCGACAACGGGAGCTCCTCAATGGCCCTATATGCACAAAAAGTTTCTTTTGATATCATCTTTTCGCTTCTTTGCGATTTTCCGTCCAATCGCAGAACGGACAGAGACACTCGCCGGGCTATCATGCGGAAGTAGTGCATTGGGCACGGCGGGAGTACACGCCCAGCTGTGCAAGCAGAAATCTCGTAATTCTTTCTGGGGCTACCGCCGGGTCTTATGCATATAGCAAGCATAAAACAATAATTGAGAGCCAGATGCAGTGAGCGTTGTGAGGCTTTATTCAGCACAAGGTTCATTCCGAAATACCTTGTGCTGATAGCGACACCCGATTCTTGAGCGGTGGACAATGCCCCAGAATCACCTGATATGAGAGCAAACTCACTGGTGCCTGAATTTGAAATCCACATCCACCACTTGTTTTCGAATGGCTGCTTCACCGTTGTCCCGGATATTGACCGGAAAAGCACCCTCCACGTTTTATTCACGCAGCTGCACTGTACGCACCTGCACATATTCAAGAACCCTTGCATTGCATGTTGATGCAAGTATGTTTGCGGGGCTGAACAATTTCGATTTCACCCTGGGTCGCCACTTAGACAGAAGCACGACAAGACACATTTAAGTAGAGAATGCCCCGCTCATTGGCGAGTCACTATTATTAATTCGGAAAGTTCTCAAGGAGATACCACAGCCCGCCATGACTGTTTCAATGACCTCTTCGGTGCACTCGGAGATAATAAGGAACCATAACAAAAATGCTGTCAAGCCTCCATCGTTGAGCGCAAGATCTATCAAGAAGTATCTTTCCACTAGATTCTCGACGCTTTTCGTATCCAAAGAAGAAAGGGCTCAATACACATGGAGCCAGATGCTCAATCCGTTTAAAGATTTGAAACACATGACTTGGAGAAATTGGAATTTCTTCTTCATGGGGTTTGCAGCTTGGACATGGGACTCTTTCGATTTCTTTGCAGTTTCTTTGAACGCCAGCAGTATGGCAGAATCATTTGATAAAAGCATCAAGGATATCACGTGGGGTATCACTTTGGTGTTGATGTTGAGATCTGTGGGTGCATTGATATTCGGATACTGGGGTGATCGATACGGCAGAAAGTGGCCTTATATTATCAACTTGAGTTTGTTGGTCGTTCTCCAAATCGGAACTGGGTTTGTGCAGACATATGAACAGTTCTTGGGAGTGCGTGCAATTTTCGGTATTGCCATGGGCGGAGTTTACGGATTCTCGTTGGCCACGTCCTTGGACGATTCCCCGGCTGAATGTAGAGGTGTGTTATCTGGTATATTCCAGGAGGGTTACGCCTTTGGATATCTTTTGGCAGTGATTTTCAATCGTGCCATCACCGACAACTCGCCACATGGCTGGAGAGCTATTTTCTGGTTCGCAGCAGGCCCGCCAGTTTTATTCATTGCATGGAGATTGTGGCTCCCAGAGACGGACACATACCGTCGCCAAAGAGCCGACGCAGATGCCAAGAGACAGCTCAACTCTTATCTCAAATGGTACCAGCTCAGCGAAGACACGAAACAGATCTTCAGAACTTACTGGCTCACCATGATATATTGCGTGTTGTTGATGGCTGGTTTCAACTTTATGTCCCATGGATCGCAGGACTTGTACCCCACACTTCTTACTAAGCAACTTGAGTTTGGTAATGACAGATCGACAGTTACAAATGCCGTTGCCAACTTAGGAGCTATTTTCGGTGGAACTATTTGTGGGCATGCATCGACATTTATTGGAAGACGTTTGACGATCATGTGCGCTGTTGTTTTGGGAGGAGCAATGATCTATCCATGGGCTTACTTAGAGAGCTCTGCCATCAACGCAGGCGCTTTTTTCATGCAAGCAGGCGTGCAAGGAGCATGGGGTGTGATCCCGGTCCACTTATCGGAGCTTTCGCCACCAGCTTACCGATCCTTGGTTGTGGGTTTGTCCTACCAATTGGGTAACTTGGTTTCGTCTGCATCCTCGACTATTGAGTCGACAATTGGAGAAAGTTTTCCCATCATCACTGCGTCCGGTGAAGCTGCCTACGACTACTCCAAGGTGATGAGTATCTTTATTGGATGTGTTTTTGGATATGTCATGATCATGACGTTCATTGGACCCGAGAACAGGGGTGCGGACTTTGAGGTCGACAGAGACACGATCTATGAAGACGATGACCGCCAGAATGAAGAGGACGTCGAGGTCGAGTCTATAAAGGCCGAAGAGAAGTTTGTAGAGCGTGTTTAAAGACTTAGCTGCCATGATGTATGATTTAGTGTTTGGGATAACGATATTTATGAGTGAGGCTATATTGATCCTGAGCATTTTGATCAAGTAGTGCGTGTTTTGCTCGAAAATTCCAGGATATCGTACAGGAAACGCCATTTGGAGCGAAGTGACGAATCGTCCGCCGACCTCTAGCTTTGCGGATCTTGGGTGCAAAGGAGGGGGTATGGCTCATGAGATAAGTTAAGTTGTACATGCAAATGTGATAATACCCACAATTCGGGAATTGCAAGAAGTAATCATGGAACGGAAAGTACTATCATGCAATGAGTTGAATGCAAGAAAGCATCCAACCCTGTTTATTTTCCAACCCCGATTCCGTTTTCGTATTCACGATATCTATAGAAACCGGTGTTTGAAAGTGGTGAGAAATTCCATTCTGAAGACTGATGGAAGAACAAAAAACCGGATATCATGTGGAATTTCACACGGCGTAATGAGTCAGAGGACCATCCCATCGAGTCATTTGATGGACGCAATAATTCTATATATCGGCGCGGTTCGAAATCGGGAATTTGTATTCCAGCGAAATAATGCCGACTGTCTAGTCCAAAATGGATCCGGCATACAACTTCAACAGGTGCCGGCTCGATTTTTGGGTGCAAAGAATCGCGACTGCACCCTGACGCCAAGTCGAAAACAGAGGAATAGAAGTATAAATATCCTGCGATTTCCTTTGGCCGTGTCGTTTGTATTTACGCCATAGTGATTTTGTCGAATCAACACTTTGGAACACTGGTGCTCACTGATATAGCCGGTTCACCTTTCGGCCCATCGCACTTTTGGTTCACGTTCAATCGAGAAGTAATTTGCCGCCAGCTTCTCGACACTTTCGTCTCCTGAACCAAATGGTTAATTTGGAGACTCGAAACACACGAGTCGGAGAAATCGGGAGTTCCTCTTCACGGGGTTTGGAGCATGGACACGGGGCTCTGGTTCCTTTGCTGTTTCTTTGAAAGCCAGCAGTGTGGCAGAATCACTTGACGAAAGTGTCAATCGCAAGGGATGTCAAGGATATCACATGGGCACTTGAGATCTGTGGGTGCACTGTTTTCCAGGTTCCATTTATCTGAGCTTTCGCCTCCAAGTCTTTTATTCATTCGGTGAGTTTTGGATATGTCTTTTTTGCCACGCTTCTAGGGCCAGAAAAGCGGAGTGCCAGCTTGGAGACAGATGGTATTTTGGTCCATGAGGGGGGAATATCAACAGGTTTCGTGTACGAATCGGGAGTTTCAAAACGCGAGGCTTTCTATCTGGAAACCTTTTCCAGCTTGTCGCAACAACCCTGGGGATATGGACCTACATGGTGAGACAACATCATCAAGTGTTTGTCTCTCAACATGGCGTTGCCATGCTTCTCCAAGAAGACTCGTCCACGTTTGTTGGGCGTGACGGCGAAACCGCGCCAGAAAAAAGAGTGACTTTATTGTTTATGATGATATATGGCTTTTTATTTTTGGTCCGTGGACTGTCAGTGTCACGAGAAGATTTGCCAATAAAGACAAAGCACTCGTCAAAGTCTATTGTGTCAGCCCCGCAAGTAATTGAGCAACCTGCACAAATTAGTTGGGCGGTCTTCCTAAAAAGTCAAAGAGATCAAGCTCTTCATCTTCGCCCACAGAGTCGTTTGTCTGGACAGACTTTCTCGGTGCCTGCTTCATTGCCTTTTGAAGTCCTTTAACAAACGCCCCATCCTCTGGTATAGGACTCTGGCCATCAAACACTGAGACACGACGGGAGCGAGCCGACTTGTTTGAAATCGAGGCCACGCTCCGCCGCCCTTCTTTTCCTGATATATTGGCAGAACTCAATGACTGTTTTCTGCTATCTTCTTGAAGGCTAAGGGAGTACCTGTTAAGATTTTGTGCGAATTCGAGATCACCGCCTTCTAGCAAGTTAGAAAAATCATGTTTGGCCCGCAAACCTTCAATTTCTCCTTGATCATGATCATTGCTGGAGAATTCCTTAGCTTTGTTTCCGGCTTCACGCAACATCTGAATTCTTCGTTTGAAATGTTTCGCTTGAAACCGGGAAATATTTTCCTCGCTGGGAAGTTCCATGAGTGGAAGGCGACATATGGACATGATTCGCCTCCAACGCGAATATTGGTTCAAGTCCACATTCATGGTGAGTACCAAAGAGCCTCTCGTGAATCGAGCGGAAGTGGTGATGGACTCAGAGTCTGCCATACTGGCACCAGGAGCCAACACAAGATCGAGTTTGCTTTCGTTTTCTTTCTTGAAATTCCTCATGATTGTGTACTTCCATGGTTGTTCCCTATAGACAAAGACTAGGGAGTTAACCACGCCCATGAACGGCTGGACGAACGAACTGACATAATTGAGCCAGACAACTGGACCATGCGTCTCTTCGTAGTCGAACTGGGTGCAGTACAAAATGAAGGGAAAGAGCCAAATCGAAATGTAAGCAAGTGGGTAAATGAAGATCGACTTCATTTGTTTCTCGATGACTTTCTGGCGCTTTTGGAAGTTTTCAAGGTTTGCAGCGTGAAATGCCGACTCGCCGAAGTTGTTTTCCAAGTCCAAGGGCCCACCGGGGGATTCCTCTTTACGCTCATCGTTGGAGCTCTCAAGGTTTGAATTCGAGTCCGTGGCCGACGAATTAACACCGCGTTCATGCTCACGGGAGCCGGTGGCCATGAATCGCGGAAAGAAAAAAATGCGCACGTCCTTAAGAAAGAAGATGAACGCAGAAAAAAAAGAAGGTTTAGAGTCGCCAACTGCGTTTTGGGTGTTTGCGAGCCTTTGATGATGCATGGTGGTGAACGCGCCTTTCAATAAGCGGAATTCCCGGATCACGTGGAAATATATGAGCATGTACACTGTGATGATCACAATGACAACGATGTATCGGGGCACCCAGCTCAAAGCGGCCCTATACCAGTAGGGCTGTTGGGGCAAGTAGCACCAGCATACAAACGAGTCGTAGCCCGCGCCGATAAAGGGGAAACTGGCCATGGCAAGTGGAATGACAAACGAGAACCCGTATATGCAATACCGGTACCTGTAGAGGCCGCCTTCTGCGTGGCTCGAGCCTTTGATTTTGACCGTCAAGCCGGGTTTGAATATGAGCAAGAATGTGTGGATGGCAAACGCTAAGATGGCCAAGTCTGCGCCTTCGATTGCCGTGGCGGTGAGAAACCCCACGGCCTGGCAGAACAGCTTACTGGCGTACACCGAAGAATTTGTTAGGACCAGCACTGGGAACACGAGGAGAATGGTGGCCTTCAAGAGGTCGAAAAAGATCAAAAACGCAATCAATTGGTGGCGGAAAACCAAGCGCTTGGGGTCAATCGCCTGGAAGGAATAAGTTGCCAGCAAGCAGAATGCAATCAGCATCACTGACGCCGTGACTGCTAGAGATCTTTGCACGTAGTTTTGTTCATCCGTGAAGAGCACCAGCTGGTCGCCCTCGGTGCGCTCGTATAGACTATGTAGCCGGAAAGTATGCGCCGTGTCCAACCACAGAAACAACGGCGCCATTATTATGTGGCGTGGTTTTTGTGTCTGTTGGTTTTGGGTTTTGGTATTTTTGTGTCTGTTGGTTGTGGGTTTTTTGATGGTTGTGGGTTTTTTGATGGTTGTGGGTTTTTTGATGGTTGTGGGTTTTTGTGGATAGATGATTTTCTCGTGCTGCGTTGTCGCTGAGATGCACTTGTCGTCTTTAGTATGGCTCAGCAACGGCGCCGTGCGTATAGAGGACGGGGCGAAAAAAGAGAGCACTGGGCGGAGCCGAGAAAACGCGACACGTGACCGGCAACACTGCCGCTTGCGGGAAAAGATCGGTCCTTTGCCGCTGGCAGGCCAAATATGGTCACGGAAATGATTTGTCAGGCACCAGCCGCCGGCTTCAGATTGGGTTGGAAGGTCTTCGTTCCTGGCGTGGCGCAGAGGGAAATTCGGGTGCGCGTGCTAATAACCAGGGCAATACTCGATACGGGCGCTTTTTTTCCGGCTTCCAAACGGTCCTGACAATCCCAAAGATATAGGCCAGATGCAAACAAGAAATCAACAGGAAACCAGCCAGAAATACAGAGAAGAACGGGGCGCTGCCCACGTGCGGGGAAATCTAGATTTTGATCAGGCTCTTGGTTGTTTCTATTTTTTGTTGCTTATCGGCGGAATCGCCGCATGGAGTGCCATACTATGGAGGAGCGCGCCGGGCCAGTGACGGCTTCTCCAACAGTCATGCCAATATGACAAGGGGAATCAGGCGGCAAAAAGAGGGGCAGACAAGCACGACTATTCGAGGATCTGATGGGCGATCCGCAGAGTTTCTGATTTGTGTTTTGATTTGTGTTTTGATTTGTGTTTTGATTTGTGTTTTGATTTGTGTTTTTGGTGTTAGTGGTTGTCAGTCGCCAGGTTTGCCTGGTTGGCGTGTATTTATCTTGGGGTGTTTTGGGGCCAGGCTGGTTTTGACGGCCCAGGGGGCCAGAATCCCGGTTCGCGCACGACCGACCAAGGAAGGTGGGGTGCAAGGCCCAGACTGCCAGGGGGCAACTAGTGGCATTTCCAGGGGGCACTTGTGTCGAGACAGTCTTCTTTGCTTGCCGCCGGCGCCAACGTGTGTTGGCTTGGATTCCACTTCGGCATTTGAGCTAGCCACGACCGACTGCCCCGGCTGCAAATGAAGAAGAATCTCGTGTGTGATGGAATGGGAGCCATTGACGTGCAAATCGTGCCTAAACAGGGGATTCCAGCGTGTCTCTGGTACCGCCAAGGCCCAGGCCCCAGGCTAAGAGTATGCACTGACTTGATGCTGGTCGACACAGCACCACCGGTCGGCTACGTGGCAGGATCCTAAGGATCAAAAGTGCAAGCGATTGAAGAATAAAAATCAGTTTCGGGCCCCGCAGGTCTGCGGGCTATCCAAGAAATGAAAGATAAATACAGTTGTGTCCAGAGCTATCTAGTGAGTCTGGAGCAGAGCATCGAACCGGAAGAGGAGCGACAACTAACGCCTCCCCAAAAATGTCTTTGAGATCGGGCACCATCCAGGTCTACTCTAGCGCATTTCACTGCCGAAGATAACCACACAGATTCTCTCATAGAGGTTCTGCTTGATTTGCCCCTCGGCGTTGAGTTTATGCTTGGCCTCGAGCTCTGCATAAAAGAGCTCCTCGTGCTCCTCAACTTCCCTGAGCCCCGTCACCAAGTCGACCTCTTCGGGTTTCTTCCACTTGGTCCGTGCGATCACCTTGTAGCCGACGAACAACGCCACGTCGATGAAAATCATCAAGTACGAGAAGAGGAACGACGACACACTCCAGTTGCCTGGGAGGAAAATCGTGTAGGTGCCCACGAAAATCATGATGAACGTCAGCAGACCGCCTATAATGGCAAGCCAGGGCTGGAACCACCCCACAAACGGAAGCGTCTGGCGGTCGATGCCCTGCGCCTTCATGGCGCGATAGAAGAACACATACACAAAGCACAAGATGGTGAAGTTGATCAACTGGCACGAGGTGATTAAGTTGATGATCCAGTCGAGCACCTTGGACGTGCTTTCGCCCAACTGCAAGAACGAAATAAGCGCCCAGGCCAACGAGCACAACACGCAGTACATCGGAATGCCGGTTTTCGTGGTGGCCGTGAGAAACTTGGGCGCGTATCCGTCAAGAGCAAACCCATACAAGGTTCTTGACGAGCAGTACGTGTAGGAGTTTCCTGCCGAAAACGCCGCAGTCACCAACAAGATGTTGACAATGTCGGGCAACACAGCAATTCCCATGTTCTGCATGGCAATCACGTACGGCGAGCCGCCGGCACCGGGGGACGTGGTGCCCAAGGTCTCCAACAAAATCGGGTCATTGTACGGCACAAGAATGCCCACGCAAAGGGCTCCGCCCACGAAAAAAATCGTCAACCGGATAAACACCTGCTTGTACGCTGAAGGCAAGGTTTTGCGTGGATTGATCGTCTCGCTGGCCACCAAAGATATGTACTCAGGCCCGGCAAACGTGAACGTGGCCCGGATGAGGCACTGCAAGAAGCCCTGGAACCGGCCCAAGGCCCCCTCGCTATAGTACACGTACATCACGCCAGGGTCCACCCAGTAGCGGAAGCCAAACGGATCATGTTGCGGGTTTCCGCCCACCATGGTGATGAAGGTGAAGAGAATCAAGCCCGTGGCCAACACCACCTTGCCCAAACTGAGCCAAAACTCGACCTCGCCATAGATCCCGACGCCAAAGATATTGATGATAAAGTACAACACCACCTGCACGGCCAACGGGATTCCGGCGGAAAAATCGTCTCTCCAGTAGTGGATAATGGAGTTGACGGTGATGACCTCGAACGGGATCTGGGCACAGCACAAAAACCAGAAGTTCCACGCGGTCATTACCTCCAATGCGCTGTCGCAGCAGCGCCCGGCCATCCGTACGAATGGCGAGGTGATGGGCAAATACGTCACCATTTCTGCCGTGGACACGGTGATGAAAAGAATTGGGAACGACCACACCACAAACCCCAACAACAAATTTAGCGGGCCATACTGGAGCGCCTTGCCAATGGCCACAAACAACGCGGAGCCGATTGTGGCACCGATGCCCAAAAGCTGCACGTGTCTGCCTCTGAGTTTTCTCTGGAGATGGTTCGAGCTTTCTCGCGAGGACGCGGATTCGATGGACGTCACGGACGTCTGGCTCTTAGAGTCCGATTCCTTGCCGGGGGTTTCGGAGACAGACTTCTGCACATGCTCGGATTTCGGGATATGCGGCACGAAGTTGTCGTGCAAAAACCTCGATACTCCCATGGCTTTTGGTGATAAGTGAAGGAAAAGATGCGTGGGTGCAAAAGTTTTTTGCGGAGCGGCTCGGGAAAAAACTGGGGGATGCCGGGGCGCATGCGCATGTCCGAGACCATGTAATTGGGACCGAGGCATTGCGACTTATGAAGAACGACACGGCCGAAGCCGCCAATCCCGAGTTTTCAGCGCATTCGGAGGCAAGCTCAATGTGATACCACACGTGGTTGCCGGACCCGTTTCCCTTTCGGCTGTTGACAGAAGCACGTTGCTTTTTATATTGTTTGGCCCCGCCCAGAAGTTCTTATCACAGTTAGGCACATGAGGCCTACATACAGTACTATACACTGTACACAGTCTCTGCAAAGCCGCTTTGGAAGCAGAGCTAGAAAAAGCCATCGGCACATCCCTAAGATGAAGAGAGCCCGACTGATCTCGGAAGCCCAATTGAAAGAATCGGCTCTTTTGATGAACTTGCGCCAGATTGGAGGACCCGAACATGAGTCATGAAAATCGCTTAGCATATCAGTGTTTGCAGATCCAGGCGCAAAATCCGAGGATGTGGTGAAGGCTCGGATTTCATGACTCTAATGGACTCAGACAAAGATTAGGCTTGAAGATGGTTTTCTTGAGGAGACGAGGATACGGATCAGACTGGTCCGCTAATTTCATCCGTTGCATCACCACAGTCTCACGTGACTCTACAGCATCCCTGCGCGTCATCTGCAGGTAATCGCCGCTTTCCGTGCGTGGCCCCACATGCCGATACTTGCGTTCATGCCGGGGTTCTCGTATATTGTCCGGTGCGTCGCAGAGACATAGGGACCCTATCAAAATACCTATCAAGCAGCAGCTCGAGATACTCTGAACCCATGCAAAAATATACGGGAAACTATGAAGAATATTCACTACTGACATCCGGAATAGGCACTCCTTGCCTCGGCCCATTCAGCCTATATGAACGGCAGTTGCAATTTGCGACTTGCATGAATATCCAAATGAACAATCATAACGCTTGCATCTTGTCAGCAACCAAATGTCCTCACTCAACATGAAGTGCTGGCTTGAACTCACAAGCTACTGCTGCCTTTGACTAGAAAGTTGAAAGACTCATCTCACGCAAGGCGTATAGTCGTTGGGAGACAGGATACAGTCATTCTAGAATACATCGATACAATGATTCTACAATACATCTATGGAATCCGCAGGTTGGATCCAGTGTTCAGATGAATATATTCACTGTTTAGCGCTGATTTTTCCATGTAAGTTTCTTGTGGGATTCCATTAGAGGGAAATCTCTGTCTATCAACCTGATTTCATGCCCTATTGCAAGACCTCTAGAACCTTGCCAGAAGAAAGAATAGAGCTCAATGATAAGCATGAAACGGTCTCAAGAAGTAGATCCGGCGCAGCACAACTAGATTGCTTGTTGAAATATGATTCAAGGTTTTCAAGACCGCATTTAAGCATGCTAAAATTATTTGCTAGGTCTGGATCGCAAAAATCAAACCATCGAACGCTCACTACCTGGACGCCTTCTCGCCAACCAGGACACGACTATTGGTGGATTTTAGGGAGCAGACTGAAGGAGGCTGGCTCGACTTCAATAAAAGATGGACATTTCAAGCGAAGCTTTCATATACGAGATGTTCCGGAAGCCTGCAAAGAACGTATACCCAAAGGAAGAAAAAATACGTGTCCTAGTCTAAGGCATGAAAGAAGAAAAAGCTTCTGCTCTTCTCAGGTTCTGAGCCCATTTCTGATAGCGTGTAGTATATCATGTCAGCCCGAAAGGTGTCATCTTCTGCGACGAGTTCAGGTGCATCCCAGAATATTCTGTTTTCATAGAATCCATACAATTGTAGAAGTTTCATGCTCTGGTCCATCTTTACATTCTTTGTGGTGGCCCTGGTTTTAAAGTGAAGGAGGCGCTGAGTTTACGTGGCCACCAGAATAGATGAGTCCGTGGGAATCAACACCGAATATTCAACTTACAAACCAGAGAGGAATTCACTGTGACACGCACAAGCGCCTAGGCAATACGCAAAACCAGACTTTTTTCAGCGATTTCTCCAGCCACAGGAAATAGACAGTCCCTTGCTGTAATGTGATCAAGAAACATCTGCCACCACACTGCAAAGGCATTGGGCGAATAATCGCACTGGCCCATTTCTGCTGGCTCAAAAAGGATGAGGGGGTGATAATCCCGGCTAGCAAACTGCATGCTAGACGCCACGAAGACACCGCTTTATCTCGCTCTCCGTAAAAAAACTTCCGTCCACTGAATGATGGGACGCACAGCGCGCTCACTGCAGCAACGGCGCATACAAGACCTGCGTGACGTACTTATGCTTATAGCGGACCACGGAGGCGACGGCCAAGGTGTTGTGTTTAATGCTGGTGGTGGCCAAGTGGTTGAGTACGACGTGGTTCGGGATTGGCAACGCGCCAGAGTTGTTGTGGCGGTCCATGGAGTTGAAGTTGTTCAAGATCACATGGTCGAGTTGCGGTGGCAACTGGGGCGGATGGAGCCATGCCTGCTGCCCGTTCTGCGCCTTGGACTGCTCGTCCACGGCCATGTAGTACTGCTCCATGACCTTGGGCTCGACGAAAATGGGCGGGATGTCACTGATGTAGTTGTACAGGCGGCCGCCCGTGGCATCTGGGTCCTCGTCGTAATAGCGCAGATATCCGTTGCCCATGTCGTCCTCATCGCTGATGAACTTGAAGATCAGGTCTGAGCGCGGGCGGCCGGCCAACGCACGCTGCCGCAGGCCCTGCCGCTGCTGCTGCGCAGCCTGCTCGAGCGCCTGCTTCTGCTCCTCAAGGCTGCGCTGCTGGCGTATGTGCATTTGCACGTGCTCGGGTGTGACTTCTACGTAGTTGACGAAGTTGCCCATTTGGTCCGTCGCCGTGGGCAAGAAGTCCGAGAACCGCAACTCGTTGTCGATGACAAAACGGAAGCGGTGTGTGCCTACAGGCAACCCGAGCGTGACCACGTGTGTGCCGTCAGGTTGTTTTTGCAACCCGATCATCTTTCTCCAGCCCGTGAACGAGCCGGTCACGTACACCTTTTCGCCGCCTTGCAGCCACGTGATGTCCACCGGCACCGTGGCACTTTCGTCGGGCGCAGACCCCGGCAGCTCCGGGCGCGCCGGCAGTGTTTGTGGCGCTTTGGGCTCGGCAATAGAGGCGGCAATGCCGGCGGATTGGGCGGGGTCTGCAGGGCGGTCGGGATTCGTGTTTTCAGGCCCGCCGTCGTCAGTGAGAATGAGCGTGGACTTCCGCCGGGCCGGCGCTGGCACGGTCGCCTCGGAGCTGATGCTGTCGAG
Source organism: Metschnikowia australis (assembly GCA_019285895.1). Taxonomy (NCBI): domain Eukaryota; kingdom Fungi; phylum Ascomycota; class Pichiomycetes; order Serinales; family Metschnikowiaceae; genus Metschnikowia; species Metschnikowia australis. The sequence goes on from JAGSXI010000004.1 coordinate 227,057, forward strand.
GGCGTTGGAGACGTCCAACATGGAGATGTCGTTTTGATCCGACATCAAAAAGGCAGAGGGCGAGACGCGGCGAGGCCAGGGGTGTTTCGGGCGTTTTTGGTACCGGTGTGATCGGCGAGAGCTCAGCAGTGTGATGGTGGCAAGCAGAGCACGAGAGAGGGGACAGGGCGGGAGCTGGTGTGGGGAGAGAGCTTTTGTTGGCGGTGTTTCTCAAGCGCCGAGGGGAGAAGACAAACAGCTCCGGGAGGCACGGGTGCACACCAGAGCGTTTCCCGTGATCACGTGCAGGCATACATGGATTGGGTTTCTGGTGGGTCTGGGCTGGATTTGGATTGGAGATGTCTTGGGCATAGGATAATTTGATATTGTTTTTTGATACCGAGGCACTCTGATGACCTACATAGTTTGAGCCCGTCTTCTAAAAAGCCGGGAGTTTCCACCAATACGTGTTTTTGGGGCCGTCTTTTAGAAAGTCTCTTGAACAACACCTCTCTTTAAATCCACTTACGTGGGGCCGTCTCTTAGATAGCCCCGTGGTCGGATAGCTTGTCTATATTCTGCCGCTCTAGCACCGAGCCGCCGCTAGGCTCGAAGTAGATCATGTGTAATTTCCAAACTGGGGATTATCACTTTGTTCCATGTATGTGCTTTATTGGTCCGTGGTATTTGCACCCGGCTCGATGACGCCAAGTGATGATACCAGCCCGCAAATACCAGTATCTGCTTTTTCAGAGTCAGAAAAGTCCGTTTGGCCATTACTGCAAGCTGCACCCTGAAAATCCTCAATGGAGCCTTGGAGTACGCGTACATTCTTTAACACCCCAAGATCAGAACCTCCTTTTTCTTCTTGGTGGTCTTTCCCAAGTAGTCGTATGAGGACTTCCACACGAGCAAGATGATCAAAGGCAAAGTTCAAAAAATCCTTGATTAAGCGCGTGATCTCCAAGGTGGCATACACGGGACGATTTTCTAGTCTCTAATAGCTGGTGTGTTTTCAGGCCTTCTTGACAAGACGGACGGGTTACGGAATCGTGTTTTTTCCCCGCCCAATCGAACCATCAAAGATGTGAAACTTTCGGATGCATCATGAGTTTTATGTTTATCAGCCCTAGGCATCTCCGCACAAAGCTCACAGCTAGGATTAGCACAGATGGTTGCATCGAGAATCAGAATTCCAGCTGAAACTTCGGAACCGCGCACGTGACCGCACCTGAAACCATACCATGCTCGATTAGGAGCCCCTAATAGAAGCAGGCCGGGCCATCGATCTAGAACGGGAGGGGGTAAAATACGAATCTGGCTGCTAATACCTCTGCAGAACTCTATCCTTATTTCAAGAAAACCCCGCACTTATGCTCATGTAATGACTGACGGCTGCATCCGCTCCATCCCAGATACCATTTTCGGAATCAACTGCTGTAGAAGCCGCCCAAGCCCAAGTGCTTCTCGAAATGCAGCCCTGCTAGTGCTGATGGCTCGGCGCATATTGAAACCGCTTGTGCGTTTTGAGTAGATTTTTTCTGCGAAAGGCGCATTAATCAACTCATCGACTATGTGCGCCGGTGAGACCACCCACCTTTCGCCATTGCGGCTGCCAAAAAGGGCAGGTGATTTAAACGCATCTCACGCACATTTTGCACCCACGAAGGATCTCGTCAAAATATAAAAGAACTCCCTTTTGTTTGGCGAAATATGCTGTTTGGCCATCCAAAATGATCCCTGATATCGACCCGGCTGAAGTGCTTCTCAATTACACCGTGATAGATACTGTTTTGGCAGTCTCTTTTGGCCAGCTAGACAGCTCACTTCGAGACAGTATTCGGATGGCGCTTGCCCAAGGCCTCGCCATCGGCGCTGGCGCCTTGCTCTTGCTTGTATCGTGGCTCGTCATGGTCAACAAGAAAACGCCCATGTTTATTTTGCACCAGATCTCCTTGTTGTTGCTTATCATTCGCTCAGGGCTTTATATCGGATACCTTCTCGGCCCATTAAACTCTTTGTCGTTCACATACACGGGTCTCTTTTACAACTACTGGGATAGCTTCCATTTGACAATTGCCGTGAACACGTTTTATGTCTTGTTGATTGCATCCATTGAGTGCATCCTCGTCTATCAGATCCACGTGATCTTCAAGTCTGCAAAGGCCCGCTCGGCCGGAGTGGTGTTTCTGGTAGTGTCGGCGGCGCTTGCAGTGGTGGTGGTGGTTCTCTACATCATCAGTATCACCCACAATTTGATGAATGTGAAGGCTCAGATCACCCAAGGATATGTTTTGTACGCTGGCTGGGAAAATAACCTCCCGTTCATCATGTTTGCGGCATCCATCAACTACACATGTGTGCTCTTGATGGCCAAGTTGCTTATTGCCGTGAGAACAAGAAGAGTGTTGGGCTTGAAGCAATTTGACGCCATGCACATTTTGCTCATCATGTCCACCCAGACGTGCATCATTCCATCGGTCATGGTCATCTGGTCGTACACAGGATCCCGAAGCACCGTGTTTTTGAACTTGAGTGTGATCATTATCGTGTGCAACTTGCCGCTCAGCTCGCTCTGGGCGTCGTCTGCCAACAATTCCTCCACCCCCAGCTCGTGTCAAAACTCGTTCTTCAGCAGAACAAGCACCAACGACTCGACAGACAAGACCTTGTCTTCCATGTACAAAGTTTCAAAGACAGGTAGTCCAATCTCCGACTTTGAAAAAGGCACATTGGCGGAATCCATTTCCGAGGCAGCTGGAATGCACGGAGATGTAGATTCCATTGAGAGAATCCTCCAAGAGGTTGAGCAAGAGCAGGCGTATGAGCACTGAGAGGGTGCTTCAGGGAGGTTTTCGTAGGATATGGGCGCCAGGATCTAACAATGTTTTGTCAGGATATTGCTGCTCAGATCATTTGCGAGCGAGTTTGTTTCATTTAGCGTTACGTTCCATATGTGCCAGTCTGCACGAAATGCTCAGAAGGCTTCCTAACCGAGTTGGTGACCACGTGTCGAGGAAATTCATGTAAGAAACAGTTGCTGGCTAGGCCGCATGGCCAGAATTGTGGGGTTTGTAGCGTACTCAAAAACAATTTACCGCAGACTTCAAGTTTGAGAGCCACTCAATGGGGCCACCTTCTTGTTTCGAGTGAGCTAAAACCCCAACACGAAAGCTACATGGTAGACTGCTTGTCACGCAGTACGCCAAGCAAATCTCATGCATATTTCGTGAGATCACACACGGGAGACTTCTTTCGGTGAGATCACACGCGGGAGACCTCTTTCCGTTCGACCCCTACTGGAGAGTGTTCTTTGTCCTCCATCCGGGTTTCAGAACGGCCCTCCATCAGAATGCCAGAACGGCGGCGGGACTCACTGAAAATTCTTGAAGAACTGGCTGGAGTCTCAATGTGCAGTTGCCACTGGATACCACGGAAAGACTTGCAGCATGTGATGAAGTGGCTCGCGGAGCACCGGTTGCACGAGAGACTGGCGTATTAATGAGCCCAGGCACGTAGATATTGCATCCACAAAATTGGATGTGGCCGACTCAAACCCAACCGAAACATTCCGGATAGTAAGGTTGTTGCCTTCAGAGTGAAGGATACCTTGTTGTTAAGACTTCGGTAGACTTGTGCTGTTTAGAAAGGAAACGAAGGCGTCTTCCTTCTGCCTTTCTCTGAAGGAAACGAGCGTCTTGTCTTATAGCAGACACTCTTTCGGCACTCTTGTGAGAGGTGTTCATCAACACAAGAACGGGCATTTGATACTACTAGGATTGTCACATGGAGCGATGTTTTCCAGATACGCGCCGTGATATTGCAGCTCTTGGAGCAATTAGCTCATCTCTGTTAGAATGATGGTGCTGCTCTTCCAAATGCGTTTTTGCTAGACCGGACTCTTTTTGCAGCAGCGCTCAGGGGCCAAATTTTAAGCTGACTAGCTTTGAATGTTAGAGCTATATTCCACTGGCGCCCTCAGATCAATTTCCAAATATCTTATATAGGACACGGCTCTCCCATCTCCAGAGATGTTGAGCTGTTGGGCTGTTGAGCGATGAATCCGTTTCGAAAGCTCAAAGCAAATCGCATATTGTATCCACGTTTCTCTCAAAGGCAAGAATGCCACGATGACAGCTTGGTGAATTGATATGATATGTGCGCGAATCGGACCGATTTCGCAGCCCGATTTCGCAGCCATACTTCATTGAGCCACCGACTGCCACCATGACTTTTCCTATATAAACAGGTGCTCGCTCGTCTTTTTCCAAACTCTACCCCCTCTCGATTTTTCATGAGCACACGCTTTATCATGATTGCACAGGTGGTTTTGTGCTTCCGAATCGTCGATTGCGTTTCGGGGCTCGGCCTCTCAGGCTATTATCTTTTATGTTCTTTCTTGTCCTCTCTGGCCCGGCCAAATCTGCCGCCGTGGACTTGATCACTATTCAGATTGGAAAATAGCACTCTGCTCCTTTTGGCATTGAGCCCGAGATTCAGACTGATAGTGGAAACACTAGCGTTGATGTCATCTCCGTGCAGTGCTGCTGCCTCTACTGCCTTTCATCCTGGATGTCCAAGCGCCCTGGAAAGGGTTGCTCCTCTTTCCAACAAACTGGTAGTTTTTAGGGATTTTCCGAAGGGAAAACCGGTACGTCTTCCGTTCTTTGTTCAACTCAGACTCTAGGCTTGGCTCTCCGGCTGGTGGTTTCTTTGCGAAGCCAGTCACACTGAGACAGACAAGATCTGAAAAGCGAGGAAAACTACTACCTGGACAAGTCATCAATTTATAAGGTGCAAAATGAGAGCTGCGATGTAGAAAGCTTTGCTCTGCTGCTTGTCCTTGACCTGGAGATTGGTCTGGGATCTGGGTGTAAAGTCCGGGGCAGAAATCACAAACTTCTCGTGGGAGGACTATCACAACCATGGCCACAGTTTCTGGCACTGTTGGAGAGGAGAGTTTTGGAACCGAATCGGATTTCTGGAAAATAAGTCTCCAGAAGACTAGCAACTGTTGCCCAGCTCCCCTATCTCTGAAAACCTTTCCGAGTCTCGGTCGAGATCGATGGTGATAACTATCAGAAAACACGCCCAAGTAGATCGAAAAAGAAAGCTACGGGAAAGCTCGAGCTCTCTTCTATTGGGTTTCCTGATGAATGTCTGGGCATGCGGCTGGAAATTTACCACCCCAAAGTTTTGAAAAAGACCACCGTGATGAGCATCCATGGTGAATCTACTGGGGAGAAAGATCTGGGGTATACTCAAGAATCCACGGGGGAATAGATTCAATCCCCTCCCAGAGACGTGGGCGAGGATGCAAATTTGGTTTCAAAGCAAGTCAAAACTATCGTTGCAACGTATGATTTCCCTGTGAGTGATGCTTCCGATGCTGGGGTCCAAGGCAGAAAACGCAAAACGCCTGAACCAAGCGTTTTGTGGTGCATGGAACAGTAACTACCCTGAAACTCCGTGAATGCCCTTTGGGGTCAAAATCATCAACAACACAATTCCTACCTCATCTGAATCTTTCTCTGGTATTGGCTGAAATTGGCGATGATGAACTCACGAGTCTCTACCAAGAAGATGAAATATTCTACAGGCATAAGCCCTCATTGTTGAAGCGACAACATATCTCAAATCATGTTTGTGCTGACCCAATAAGAGCTGGATTTCCCAAAGATAATATTTATCAGAATCAAAAATCAGAAGAACCTGAAAATTCAACATCATGGTCTTGCCTACAAACTTTCTAAAGGTATAGGTGGCCACAAAATTGTGAATTTGTTTACTAAACTTCCGTCATATCTGGTGGTCAATTGCTATATAAGGCTTCAAAAGCTCGCTAATGAAATAAAACAACAAGAGACACTTATGGAAAGATCTTGGTGTTTTCCGGGTATTGGCTTATTGAGTTCCGCTCAAAGGACCTAAGGCTCCAGCACTTGGAAATAGATGGGCAAATTTGATATGCTGATTGCAAAAAAGTGGTACTTCCGGCACTCGAGTAGTTTCAAGAATCCAGGGAAGAAGCAGGATATTTTCCTTGATGATCAAAGCAAGAAAGGCATAATATCGCTGGTTCCGCTTCTTGTCGCATTCGAAGCCGCAGACCGAGAAACCATGTGAAAGGTCGGAAGAGCTCGATTCGGCCACATTTAGGTATCTGTCTCGTAGCTCAACTTAGTGACCGAGCTATTCGTCTTGATCCTTTTGCGGATTAGGATTTCTGTTCCGGCGTCGCGATAAACGTGATTGAATACTGGCAAGAAACGGTAAACTGGTTGCTTCCACTGGCAATATATGTGCCGTCAATACTGTTGTATTCAAAGAAAGAATCCAACGTAAAAGCAGTGTGCTAAGAACAGTCTCACCAGAAAGGAACGAGGGGATATTTTAGACGACCCTGCGATCAATCCAAATGGGCACTAGCCAGAAAGTCAAGGGGAATTTAGAGGCAAAGTCAGACCCCAGTTGGAAAGAATTAATGTTAACGGTCAGAGCTGGAAAGCGACAAAAACAAGTGACCTGTCTAAATTCAATCCACGACCTCAGAAAATTGGCCCAAATACCAGAAATGAGTATTCACCGTTTCAAATTTCAGGCCTCTTGCATTCGACACCCAAAACTCAAGCGTTCACCGAAATTCAGCAATATGCTGACATGGCTCGAAGGCTCATGAGCTAATACATGCGCATCCGCTTGTAGCAACGGAATATCCAGCATTTCGACTTATGCAAGGTCTTTTCATCCTCAAATTCACACAGCTTGCTTTTCAGAACAATCTGCCCGCAAAAAAAAAACCCGAATCTATCCCAGTGCCATCGATTTTTGAAAGGAGTCCTGCATGAAGAAGAGGGTCTGCACATGGCGTTTCGTTCACCAGGTCTCAGCTGACCACGCAGATCACTAAAGAAGGGAAGACATTTGTTGCTTTATTTGTGCCTGACTTTGTGGATCTGTTGTCCTGAATATCGGCACGAGATCCTCTGTAGACAGCTAGTTTCAGTGCCCAAGTTCTGGAGCACACTTCCCAAAAAGGACTGTTCGACCGACGCATATTTTTTATATACGCGGATCTAAAATCGTTGATACAGAATCCAACACAAGAATGGCGGAATCTTCCGAGGTCCCGTTTCAAATGGACGAGGACATCAACACACCGCGTGAAGACAGCCTATCGTTGCCGGGCCACAGAAACAAAGCAGGCCCCAGCACCAACGACCCAGGTCACGTGTCGCCCCTTCTAGCCGGCGGAGTCACACAGCTACGATCCCGATTGAGCCGAATCAAGATCGATGACGCCCCGGGAACAACTACAGAGGAGGAGGGGTTTACCTATGAGGAGGATGCGGAAGACAAATTCGACGCCGGCGCCGGAGATAAGCATGCACAGATGTACGCCAGCAACGAGGTGGCCGCCGGCAGCGAAACGCTAACCCCGCCCGAGAACTTCGCGCCGGTGATCAACCAGATATACCGGCTGTCGTTCCCCCAGACCCAGAACTTTGGATTCCTCAAGAAATTGCAGCTCCAGGCCGTGCTTTGCTTGATTCCCGAGGAGTACCCGCAGGCACAGCAGGACTTCTTTGAAAGGGAGGGCATCCGGCTCTTCCAGCTTGGTATGCTGGGTAACAAGGAGCCGTTTGTGAAAATCAGCAGCGAGCTCATTACCAAGGCCATACAGATCGTCATCAACCCGGAAAACCAGCCCATATTGATCCACTGCAATCGCGGCAAGCATCGCACGGGCTGTCTCGTGGGAGTGCTCCGCCGGCTTCAGGGCTGGTCACTCACCATCATTTTCGACGAGTACCGGATGTTTGCTGCGCCGAAGGAGCGCCCCATGGACCAGCAGTTTATTGAGTTGTACGATGAGAAGGAGATAGTGGACTATGCCGAAAACAACGGCTTCCTACCGATAGCGTGGCTGTGACACGTGGGAATCGCCATGTTTTTATAGACGCTTAGAATACAGAAACCCCGCTTGTTCGGGGCGTGTGTTCCAGACCTGTCACGTGAGATCTGAGCAAAATCAATAGACAGCCTGATGCCCGCGGAAAGCTGCAGCATTAAGAAGACTCAACTAGGGCGTGATCCGCAATGGCACACGCGTCTGGAAAAAGGGTCTGGACACTTCGTTCCTGCTCGGCCACCCTCCAGCATGCTCAGCGGAGCCCAAGAAGGACAGGGTCCTACTTACATTGATTCCTGTGTCGAAGGCCAGAAGAACTGCTTGCCGTATATCCCCGTGTTTCCAAGAGCCAAAATGGAAAGCGCCACGGGGCCCATGCGGCCACGCAACATGCTACGCATAGAGGGCCGGCCATTGACTATTAAATACAAGGCGGACCAGGCAAACGTGAACCCGGCGCCGTTAGTCACGTCTCCGTCATATATAATCCAGCCGCCCAACGCGTTTGCAGCGCCAAACAAAAGACATGTGCTGCGGGTCGGTTTTGTGATTGTGGCCGACGTGGAAAACAGCGACGAGCCGCCGGAAGACCCGATTTTCGACGCTATGGCTGTGGGCATCGACAAGCCTACATATAGGAGCGATGCCGAGGCCACAGCCGGCGGGATGGGCGAGTGGCCCGCAAGATCGACGTAGTTGGTGGCGGAGTTCTGAATTTCTTCCATGGCTAGAGGGGGTGAGATGGGGAAATGATGCGGGTTAACGTGCTGTGTGCGGACTATAAGGTACTAAATTGAATGATTGAAGTGTTTTTGAGTCCTGTTCAAACTAGCAATCAATGTTTAGAAGAAGTTGAGGTACCTGTTTGCCTCAAAGCCAGTTGCAAATGCACATCGATGTTAGATTGCTGCGCGGAAGCCGGCGCACATCCGTACATCACACACGAAACAGCCGACTTGCATTAGCGGCCAGGGATGTGTATTCCAGGACATACCCAATCAGGACAGAGGAACCCTGTCAGTACGATATCACAATGAACACGTGTTGTGTATTGTACACTAATTTACATAAAATACCAGATATTACCGTAAAATCCCTAAGATCTCTCACCTCTCAATCTTCTAGCCAATTGGATGTCCTTCTTTTGGATAGTGACTCTCTTGGCGTGAATGGCACACAAGTTGGTGTCTTCAAACAAAGACACCAAGTAGGCCTCGACGGACTCCTGCAAAGCACCGATGGCGGATGACTGGAATCTCAAGTCGGTCTTGAAATCCTGGGCGATTTCTCTGACCAATCTCTGGAAAGGCAACTTTCTGATCAAAAGCTCGGTGGACTTTTGGAATCTTCTGATTTCTCTCAAGGCAACGGTACCTGGCTTATATCTGTGAGGCTTCTTGACACCACCAGTAGATGGGGCCGACTTTCTAGCAGCCTTGGAGGCCAACTGCTTTCTTGGTGCTTTACCACCGGTAGACTTTCTTGCTGTTTGTTTGGTTCTAGCCATGTTTAATGATTTGAATATGGAAAAATAAAATATTGAAGCGGAAAGCCTGGGCTTATATACGGAGTGCTTGGTGTGTGCGTCTCGTGTTTGTTTTTTGCCGCGGTCGCGGTTGAAGGCCCCGAAGCGTTACTCCCATACCACGACAACAGAGAAACAGGTACAAGCCGCAGGCCACAGTATCATACCTACACGCGTGCGTGCGCGCGCGCAAGCGTCGAAAGACGGGTCTCCTCGAGTGCTTGAGACGACAGGACAGCTTTTTGCAACGAGAAAAGAAAGTGCGCGCTCGCGTGATGCGCGACATGCACGCCAGAAGCGTGCCCACTGCCGTGCTGCTATATACGCACAGTCGTGGGATTTATCAGCACTGGGAAAAGACGCTTTTAAACATCGCACCAGCACTTGAGCCTTCGTCGCGGCCGCGGTTCACGGGATTCACGATCTTGTGTTTGGTTCCCGATTTTCTCCTGCAGCTCGCTGCACAGTCTCGTCTTGTATACATCGCGTGGGTGCAAACACGAATGTCGATATAAATAACAGGCGGCCCGCCCCTCGTATCGAATTTTTTATTATCAACAACAAATAATTATTACAACATGTCCGGCAGAGGAAAAGGTGGAAAAGGTCTTGGAAAGGGTGGCGCTAAGCGTCACAGAAAAATCTTGAGAGACAACATTCAAGGAATCACAAAGCCAGCCATCAGAAGATTGGCCAGAAGAGGTGGTGTCAAGCGTATTTCCGCTTTGATCTACGAGGAGGTCAGAGGTGTCTTGAAGTCGTTCTTGGAGAACGTCATCAGAGATGCTGTCACTTACACCGAGCACGCCAAGAGAAAGACTGTGACTTCTCTTGATGTTGTGTATGCTTTGAAGAGACAAGGCAGAACCTTGTATGGTTTCGGTGGTTAAGCTGCTGTGCTTCTTTCCATCAAAACATTAGACGAGGCCGCGGTGCCGCTTTGTATTACTAGCTCCTGTTATCCAGTGTATATTAGAATTTACGATCGATTCGAAACACGAAAGAAATGTAAGTATTTGGGGGGTTTGAGACCTGTTGTCGCTGGAAGGCCTGGCGCTTTGGTTCTTTGGATGGGAGGTGTAAGAATCTGGCGTCAGTTGCTGATTTTTGGTCTTCTCTTTTGGTGTGTTTCTCTTGTTCTCTTTTGGTGGTCTCTTTTGGTGTTGTTCTCCTTGGTATCAGTGGCTCTGGAGTTGCGGCTAACATCCGATTGGCTAAATAATTATTACGGTTTCACTACGCGTGCGTGCGGGCATGCCGTAAGGCACCGAGACCCGTCCGTTACCCCATCCATGAGTGGCTCACTTGTCCTGCCCGATTCGTCCTCCTTTCTGGAGCTGCTTCATGAGCTTCCGCTCAGCTACTCTCTCCAATTTATCCAAGTTGATCGGCTCTTGTGGCTTGTAACCGTCCGACAAGACTTTGACGAAGTTCTTGAGACACACGGAGTTTCTATTTTCGAGCTCCCGGGTCAAAAGCGGGCACTCGCACCGGCAGCCCACGCCATTACGCACAGGCTCGTCGGGCCCGTCCCCAACAAAAGTCTGGTGCCATGGCAATGCGTCATCCTCATACCCATTGGATTGGTACGGAAGCTGTTTGCCTGGAGCGTTTCCGGGACAATGGCCCAACGTCGAGTGCATGTATCCAATGTCCCGAAAGTAATGCAATTGTTCGCTCGGAAGCATCATGGCCACGGCTATGGAATGCACCGGCGCGTCGCCCCATCTTTCTTTGTAAAATCCCCCCGAGCGCTCCAAGTACTTGAAGTAGTCCTGATAAGTTTGGGAGAGAAACACCTCCGTTTTGGCAATCTCGAAGTTGGTCCAGAAGTGACACAAGTTGTACTCCTCGTCGTTGTCCTTGTCCTCGAACAACTCCGGCTTTTGCGTCGCCTTCTCGAATATATTCCGGACATTCTGGAACTCCTTGATGCTCTCTAAGTCCCTGTTCGTCTTGTTTTCCTTCTCTAGCAATCGGCGGAGATTTACGTTGTCTTCAACTTGCTTGTACAAGTCCGCCCGGTCCTCCCAAGACTCGTACTGGTCGGCGTTCTTACCGCTCAATGTCGGGTACTTTTTGGCGACAATGTCCCAAGCTGACTGCACTTTGATGTTGTTTTCCTTGATAAACGCCTTCGTCACCTTGAACAAAGATGGTGCGGTGTAGTAGAGCTCCTTGATTGTGACCGTGAAGCCGTATTTCTTGTTGTTCTTCTCCATTTCGATGAACGGGTCATAGGTCAAGTCACAGAAGAACTTCACATCCGGCTCGACGCGCCAGTACCACTCACGCTTGCGCACGAGTGGATGATCGTAGAAGTGGCCGGAGTAGAACCGGCACATCTTGTGGTACGATTCCATGTTTCCGTACATGATTGTGCGGTCACCCTGGCTCTCGATCCACTCGTCGAGCTCCTCACGGTCGATGTCGGGAGGGAAATTCCAGTGCTCGGGCTGCACGAGCCCAAACTCCACCTGTGCTTTTGTGTGCTTCGTGATCTCTTGCTTGAAGTGATCGTCAAACTCGACGTCATTCAAGAAAACCCACGGGTAGTTGAACCACTGGTTGAAGTGTCTTTCCATCGACTTCATGGAACTCACCACATCGGCCACCTCGGAGTTTCGGGCTAGCATGACAAACGAGGCGTTTGCCCGCGGCGCATCTGTATCGGGTATGCGGCATCCTTCTTCGAAGGGAAAGTCTCGGGACGACGCCAAGTTTTTGCGGGACAACCTCTCTGCCTTGTCGTGGGAGAAGTCTGGAAGGTCGCCGTCATCCACGTCCTTGCTTCTCGTGGCTCGTATGGTGACGCCCATGAGCAAAAGCAAGGCGAGCAATACAAACGCCAAAACAGGTGTCCTTCGTAGCAAATGGGCGTGCTTCAGGTATTTGTGTTTCAAGAACGACAGTTGAAAAGTGGCCTGGCGTTTGATTGTGGCCCACACCAGACCATTGCGGACGCGGGGGACTTCTTCCTCGAATTCCAGGAACCCCGAGCTGGGGCTCATGCTCTCGCCTGATGTGCTTTCCATCATGTAGTGAGCGGAAGGGTGTAAATGAATGTTGTTGGCCAGCGGCTTGAAGGAAATAGAGGGAGCAGGACTTGGCTGAATGAGGCTTTGTGTCCTCTCTCCGAGATGTACTTCGCCTTACCGTTCCCTAAGTTCCGGTGATTAGGAATACAGGCAATTTCTGGGTGACGATTCTCGCGAGAAATTTTGAACGGAAAAAATACGAGCTCCCACAGCGCGCTTAGCCACGCACCGGCCAATCTAAACACAAGGAATCCTAGGCAAAAAACACCCGCTTTCGGGACCCTCGGAATCGGCGCCGCTTCAGGCCAGACTCGCGGTTTGTGTTTTCCGTGGCCGGTGGGCCTGCCCAGTTCCAGGCGGTGAAGCGGCGCCCACGTTGCTGTGCCTGCACACAGCCGCTTAATTAACAACACCATCCTAGAAATTAGAAAGAAACGGCGGGCTCGGGAGCTTCGAATCCGAGGTCGAGGATTCCCAGTCCGTGTAGAGCCAGTAGTTCGGCTTTCAATGCTGGTGTGCGGCAGCGCGAGATAAGCGCCCACAAGCCTCAAAGGGGCTTTGGCTAGATAGCGATACCAAACAGAGACATCCGGAAAAGCAAAGATAGTATTGCGGGGAGCAATTCCGATTTGGATGAGCCATCCCAAGTAAAAAGGCCGGAGCGAGTTGAACGGCTGGACCCGAACATGGTGTGTGAGTAGCGACAGACTGCAAAACAGAATCCGAAGCTCATGCCTACAACTGTCCATGAATCCTGGGAACGACGTGAAAGCTTCCAGGAGACAACGCGGCACCAACCTTTCAGGCTAGGGTGGCGCTGGATCTAAAGCCGCCAATGGCTTTTTTGAGAGCACCGCATTTGCCTCGTGGTTGGCGAAATATGGCAAGAAACAGAGCGTAGGGAAGAAATCGCTCTTTCCAAAGAGGCTGGTGTGCGCCGGGCAAGATTTCGATGGCCACCCATGCGAGAGCCCCTTCGTTCTTCGGTCTGGTGAAACACTGTCAACTTTTCAAAACGGCATGTTTTAGGAGCTCGATGACAGTGAACAATAGATCACAGCATAAGAAACGCGAGTGTTCGTGGTGCACTTGATGTTGGTAGCCACGGAGAGCGTAAACACATCGGCGTTCATAACAAGCGACTTCGGGCGCTGCAGCGTTGTCTTCTGAAGGCGCCTCGCATCGGGACATCCGTCCTTATCTTTCCATGACATCTAAAGAGCGTTTGAAATACCCATTTTAGAATGAGTATGCCTGATCGCTCGTATAACACTGCTGAACAAACACACAAGTGGTGGCACCCCGGAATCCAAGAAGTTGCGAGTTTCTGGCGTCGATCGCAGAATCAAGATCCGAAGTAAAACCACGAACCAGAATTCAGAAAGACCCATATTGCCAGACGTAGAACACGGAACCCCAGCCGCAACTCTATTCGACCTGGGGCCTGGGAGCCAGAGTCGGGAAGTAAGAAAGGGCCTAGAGGATACCCGCATTCTATCGACCCCAGCGGAACTGAAAACTCGTTCATCTTAGGCACGCAAGAGGCACATGGGACACGGATACTGGATTGATTTTTTCGGCGTCCTATAGAGCGAGAATCTCATATCCAACGCAGAGCAGCCTTCACTACTCACGTGCGCCATGCCTCAGGATGCCCACAATCGATACCCAGAGACCTCGACCCCGGGATCCAGATCACGGAGACCCGGACAGACGGGCTCCAATTTAGGGCTTTGCAGACTCGTATTTTGAAACCAATGCACCGATCCCAATTGGAATTTTGAAGGCCCACATCCGAAAATCACGGAGATCACGATCACTGCATCCCAGGGTTTCTATCTTTCAAGATCCCAGAGCCAGTATCCCAGAGCCACCCTGCAAACCCTGAGCACTCTGCCAACCCAAGCGCCCGTTTGATATATTCCAGTAACAAACAGTGACCCTGGGCACAGGGTGCAGGCTACACTCAGCAGACCCGGAATTCAGCGTTTCGGATTCCTATACTCCAGATGGGCGAGGCTCATTACCACCAAAACACTCCAGGCTTCCAATTGCCCCTGGCCCTGTGCCCCAGGCACCATGCCCATTCATATCTCTCGCTTGACTGCGTTGCGGAGCAACGTGAGGTCGTCGTTCAACTCGTCCGGCCGGAGTCCCTGAACCCCCACGAACTGGCGGTGCGCCCCGCGCGTTTGCGGGCGCCCGCCCAGCCGCTCTTGCTCCAGAAGCACGCGCAGCACGCCACCGTCAACGGGATTCATGATCAAGTGGTTTAACGTGTCGTAGTCCTTATCGCTGAGGTTGCTATCGTTACCGCTGGCACCGCCCGGCGCTGCCACACCCGTGCCATTTCCACCCGTGCTGGCGCTGGCCACGCTTCCCGTTTGCTCGTCGTTCAGGGAGTAGCGCGTTGCATAGTGGCGCCGGCGCTTGGTCAGGCCAGACGCGTAGCCCGCCGATACGTGCCCGGAGGCCGCAAGACGCGCGGAGCTCGGGTCCGAGAGCTCGTCGATCTCCGTGCCGACAAGGCGCGCTGGGTACTCACGCTTACGGCGCGGGCGGCGGTCTGTTAAAAGGGAAGCTGCGGGACCCAACGCCGCCGCCGCGGGGTACGTGCCCGGGGCAGCCCACAGACTGGCGTTGACCATGTTCAAGAGGAGCTTGTCGTCCTTGAGGCGGCGCGCTTGGTTCTGGAGCTTGTCGTAATACTTCTCCTTCAAGAGCTTGACCATCATGTCATAGTTGGTCGTGGCCGTGTGCATGGCCTCGGCGTACTCGAGCTCCGCGCGCGTGACCTGGTACTCCTCCCAGAGCCGAAGCCGCGTGAGCTCATAGTCACGGACCTGCTCCAATGCACTTTTGCGCCTCACGTACTCGCCGTGGGTGCCCTGCTGGATGGCTGCGAGCGTGGCCTGGAGGTTGTGGAGAAGCCCGCGGTAGTACGACGCGCTGCCGTCGGCAAACCCGGCCTCGAGCTTGCTGAGCCGCGTGGCAATCTGCTGCCGCCGCTTGTCTTTTTTGCTGCCGTCTGCGGTTAGTACAAAGCTGTCAAGGGGCAAAGGAGAGGGCCAGCGCGTGGGTCCAGATACCCGCCAAACAGGCCCTGTAGGCGGCTCCTGAAGCAGGGAGCACGGCTGACTGGGCTGTCTATACTGGTCTGGCGTTCCTGGCAGCCTGAGCGTGCTGGCCTTCAAGCCCAGCCATCTGGATGCTCCGCAAACTGGGTCCTGTTTGGCTGCCCGGTCTTTGGCCGACATTTGCCGACAGCCACCGTAGGGAAGCGCGAGGGAAAATACATACTTTCGCTGGAGACTCCATTACGCTTGGTATCTTCCATGTTATGGGCGCGGATTCCGTGTGTTCTGGGGAAAACAGAGTGGTTTGGGATTGCCTGGTGCATCCGAGGTGCTCTTTGATGGGAGCCGACGGGCGTGCACACGGGCCGTGCGGCGCTGTGTGCCGCACCGAGGCCTTGTATGCAGTATATTGTTTCTGGTATGCGCCCCGAATTCTCTGCCAAAAGCGCGGCCCGTCCGGTGGTGGACAATTTGCACAACTTCTATACTGATTTCAGGGTCAATTTACTGGTTTCGGGGAGTGGGTTAGATATTCCGCGGGTGTTTTTCTATGTGCAGGTATCACGGGCTGGTTTTCTTGTTTTTGTGTGGGCCGCTCGGCCATTTATAATACTCATTTATGTGAGCCCTTTATACTACTCATTCATGACTCGTTTGGGCTAGCAATATGTAATACTTATTTCTGGAAGCTGTCTTCGCCTTTCTGTATCAGCCATCTATACCAGCCATCTGTATCAGCCATCTGTATCAGCCATCTGTATCAGCCATCTATATCAGCCATTTGAATTGGCAATCTGTATTGCTCATTCCACTATCTCTATTAGCAATCTGAATTGCTCATTTTATTAGCATCCATCAACCTTTTATATCAGCCATCTTCGCCATTTGCTATCGGCCAGTATCAATACATCCAAATTCTCCCGATCGCCAGCTCGCCATGTCTGTGGCATTTCCTTTGTCGCCCATAGCTGGCCCTAGCGTTCCCTGGCTCCCATCACCTTTTTTCAGCCTAGATCCAGCTGAGATTTGAAACCCCGTTTGGGATTCTCGAATCTTGGTATGAGATATGGCAAAAACATCTCCCGCCTTCTTATACGGTACTCTGTTATAGCAGAGTACCTTGTTCTTGATCAGATTGGAGAAAGCCTTGAGGGTAAGAGAGTGTTTGAAGTGGAATTGGAATCACCTCACCGATTCCAATCTTCATATGCCGTTGTATGTGTATCCTCGTGCTGTGCTTGAAGTGCAAATACCACATCTGCTTCGTGACAGCAGATTCGATAGCCTCAAACATGGAAGAGAACTTTGCTCAATCAATTCCACAAATCGATGATATACAGTAATTAGGCGGTGTGTTCCCCTGAATCATAGTACCTCTGAACTTCGAAACCGCGTAATTTCAATGCGTAAGCAGTCACTATATTTGAAATTTGGGTCAGTCACTGGATACTCGGAGGAGCTTGAGCACGGTTGAAACACAGCATTGGATATCAGGAACTTCAGAATACTTGTTCTGGATGACAACTATGATTGCTGACACAACCGACTAGCTGGAATGTATGTCTTCTGTACTGAGACAGCAAACAAAAGCTTAAATATCGGACAATCATAGTTCATACATCTAGGTGGTATCAATCGGAGATTTTCTTTCTCGCCCAATCCAAAACAGACATTAGCATGTTGGGGAAACGCCATAGCATGTCCTCGTTGATTTCCATGCCAATCACAGCATTAATAGAATTTGCAGACAGAATTGAGGCGATTCTCCCGTCTCGCTTCATTTATGATTCAGCCAGGCCCCGCTTTCCTAAAATTCATCACTTCAACGTTTCCGACATAGAATGATGTGACCTTGCGACGGTTCACATTTAAATCCCGAAATATTTCATGCTGATCCCCTAAAGTGATTTAAGCCTCTTTTAAAACACATGTTTGCTCTCGGAGACCTCGGATTTCATCATAACGAACCCCATTACGTGCAACAGCGGCGATACTCCCGCCTGGATTGAGAACGAACCCTGTTTTTGGCCCCAGAGTCAACAGCATTGCTGGAATATCAGCCCGTCTAGATCGCATTATATAATACGTTTCCTAGGTCAATTGAATACAAGCAATCACTGACTTTTCACTATGATCAGAAAGATTTCATCGGTCTCGTCGCGCAAGATATACGTATGGTATCCGAATCCCAGTCGATGGCACTCGCTAATAAGCTGAAAAGCGTGAATTTTTGATCATCGTCTGTGAAAAAGAATAACTTCACTATTTCACCGAATGCTGAATACTTTTCCTCCTATTTTTGATGAAATGCCATATTCCCCGCGTGCTATCATATGTTTCTTAATAGGGAAATGGGCAAACATAAAGCTCAGCGTTGCTTGGGTTTGCCAGTTCCTGACTGGAGGGTTTGGTAGTCTCAGATGCTGTTTAAAAGGGGCACACTTTCGCCTATACACCAAAGTCCGATGGTTATACTTTTTGGAAGGTGTCTTGTCCCCGTCTCGTGTAGAAGAGTGATGAACAATACTTGCAGGATGCTAGTTCTACCGAGCCTGGGTGAGATTTACACGATATGTTCTTCCAAGAAAAGACACGAGTGTTGGCCAGGCCCCTCAACTCGGGAAGAACTAATCAACCAGACATGTTGACTAGGTGATTTGGGACAGCTTCGGAAGCGCATAAAAGAGAAGCCATGGGGTACATGGCAATGTGACAGGTGAGGCCTGCAAATCCAGCTTTTCGGACAACGGACTCGACATCACCAACATACAATATCAGGCGGCATATGTTGCCCCTCAATGACAGACAAACCCTCCGTCTCGATCATGGACTTTCCAAAATGGAAGAGGTCACCATTCCGCCCCAACACGTTCTCTACACAGAACCGGGATTGGTTGGCATCCAAGTTTTGAGCAGAGCTTCCCGAACACAAATTGCCTTCAGGTGCAAGCAGTAGCCCAGATGCAAAAGAACGCATCATTCAAGTTTGGCCCTACAAGCACAGTGCATTCATGTACCGGGTTTCATTCCGTGCCAAAATATGTACACTGGCCTGATGTGCTCTCTTATTCGAGTATGGCGGTTCATGTGTAGAAACCTTCGAGTGCCACAAAGAGACGTATCGCAAATTCGACAAAGAAATGCAATTGCCGTCCCTTTTATACTCAGCGGCTCCTGTCCTCGGCGGCTGTACCCCTTCAACGCTCGCGCACCAAATTCGCAGTGAGTCAAAATTCGGTCGTCAGACAGCCTCAACTATATATACCAGTGTGTACTTTGGAATCAAAGCCGGCCCCTCGATTCAATCGTTTTTTGTTTCATGAACACACATTTCTCTGGATCACACAAAGACAAAACCATCTGAGCACAGCATCGAAAGAACATTCCCACAACGTCATTTTACAGCCTTCTGCCCGCCCCCGAAAGTCTTCATCAAGATGCCGTACGACATTGACCACTTGAAGACTTTGCCTTTTGCAGACCACACGTACGCGACCACGCCCAAAGTCACCGACAAAGTTGTTTTCAAGCTCGCCGGGACGGGTGAAATCGTCACCTTAATACCCGCGCATACCCCTGATGAAATGCCCTCCGGGTTGCTTCATCTGGCTTGGAAGGAGATGAACTTTGTGATTTGCGAAGGCCGGACTTATCCCCACTACCTAGAGTTTTCATACGACGATTTCCTTGCGTATTTTTTTGAGGGTTTTGCTGCTATTTTGGTTGAGGGTAAATATGATCCAACATGGGGGAGTGAATCGCCCGACTTCTGGGACCAGAAGTACTTGGGCCACTTCTACGTCAAGCCGAACTATATCGGCCGATGCCTGCATGTGTGCAACGCTGGGTTTGTTGTGAATCATAATCGCCGGGGCTTGGGAATAGGCAAAGAACTTGGCAGCCAATACTTGAGCATTGCGCCCAAGCTAGGTTATGTGTACCTGGTGTTTAATCTTGTTTTTGAGACTAACGTTGCAAGTTACAAGATCTGGGAATCCTTGGGCTTTGAACGGATTGGGTATGTGAAGAATGTTGCGATGTTGAAAGGCGAGGACAAGTTGGTGGGTGCCTACATGTACGGAAAGGATCTCAATTGAGCCACCACTATCATCCATATAGTTTTGACACTTAAAAACATTGACAGTGCATAGTTGGAAAACACCAAGTGCCTGAAACAAGGTGTTTTTTACTTTCTAGAAGTGCCTAAAACAAGGTACATTTTTTGTTTCTGGCCGTCCCAGACCGTCTCATGGTGTTGTTGTTCAATGCCACTTCCAAAGGGCTTTGATCTTGAGGAAGAGGATATAGAAGAAAGTGGTTTCAGCGTCTAGTGACATGCTTTTGATAGGTTGCGTGTGCCACGTGCTGGTGGAATTAAGTGATTGACCCCAAATGACTTACATCACTGGTCACTTGTTTCTGATCAGCTCTTCGAAAAAAGTTTGGATTGACCCCCAGGATTTTCCAATACGCGTCTGGCCAATGGGGCTTATCTTATAAGATCTCATCTCATGTTATTGCTCAGGGCTGTTGAAGCGCTTTGTCTGGTTGCAAATACTGCCAACGACTAGTAAAAGACGTATGGTAAGCATTCGAGAATCCATAGATCATTCTAGGGCTGCCTTCTGTTCCACACACAGGAATTATATTCCGGGGAGCTATTCAGGGACACATTCCTTGTCAATTTTCAGAACCGACGCAAAGATACCAATTTGGCTCGTCTCCAGCAGCTATTTTGACTCTCTTCGCCTTCCCATGGCGTACAAGTCCAACCCTCCTTCAATAATGGCTATGCTATACGCTCTAGTCCCTTATTCAAAGAAGACGATTCATTCACTTTCTCTGGATTTTAACATGTTCCGCACATTTTCTGACAATAAAATAAAAGGCCCAGATTGTTTCAGCAGTCTTGGCAGGGTACCCAGATTGGTACGAGCGGTCTTGATGTCTTTGATAGACTTTGTGCAATGAATCTTCCGTTTTTGTGAAGGCCGGCCCAAGAGCCACCGGAGTTATCTAGACTTTGTTCAGTTGAGCGATCATAGCAGTCATCATTTGAATCATCTACTATTCTTCTCATAGGGGATCGTACCCTGCGTTTTCTGAGCGAGAGGGTTAAGGGTACAGCCGAAAGGTCCAAGAAATCTACATTCTTCGATGGCCGAGCAGTATGTGTCTTTGAAGATACCCATGGTTTCTAGTACTGGAGGAGTGATCATTCGGCCAACCAACCAAAATCGTGCACCTAATATTTCCACCTTGCACAAATTTTTCATACTGTCCGCCGAATGTTTTCAACAAAAGCCACATTGGCTTCTTGGAAATAGAGATCAAGCGTGTGGCGCATAACACGTACGAAGAGTGTTTTTTTCCTGCTTTCAATATTGAAGGACTATTTTCACCCAACAAATCAGTCAAAACTGACTCACCGACAGTCTATTCTAGATGAGCCGTTGTTTCTACACCACGCAGATTTCTTCATCTCTTTCCTAATACTGACCCATGGATATCAGTGAGTATAGCAAGTGAGCAGCTGCACTTTATAAATCCTGAGCAATTGTCTCCAGATTCAGATGTTCTGCGTTTGGGCCACAGATCACTTGGGCCATGGAGTATTGGGGCCATGAAGTAATGGGGCCATGAATTACTTGGATCACAAAAGCACACAGAATTTCCCAGTGCTGATGATTTCTGGGGGCTGGATATCATTGTCGTATTTCTCTTTGATATTGAAATTTCCATTACAGATGTTCAAATGGCCCGGAATATCTCGGCGAATAATAAAAGGCGGCTCCAACCAACCAAGCAAAACAAAAAAAAGAAAGTCTCCCTATCCTAGCCATTTCAGTGAGGTTTCCGCCAGAAATTCCAGGAAGTCGTGCAGTATAAGAGGATAACTCGAGAAGTAAATCTCGAAATAGACTTTGCTCCAGCTTTCTACCACTTTGCTAGGATCTAGTATCGCTCCAGCATTTTGAGGTATTCTCGAGAACGAATAAATCAGGCCACATCTGCGGTTCCGTGTTTGACCGAAATCTCCCAATAACACGATATTCAAACTGAGCTTGGAAAATGTCTCAGTGAGCGCTCATAGTTGGCAAGTCTGCCTAAATGCAAGATTTAAAGTATGTTCCGTTTCTGGTTTATTACTAAAATAATTTCAAAGAAAAGCCAAAATTGGATATTGCTGACAAGTACCTTTCCCAAGTCATTTGGTGAACAGTTGGCTGGTCTGAGTTAGGCAAATAACCCACCCTAAACATAGAGAGAAATGTTTTTTGCAAAAATAATATGTCTTTCGATATTTCAAGCATGAAGGTGTGGACTTTCGAAAACAAATGAGCAAAAATGGCCTCAATTGTTATTTAAGCCGCTAACTAAGTCCTGAAAATAGGTTTGCGTTCTATTACAGTGCATCTGTATCGTATTTGGATCATTCTTTTTGGATATTCTACAGAATTTACAGCTGGTTTTCACCTCTCATAATTCTCTGTTTGATTATCACATTTGTATTACTGAATCACGAACATATATGCCCAAAACCCGCAGTTCTAGATTCCGAATGAGACGATTGTTAAAATAATCCGATTGAGACGACTATTAAAATAATCACTTGCTCGTTTCCTAAGTCCCTATGTATTCTTGGTTCAGGTGTTTGTTATAAAGATCTCCAAACTGATCTCTTGATTTTTATCCTGGTAGCTCTCATCAAATTGGTTCAATTTTACGCCAAGTGCTTGGCTATTACTGCGTTTTTGACTTGGAGCAATTATATTGATTTGTTATCGCCAACTAATATAAAAAATACATACTGCTTCATCAGATAGTCTCTGGGGTATTACTTGCTACGAATCACCATAGCGGCCATGTCTTTCAGAAGCCCGCCTTGGGCGAATTGTTTCGCTTCAAGAACAATCCTCAACGCCGCAACATCAAGCTGATCTGTTTCTGGTTTTATATTTCTCTCCGAAGAAATCAAATTTCCGATCTGATTTGGATTCAATAAAGTGCGCACCTCATCCGAAACAACAACGAGTATGTCACCTGATTGAGTTTTCCACCTATAGCGTGAGCCGGGAGAGATGTCATCTTGTTCCACATTTTCTTTGACACCTCGGCACACTTGAAATGGCGATCCGTCTTCGTGTTGTTGGCTTTCTGTTCCATGGATCAATTCTTTATCTCGGTATAAACCAGCCCAAGATGCTCCCAAATTTGAAATCTGGACTTGGCGTTCATGTTCAATGATCACATTTATGGTCGAAAAGCATCCAACTACATATTCATCATGGCTTGGAAGTATATCTTCCCAAACATTGTCCCAAGCTTCTTCCACCAAATCCCAAACGTCGTGCCCAAACTCGTAATTGCTAGCAAAATTAAAACGATTCTCAATTGCTTCAGAAACATATTGGAAAAGATTTCCGGGATCTTTAATTTCCTCTTTTTCTGCTCTATTCCCGCTCACAAGACTCAAAAAGGCCTCTCTTTTGTCATCAAAAACAAAACCCCGAATCCCACCACTAGTGAGTTTATCTTCTATGTCAATATGGCCGTTATTCCTCGTGTAGGTGGCCATATTCGCTCTGTAATGCTTGAGACTGAAGACTTCCTGATGCACGTGAGCGTCGCCCATTCGTTTTTCCATCACCTGGTCGGTCGATCTCACATCCAATTGGATATCACGGCTGTCTCCGTTAGGGGACGTTTCGGGGTTGATGGTATCCGAATCCCGGACAGCCATGTGTTCTCTTTTCGATGGAATTGCTCCCGGAGATGAGCGGTGGAGCGCTTGTGCCACAAGCACAGAAAAGAAGCTGCCCAACGCTAATCCTTTGAGAGTACTGAAGATCATGGCTATTTTGTGTCGATATGCGAAAACTCAGTAGCAAGGAAACCGGCGGGCTTTATATAGTTGAGCTTCTGCCGAAGATGTTTCCAAACAAAGACACACGAGTACCCACAAACAAACACACACGAGCACACACAAATAATGACACACGAGTACACACAATCATAGACGGCCGTCGGCTAATGTGACGGGCAATGGTTATGAGCAGCAGGGGCGGTCAGGCCACTGTTTTGTGGGGCCTTTTTCGAACAATGCATTGGGATCTAAAGAGAGCCGATCGACTCCATGCCGAAGCAGAGGGGCCCATTGAATTGGAACCCGAGATGATGAATCCTAGTAGTTCTTCCTCGTTTCGCAAGAAAGTGAGTATTTATATTTGTCTCACTGGAAGAGAGTCTTCTGATTCTGCCAGATACGGGAGTAGACGAAAAGCCTGGCGCGTCAGATTTAAGTATTGTGTATAGACTGATCGGTAGACTGATAGTGTAGTAAAGTAACAGGGGTGTATTTAGGACCAGACAGACGCGCAAAAACAGTCCAACACAATTGACAACCCAATGATGGCTTCCTATTTTTTGGAAATAAAAGGAACCAAAATCTCCCGGAATGTCTGCGCTTACTTTTTCTTTCGCCTGTGAAACTACAAGACTCCAGTACAATTTTACGCTATGACGCGCATGATGACTTCGACTTCAGACGAGTTCCCCTGAACATCTTACCCGTTTTGAGTTGAGCAGTATCGGTGAAAGTTGCCCGTCAGGCATCGGATTTTTTGATCTCAATTTGAAGCGGTTGTTTTGATCTCAATTTGAAGCGGTTGTTTCCATCAATATGAAGCGGGCAGTATATCAATACCAGCAGTCATTCATTGAAGTATCGAACTTGGAATATACTCCTCTTGAGAGCCATTATTGAAAAAGTGTTTTGAAAATGCTACTTTACCTCCCAAAAACGACACAAATAATAGACTCATTACCTCCATTTGTGTATAAAGACCCGAGGCTGTCTTGATCTTCTACCATTAGAATTGGACTATTCAGAAGGAACTTCCCTTGGCCTCAACCTGGCCATAATGAAGTGTTTTCCTGATCACAGACGAAACATCATAGTATAAAAAATAGCGCCAGTCCGACATGCTATTGGCGGTGTTTGGTTCCTCAGCTCTGGCCTGTGAAGTCTTTCACCATGTTCCAAAATGATTACACTTTCCTGAAAGACAGAGTCCGCAAAATTGAGATCGTACGTGGCAATCCGCATGCATCTAGAATACTGCCCAAAGATCTCGAACTTCACATTTAGGTTCTTTGAACGTTATGATACGGCAGCATGGCTAGATTGTTTTTGGAAGTGTTTTTTGTTTGAATTCCATGACTTTGTGCGGAGTGATTGCCGACTTTCAGAATCACAACATCTCTGGTGGCTGTTTCCAATACCATCTACTCTTTTCCTCCCATACAAGCTCTTGGGCATATCCATATGCCTCAGCACACAGATAGGCACGATAGCGTTTCTTGAGCTGGCGAAAATCTAATATTGTACCAGCTCCATGTATCCCCAAGGCTTATTCGTTATTTTCAACTCCATACACAAATTATGCAAGCCGAATGGCAAGACGAAAATGCAATGCTTTTGTTTTTGGCCCTTCCCCATTGCCACCTTGATTTTTGATTTCAGGAAGGAAAAACAAGACCATACAAACCGACTTTTCTGTCTCTTTGTTGATCGTGCCTTCAACGTCACGATATCTTTTCCGATTGACAATGAGTTATGTTTTAAGAAGTTCATCTTGAAATGGCCAAAATGAAATCAAACATCTGATCGCTGTTTTGTTCTAAAGAGGTGAGCCTAAACTCGGTGACTCTTCTCTTTCACTTCTTGAAGCTGACAACAAAAGCAATCGACTTTTGAGGAGCTCTCAGCCAACCAAATACCCGTGTACTTTAGGTGACATAAAACCCATGCTCTCAGGAGAAATAGTACCGAAGCCCGATTCTAACGGTGTCCCAGGTCCCTCATGAATATATGGACTATAGAAGATTGCCGGCTGTAGAGAATTGGAAATGAACTTATGGTATGGCTTTTTGTTTGTTTCAGTTTTTAATGAAACGGCGAGCCACGTTCTAAGGGTCCTCTTGTTGTTTTAGGCACACACTCCTGTCACAGTTCAAACGCCTAATGCTGCCTCCCGCACTTGGACGTTTCTCAAATCAAGCGAAAAAAGCCAGGAAGAAAGAGAATGGAGAACCTGAGGTAAAACGCTCAACATGCAGCGAGATTTTGATACTGCAAGTCCTTGTCCCCCAGAAAGTCCCGCTTTTGGGCTGTTTTGTGCATGCTTCAACATTCCGTGGAAGTGCCAGCTGCTTAACTATACAAAGCATGCAAAGGGCTGAAAAAGTACAACAGCTGGAGTCGGTTCGGGGAAGCTTGCTTTGGCAAAATGATTCTCAATATGAATACCTTTGTGGACATTCCATGCCGTCTTTGTTCTTTATGTTGCAGTGCACTTTCATTTAAACTCCGCCAGATCATCTCGGAACTAAAGTGTTCAAGTCAGAGTGGTCAAAGGCCGGATCCAATTCCCGTGCCCTTATTGGCCGTTCGTGAGGTCATCTTATATGACAGTCCATTGATGTGGTCTTATCGAAGGTGTGGTCCACGGATTTTCATGATGTCACTCCCAACCTCTCAGTTCAAGGACAAGGATGAGGGCTCTGCATCAGAATTAACCGCATTGAGACCATCCTGCGGGACACTGGCAATTTGCAAAAACGCAGGCGGTCTTCATTGTCGCTGCGGTGTGGTTCTTGGGTGATTCCCTGGACCTCCAGCCCACGAATCCAAGGGCGGCTTCAAGAGGATAGAGCACGTGAAAAGAGAGCCGGAAAGTCGGAGGTATCATCGTTGATTTGATTTTCAGACATCTCAATGGACCCAAACGTCACCCATGACGCACGCTTTTGCATCTTGCCATTGGAATGAGCACAATGTAAACACGTTCACGAGGAACAATTGGAGGGCAAGAGCGCCAGCAGCCGCGGGAATTCCAGTTCTAAGAGTGTGTGCTAGAGTAGTTGCAGTCCAAAAGCTCGTCGATATATCTCAAAAAGCTCGTGGATGAATGCCAAAAAGGTCGTCGATATATCTTGGGGTGGCCCCAGAAGGTCCGCTTATTTGTGCGTCCTTGTTTTAGGGAAAACAAGGGGTTTCTCGACATGTTGATGTCTTTTACAGCTTCCTAAGGGAGCATTGATTGCATGCAAGCACAGCTCTCCACAAAAGAAACAAATCGAGGGGCTGGTTCATTTGGCACAAGCCGAGTTGCAACAGGCCGATACCATCGAGTTAGAACGGTCCGAACAAGGGTGCCGGTCGAATTTACTACGAGTCTTGGGATATTTGCAGACAAATCCCGGACACCAATCCGGACCGAGTCACGTGGAGCACATCGAGTAGAGGATATCGTGCGCACCGGCGGGGCTTAGCACGTGACGCAAAACACGGTCCTGTGCACAAGACATGGGAACAAGGAGGAAAAGACATTGATCTTTTGATATGGTTGAACACTGCTGAAACCACTGTGCGTCCGGCTGCGAGCGCCGACAATTCGGGACGAACTTATGGGCTGGAGCCCGGAAGCACAAAGGTGACCGTGTTTGCATCCTGCACACAGACGCGTGCGTTTGAGCTCGAAGTCCTGATGTGGGGTATTATAAATGGAACCCACGTTGCCTCTTTTTCTTCCGCCATCTTGCTGCCGCTACTGGTCCATGGCTCGGCGACGAATGTGGTTTGATTTGTAGAGAACCAGAGCTGGAATTAGCGTGTCACCTGCATTTATGAGGGAGAGGGACGAAAACACAGACGAAAACTGGGACGAAAACTGGGACAAAAACTGGGACAAAAACTGGACAGGAAAACGGAGAAGGGCGAAATTCACCAGCAAACGTCAGGCGACCAACAGAAAACAGCAGAAAATCACACAGCTTCCACGCAAAAAGACCCGTTCCACAACCCACTCACCAGCCGCCGGCGGAGCGCGTCACGTGACCGGCCCGCGCCCCACCAACTCATCCCACGATCTACGCCAGTCTCCAATCTACCCCTACATATACTCGAGCAATAGCTGCAAAATCCGCTGGAACACGGGCAAGCGCCACTCCAACAGTCAAACCGCTGCCCGATTATAACGCTGCAACCCAGCCCGCCATGCCTGAATTCGAAGATGTGCTCCAGCCTCCGCACTACCGGCTGCAGCTCGACTACAACCCCATGTCCAGCATCGAGCGGTACACGGTGCTTTTGAAAGACGGCGAAACCACCGCCACCATCTACCCGGTACAAAACACCGACAGCTTGCCGCCCGGGTTGCTTGCGTTTTTGTGCGACGAGTTCAACATCGAGATCGAGCGCGGCGACACGTTCCTGTTTTTCGACACGTTGCACATCGAGTCGTTCCAGAACTACTGGTTCGGCGCGTTTGCCGGCGTCATGGTCTTGGGTGATCTGCCGGCACTCGAGGGCCCCAAGCACTGGGAAAAGGAGTGCTTGGGCACGTTTTTCGTCAAGCCCAACTACCCGGGCCGCGCGTCGCACATCTGCACCGCCGGGTTCCTCGTCAACGCTGGCATCCGGGGCAAGGGCATCGGCCGGACGCTCGCAGACTGCTTCCTTCAATGGGCGCCGCGCCTCGGCTACACGTACTGCGTGTTCAACCTAGTTTTCGAGACCAACGTGGCGGCACGCAGCATCTGGGAGCTGCTCAGCTTCAAGCGCATTGGGCGCATCAAGTCCGCGGGCATCTTGAAGGGCCACGACACTGCGGTGGACGCGCTTATTTACGGCCGTGAGCTTGTGGCTGTGGTCGACGCTACGTTGGGCGCGTACCGCTTCGACAAAATCAAGTACTATTTGGAGACAGGCAAGTACCCGGCCATGGCCGACCGCCAGGAGAAGCTGCGGCTCCGCTCGCTGGCGTCACATTACCGCCTCGAATACGGGAAGCTCATGCTCCGTGACCGCGAGGTGGTCAGTGACCCGGTGCGCCAGCTCCAGATCTGTGCCGAGCTCCACCTCGCCAACCACGGCGGTATCAACAAGACCACGGCCGCGGTGCTGGAAAAATTCCACTGGACGCGCATCAAAGACACGGTGGCCGCGGCCATCAAGAACTGCGCTGTGTGCCGCGAGCTGGTCAAGGACGACGTGGCCACGCGGCACGAGCAGGCCAAGCGCAGCGCCGTCAAGCCCTCGCACGCCCACGCCGATGACGCTGCGTTGGGCGTGCTCCACATGCCTGGCCGCGATTCCGACGCGTTGCTCGGCCATGACCTCACCGGACTCGACGACGGGCTTATTGCGGTGGTGGAGGCCGCGCAGAAACGGCAGAAAACGGCGCCTGTGCACAGCCTGCCGGGCTCCCGGGGCCATGCCGCAGGGTCGTCGTACGCGGCCGTGGCAGCGGCGGCCGTGGCCTCCCCGAACCATCCGTTCTTTGCGGGCGACTACCTGCACCACGCCTTCACCAACAAGTACGGCTCAAGCAAGCGGCACGACTCACGCCATGACGGTGTGCCGGTGGACCCGGACGTATCTGCGTACGACCACGGCGTGAATACGGGTGGCGAAGAGATCGATATTGCCCGGGCGCTCATGCAGTCGAACGAGGCGGACCATGGGGCGGAGCGTGTGGACAAGCCGGACGTGGACCGCGGCGACGAGGCCAACATGTTCTTCAAAAACGACTAGTGGAAGTGTTGCTGCGTACGGACAGCACGGTTGGATCGAGCTGTGCTGGATTGAGCTGTGCTGGAGTGGAATGGTGTGGGGTGGAATGGGATGCTTCTGCTGAATTTCATGTTGAAGTCAATGGAATTGTATTGCTGCAGTCGAAGTGCCTGGGTGAAAGTGCATGGCTGGGTGCAAGTGCAATTCAGACGAAATTGGATATGGATTGAAGTGTGAGTGAAATGGAATGTGGATGATTTTTCAGACATGAATGGCACGACTCAAAGAAATCGCCTGGGTGAGGGTGTGGTGGGATGAAATTCCATGCTTCCTTCCTGTTGGAGTCAAAAAGCGGGGCTGAGTAATCGACACGCTACAGTGAAACTCCGCGGCGAAAAAATTGCATTTCTATCAGCATTGAAGTCGTGCAATATGTTTAAGTGGCATCGGATGAGCTACGTCGTCGGTTGGGATAGAGTGTGCCGGGCCAGTAGACGACGTGGCTGGGTGAAATGGTGTGCTTTATTGATATTGCATGGTGGAAACAAATGGCATGCTTGAGTGCAATTGCATGTTCAGATGAAATGGTAAGCTCAAATGGAAAGCTTCCTCGGAATCGTGCTTTAAATCAGTTTGTTTGACAGAAAGGGTTTGATAGGGAGAATTTCAGTTTTCATTCAGATGGCTCTTTTGCTAAATCGATCTGATGGAAGAAACTAATTGCTTCTTCAAAAAGCTCCCAAAATCGTTCCTGAATTCAAACGTTCTCTGGTTTCGAGGGCTTTGCTCGTGCAAAAAGGACATCAGATGGTTGATGTCTCTCGTGGGCAAGGTCCCGGAGACATCTAAGCGAGTGAAGATACATGTTCTGGATGTGCCAGAGACACATACCGGAGATTTCGCGTGCTTTGATGGAAAAGCTCGTTACTTTCAAATGGCATTTTCTAGTGACATGAGATCTGGCGTATCAAAGCAGCTATGCGCTACACAAAAGACACTGTTTTTGGCTATTTTTAAATGCAATATCCAGGAAAACGGGAGTGCTGTTGAACGAGCGTGAAGCACCAGCTCGTGCATAGTCTATCAGTTGCGTAATAACTAGCAATGTTGGAATATGGAAGTAGCGATAGCTCACAAACTGCAAGTGCACCGGCAGTACTGTTTGTCTGGTGATTCCCTCCATTTTCATGGACAACTTTGGCATTGAGGTTTTTCGGTGGACTAAGTATGGACACATTTGCCGACTTGTCTTGTTTTTTCTTCCGGTCAGTTCCAAAACTCAATGGCTGATGCCGCCTCTTTGTTTCCAGGTCAGTGTCTCTTTGTCTTATAGAAGAGATTGGCAGTGAAGTGTTGTTTCTTGATACCTCAATAGACTGCCAGTGGAAGTATCTCTTGTGGCTGATTGCACTGACCATTTCTTCATCTGGTGGTTCTGTTCTTCGAAATAGACAGAATTGTCGTGCTTCTAAAGTTCCTCCGATACTGCGAAATTCCAATGGCAATGTATGCTTCAGTTTTTTCCTCTGTTCAGTTTGAGCACAGCATTGACAAAGTGGTTTATGATCTTCGGCTCAGTGTGGAACTAATACTGACATAACGTGAAATCACCTGGAATTCAGGGCTGCCACAACGGCATCTCCAGTGCCATTCCAATTGGACCGTACTATACGCTTGTAATAGGTGTACCATATTTTTCCCAATATCTGGACGCAACAAGAATTTGCTTCTGGTCCTTTTAGCACCCCTTTCCGTTCACCACTAACGAAGATTAGTCTAGCCTTTGCGGTTAGGGAATCGATGGTATGCCCGTCCGAGTACAAGACTGTGGAAAATAGTTTCTACTATTCTGTGTTCCTTAATGATAACTCGATTAAATTTCTATATGTAATGTGGATTTCTTTTTTTTCCTTTTTTGCTTGAGTGTTTGCTAAAAAGAGTTCCTAGTGGAAAGCAACCGGGACCGGAGTCGTCTTGAGCATCGTCATTCCCCCAAACGATCGATGTCTTGGTAAATAACTCCCAGCCGCGAATGCATTCATGCTGTTCCCCCAGCGAATAGACCTGACTTCCTCAGAAGTCAACTCCAATCACCATGGCCAACAAGGCCATTCTTATGTACAAACCGTATCTCATTTGTCTGAAGTAAGCAGCTCTTTGGTCGAAGTCAACCTCTTCCTTTACCTCGGAAGTTCTTGGCAATGGGTGCATCACGCACATGTGTTGCTTGGCATGAGACAATATTCTGTTGTCGACCACATATGAGTCCTTCAATCTCAAGTAAGTATCCTTGCTCTTGAATCTCTCCTCCTGAACTCTGGTGCAGTACAAGACATCGGACTTGGCAATAATCTCTGGAGTCAACTCCTCCGTCTCGGAGATCAACATATGGTTCTGCTCCAACATCTCTTTGATAGAAGAAGGCAAGGCCAATTCCTTAGGAGACACCAATTGCACGCGCACTTGGTAGTGACGCAACAAGTACAACAAAGAGTGAACAGGTCTGCCGTACTTGAGGTCCCCCATGAAAGTCACAGTGATACCGTTAACAGTACCCAACTCTTCCCTGATGGTAAACAAGTCCAACAAAGCTTGTGTTGGATGCTCCTTGCTACCGTTACCACCGTTGATGATTGGAACTGGTGAGTATTTGGCAGCAATATCGGCAGACTCTTCAGATGGATGTCTCAAGACAATAGCGTCGGAGTAGCAAGCCAAGGAACGGATGGTATCCTGCAAAGTCTCGCCCTTCTTGACAGAAGATGAGTCAGCAGCAACAGCGACAACTCTACCACCCAATCTTTGCATAGCAGCATCGAAAGAGGAAGAGGTTCTGGTGGAAGGCTCGTAGAACATTGTGGCCAACAATCTACCTTTCAACAAGTCCAAAACGCCTTGTCTTTCGACGCCCAATCTCATTTCTTGAGCAACAGTAAACAACGCATGCATGTCGGAACGAGTGAAGTCCTTCACAGACAAAACAGAGTTTCTCAAGAAGGTGTTGTTCTTTCTGATGTAGTTCACAAGAGCATCGCCCTCAGACAAGTTGGCAGGAGGTTGAGAAACCAACTCTGATCCCAACTTCTCCAAGTCACCTTGTTGGGTGTTTTCCTTGAGAAGAGATGGACGGCGTCCGCTGTTAAAAGAAGCTCTGCTCACCCTGCGGTGGCTTAAGATGGGAGATGGTGGGACAGCAGTGACAGAACCGAATCTGTCTCTTGCTTGAGCACCATTCTGACCAGATGCAACGCTAGATAAAATCACTGTGTCTAAGCAAACAGTCTCGCCGTGGTGAGAGACTCTCTCGATGTAACCTCTCAAGTTCACATTCTTGAAAACAGCAGCCGTGAAGTCATCTCCCTTGTAAACTCTGTCAAGGTCGAGGTCAACCGAAGCATCTTGCTGAGGAATGTTAAAGATTTTAGCTGGGTTAGTGGAGAAACGCTTGACAATATCCGCAATGGTGAGCTTGCCATCTTTGACAGCAGAGACCAACAAAGGTAAAGTCTCCTTTGAGCCCATTCCTGGAACAATGTCGTAACCAAGCCCTTTAGCAACCAAGTATGGAGTGATACCAATTGTGAAACAATCGATGTCCTCAAGAGCACTCCACAAAGCAGCTTGGTCCTTCTCAGTTGGTAAGAAGCTGAACTGCGAATAGTCAGCTTGAGAAAGGAACAAAGAGAATACAGAGACATCGCAGGTCACTTGCAAGCCACCATTCTTGGCCATCTTAATCAAGCCCAAGTCTTCTGTAGAACACACTCCAGTGATATGGATTGAGCGACCGTTCAAAGAGGCCAACAACAACACAGAGGCTAAGTCGGTAGCCTTCGCGTCAGTGATGATTGGCTTGTTAGCAGGCCAGGCAGTAAACTGAGCGGAGATCGAGGCGACATTAGAGCTAGCCAAGTCGTTGTAGGGCAAGTACAAAGCACCAGCAGAAGCAGAGGCAGAAGCAATTTCAGCGGAGTTGGTCTCTGTACCAGCAACGTACACCGAAAAGTCAGTGTATGCGGCCTCAGAAGCGGTAGCAATAGCTTCCTCTAAAGCATTGGCATCGGCAATGCTTGTTCCCGAAATA
Source organism: Metschnikowia australis (assembly GCA_019285895.1). Lineage (NCBI taxonomy): Eukaryota > Fungi > Ascomycota > Pichiomycetes > Serinales > Metschnikowiaceae > Metschnikowia > Metschnikowia australis. Next base: position 260,251 of record JAGSXI010000004.1, read on the forward strand.
GTCTGCGGCAAAAAAGAGTTGAAAGTGAAACCAGAAGCCAAGGCAGTCTTAGTAGTCTCCTCGAAGTCCTTCAAGGATGGAACAAACGATGAGATGTTGACTAACCCGGGCAAGGTCGTGGTGGCGTGCGAGGTTTGAGCATCATTGTTAGAAACCTCCATGTTTGGGGCTCTGGAGAGAGCCTCAATCAACAACTTGGCACACTTGACGTTGGTGACCAATGGGATAGAGTAGTCAACAGCCATACGACGAGATTCGTAACCCTTAGACATGTAGTTAGCAGGACGACGGAAACGGTTGGCAGAAGGCAAGTTGATGTACAAGTCAATCAAGTTCTTGGCCAAATGCTGGGTCAAGGAGTACTCAGATTTTTGATCTTCTTCCCCGCTCAACACTTCCAAGTAATGAACTGGCACACCGTGCTCTTTGATGAAGTCAGCAGTGCCCGCAGTGGCAAACAACTTGTAGCCCATCTCATGCAACTTCTTGATAGCAGGCAACAACTCCTGCTTCTCCTTGAAAGAGCCAATGGAAAACAAGATGTTTTTCTTTGGTAATTTGAAACCAGTCGAGATCAAAGATTTCAAGTAGGCCTCATATTTGTTTCTACCGAAAGTAGCAACTTCACCAGTAGAAGCCATCTCAACACCCAAAATTGGGTCAGCGCCAGCCAATCTTGAGAAAGAAAATTGGGGAACTTTGACGGCACAGTAATCTTCAGGCAATTTCTCCCCAGGGTATGGAGTGACAGGGATGTCCATAATAGCCTTGGTGGCCATCTCGATCAAGTCAGTACCAACAACCTTGGAGATGAATGGGAAGGAACGAGAAGCACGCACATTACACTCGATTACCTTGATGTCGTTATCCTTGGCAATGAATTGAATGTTGTAAGGACCCGTGATGTCCAAAGCCATACCTATCTTGGCAGTGGCCTCAACAATTCTTCTGACAGTCTCTGGGTCCAAGTCTTGAGGTGGGACAATAAGAGTAGCGTCACCAGAGTGCACACCAGCGTTCTCGACGTGCTCAGAAACAACGTGCATGATCATTTTACCATCCTTTGCGACGGCATCCATCTCAATTTCCTTGGCGTTCTCGATATACTTCGTAATAACCACAGGGTAGTCAGGAGATACGTCCACAGCTTGAGACAAGTAAGAAGCCAAGTCAGCCTTGGAGTAGACCGTGTTCATGGCAGCACCAGACAACACGTAAGAAGGACGTACTAACACAGGGAAAGTGACCAAGTCAGCAAATTTTTCGGCTTCCTCGTAAGAGGTCAACTCTTTCCAAGCAGGTTGGTCCACACCAATTCTGTCTAACATTCTAGAAAACTTGTATCTGTTCTCAGCAGAGTCAATCATCTCTGGGGAAGTACCAAAGATCTTCACATTTTGACGGTGCAAGGTCAAAGCAATATTGTTAGAAGTTTGTCCACCCATAGAAATGATGACACCAGCGGAGTTCTCCAAGTCATAGATATCCAAGACTCTCTCTAAGTTGATGGTCTCGAAGTACAATCTGTCAGCCTCGTCGTAGTCAGTGGAAACAGTCTCGGGGTTGTAGTTGATCATGATCGTCTTGAATTTGTTTTCTCTCAAGGTTCTGATGGCTCTGACAGCACACCAGTCGAACTCAACCGAAGAACCAATTCTGTAGACACCTGAACCCAAGACAATTACACCGTGGTCATCAAAGGTCACGTCAGAAGAGTCAGCATTGTAGGTGACATACAAGTAGTTGGTGAAGGCAGGGAATTCAGCAGCAACAGTGTCGATCTGCTTAACAAACGGAACAACACCAGCTTCTTTCCTCAATCTTCTGATGGCAACTTCGTTAGAACCCAAAAACTTAGCAATTTGTCTGTCCTCGAAGCCCAATTGCTTAGCTTGTCTCAAAACTGGAATTGGAAGACTCTCCTTGACACCATAGCCAGCAATCTTGTTACCAAACTTGATCAAACCATCCAACTTGTTCAAGAACCATTTGTCAATGTTAGTCAATTCCCAGACCCTTTCAACAGAGTAACCATCGGACAAAGCGTTGGCAACCGCAAACAAACGTTGGTCAGAAGGAGTTTGCAATTCACTGTCAATATCAATGGACATCAAAGCATTGGTCTTGTTGAAACCCAAGTTCTGGTAGTCAACAGATCTAATAGCCTTTTGAATAGCTTCTTCGAAAGTTCTGCCAATCGACATGACCTCACCTACAGACTTCATCGATGAAGATAACAAGGAAGAAACTCTGGTGAACTTCTTCAAGTCCCATCTTGGAATCTTCACGACGACGTAATCCAATGATGGTTCGAAGCACGCACAAGTAGATTTGGTAACCGAGTTCTTGATCTCGTTCAATGGAATGTTCAAACCCAATTTGGCGGCGGTGTAAGCCAATGGGTAGCCAGTAGCCTTGGAGGCCAAAGCAGAAGAACGAGACAATCTTGCGTTTACCTCAATGATGCAGTATTCCTTTGAAAATGGGTTCAAAGCGTACTGGATGTTACACTCACCGACAACACCCAAGTGTCTGATGACATTAACCGCAGTAGTCCTCAACATGTTGTAGTCCTCATCAGACAACGTCTGAGAAGGAGCAACGACAATAGAGTCACCAGTGTGGATACCCAAAGGATCAAAGTTCTCCATGTTACACACAGTGATACAGTTGTCGAAAGCATCACGAACAACCTCATATTCAACTTCCTTCCAGCCCTTCATGGATCTTTCCACAAGAACTTGAGACGAGGTGGCAAAAGCCTTCGAACACAAGGCAATCAACTCCTCCTCGTTGTCAGCAAAACCAGAACCTAAACCACCCAATGCGAAAGCCGCTCTGACAATCAATGGATATCCGATGGCGTTGGCAGCGTCCACACACTCTTCAACGGTGGTACAAGCTTCAGATCTGGCACACTTCTCGTTGATCTCGCTCATGGCGCTTGCGAACAACTCTCTGTCTTCGGTGGTAATGACAGTGTCAATTGAGGTACCCAAAACCTTGACTCCCAAGCCCTCGAACTCATCTTTCAAGGCGATTCCAACAGACAAAGCAGTCTGACCACCGAAAGTACAGTAGACACCATCGGGGCGTTCGAATTCTATAACCTTTCTCACGAATTCGGGGTTCACAGGCAAGAAGTAGACCTTGTCGGCCAAACCCTTGGAAGTCTGAATCGTGGCGATGTTAGGATTGATCAAAATAGTGTAGATGCCTTCCTCCTTCAAAGCCTTGATAGCTTGGGAACCAGAGTAATCAAACTCACCGGCTTGACCAATGGACAAACCGCCAGATCCCAATACAAGGACCTTCTTGACGTTCTCTCTGGGATGAGCAGCTCTGTTCTCCTCGATATTGCCACCTGGGAACTCAACGGCCTTGTAAAGACCAGTGTTCTTAAAGTCAACAACAGCGTTGATGAACACGTCGAACAAGAACTCGGTGTCTCTTGGACCAGGGGTAGACTCTGGGTGGAATTGAACAGAGAAAAATGGCTTGCTTTCGTGGTAAATACCCTCGTTGGATTGGTCATTGGCATTAACAAACAACTCCTTCCATCCAGAAGACAAAGTAGAAGCATCGACAGCGTAACCGTGGTTTTGGGAAGTGATGTAACATCTTCCAGAAGTGGTGGAGGTACATGGGATGTTGTGGCCACGGTTACCGAACTTTAACTTGATGGTGTCAGCACCGGTGGCTCTGGCCAACAACTGGTGACCCAAACAAATACCGAAAACAGGAGTCTTACCCTCCTTCATGACACGCTCCAATCTAGCAACGGTTTCGGTCATGACTTCAGGGTCACCGGGACCGTTCGAGATGAACAAACCGTCGTACTCCTCAGCAGTGAAGTCGTAGTCCCAAGGAACGACCTTCAACTCAACGCCTCTGGCGACGAAACAGCGGATCTGGTTGTACTTCATTCCAACATCAATGGCAACAATACGGATAGGCTTGCCGTTCTTGTCGGTTCTAACGTTGGCCTTTGGCGTGTACAAAACAGGCTCCTTAGTCGAGACCGTCGCAACCAAGTTCTTCACGTTAGGGTCGTCCCATTCTGGAACGTCAAAGTGCTGTTGCCAGTCCTGTTGACCGAGCACGTCGTCGTGCTTGGTAGACTCCTTCTGCACCGAGAGTCTACCCAAAGTGGAGCCATTGTCTCTCAACTTCTTGGTCAAGGTTCTGGTGTCCACACCGTAAATGGCAGGAATGCCTTCCTTTTGCAACCACTGGCCCAAAGAAGACTTGGCCAAGAAGTGGGAGTACTCTTCCGTGTAGTGGGCCACAACCAAACCAGCAATGTGGATGCGGTTGGACTCAAAGTACTTGGGCAACTGCTCGACAATGTCGCACTTCAAGTCCCGGTCTGGCACACCGTAGTTGCCCACAAGAGGGTAAGTGATGACCAAAATCTGGCCCTCGTAGGACGGGTCGGTGACCGATTCGGGGTATCCAACCATACCGGTCTGGAAAACCACTTCACCGGCGGCAGTCACCGGAGCACCGAAGGAGTAACCTTGCAAGGCGTGGCCGTCCTTGGTCTCCAAGGTCATCAAACGGTCACCGGTGGACTCCATAGGTGGGGAGATGGGAGCAGACAACGAAGCCATCTTTGAAAGTTCTCTTTGTGGTTGTTTGAAAAAGGGGGGAGTTTTTCAAATGGAAACGAGATGAGCGAAGCAAGTTTGCTAGAAAAAGGGGGGATTTCAGCAAAACTTGGGAACGATGCACAAGAGAGCTAGATGAGGTTAGTACTTGCGATGCGACCGAGTGCGCAGAGGCGCCGAAAAAAATAATCCCGGCGAAAAAAGAAATGCGCCAGCTCTCCGGAGTCCGACTCCCGCCAACTCGCCGTGAGTCTTGGCGATGTGCAAATACACCTTCCGAAAGAAAGCCAACAGGCAGCCTAAGCCAGATGCTTTGACTTCAGGGTGGGCGGGCCTGCTTCATTTAAAAGCGGAGTCCGGATCGGGCAAGCGGGGAAGCCTGGAGGATAAACGGATGCAAATCCCAAACCCACAACGGAATTCGAGGCTGCAAAAAAAGCGTTGGGGGTGTTTCTCCTGGCGGGTTTAAAAGGAGACCGAAAGAGCCTGATACCCGCGCCATTTGTGTGGAGACATCTACGCAGGAGGCAGGAAGAAATCCTGGCTCCATCTAGTGAAGTCTCAACAAAGGGCACAAAAGCGTGGTGGCTAGTCCGGTCGGCTAAAGCAACATACGTCTTAGAAAAAGTCACGAGGGGGGTGAGGATTTTCTAATGCGATCAAAGACAGCAACTGGGGCAATTGGCTATTGTTGAGAGAGAGGAGAAGAGAAAGAGAAGAAGGAGAAGGGGAGAAAGGTTATTGAGAGCGCCTCCGGCAGAGACCAAGTATTTATAGGAGGATGGTTGGCGGAAAAAAACTTGCGGGCGATGAGGTGACGCGGAGCAGGCCCCGGAACTCGTCTTGCCCAGTATGGCCGGGTCACGTGCCTCGCGGTTCCGAAGGGCGACGTAATCCAGGTTGCGTCGCGAAAGACGAGCAACCGCGCAGTTGCGTGGTGACGAGATCCGGGCAGCATCGTGTGGCCAATCTCGAAAAGCGTTTTTCTTGGCGGTCGTGTTTTCTTGCCTCGGCTTCAAAACTCTCCACGCGCAGTTTTGCCGGTGCGAAGAAGGCTGACTCGAAAGGGGATGAAAGTGGTGGGTCCGAGTCGAAGGTCTGTCGGTTGAAGGCTTGTGTGAGTCAGTTTTGAGGGTCTGAATGCGCAATTGTGGCGTGTGGGCAGGCCGCAGGATGCCAGCAGGACTGTTGTGGTGTAGGGCAAAAACAAGCGCTTTGGTTATCTGCGTTTGGGTGATCTGCGTTTGGTGATCTGCGTTTGGTTGGGCAGGGCCAGTGGCGTTCTCGGCGAGAATCCGGATCGCTTTTCTTTGCTTCTGCTCGCCGCTTGTCGGATGCGGAGCAAGGCGTGTGCTTGTATACAGGATTGGACACGACTCTCCTGGTCCGGGTTGGGGCTTGAGTGGCTCTTCGAACAGAAGTCTCCTTACGGAAACACATGTGATGGCGCAGGGGGTTCTTCCAGCGGGAATTTTCTCGCCACTGGATGATCATGTTTCTGAGGAAACACTCTTCTGGCAGAAGCTCCGAATCCTGTCGCGAAATTGTGCATGCTGGGAAAGATGACATTGAAAGTCACGTAAACGTCTCTAGCGCTTTTGCCGTTTTTGAAACCGCTTGACTTATGAACGCCGTGCTCCTTCGCACAAACGGCTCGCCCATTGGGATTTGTATGCATTCCCAGGCTGGATCCATCACTGCAGTAAAATGCACCTGACCTGTCATCTCAAACTTCTGACGACGCAGAGTAGACATACAGGAACCAAGAACATGCCCTAATGAGACAGTGTGGAGCAGGTGTGGCAAATTGATGTGGTGTGGTGGAAATGCACCGAAAAAAAATACGTTTTGACACGACAGCCCACGAAGCATATGAATTTTCTGTCCAAGACTGACAATGATGGGAACTCGGGTTGGTGGTTTTTTTGGACTTCCATGAGAAACCAGTGGTCAACTTATTCCTCCAAAGCCAGACTACCATAAAATTACCAAAGGAAAAAGCACACCAAAAGTCTGTGGTACTACGGAATCAGCAAAGGAAGATTCAGATCAAAAGCCTGGAAAAAGCCTGAAATAATACTCAAACGGCAATAGCAAAAAGAGATGAAGACTAAAACACTAGCAAGGGTGGCCCGTTTTGAGGAAGCATCCAACGATGTCCCGCATATGAGACGAGAAGGTAGGGACAAAGCACGGAGTCAAGAAAAAAATAGGGCGGAAAAATGAGGTAGCACTATCCGAGTTTCAGCTCTCCAAAGTTTTAACACAGACATCAGAGTCTTTTGCGAGCTGAAAGATACCTGAAAGAGCTCATGCCTTGGATTTTGGCAACACAATGACACAACCTCAATTTTCAATCAGGGCTAGAGGGGTAAGCCAGGTCAAAAGGAAGCGTTCAAATGAAACAAAAAATGTAAATTCAAACAGGTGTCTTTTATGGGTGTCTTTTGATTCTTTGGTATGGGGACGGCCGGGTGAAACCCGGAGAGACAATATTTGAATTAGCCTCAAACTACGCTTTGCCCAAGGCAATCTCTACATTTCGGATCAGTCTCAAGAATCAATCGAATAATGGATTGGGACGCTTTTTAGTACACACTCCACGTGAATTTTAGGCTAGCAAGAGTGTTGTTTTCCGGCAGTTCACATTTGGGCTGGTGGCGAGGAGGAAGCAGACTCTGAACGTGATATCATGGGATCTTTTTGGACAGTTGCTTGAAGTTTGTCGGGTGGGTTGTGACAGGACCTTGGGTAGTTTGCACTCAGACGAGGAACGATAGAGTACGGTGTTTCTGTACCATCCACCAGGAAAGCAGACTGTTCAATTATTTCGGTGAATTTGATGGAAGAACAGAATGATGAAATAGTATGGGAAAATGCCATGAACAGAACTCGGCGTCGAAACGTGGTCCGTCTCCTTCTGTACTTTGGTCTGTACGGTATATTTCACTAAAACCCCTTACTAGATCTTAGTATGATATCGTGTTTAGCGTTTATTCCGGCAGAAGGTATACGTGATGATATGAGTTGACTATTGAAGGCTCTACAATCCAACAGTTTAAGATTATTCATTCTGCCTCGCATTTATATCAGCTTCAGAAAGAAGGAAGCTTTGGAAAGATAAAGCTTTAGAGAGATAACTGGGTAATGGGCGAAAACACCGGGCAAACACTACAAATAAGGATGGGAATTAATGGAGATTTTGGAGCTTCCACGATTAAAATTGCACCCGCCAGTAATGTTCTAAAGAGAGGCAGATCATGTTTTCAATTCCCACGCTCGTTCAATTTCTGTCCACAAGCTTCACAGATGTGTGTGGTCCGGAAGTGATTCTGCCCGATATTGGCAGCTAGTACAACATAAAGGGGAATTTCGAAAGTCAAGAAAATTCGAAACATAATGGATATGTATTATAGACCTTAAAGGGATGAATAGAGCTATTAATTTGATACATACAGGCGGAGAACTGACGATATACAGGGAACTATATAATATATATAACAGGTTGAGACCTGACAATATATAGCAGGATGAGAACTGGAAACATGAATAGCGAAGCTGTTTATAATGCGCCGAATTATCCCTTCTGTTCATATAGATAAAAAATAGGTCATATAGATAAAAAATAGAATAGTCTTGATGATTCTTGAAGAGTAGTCGCTGGTTTCTCAGATGCAGACGCGGGCTTTCACCAAATTCTCACACCACTATAAGAACATGGAAATTCCATTAACTTTTCAAATCCATCGAAACATGATGCTACATTATTATCGATCAAAACACACTGATATCTCCAGACAAAAATGGATTTATTGGCGGTGATATAGGCCTTTTGGCCGTCTAATAAACCGTTGTCTTCTCTGCACACCATATGTTTTCGTGCCCTCACTCACCACTGACGATTACATCCGGCAGTGTTGGAGGCGAAGTCCAAAAAAAAAGAAACGAACCGGAGCAGTGAGATTCCCGGAGCACCGCCGTGAATCAAAAAGCCAAAACCCGAGGTTCCCCTCTTTTCCGCCAGAGGCCCTGGTGTTCTTTCCCTATTCCAGCCTGGAATTATAGGCAGAGCCACGAGGCCGCCGGGCACCGCGAAAAAAATCTCGCCCCACCCCTGATTCCATCTTCACTACAAAACAAGGCCCGGGTCCTGAACAAACTTGCTGCGCAACCGAAACGGCTCTTTTGACCGCGGCGTGACCTGACGTCTCCGAGGCCGAACCCCTGAATAATTTTTAGGCGAGTGCCGCCGAACATTGGAAAAGACAGCGGGTGACGGCTCAGCCCCATACGCTACTTAGGCGCTTGTGCTTCTGACTCCCACGTTCTTGCCGGCTTTTGGGCGCATCACCTACACCGTTTTCCGCACGCATACAGCAGGCATTCGGCTCCACCTGAGATTCCGGAAGCTGCTGATTACTCGGAGCTGTAGCGACCTTGACACTGTTTGGACTGCTCACGGGAGGGATCACACAGGTGCAAGAAACGTTGAAAAAGTGTCTGTGCGAAGAAAGCAAACGAGGAAAACCAAAGCCCAACCGAAGGGACAGAAAGGCACGACCAAGCCATCCCGAAGCAGAAGGAGACAGCCCTTGCCACCAAGCGCTGTCAAAAAGTCGCCGAGAAAAAGGCCAACAGAGACCGTAAGAGGACCGGGCAAGAAGAAGGCACCAGAAAGGCACAGCCACAAAAGGCGTCAGGGTCCCGCTGCGCGCTAAGAGGTTCAAGCACCCAGAAGTGCAAGCACACCAAAATCAACGCACTGCCAAAAAGCAGGTTCCAAAAGCACCCGCCGAGGCCCACCAAAGAAGTACCGCCCGCCATGGCGCTTGCCACTCCCCGCAGAAAAGCAAACAGGCTCTTTCCCGCAGACCGGTCGTACGGCACGGCCATCAGGGACCACATCCATAGGGTCACGCTGGCGCTTCACCCCTACGTGGTCAAGGTCATCCCCAACTTCCGGGCCGCGCACTACACATACATCTTGTTCATGGCGTTCTTCACGTCCGTGATCGTGTATCCCATCACCGACTTCAACTACATCGACATCCTTTTCCTCATGAGCGGCGCACTGACACAGGCGGGGCTCAACACCATCAATTTGAACGAGCTCCGGCTCTCGCAGCAGGTCATCGTGTACTTCACGGCCACGCTCACCACGCCCATCTTCATTCACGGCTCGCTTCTTTTCGTGCGGCTCTACTGGTTTGAGCGGTACTTCGACAATATCAAAGAGTCGTCCAAGATGAACTTCAAGATGCGGCGCAACGCCACGTTGGCGGCCCGTACGCGGTCGTTGGATGCACAGCGTTCGCCCGCGGAAAAGCCGGCTGTCCCCAGCCCCGCCGGTGATACGGGCTCCAGCACCCGGACCGACGTGTCGTCGGCAAAGCTGGGCAGCCCTGTGTCGGACTTGGACTTGAAGCCGAACCGCGCTGCGCCTGATAGTGCCGGGCCAAGGGAGACAGCGCCGGAAGGTATCACCTTTGCCGACTTACCGCGCCCGTCCAAACGCACGCAGGAAGTGGACCCGTCCGACATGTACAAGTCTATTGCGCTTCTCCAGCAGAAAAAGCGCCAGGACAGCGGGCTCGATGGCGAGGTGTTGGTGATCAAGTCGCCCAACGAGATCGAGCGCGACATGAACACGCCCATCTACACCACGCGGTTGCACTTCCCGGGGCTGCGCATGCCGAACAAGTGGCGCATGCCGGGCCGGGCGCGGGGCAAGACCTGGGACGCTTTGAGACGGACACTTTCGAACAGTGCGCCGCTGACGGTCCGCCGCCGCGTTTCCACGGAGCGCGACCGGGACGGCCAGAGCGGCGCCGATGGTAAGAACGTCGCCGATGGTAAGAACGTCGCCAATGGTAAGAACGTCGCCGATGGTAAGAACGTCGCCAATAGTAAGAACGGCTCCGATGGCGAGAATATCGCCTTCACTCCCAGCCACGCGCAGCAGGACTGCGACACTGTCTCCTTCGACAGCGAAAGCGACCTGGCATCCATCAGTTCCGACCTCGATGGCCCCTTGCCGCAGGCTGGCTTCTCGGACCTGGAAAACGAGCATGCGCTACTAGACTCCGACGACCCTGACGACGACGCGACAACTCCAGTTCCCCCGCACCTGCTCTTCAAGGATTCCTACGGCTCCGGGCAGAAAACGAAATTTGCTGAAGTGCCCACCATCGACCGCCAGAGCCGTCTCTCCCCCACCCGCAGTCGCAGGGGCTTGAGAAAGTGGCGCACACCCGTAATACAGGCATTTGGCGCCCGTAGCGGCTCGGATACGGTCGGCACGCCGCACGCCCATCTCGACGACGATGAGGAAGACGAGTACAACGATCCCAACGGCGCGCCGCTCGCAAAGGTCATGAGCACCAACTACCTCTCGTGGACACCCACCATCGGGCGTAACTCCACGTTTGTGCACTTGACGGACGATCAGAAGGAGGAGCTCGGCGGTGTGGAGTACCGCGCCATCAAGCTCTTGATCAAGATCATCTTTGCCTTCTACATCGGTTCGCACGTGTTCGCGTTCTGCTTCTTTGTCGGGTTCATCAACGTGGAGTCAGGGTATGCGGCGGAGATGCGCGGCTTCGGGTTCTCGCCCACGTGGTGGGGGTTTTTCACGGCACTGTCCATGTTCAACGATTTGGGGCTCACATTGACGCCCAACTCCATGTTCTCGTACAGCCGCAGTGTGTACATATTGGTGGTTTCCAGCTTCTTCATCGTCATCGGCAACACTGGCTTCCCGATCCTCCTCCGCTTCGTTATCTGGGTCATGTTCAAAACGGCGCGGCCCTTATCCTTGTACAAGGAGCTGCTCGGCTTTTTGCTCGACCATCCGCGCCGGTGCTTCACGTTGCTCTTTCCCTCTATCCCGACGTGGTGGTTGTTTCTCATCTTGGTGGTGCTCAACGCCACTGATTTGGTCTTGTTTATCGTGCTCGACTTGAACAACGAGTACTTGAAGGCTATCCCCATTGGCTACCGCGTCCTCGACGGATTGTTCCAGGCGTTCAGCACCAGGACCGCAGGCTTCTCCGTGATTGACTTGTCCCAGCTCCATCCGTCCGTGCAGGTCAGCTACATGATCATGATGTACATCGCCGTACTTCCGTTGGCCATCTCCATCCGCCGCACCAACGTCTACGAGGAGCAGTCATTGGGAATCTACTTGAAGGCGGAAGATACCGAGCACGAACAAGAGAGCACGCCCAAGAATTTCATCGGTTCACACTTGCGGAACCAGTTGTCGTTCGACTTGTGGTTTATTTTTCTCGGTCTCTTTGTCATCTGCATCGCCGAGAGCAGCAAAATCGAGGTCGGCGACTTGCGCTTCACCATCTTCCTGATCTTGTTTGAAATTGTTAGTGCCTACGGAACCGTGGGGCTCTCACTTGGCTACCCGGGCGTGGATCAGTCGCTATCCTACAAGTTTACCACGCTTTCGAAGTTGATTATCATAGCCATGATGATCCGAGGCCGCCATAGAGGACTCCCTTACGCGTTGGATAGGGCCATCATGTTGCCCGATGCCGACATGCAGAAACGGGACATGGTGCAAGAGAACCACGCCTCGCAACGTGCTGGCACCATCAGCGCAGAGCCCACAGCGACTTCATTCAATGATGCGGCCAGCGGAGGATTCACGGGCCGCCTCCGAAGAACCATCTCCCGAAAGGCCCAAGAATATCGCCGCAACTCTCTCTTTCCGGCACCCACAAAGCTCCCAGAAGAAACTCATGAGATGCGAAGCTTTAGTGGTGGACCGTAGAAAAATTGAGAATCTGTGGGAAACGGTGTATGGCTGATTGTATGGAGTCTATGGAGGCTATGGAGTCAATAAATCTGCTATGGCATTGGAAATAAAATCGCATCCTTTCGTGCTTTCAAGTCCGGGCCCCCAAGGAATGCAAATGTTCTGCCCTCCTGCAACTCGACGGACACTGGGGATATTTCGCTCGGCACCGACCGGCCCCACTAGCTTTGACTTTGAACATCACTGCGCACTGCAAAGCCGTGGGCTCGGTGCCCCGTCCTGCACATTCCGTACCCGAAGAGCATCCCGAGATTCAGAGAGCGAAAAAAATGCCACGCAAGGGCCTGCCGATTTACCAAATTCCTCGCCCACCAGATCCCACACTCATCCACCAACATGATCCGCAGACAGGCCAGAGAGAGAAAAGAGTACTTGTACAAAAAAGCGTTGGAGTTGCAGGAAACTGCACAGATCGAAAAGAGACAGAAGTTGAAGGCCGCGTTGGCATCCGGAAAGGCTCTTTCGAAGGAACTCAGTGAGGACACCGAGCTCCACAAAGACTTCCGCTATGACGAAAGCGAACAGGTGGACATTGATGACGAGTACCTGGCTCTTTCGGGAATAAGCGACCCCCGCATCATCGTGACCACATCGCGCAACCCGTCCGTCAGATTACTACAGTTCTCGAAGGAAATCAAGTTGATGTTCCCCAACTCATTGAAGCTAAATAGAGGTAACTACGTGATTCCTGAGCTCGTCAAGTCATGCGCCAAGGCCGCCATCAACGACTTGTTAGTGCTCCACGAACACAGAGGTGTGCCCACCTCGTTAACTGTGTCACACTTCCCCCACGGACCTACCGCTATCTTCACATTGCACAATGTCAAATTAAGACACGACCTCCCCAACATGGGAAATATCTCCGAAGTGTACCCGCACTTGATATTCGAGAATTTCTCCACGGCCTTGGGCGAGCGTGTGGTCAAGATCCTCAAACATTTGTTTCCTCCGGGCGCCAAGAAGGACAGCTCCCGAGTGATCACCTTCATCAACAACGAGGACTTCATCAGTGTCAGGCATCACGTGTATATCCAGACAAAAGACGGTGTTGAGCTCAGTGAAGTGGGCCCCCGTTTTGAGATGCGTCTTTTCGAATTGCGCTTGGGCTTGCTTGACAACAAGGATGCTGACGTTGAGTGGAAGGTGAAGAGGTTCATCAGGACAGCCAACCGGAAGAATTACTTGGCAGAATAATGGGTTCAGTTCTTTTCAAGTTTTGAAAATCCGCGGCATAGAATTCTTCCGACGGGTCTCGAAACGTAACTAAATATAAAATACAACATACATAAAAATTATGATACTCGGGCATTTCTTGATTCCTTGCGCCCCAGTATTTGTCTACACGGCAGACTCGCCCTTCCCTGGCGAGTCTGGACCGCGATGGGCTGCTATAGTTGCTTTCTCTCACTTGCACATGCCCGGGTGATTGACTATTTGAAAGGCCCCTTCTTTTGTTCCTTCGCAATCAATAATTTTCGATTTCCGTGGTGCAGTTTCTGATGCAGTCTCCAACGGAACTCGAAACAAAGCTGTCATTGTCCATCCCCGAATTAGCGAAGGAGGTGTTGGATGCGACAGACTTTCTTCTAGACAATGGTTTACGGCCCATCGAGGAGGCCGGGTGAAACACTTCCTCCTGGTCCTCTGAGTCCGAGGACTCGGGGCTTATGAGGAACTTTTTGCTGGAGGCGGCCCCACCAGACATCTCACGTGCCTCGTCAAACATTTTGGGCATGGACTGCATCAGCTTCAGGCGGTCCTTGAAGTGTTTTGACAACTGCGACTGAGCATCCGGAGGCGAGCCTGCTTGCTGGGACGACTTTCTGGGGAACTTGCTGACTTCGCTGCCACTATGCTCGCGGTTTGCGGTGTTGCCGGTTGAAAGGGTGGAGTGGTTGGAGGCGACGCTTAATTTGCGCCCCAAAGAAGGGACCACGCCGTGGCTGTATGCGTGCATGAGCGAAGGCCGGCGGGAAAACTCGTCATTGCTGATCATGTCCGCGTAGGAGTAGAAGGACACCGACAGACGCGAACTCATCAATTTTGGTGGGGACACAGGCGATTGTGTTTGCTGCGCCGATCCAGGCTGTGACGAAGACTGGAAGGGCTGTGGTTGCAGCTGGGTCAAGGACGAAAGCGACGCGGCGTTGAAGTTGTTGCCGTTCGAGTGCAGTGCCAGGTACACGCTGTTCTTGCGCAGCGGAGTGTAGGGCCGGCCTAAGGCCATGTTCAAGCCGATAACAGACGAGTTTCTCCTCAGCGCATAGACCATCTCGACGTTGTCCAAGTCCGTGGCCAGGTCGGACAAGATCTCCGCGGTGGCGTCCAACGCGGGCGGAATATAGTCTTCCTGCTTCACCAGGCCGGCCATGTCTTGGACCGAGCGCTCAAATATGTGCGAGTCGGGGTTCTCTGCGAGGCTGTCTCTTTCCAGCACCGGCGAGATGACCGGCAGAACCAGCTGGTTGGGCCTGGCCGCAAACGACGAGCCGGGCGACCGCACACGGGGCAGTTTGTTGGCGGGCTGGGGCACCAACAGATTGGAGGGCGACGTCGAGATGGCAGCCAAATTCGTGTGTTTCGACGGCGCCGGACTCGGATTGGACGAGCCGAGGCCGAACGAGAACAATGACATGCGCCGCTTGCCCAGGCCGGCACTATTACCGGGGTCGATGTTGGCATCGCTGGACGCCAGGGGCTGTGGGCTGTGATGGAGAAAGGTCATGATTGGACAGTGGATGTGGCCTGGTAGAATGGTGGAAAATTGACGGGGAGCGACGGTGGGCCTGGGTGTGGATAGGGGTGGGTGCAGAAACAGTCGGGGGTACAGAAGGAAGCGGGTGAATATGTGACCGGTGCAGAAGAAAGGCCGGTGCTTGGGATGACGACCTTGGGGGCGAAGGGTTCGGTGCAAATGGGTGTTCGTGGATCCGAATCTTTTTTTTAAATTGGGAGGTGAAAGTCAGTGCGTGAGAAAGCCTGGAAATGGACGGGGCCTGCTATTTCAACAGGAGTTGCCGATAAAGCGGGCGCGACAATCTGGGTTTGCGAAATCTGGCGGGAAATGACAAGGTCACGTTTGTTGTAAAGGGGGCACCACAAATACCCGCAAATACAGGAGGGCTTTTGAAGAGGCACGGTTTAGGAAAGCAGAGGCTGGCTGGATTTACGAACGGCTCGAGGATTCTGGGGACGTTCTGTTGTGGCGGGGTAGGTTTGGTTTAGGGGGAAAAACAAAGGGTGGAACTGGCGCCGAAATTGAGGAGAGAATGTCCAGGCGCGGCTCGTGGGATCGGGTGAATATGTATGACCTCTGCCCCAGCCTTGCGCATGCCCGAAAAGAAAGAAAAGCGATATGGGAGGGGATAATAAGGAGCGCTGCTGGGGGCATGTCTAGCCGGTAGAAATGCATCCAAAAACAGGGCCATGGATAACAGCCTCTTGGGGTTTGTTAGTGCACGGCAAGCTGGTCCACCAGCAAATTGCTTGGGGTATGACTGCGGGGCCACCTCGCCTGCACATGACCTGCGGCCGATAAAGGAGATGCGGCGAATGGAACCCAATCGAAAACAGACACAGGGATGGTAACGTGAGCGCGACATTCCGCTCCGCCACAGCGCCGGTACCCCCGCCAGCCGGTCAGCACAGCCAGACTCTGCCAGAACATGGATGGAGAATGTTTGATTTTTTGACCTGCTCTGTTTTCGAAAAGTGGGAGGTCGTGACCGCGACATTTTCGTGGCTTCCGGGGGACAGGGTGCACGGACCGGGATGTAGTTAACGCGCGCCTGGCGTGTTTACGGGTTGCGACCACGGTGCCAGACTCGAAACGGGCCTGAAGGGCAGGTCCCCGCAGGAGCGTGCATGCGCCAGTTTTAGGACCTCGGGATGGGGTCTTTTTGCGGCCGGCAGACGTGACGCAAAAGGCACTTCCAAATCGCATCGCATCTCTCTGGAATCACACAGCTGGCGTTATGCTGTTAGTTTGCTGGGCATGTCGCGGGTGTAGCCCATGAGCCCTAAGATTTTGCCGCTTCCGCATGTCATTCATGCGGTACCGTATTTGGAACTAACCAATCAGAACAAAGATACAAACCGTGGATATGTATGTGGCCACGAGCCTGCGGTCTCTCAAACCCGATAAGAGTTGCAAGGCCTGCATGGCGCTGGGTGATGTTTGGAGTCGACCAAGGCGCTTTGTTGCTGCTAAGCTCAGCAGTCTGTTCCTGATGCCAGTGTCTGCGTCCTCGGTTCATGCTTCAATCATGGCGCATACAGTTTGTGCTCGTGTTTGGAATATGCACATAACTATCCGTTGAATCCGACAAATCGTAGATATCTGTGTGGCTGGAGGCTTATCCCGGAAACGCGTGCGGCACTACGCTGAAAGCCCCAGAGGAGCATGCAACGCAATCTTAAACCTAATTTTAAACTTCTTGTTTGCTTCCCCAGAATCATCTAACACCTGTGGAAACGCCGTATTTTTAGGCTCCTCCTTCCATTGGGGTACGTGTGCACAGCTAGGCCTTGCTTGGCACCACCATTATTTCTCGGCAGTGATTGCCATATCCCGATTGGAAGTCGACTTCGGCCTGAGAATTTTCCTTTTGTTGGTTTTTACCGCTACTGGCATTTTTCTGGAACCGTGGTATGCCGTGTGCTTTCTCGGTGATTTTCACTGTATTGGTGTGCTGCAACAACAATTCGGTACACTTGATTGGCTGGGGCGAACGTCAAATGGCGTCATACGTCAGCCTGGGCGGTAGCCGAGGGAATCAAAATGTCCTGCGCCCGGAGTGCTCACCATGCACTCCGCCGTGATATTATGCGCTTAGCCGTCGTTTCTGGTTATGAGGTATTCGAAGTGCATATGTCTGCCAATTCTTCTGGTTCGTTTTCGTTCAGGCAGGGCTGTATTGATGTTTAGCTCACACAAGGCTGGGCTCTTGAACGATCCGGAGGCTCATTCCCTGGCAAACTATTATCACAAGAAAAAACTTTTGTTTTGGGCGGGTAGATCACGGCACTTTGGCAGCAGTCTCTTTTCTGATAACGATAGCATACTTTTCTGAAGTTCTGCATGTGGTAATTGTCTTCAGGCGTCTTTTCGGAAATGCAATTTAGGGCGGCACAGATATCCCAGCATCTGTTTCTGCCTAGGGATGGTGGTGCTTCTGGCACCTGCCATTGTGCCCGCTGCAGGACTTGTTTGATCGGGGATGCTTGTTATGAGCTAGATGAGCGGTACTGCTTGCACGTGACCCCTTTTATATGGTTACACGTCACCTGCTCCATGTTCTGGCACTTGCCAGGCCCCTTCGAATGCTGCGTCAAATAAACTCTCCAGAGCACCGGGCCAAATGATCACAGAACGCAGCGCCTGATTTTGGTCCCCTGTGAATTTCACCTGTAATTGGGCTGGACACTACCCCATAGACCCGCCAGCTGACGGACTCTACGGCACTCCGAAGAATAAGTGATCTTTTTGTACGCAAGACAATATGAGCACACATAGGCACGGGTAATAGAGAGATGCTATGGATGTAGCTCGTGCCGAACCCCGGTGAATCTGCAGCCTTTCAGCTCTTTGCCCTTGGTTCTCCTGGCTGCAAATCCCAATTGGCGAAGAGGTACGAATGTTTGTAAACACAACAGGCTCTATTATCGACCCGCGCACGACCACGACACATCAACCATCCGCCCATACACTGTTCAGCAGACCGGCCGAAAGAAAGACACTATACGAGGAGGCCCCCTCAAAGCCCCTGCGGCTGGCGACTGGAACTCGTTTGTGTCTGATCGCAGCAGCATACCGGAATCCGGAGATTCATCACGTGACGCGCATGGTCCATCAGCCTGGGAGCCCTGGGAGTTCTAGTCACACAGCAGCCCTCGAAATCGGCTTTTAATTTCCCACACATGAGTCCTCCGGGCCATGGCGCCAATTCACTAGACGCTATACCTGGGCGCAGGTCGGCAGAGCTTCCCGACAAAATAGCGGGGCTCGGCATCCTCTCTATAGACCCGGCCCTAGCACGCCAGAGAGCGTACACCATCGACAGCCTCAACATCAGCCCGATCGAGAGTTCTGGGCACGTACGGCAGCTACTCGAATCGGGCAATACTGAGACTTCTGGCTCCAGCAGCCCCGAAGATCCCAATGTGGATTGCGAGCACACGATGAACCTCGAAAAAGCAACCTGGGAGTTCTCAGACATTCTCCAGAGCCTTTCCGGGAAAGACCGGGATGACCTCTCCGGGCTCCTAGAAAAATGCAACCGGCTCGTTCCACTTCTCGAGACCTACCCCTCGCTCAAGAAGGAGGTGGTGATTGAGAACGTAATGTTCAAAGTCCAGTTCATGCTCTACGACCCCCACGCACAGGCACGCGCCGCAGCTTACCGCGTGCTTCGCCACGCGCTGGCGACGCCTGACGCCTTGCTCCACCTTGTGCGGCTGAAGCTCTTGATCTTCATCATAGTGTCTCTTCTGACGCCGACACCGTTGGTGGAGAAGGAACAGGCCCTCAAACTTGTGCGGGAGTTCGTGAACATCCCCGGCGGCGTCAACTACTTGAGCGTGGGTGTTGTCAAGGCGTTGGTAGCCTACGTGGAGCACGAGAGCGACGAAACTCAACATACAGAGTCCGACGTATGGATCTCCCACGAGTCAGAGGCATTTATGCGCATGTGCATCGAGACCATCAGCGAGATCGCAGTTTTGAACCCGGACATTGTGTTTCACGGCGGCGGGCTCCGGCTCCTCATTAGCTTGACCATAAACGGGCCCACAGACGTGTCGGTGTCGTGCTTGCCCATGCTTCTCACCCTTCTTGACATGCCGCACTCTCGGCTCTTTCTTCGAAATGGCGCAGACTTGGACTGCCTCATGTCTGTATTCACTTTGTTTGACGACGATGATACCCAGGAAAAAACACTGCACATGAAGAAGCACCACGCCAAGTCCTTGAAGATGTCCTTCGTGCTCTCGTGCTTCTTGAAAACGTGGCTGGGCCTCATTTGCTTCTCTCACGACAACTTTGGCCCAGTCAGAATGTTGCTCAGTAACTTGAGAAAACGTAATTCACGTCTATGCAGCATCTTGCTTGACCTTCTACTTGACGTGCTCCGTATCAAGAGTTTGCCCTGGCTCGAGGACTCTGCTGTGGGAGGCCTTTTGGCCCTGGCCCAGATGCCCCACAGCAATGCGAGTAGCCCGGAGTCGACCCCAGCGGTCGCTTTTGAGTACCAGGAAATGGATCCCAGCAGCTTCGAGCATGGTATCATATCGCACTATCAAGGATTACTCTCGAAAGTCTTGATCAACTGTGGGCTCGTTCCGCTCCTCTTCAATATTGTTAACGAGAACAGAGACGCTGCAAATACCACCAAGGCTACTACATTGCTCACCAACATCCTCGACTTGTGCTCAAAGTATTTGCCTCTGGAATTTTACAGCACACACATTTTGCAAGCTTACACCACTAATCTAAGTCTTTCTTCGCTAGGCAAAATCGAGGCTGCAACTCGGATGCGCCAGCGCCCGAATGCTACCAAGAAGACTGCTGATGTACGTCTTGCTATGCGCGACTTAGTCCAGAAACTGCGTATCAACATGAAAGATGACTCATTCAAGGCATTGATTGCAGGGTCAAAGCTCCTCACAATGAAGGAATTCGACGACTGGAACTGGTCGCTACTCTTGCAGATTTTTCAAGGCCCGCTTCGTCTTTCCTCGCGTTTCTGTGAGCTACAGGAGAAATACCCAAAGTTTCTCAAAACTATGCTCTCCTTCTTGCGCCCGTTCAAGTATCGCTTCAGCTCTTTGACAATTAGTGCAAGTTCTAAGTACCCAAAGGTTCGCAAGCCTAGACAAATCATGCTTGTGGCGTGTCAGATCATCGAATCCCTTCTATGCACCGAGGAAGGCAGCAAATTTTTGGCAACAAACAAGCTCATGCCACAGCTCGCAGAGATTTTCGCTCAGATTGACCCATACAGTGGTATTAGCAGTGCAGATCCAATTTTGGCTAAGCGTAGACTAGAGCACTCACTATCGGTGGGGTATGTGAAGATAGTGGGTGTGATGTCTGCCCACCCTAGGGGAATCGAGATTTTAGGCCAATGGCAGTTGTTCCACATAATGAGCAATATCATCGACAGCAGCATCAAGGATGAGGCCAACAACTTTCTCATTTTCAACATCTTACAGAATTTGAACTACACGCGCAGAGGCCATGCTCGCATTATCCTCGCCAAGGCGCTAAGTATATCCAACTGGAAAGTGAAGGTTTATGCTCTTGAAAATGTATTTCCTTTGCTTTGTACGCTCGAAGAGTGTGAACAACTATATGTACGCAGCTTGGTCAATCTTCTTTACGACGAGAATGACTCTGTCACGAGCATGTCGGTTGAGCACCTATACGAGTACTTTATTGTTAAGAATAAGCGCGAACTCATTGATATTCTTGTGGAGTGCAAACCAAGCGTCATGGTTCTTGAGCAGAGCGAGCAGGGCAATCTACTCCTTTTGATGTTTTGCACGACCTCAAACGGTTTCAATTACCTTGAAGAAAATGGGTTTATCGAGGAGAAGTTTAAACAGAGTGTTGAGCAACTCAAGGGTCTCGATTTTTTGACAGCTGTCGAGGATTCGCTCCGACACCTATTGTTCCCATATGTGTCAGCATTCTCAGAAGCAAAGGTCAGGGTGGGCCCTTCATTGCGCCATTTCTTCCACTTCTTACTAGCTACCGAAGAAGGCTTTAATTACTTCAATGCTCGCAGGTCGTACATTGATGAGGCGGTGTTGAACATCCGAAGTCTTTGTCGTATGCTTAACATTGTCGAAGGCATTTATGAAACTCACGGATATTTTGGCGAAAGAGGCCCCGCTGATCTGGCAGCTGCCAGAGTTAGAAATCTGTCATTAACCTCGGAAGACAGTCCTCTCGAACTAGCAATTTCGTCCAAAGATTTGAAACACTGGCCGTCTTCCGCTAGCTGGGAGAGATCATCAGAATCGATATTCGAAACAGATGCTGGAAGCAAGGCCGTGCCTTCGCCTGTAAAAACCAGTACACAGGACGATGAATATTTGTTGAAAAGACTTAAACAGTACATCTGGATGATTGGTGAGATTGCATCGTCTAATTACGGGATGCAGATTTTGGAGACCGTCTACAGCTCCACTCCAGGGAGTGCGCATATAGCACAGACTCTATCCCTTGTTTTCGAGGAGGCCAGTCATTGGCAGCTTCGTGGGTTGGCATTTTTCCAGCTTGGAAAAATGGCTGGTACGGTTGAAGGCGTTGAGATCTTAGATGGCTTGCAGTGGGTCTCGTTCGACTCTGGTGAGAAATTCAACGTTTCGCTCGCATATCCAAAGTTCATGCAAGGCGAAGGGTTCACGAAAGTGGAGATTTTGAACCCTTATAAGGACGTCAGCTATTACTCGCTATTTGGAAACGATACGGAAATGCACGTAAGCGGAAATCTCGATTTGGAGGACGAATTAGTCATGGAAAGCTACGAGGAGATCGACGACAAGATCTTAACTCTTTTCAACTATCTAAGCTCAGTTTTGGGTCGCATCGAGCGAAAGGCAACAAAGGAGCTTCTCCGGATCAAGATGGAAAGCCCGCAAGTGTTCAGCAGTACCAACTTATTTTTGACAACCATCCGACTAGTCGATAAGGGAAAGTTCAAGTACCGCACAAGGATGTTCATTTTTGACTTGTTTAATCCCATGAAGATTTTGGAGGGACTTGTGAAAAAGGATAGAAAAACTTCGAGCGTGAAGAGACAAGCTGTGTGACGCTGGAACGTCATACATCGACGAATGGAAGCTCGGCGCGTATTCACAAGTTGCAAACAGTATTCTGTCAAAAAAAAGACAAGAAAGAAGAACAAAAACGAAACAAGCATCCGGAATCCGATTACGATCTCTTTTTGCGCTTTGAGCCAATGGGTAAGGGATCCAGGTATTCCCGAACACCTTTTGGCGTGACCTCGGCAGGCTTGAACTTCGACATGATCAAATGCAGAAGATTGCGCCGGATCCACATTTCCGTGTTTTGAGGATTAATTTCGACGGCGTCCAGCTCGTCGTTGGCTATCTCCGGAATCAGCTCATCAACGACAAGATTGACAGCATATGATCGCCTGAGCGGGATCTGTGTCGGGCTATCCGTGCCAGCGGCAATCTGGATCGCCGGATTGAGACTAGAGGCAAGTTCGGGGCGCCACGTGACAAGCAGCTCCAAGCGGGCATGATCGATTTCGAAGGGCTTGTCGACGACTGTGGACTCAGTATCTTCCATATCCCGAAGCACGTCTAGAAGCGCATTCACGCGTCTTTTATAGTGATACAATGCTTGCCGCTGAGTCTTTTCCGTAATGAAGAGTTTCTGCGATAAAGAGTATGCTTTGTTGAAACGTTCCTGCAACTGCTCATAGATCAGATTGTGGTCGATATAGCCATCGGTGGTTTTGGCCGAGCCAACCAAATCTTCGGAGAAATCAACAGATTCTTCTATGTGCGCCAAGGAGTCCCGGCCGGGCAGTCCTGCTGGGCTCAGTTCCGTCTCTTTTCCTGGTTTATATGGGGCGGCGATAGAGTCCAGAGATGAAATCTGTGGAGCTACTTGTGCTGTGTCAGGAGACCCAGCAGCTGTGGGGCTCTTGTCGGCGAGGATCTCGTGCATACTCATTTTCCCCCGGATATGCGTCGATTGTCACGATGAGCGAAGCAGTTTGACGATGTGGCGGGCAAAAATATTTGGCAGATTATCTGGTCTTGCAGAGGACAAGTCTCAGTGGGGCCCTAAAAAGTAGTGCGCATGGCGTCAGGCCCAGGAAGATTAGAGCCGCGAATTCAGGGCGAGTTCCGCGCCGCGAGCCTCGGCCAGCTTGATGTTTATGCTGGGGGCCATCAACATGAATACAAAAGAATGATTGGCATTCCAGCCGAGGGCTTTGAAAAGGTTGAAAAAGACAAGTTTAAGAGGCTGTGGTTTGTTTGCTTGGGAGCTAGCCGCTGCAGCAAGAATGCTAAAACCCCATGAACGCAGGTTCCTCTTGGATACCGGTTTGCTTTTAGTCTTTACTTGAAGGTGTTTTGCTAAGGCTACGGGTCATTTAGAAAGTCAATCGCCATGACCTAGCGTGCACGTGATGCCAGCATCTAGACATCGAGAAAGCTGAAATATGACACTTAACTACTAACAGACCCACTTTCTTTCTTTCCATCAGCTTTTTGCCACGACAAGTATATGTGGATCGTAGCGCGACCAGGCAGTGGCTAGGGACGATATATGGAGTGCTCCAAGGAGTATACACAGCGAGCAACGGCACAGATTTTGAAACTTGTATATTCATTGAAGTGCTGCTACTGCTATTCAAACAAACGAACGTGGGCTCATCATCAAAATGTTGCATCTGTCTAGGCGATGGTTGCGCTGCAGACCAGAGAGCCTTGACCAGTTTCGACCGTCACATGAATCGGAGAAAACCCCGGCTCTCCCAACAACATCTTCAGAGATGTTCTGAGAAAACCTTGCTCGAGAAATCGGCTGTCAAATCCCGCTGTCTCCGTGGTATTGTTTTGCACCACCATTTGCCTCATCGGAAAATCTTTCCCGATAACTTTTCCAGATTCTGTCGAGTTTCTTTGAGACTACTGAAAGTCTAGCCTCGAGATTCTCCAAATCAGACTGCAAGCGGTGGGGAGCAATGGTTCCGAAATTCTCCTGGTGGCCTTCCAGGTCGTACTTGAAACTAATCAACTGAAGTCTATCGCTCAATGTTTGCAAAGTTTGGTCTGGGGTTTCTTTATGTTCAGTGCTTGACATTGTGTGGGAGGTCTAGGATGAAGTAGCAAAATACTAAAGCTTATGTTAACTGGTTTGAGTTGAGGAGTTGGATCCATATTTTTTTGTGACTCCGATATGGCGATTTGCACCCAACTGGTATCACGTGACGATCCCCGCAACCGCTCGAGGCGACTAACATGGTTAAACGCAGCAATTCTAGTTCGTCTTCTTTCTTGAAAGATGGCAAGAATCATTGAATTCTTTTCTTGAAAAATGGCAAGAACTATTGAAATTCTTTCTATGTTTTCGGGCGAGCGTCAATTGAAGTTACCGCAAGAAAAATCATGGTTCGGTAGACATACCTATGTTTTGAGGGGTGGAGTATGAAATTGTTTGGGTACATTCTTTTCATTTCAGAATATAGCGGCGGCTGAAGGCACGAGACCACGTTGAATGAGGAAATGTCTGATTGCCTTTTTGCCCCAGGCCCTTTATATCTAGGAGCATTGTTGGCATAACCCCAGTCACGGATCTGATAGTACCGCATTGAGAAGCAGCCCAATTCTATCCTAAACTTTGAACCGACATGTGCCAGATTTGGTTTTCACGAAGACGCGTGCAGTGCTCTCGATTCCAATGGAAGCTTTGGGGACTGGATTTCTCGTGGTTTCCTGGCGTATCACCATCTTTCAAGAAACATTTCCGCAAACAGTTCTGAAATTATAGGTCACCCGTTAAAGACTACCAGTGTATTTTTTCTGTGGAGAAACGAGGCCAGATTGCACTCAGTGCATACATGAGTATCTGCTAGGTATGCACGCTTTCACGGAACAAAGAAGGCCCGGTGTTTGACGATTTATCTAAGATACGACAGCGCGTCTTATTGAGAGCATGTTTTCTGCAGATGAAAAAATACCCAGATCACTGAGCAAATCATCCTAGCTCTTTTCTGAAAAGCACACTTTCAGTGATTCTGACATGCCAGCCCGGAAGTAAAGTTGTATACATCAGACGGCTTATATTGCATGGGACCCTGAGAAAAGAATTGGTGTTCAGAGCTCGGGATAAATTACAATATTGCTTGCGGTCTGAACCAGCTCATGTTCCCTATAAGTGAGTGAACGTTCAGCGATTCCCGAATCTGCTTCGCCACAGTCGGAAAGACATACATGGAAGAATCCAAAAGCAAGATCGTTATGGATTATAGAGTCCTACAAGCAGGGTATCTTTGCGGCAACCTTGGTGGCATCTCTAAGCCGAACACCAAAACACTAGAAAGAGACGAAAACAGACTTGGCGCAGGGTGTGTTCATGAAGAAGAGATTCAAGAGTAGTAGACAGGATGGCATTTTACATCGAGGCTCACAACTCTTGCCGTCTTCTCGTCTCGAATCAGTTTCGGTTGGGTCGCTCTTTGACTCGAGACTACAAAATTGGCGCTAGTAAGTTGGACCACTCGAAAGAAACAAGCAACAAGGCATGGCTAGAATTGAGCTACAGCTGAAACGCCCTCATCTCTTCTCATAGGTGGACCCTGGATGCGGGCAGTGTATGTTACAATGGGTCTACACATTTAGTACGCCGATCTGATATGTTCGGAAGGTTGGACCCAGAGACTGGAGTCAGTTTCATCTTCTTGCTTTCTTTGCTATAAAATATGTCAGCTTTAGGAATGTGTCAGATTTGCAGTTAAACGCGTCCCTGAGTGTAGGCGCTTTAGCTAGATCTGAAGTGAATTCGATATACGCATAAGCGCTATCCTAAAAGCTAGTGCCCATGAACCACAGCTTCAAGCAGCGAAGAAGACCCGGCTCAAAAGGTGGTTTCCTAGCAGGTCAATTTTGCATCAGAATAACTCATCCGGAGCGGCAGGGATTGCACGCCTATGAAATGAGCATGCCACAGCATCTAAATATTGCGCTTGGTGAGATGGAACCCAGTTGTCACGAGACCAGTGCCACAAGAGTCAGCGGGCACTGAGGCTGTCGCATGCATCAGCACGAGTTTTCAAGTCACAGAACAAAGAGACAAGAGCAACATACTTCACGGAGCTGGACAGGGGAAAAGGCGGGAAGCGGATCAATAAGGTACGCAGGACCCAACCGAGAGAGCAACAACCAAGGCAGCAGAGCAGAAACACAGACGTCTACTGCAAAAGAGGGTCTCTGAAATACGGCTGGTTATTGGCGAACTTCTGGGCGCGTCTGTCATTCGTGTCTTCCCTCTTCTTCTGATGGCCCCATGCACGCTTGGTAATGGCAAGCTGCTCTTTTTGGGCAGGGCCAACGAAATGCCTGGTTTCCGCCGCAATAACCGTGCCCTGGCCTTCAGACAAGATTTTCTCAGGGGCGAGGTTCTGTCTGTAATACTTGGCCATGGAGCGGTGTCCTACCACGGCACCCGAGGGCAAGATGAGCTCGGTGCCCATGTCGATGAGCGGATCGTTGGGTATGTCGGAGTCATCGGAATCCGAGTCGTCGGCGTCTGAGCCATCGGCGTCCGAGGCGGCGTCGTCGGAGACGTCTTCCCAGGCGTCGTTATCGACGGGACCGTAAGACGACGTAAAGTCGTAGAAGTCGGAGATCTCCATCTTGTGCAGCTCCGACTCGTACGGGATCTGCATGTGCCGTTTCGAGAGCATGTGCAAGCGCACGGCGTCGATGTTCTTTCCCTGGTACGAGCACACGAGGCACACATTTCCAAGCCCGATCTTCTCGCCCAAGTACGCTACTAGGCCCTCGGGGTCCACCAAGTAAGACTTCTCGGGCACGTAGAGCCCGTGGGCCTTAAACATGTGGGCCAAGTTGTCGTCCAACGAGGCAAAGTGCAGGTGTTTGGAGGCCGGGCAGAAGAGGCACGTCGTCACGGGGATTTGCACGCGATTGGCAAGTTTCTGCGCCATGAGTTGGTCCTCTGTTGAGGGCTGGGCAGCAGCCGAGAGAGAATCGGCGAACTCGGGAGTCTCAGCGAGGGACTTGGGTTCGTCAGAAACGCTCTCAGGGGCCTTGGTCGGGGCTTCAGACGCGCCAGAAAGGTTCTCGGGGGTCTGAGCCACACTTCCAGAGCAATCCAGCGGAGCTTCGTCTTCCGCCACGCGGAGGACGCCGAACTGCTGCTGGAGCCGCTCGCGCGCCGCGAGAAGCTCCCGGCGCTGGGCCTGCAAGGCCTCTTTCTGCTGGCGCCGCACGTCCTTCTTGGTCACCTGTTTTCGTGCGGACTTGGCAGCGCGGGTATCTTCGGACTGCTCGTCGTCGGCAGCCATCTGCGCGATTTTTTCCACGAACACGGCCTCGCTGATGGCGGGGAGTTCGGCCACGCGGCGCTTCAAGTTGTAGCGGTGCCAGTCCAGCTTCATATGGGTCCTCTGGGCGGGTGCGTCGGCGAACTCGAGCGCGCAGCTAACGCAGGTATGGCTCATGTCTGGGGTGAGATTTGCGGGGTGGTGTTTCGGGATAATGCTTCCAGATTTGTCTTCCAGGCGTGTCTTCCAGATTTGAATTCCAGATTAGTCTTCCAGGATTTGTCTTCAGGATAATTCTCCAGGGTGCTCAGGACTAAGGCGATGGAGGAAGAATGAAAAACACCTCTGGGCCGCTGGGTGCGCTGCTCATCGCAGCGCTGCCCCGGCAACAGCGCGCTCCTGCACACAGCGCCGAAAAAGACTTGGTCCTGGATTTGGGCCCAAACACCCGTTACTACCTACCCCAAGCCGCCCGAACTGCCGCTGACATCGCCCCGTTTCCACCCCAAATCCCCGCCCTTTTTCCCCGTGCAACCCATGTCTGATCCCTACGAGCACGTGCTTCCGCGGACCGTGGCGACCGTCCGTGCGGCGGCTGCGCTCGCAGCAAAAGACATTCAGTTCCACCGCTCCATCGACCACAAAATGGGCCTCAGCTTCGACGCTTCGGGCCAGCGGCTCTTGGAACTCGCCAACAGGCTCCTTGCGCTGGGACCAGAAGCATCCGCTGGGCCGGCCTCGTTGGACTTCGGCGAGACACCTGCCACCAGCGACGGCCTGTGGAAGCAGGTCTCGGACGCGCTCGACGTGTTCTTCGACCGCGCAGATCAGGCCATGGACGCCATGAAACAACCACAAAGTCGGGGACATGTGATGCGCTTGGACGACGCCGGCGACGTGCCGCTGGCCGCGGCGGTGGCCGAGAAGCCGCAGGTGCATTTCCAAAACCCCGTTGACAACTCGGACGCCCACCCGTTTGTGCCCAAGCTAGCCGCCAAGCCGCACGCCATGCGCCCATTGCATGAGTGCTTGGTGCTCCAGGCGCCCGTGGACGCCCCGGAGCACTACCCGCAGCCATACGCAGCGGAAATCGCGCAGTCTGAGTACCCACCCCACGCTCAGCAGCACGCGTCACCTCAGGAACCACAGGACTGGGCCACCACGGCTGCCACATGGGTGGCCACGCCTGTGGCCTTGGCCGCTATGGTGGCGCAGTTGAAGCAAGCGCGTGACATCGCCGTGGATTTGGAGCACCACGACTTGCGCTCGTACTACGGGCTCACGTGCTTGATGCAGATCTCCGACCGCACGCACGACTGGATCGTTGACACGCTCGCGTTACGTGACGAGCTCCTGCCGCTCAACGAAGTGTTCGCGGACCCGCGCATCGTCAAGGTTTTCCACGGCGCCAATATGGACATCGTCTGGTTGCAGCGCGACTTGGGGCTCTACGTGGTGTCGCTTTTCGATACGTACCACGCGGCCCGGGCGCTCGGATTGCCCAAGCTTTCGCTCGCGTACTTGCTCGAGACTTTTGCGCACTTTCAGACCCTGAAGAAGTACCAGCTCGCCGACTGGCGCGTGCGCCCGCTCCCTCAGCAGTTGATGGACTATGCCCGCGCAGATACCCACTTTTTGTTGAGCATCTACGATCAGCTCCGCAACCGGCTCGTTGCCGCGGGTCGCGTGGCCGAGGTGCTCGACAACTCGCGCCGCGTTGCGGGCCGCCGCTTTGAGCACGTGCGCTTCCGCCCGCCGACCTACAACTTGGGCCTGTTCCACAACGACGCCACGTCTGCCGACACCTTCATTGCTCTGTACAACATCCCCGCTTCTTGTCATGCCTTGGTGCGCACACTCTTCGAGTGGCGTGACGCCTTGGCCCGGGCCCAGGACGAGTCGCCGCGCTACGTGATGCCCAGCCGGGTGATCGTGGCCTTGTGCTCCTTGACACCGCCTGTGTCTGCGCTGCTGGTGACCAGCTGCTTCGCGGGCTTTTCCAAGATCCTCCGCGAGAACTTGGGCCTGTTGACCCTGTTAGTGCAGGCCGGCTACAGTGACATGGACCGCGCCGCTGACATGACGCCACAACCCAGGATCGTGCTGCTGCTTGCCACGCCCGACAACGCGCGCGAGATTTCTGAGCTCTTTGATCTCCTTGTCGAGCACGCCCGTGGCTTGTACCCTGAGACCGCGCCCGTTCCCGCTGCCTCCATGGTCTTCCTGGACGCGCTCCAGCAACACGCTTTTTGTGTACGCGTACCCACCGATGGCTCGGCACCCGAGCCTGTCGAAGAAAGCGTCAGGCAGGAGAGGCTAGACGCGTTGGCGGCGCTCACACCCGCCCTCCCAGTGCTCCGGTCTCTGCTGCTGGCCTCTTTGGAGGAGGCCAGTTTTGTGGAGCCGCAGCCAAGTGCTGAGTCGCACGTGGAAGCTCTGCCTGCCGAGGCCCAGCCGGAGGAAGAAATCCTCACCTTGTTGCCCAAGAAAAACAGAGTGCCGCTGAAGAAGAAGCCCGTGGTGTCGGACGAGGTGGCATTCGACTACCTGGCCTTGGACTCCAAGATGCTTGCAAAGGACGACGCGAAGATTCGCCGCAAGAAGCGCTCATACGAGACTTTCAGCAACCAGGATATGGACGGGCCACATCCGTACAAGGGTCGCAGACTCACGCCGCAGGGCAAGACCACGTCGTTCACCAAAAAGAAGTGATGTGCTGTCACGCGCTAGTCTTGGTGGCAGAAGTTTAGAATTCGAACACAGCATACAGCCCCACTTCTTCTGAGCTGCTTGTTGTCGAAGACGCCATACCTGACCTGGTGCCTCTTTTTCTGGCTGCGACGCGCTTTGGCTCGTGCCGTTTATACGATGGAATCATGATCATGTCAAGGCGTGGGACACAACGGCGTGAGGAACTGGCGGTAAATGGTGTTTTCCCCGCTGCTCATCTTGCTGCCGGTAAGTGGGCATTTTCTTTAGCGGAAACCGTTCCGGAGAGAATATTCTGCGGGAAGGGTATTGGATTACTCATCAGGTTCATTTCTTTCCATTCGGTGAATTCTCCACCTATGGTGCATTGATCTGAAGTGGGCTATCTGAAGTCAGATATGTCTGCGGGTGTTCATACATGATAGCCCACAAACCCCCGAATATCAATTTACGTATTCATTGGAGTATACACCCATTACATTCCGAGAGATTGAATTCACTTGTCCAATTTGTATTCGCTGAACCAGTTTACAATCTTCATAGATTTGGCCTACTCATCGATAGATGTTCATAGCAAAGCACTTCACATGCCTCCTCAACTATTCACGTTTTCTTTTGGAAACCAAAGAGAGATGAACAGGATAAAAGATTCCTGCCGAAAGTTGTCTGTGAATCGAAGTTTTTCTTCCAAATCTCGAAATTGGATTGAACAAGTATTCCTGAAGGTCATCTACCATTCCTCACAAATACTTGAGGTTGTGTGTGAGATGATAAGTTTCAGTGGATTTTATGCCTGGTGGTTTAAAATTAGGGAGATTGATAGGACAGAGGTGTGGCCAATCAAAATCATCATTGTCTTGGGCCCTCAAACTCATTCTAGACTGGACGGCATTCTGCTTTTACTTTCAAAAATAGGCATGGCACTAGGAAAGATAAGACAGTTCTTCAAAATGCTTCTACCTTGGAACTTCTTGATATCTATGCGTTTTGGGAATCTCATGATCTTTCAGTCGTCAGGCACCGGCGGTTGACATTCCCAGCACAAAGAATATCAGATCTGCTGCTCTTCGATACAAATTGCGAAAGATAGAGCACAATGTTTGATAAATCTGGATGGAACAAGGAACCTGACCGAAAGATCCAACCGGTATAGGACATCATCTAGCAGAGAGCCCGTTGAGGATTCTCAAGACGTTGTTGGAAAACCCTTCGGATCCGTTTATTGCATGAGCAAACTATCCACAGCCCGCTATGGTTAGACTAAGATGAGATTGTACTGGCTCCCAAAAAGTGCTTTTGCTGCGCCTTATTGGATGAGCTCAGAACACACTTGGAGTATACCGAAACTGCTATGTGATGTTGTGGATAGCGGAATAACGTGCTTCCGACCGAGTCTCCACAACTCGACATCGCCGGATTCGAGAAAGAATGTTCTTTTGCATAAGCTTGAAGAACTCATTGCTGTATATGGTTCCACCGCAGAATTGGGCGTCTCGGTTTTCTTGAATATTCCCATGAAAGCAAAAGCAGCAAAAAGGCGCTAGAATCCCGTCCTTATATCATTGACAAGCATGCCCGAGGGATTTCGATGTTCTTCCAGATGTCACAATCCACGTCAACGTTTCGCTAGATTGATCGTGAAATATCGAGTCGTGCAAGGGAAGTCCCGCTATCTGCGATGCCTCTTTTTGAAGCTCATTCAGCAATTGACCAAAACACAAGGAAATACTCAGGTTGCCAGCATAATCAAGAAAGTTCCTGTGTATACTCAAGGTTATCATAGTTGTTAAACGACCCGCTATTGTTCCAGTTTGCACACCCCTTTTTGCTGAAGCAGCAGATATTTTTTCCTAGCAAATTGTCTAGAAGTCATCATCGCATCATGATTTGCGATTCCAGTATCAGTTCCTGGTCCATCATTTAACCCTCAAACAATACTGCAATAACCTCAAACATTGCATTGACCACTTTCATGCTGCCAGAGAAACTTCAGGAAACTGAGAATTCTTGATGACAGCTTTGATTTCAGACTGCACATTCAAGACATTGCAGACTGCTTCTATACTGTTATTACTCAACCATCCTTTGTCTTTATACATGTGATAGTTCCATGTGATGGTTTCATGTGATAGTTTTATGTGGTTTCATGTGATAGTTTCATGTGGTTTCATGTGGTGCATCATACGATGTTGAGTCAGATACAAAACTGATGCATGCTTAATCCCCGTAAACACTCTCGAAAAATGGGCCTGTTTGAGTCTTGGTCAGTGTTATAAACAGTCTAGTATGCATGCACATTGGCTCGTTATATCAACTAGGCGGTGATATCACGAGCCCATGATTGTGGAATAATCAGTTACTATGTATCCAGAAGCAGAACATAGGCGTCTCCACTTGGTGAAAATGTCTTTGTGGGGGATACAGTTCGGAAGTATAGGAAACATTTCTGATGCAAATCCAAGCTTGAAGTGACACCTTTCAAGACAGAAGAAATGAAAAATGGCAGGCTTTTCTAGTTTCCATGGATGACCACTGCAAGCGAGAATTTCTATTAGCGATCATAGATTGTGAACAATAAATCGGCCAACCCAGCAACACATATTCCCAATGTCGAGAATATCTACCATGTCCAGAGTGTAAACAAATTGGTCACCAGACAATAAAATCTCATACTGAATTCTGAAGTGAGATTTATGTCATGCTCTATCATCTGCCTTTAGAGTATGACTTAACCACGCCACTATCCCCATTGTTAGTATTAAGAACATACCACCAAATAGCAAATGAAATGCAGGATGGTCCAACTCCCCAAACGTCAGTAGTGAAATCATATTCTCTCGGAAAGCATCATTTTTAGGTCTCTGCCACACCACCAGAGCCACGAGACCAAGCTTAGGAGACAAAACGAAAACTTGTAGTGTCCTGCAATGTCGGCAACCAGCCACTGACTAAGTTGGAGAATCCTCCTGCAATCCTCGGCAAAAAGCTAAACAAATAGCATCGACGTAGCGGATGAGATGTCTGAAGAGCTTCAATCTTAGAATACTCACTGGAGTAAAGTCAAATATCAAAGAAGATGGAACTTTCTTGATCATCCAAACAAGAAGTCGGCCTGAGCCAAGAAAGTCTTTCAACGTCACCTTTTGGTCTTGCAAAGAAGCTTGATCATATGATGAATGTTTCGAGTTGGCGTTATCATGCCCAGTCTTGAGCCGCCGTCAAGATTTCTGGAAGCACACTGCTAGTTGGCTTGGAACCAAGCTTCCGTTCATCCCAATGCTCAGTCCTATTTCCGGATCGGGCTCTGGTTGACTTCCGTATCTTCCAGAACAATTCCATCGCCGGTTTGTTTAAGTTCAGCACTTTTCACACACTGAACATAAACTCGGTGGACGCAGCTGACAAATGGGTGCTCTTAGGCGCGGACATTCTCAATTCGGAGGCCGAATCCGAAAACGTTGGCTAGAGTGGGAGGCCGAATCCGAAGACTAAGACCATGGCTTATTTGAGTGAGACTGGCTCTGTCAAAATCAGTTGTGACATGCATCTTAGCAGGGCTCTCCCGATCGTCGACATACACACGGAAATGATATGCAAAGGCACGATATTCCATGTCGCAATAAGAACACGGTTTTCAGCATTCCTTTTGAGGTCTCACGCTGTGTCGAAATGGGTTCCAAGAAAGATGGAAAGGAAGGGGACTTATAGACTTGCAACCTCGTATCCCCTACTGCAATGCAGCCTTCCGCAATCCCCGGCAAGATCTGAGGATCTTCGCAAAACTAGCATCAAGAGCTTGAACCTGCTTTCATGCCCTTCGTTCAAACCTCCTCCACATAGAAAAGATGCGGTCGAAACGTTAATTCAGCTGCCAGAAATTCTTAGTATGCCAAGAGCAGCGAGATCCACGCAGTCGTCACATCTGCCATTGGAGAATGGCCTTGTGTATTGGTTGATTTCCGGTCCTGTGTTTCCAGATGCATCTGCTCAAAGCAACAGCAAAATGAAATAACAGAAACATGCGAGCAGCTTCCAAATACGCACCTATTGCCGAAACATTGTTTTCTTCCGACAGTCCTCTCGGCATGCATTGTTTACATATCAAAAAAGGCCACCGATCCATCTTTACGTCTCCTGTAATAGGCAGTTTGCCTTCGACGATTGAAGACTAAAAAAGCCTTTCGAGTATCTACTCAAAGATCATGGCGAGTCCGTTTAAAGTCTTCATTCGCCCAGAGTTACCGCCCAATCTCATCTAGGATACGGCTCAGCTCTTTACATCAGAACTTGGGAACATGGTTGCAGAGATAGACATGGAAGCGGCCTTCATTTGTGCCAGATTAGATTGGAATGTTGATTTTTTTCACTGCCGAGTGTCGGAAAACATGGTGTCGGTGGCCCGTTGATGTGGACCCACAGTAAAGGTGCTTCAGATATCACCAAAGTTTTCCAACGAACAAAAACTGTTCTGTGAGGTTGTGGACAATGCCCTTTGAAATATTGGACTCATATGTTTTGTAGACTTCAAACTTTGGTTGCGGTATATGATGCTCTTTTTAAGTATCGCTCCCCGGCCCCTCTATATAGTGGGGGCCATATCCGATACTGTTGTTCTGGAATGCCTTTCTGATAGAAGGATTACAAATGAGTTCCCAATGGCTAGCCACAATGTGTATTTCCCACGCTTTTCCACGATGTTACTGGTTTCACGCCGTGACAACCAGCGTAGTATTCTATCGTGCCACTATGTTGAGCCCCAGATCAAAATGGAGTGAGAAACTGCATTCCCATTTGTTTGGAAATGGGCATTTGATGCAGCAGTCCGAATGGTGGAAGCGAACCACTATTTCCTTGGGCTTCTTGTAGCTTCATTTTAATCGCTTGATGTTTGAAGATAAAGCCACATCTTGCTAGTAGGTCGAGCGATCTCTACTACCTTCCGAGTATGCAAAATACTGATTTGTGCTGAGACATTCACCCGAAGAAGAAAAAGTGCAGGTGGGGTGCAAGTAGTCATACTAAAAACGCCCGAAAACTGCGTTTTCTCTTTGGCTCACTGGCAATTGGGTGGTGAATCGGCTCTGGTCAAGGGCGCCAAGTAGAAAGAGTGTCAGGCTGAAGCACCATGGTGTCAGCTTGATGACTATCCATAATGTGTATTGGAACGATACACGATTTCGAGCAGAAGTAAGCATATCGAATTCCGAGACTTTCACTAAATTACGCGTATGATGGGTGACATACGTGAACACAAGCTCCAGTGCCATTCCGCAAAGCCCGTGACAAACGAAACTGGCGGAGATTTGTTTCTGCAGAATCTTCGGTGCTGTGTTTCCATCCAGCACCTCCAGCTTCAGATCCGGCCTTCGATCTGCCAGCTGTAGAGGTATCTAGCTGGTCGGAGCAAAGGTAGAAAACACATCCACAGCCCTCGATGGTTATCGCACAAGTCACTATGAAAACACAGCGGTAGAGTCAGCCCGCGGAGTCGGAGATGAAAACGAAATTACGTCGATTAACATGTAAGCATTGGCGGAGTTCCGACTAAAATAGTCACACGCCCGTCCACTGTGATTTCACGCTCATCAACAAGTATGGCAACTCAAATTCAAGAAGCCTCCAAAACTCGGTGGGATTCTCTAGACGATCAGAACAGTCGTTTTCCAGAATAAGGACCAGAAAAGGCGTTGATCGAGTCGTTTTCCAGAATGAAGAGGACCAGAAAACGCGTCCGCATCGATGTCAATTTCCATTGCCGTCGGCGTTTCGGGAGTAGCTGACCCAAGGCTTTCACGATGATAAGATGCCCGGTGGCGCTCGAGCTTGAAAACGCCTATTCGACGATACTCGGCATGAAAATTAGTGCATCGCCCTGCCGCAGTCTTGCTGTGTGCCCCAACTGTGTCGAAAATAAGCACGGAACATGACAGGGGTACATGTTTCCTCTCCTTAAGTCAAGGGGAGATCAAAAAGAACAGGCACCAGCACATTGAGAGGCAACGACGGTACTTTCACCAAACAGCGCAGCCTCTGAAAATGAGCTCTCCCTTTCACTGCGATGACACTCTATTTCACTACGAAGACGCGTGAATTAACACGACGGATCGCGATGGTTTAGGTTTGTTTCCCCCGACGGTTCGGAACCCTTCAGATCAGGACTCCGCACGCTTCAAAATCCAGTGTTCCGTCCAGCGGGCCAATGTTTTAAGCGGAAGCAATAAGCGGGAACGCTCGTTTTGGGCGTGATATTAGCACCCACCAATTCACGTTTCGGACGTCGTAGGTGTGGGCCTGCAGCGATCTGGTACCTAGAACGCTCATCCACTCATATTCCCAGCCACACGCCATCCACAAACCGCATCGGCGCCATTCTGCTCCTCGTCCTATGATCAGTAGACGCCGTGACCGGCCCCTGACAAGTGTACACGCCACGTGACCCTCGCGATAGCGTTGACCTGCATGCACGCGGCGTTTCGGCTGCGTGCATGCCGCGGGCGCAGTGCAGCACCGCTTGGAAAAGAGGCTCAAGCGATCTCACGACGGCGTGTGTGCAGGTCTCGCCTGGAGTTTCCAGAAGCCGGCGTCCGAATCTCCCTTTTCCCCTCTGCTGCAATCTCCTTTTTCTTTTTCCCCAGCCCTTCCGCATCAGCCATGAGCTTCTACATCGTGCCTACGATGCTGTACCAGCAGAAACAGAAGATCGGCGAAGGCCCCCAAAGGCCGGCCAAAAGCGCCAAAAGCACCAGAGCTACTAGAAGTGCCAAAACCCCCGGGCCTCCAGTCAAAAAACTGACGCTGGACTCGGCCTCCTCCGAGTCGCTTCACTCTACGCCCAATTCCACCCAGGCTCTGTCGACTGGAATCGGCGAATCCGTGAGCGGGGGCGACGGCAAAAATCCCCCCAAACACGCCCGCAATCTCGGTTCCGGGCGTCGCAGCTTTAGCAGCCATCTGCACTTGCCTTCGGTGTCAAGTAGTCGGGCCAGCATGGCCTCGGGGGTGTCATGGCACCTGCCGCCGGCGGGTATACTCCCGAGCTTCTCGCCTCCCAAAAGCCCCCCTAACGCATCGGACCATCTCCGGCTCGTGGAGGCTCTATCGGCGAAAAACGAGCCTGTGATCCCGGAGTACGAGATGCTCACGGACGCAGCGACCTTGAACTCGGAGAAGGGGATCCGTGGCGCGTTCTTGAACCCCGCATACATGCTCCAGAACTTCGACAGCTTCCTTACGGGCATTGCCAAAACCCATGTAAACGACCCCATAAACTTCGCCTTGGTTCGCGACCAGTCCTTGCGGAAGTTTCTGACGCGACGCAACGCCGGACACGATAGCCACTGGGCCGTCTTCCTGATAAAAGAGCATGGTGACGTCCAGCGGATTGAAGACTACCTCATTCACGAGTTATTGAAGTGCCGCATCATCATGCGCATGCGGCTGAAGCAGCAGCTCCGTGCCAACTCAGTCTACCGCAGGGCAGCAAGCGAGCAGTTGGTGCAATGCAACTTCATCAACTACGTGCGGCACGTGCTCATGCTTCCCGAATGCTCCGCCAGGCAGGCGCTGGACTTGACGGATACGCAGAAACATGACTATGACATGAAACGGGCGTTTGACCACGCTGCGGACGCACTCTACGCGTTGAAGCCGGACAGTTACGAGGGCATTCTGACCGTGCTGCCACGCATGGATATTGTGTTGCAGACCATCCGCAAAATTGCCGTGGACTTCGTGATTTTGGAAAGGTACGCGGTGCAGATCATGGCCAAGTGGAACAACGACTTTTTGATTGAGAGCCGCATCACCCGACATCTCTTCAGCCTCCACCATCTCAACCTTCAGTTGGAAAATCAGGAATCCTTGAAGGTCTTGGTCTTCAACAGCTCCTACAGCGCGGCATACTCCTGGCAGCTTGCGGTGACGATTCCGTTTGTGTACGTATTCGAGGCTAGTTTGCTGAGCGAAAACCTGCTCCTTCCGCACGAGAATACCAGACAGGCACTGGGAAATTCTCCGGGGACAAGCCTCAAGGCCAAGGACCTGGCTTTGTATGATACCTTTTACTCGCGTTTGGGCTTCGCCGACTATGCTGCGTTCAGGAGAATGACCTACAAAGAGTTGGCAGATCTACAACGAACACATGGCAACAAGGGGGCGCCCGGCGAGCTCCAAGTCAAGCCCACTAACTTCGAGTACTACGCCCACCCGCTTTCTACGATCCAGTCCGACACGTTTCATGTGATACAGTGCCGCGATATGCGCTCACAGATCTTGCCGTCGAACTATGAGCGGCTTCTCCGCGATTTCTATCGTCTTTTGAAAGTGGGCGGGGTTCTTGAGCTCCCTATGATTCTTTGTGGACTGGGAGAAACGGGGCTCTTGAAATTGCCCGAGGGGCGCGATGCGAGGCGAAGAGCTACCTGGCTAGAAAACTACACTTTTGAAACCATGAAAGACATCATTGCCATCTTGGGCACCTTGTTCGGACCGCAAAACGTGAAATTCTCAACGCTTCTCTTGACGTCTAAAAACCAAATGACCAGCTATCTCATAAATTACACAGGCATGTTGATTCGCGAGCTGCTCAGCGAGATTGAGGAGGTGGACGGGTATTCCAGGGCGACCACGAACATAGAAGAATTGGACGAAAACGATCTCAATTTTTATTTCTACATTCGAGCCGAAAAAGCATGATTCCAAGGGCAGGTTCCCCGGGAAGATTGCTTTGGCGACGTTTTTTGATGGCGAAAGTAAACGAGCCTCTAGTCGAGCGCGGCTTCGTATGGACGAGCATAGTGTGGCAGATTCAAGAAGGAACAGCGAAATTCTCAGCTCCTTCCATGTAAATGCTGTGGGTGTTGCAGCTCGGCGGAAGAGCTCTACAAATCTATGGAATAAGTTGCTTATTGTGGTGCTGACCAGCTTCTAATGGACCCAACCAAATGCTGTATTTCTGATGAGCTTGAGTTTCTGGTTGCCCGCCAGTGGAGCATTCCCCACCAAGAGCCGGAAGGATTTGTCAATAAATCATCGTGTTGCGGAATCGGTATGTGGCTATATACTCAAGTGGGTTGAAAAGGAGACGAGCACTACCTTAGCCATTCCTTTGAAATCAAGGGTTTCAGAGGTTTCCAATGCGCCCGCCAAGTCGCCGCAGATACGAATCTTGCCAAACACTGATGGTTGACTACCAACAATGAAGTGATATCAATTCCAAACAGATTCAGATCATCAGTATGATAAATAGAAGCAAGGAAATATCATCGGTCTAATAAATAGAAACAAGGAAATGTCATCGGTCACCAATAATCAACTCGTAGAATGAATACGAGCGCTTGATCACCAACAATGATATAACAATGAAGTGATATCAATTCCGTTGAAACTGATAAATCCCATCAGCCAAATACTAACTGATCACACTCAATCACTTACCAATGTTTCCCACCAATTGAGTCGCATCAATCAAACAAAATCAAACAAATAAAATCAATCAAACAAAACCAGTCAGACAAATAAAATCAACAAACTCAAACAACCAAAATCAATCAGACAAAATCAAACAAATAAAATCAAACAAAAACAATCAAATACCGGATCACGTGACTTCTAATCACGTGCTGCCATGGCGGCCGGCCTGCACGCGCGCCGCGCTTGAGTCATCTGGCCGCGCAGACACAGATTTTCGCCAGATAACACCAAACTCATACCTCCCAACTACCCCCAGCATGCCGCAATTAGTCCACATCATCGACGTCAAAAGTGGCAATCTACAGTCGCTCACCAACGCCATCAAGCACGTGGGTGACTACGATATCGTGTACATCCGCGATGCGGCGGATTTTGACAAGGCCAACCACGAGATTTCGCAGTTGATCTTTCCCGGCGTGGGCAACTATGGCCATTTTGTGAAGCAGATCAATGAACGCCTCCTAGCCGAGCCCATCCGCAAATACATCGAGAGCGGCCGGCGCATCATGGGCATCTGTGTGGGTCTCCAGGCGTTTTTCCATTCGTCCGAGGAAAGCCCGGCGGTGGCCGGGTTGAAGCTCCTCGACTGGGACCTCAAGAAGTTCGACAAGAACGACCCGCTTTTCGTGCACAAAAGCCAGTTGAAGGCCGTTCCCCACATTGGCTGGAACTCCGTCACCTCTGCGTTCACCGGCACGCGTGTGTTGGCGCCCCACGACCGTTTCTACGGCATTTCCCAGCAAGACAAGTACTACTTTGTGCACTCATACGCGGCCATTCTCCGGGCCCAACTGGACCGTGCCGCCATGGCGCAGGCACAAGAAAACGGCTGGGACTTCTGTGTGGCCAAGTACGGCTCCGAGGAGTTTTTGGCGGCCGTGGCCTACAAGGGTCTTTTCGCCACGCAGTTCCACCCGGAGAAATCCGGCGTGGCCGGGCTCAAAGTGCTCCGGGCGTTTTTGAAAAACGAGCGCATAGCCGCCGGCGAGGCGTGTGCCACAAACACGCTGGACGCGGGGCTCTCGCGCCGGATCATTGCGTGTTTGGACGTGCGCGCAAACGACAATGGCGACTTGGTGGTCACCAAGGGCGACCAGTACAACGTGCGCGAGGCTTCCAACGACGGCGAAGGGCTGGTGCGCAACCTTGGCAAGCCCGTGGAATTGGCCACGCGCTACTATCACCAGGGCGCGGACGAGGTCACGTTCCTCAACATCACGTCTTTCCGCAACTCGCCCATTCGTGACTTGCCGATGCTCGAGGTGTTAAAGAAGGCCGCAGAGAACATCTTCGTGCCGCTCACCGTGGGCGGCGGTATCAAGGACATGACGGACCCTACCACGGGCGAGGCGTTTCCGGCCGTCAAGATCGCGGACTTGTACTTCCACTCCGGCGCTGACAAGGTCAGCATCGGCTCTGAGGCCGTGACCATCGCCGAGGCCTACTACGCCAGCGGCAAGCAGAAGACCGGCACGTCTGCCATCGAAACCATCTCCGCGCGCTTCGGCAACCAGGCCGTGGTGATTTCCGTCGACCCAAAGCGTGTGTACGTGGCGTCGCCAGATGTGACGCCTATGGCCGTGATTGCCATTTCCAACCCGGCCAACTACGGGCCTAACGGTGAGCGGTATTGCTATTACCAGGTGAGTAGCCAGGGCGGGCGTAAGTTCCACGAGTTGGGGGCGCTTGAGCTCTGTCAGGCCTGCGAGGACTTGGGAGCGGGCGAAATCTTGTTGAACCTGATTGACTACGACGGCTCCAACAACGGATACAACCTCGAGCTTTTGAGGCAGGTGAAGCAGAACGTATCCATCCCGGTGATTGCTTCCTCGGGTGCCGGTAAGCCCGAGCATTTCCAGGAGGTTTTTGAGATGGACTGTGGCATCGACGCGGCCCTTGGCGCGGGTATGTTCCACCGGGGCGAGTACGAGGTGAATGACGTGAAGCAGTATTTGCGTGACCAGGGCATGAACGTGCGCTTGGACGCGGGCGTGGAGCTCTGATCTGCACCCCGGTATTTATAGACAATAAGGGACAGAATTTGTAGGCCGCCTGTTTGGTGGCGCTCTCGGCTGGTGTCAGCGTGATGCGGAGACGGGCACTGATGAGGGGCCAGGAACAACGTGTCTGATGAGATTGTTTGGCTGGTGTCTTGTTAGGGCCTGGTTTCGACTGGGTCGAGTGAATGGTACTATTGACAAAATCTCTGCGACCTGTGGAAGCCCTTTGGCAACGTCGCAGATCACCTCTGAACGGCGGGCTGGGCATTTGACTGACTTGAAAGATTCACTTGGTATGCACGGGAGCCATCAAAGTGAAGTCGTTTGTGTTCCCAGGTTCGGGCTTACTAATATTCATCAAATTGTGATCCATCAAGAGCAAGAAATATGTGCTGACTTTTAACATACGAGGCCACCGGAAACAAAGCGCCTGCACCTGTGGCCTTTAATCTGGCCTTTAGACAGGGCTCTTGTGGTACTTTCAAGTTGGCGAGCTCGAAAAATGGCGCCTCCCATGGTTAGCCGGTGGTTGAAATCATCAGCTTCCTGGTATTCACCACGTGTATGTCGAAGTTCTATGTCTACTTGAGGCCCTTGGAGAATTCGGGTTATTATCTGTTCTTGTTTCGAGCGATGTCCCAAATGATCAATGGCCTACACTGCCCCACCTTTGGTCAAAAAAAGTGTCCTTGCTGAAGTCTGTCGAAAGTGGCGACTTTCATACAATATCAGCTCACAAAAACGACACGGGCAGGACATCTGAGTGGATGGAAAAAATGGCTGACAATGGCCCCATCCCATGGCAAGAAACCATGAACAATGCTGGATACGCCAATCCTTGCTTTGACTCTGACGAGAACATAACCATTAGATTTCAGAATGAACACGTTCCATTGTCAAGACTCACAGATGGGTCAAAGAGGTTGTTTTGAAATTCAAGTCGATCATTAAATCCGGACACATTTCCAGGCAGAGTGTCCTAACTAGACTCCTTTTCGGCCGCAAGTATTTCTTGAAAAGCTCGAGACAGCAGCAATCAGGCAAGTCCTTGGAATTCTTGTACGCCCGATGCCAAGATCCTCAAAATTCCGGGTGCTTTGGGCGGGGAATCGTCCATTTCCAGGGTTTTCTATTTCCTAGCGATTGCTTCATGGGTTGCGGAAAGATAGTGGGAGCTCAGAGTGACCTCCACAAGGGCAAATTTCAGCCATAGTCACACGACTTATTTGCTGGATCATTTATTTTTCATTTGCCGTGGGTCAAATCAGAGAAGTCATGTGCGCAGAAAAGACAGATTTACAGAAGCCCTGATTCATCTTGTACTGTTTGCCTTTGTTCGCGAAAACACCTTCAACATAGCCAGAAGATAGCAGTGCAGGAGCTCATTGCCTTGAATCTTTGTCGGTCTATAATGGAGTGAGCATTTGTTGGACGAATTCGGAGAGGCCTAATTCCTGATCTCAGAGCCCACCGACGGCTTTGGTTTGTCAGGCGAACTTGAATCCCGATCAGTGACCGAATCTCAGCAAGCCTGGTTATCGGAAAAAGCGCCGCAGACATTCCAGCCCAATTCCCGCGTGTGTGAATTTCATACCAACAAACTTCCTTGTAGGTACGCTGAAAAGTAACAAGGTGCACTTGCAGACACACGGCTCGTCACATCGAGGCCCGTCTATACTAGAACAAGGTGCCAGAATCACGATAGAAATGGAGTGTTCTTTTTTGGGCTGGCGAACGGCGATTTTGCTGATCCTGGTCTTTGACTACATTGGCGTTCTCGTTGACTTTCAGTCTCATCAGTCCTATGTTTATTTGGCTGCTCACCGACGGCAGGCCAGCCAGGCGGTGTGTTCCAGATCTGCTGCTCCTCATTCGTGGTACATTTCTCTGCTGGCTGTGGGTTCTGGAACACGCTGCAGACTAGCTCCAGACCTATCCAGAATGGCGCCTTCGTGGTTTCAGACCTTGCATTGCGAGTTTGAGACAGAAACCCGAGCAAGTGGAAAGTATCCACGGTGGGCTCAGCAAACATCCGAGGGATACTCGGACAGACCACGATATCAGGGGCTGCCTAGTTAGTGCAGAGCCCATTGAATCTTGCTATGACAGCGACACGATCGCCACAGCCAGGCTCGATTCCATGTCTCTTCTTGGCCCCCTGAATGAAGCCGATTTATGCGGGGTCTTTCGTCAATAGTTACGACGTCAGACCCGGGGCCGTTGGTATTCCCAGGCGATGCAAGAGATTTCTCGTCTCAACTGATGACGTCTTCAATGAACGCCGTAGGATTCTTCTATTGGGAAACTCGTTTCAGCAGAAGGAGCTGGCCAGTAGGCCCACTCCCGGTGAGATTGCAAGCAAGAAATTGCTGTCAAAGCCCGTCATGGTAGATGACGGGTGATACTCAGTGATCTAAGAGGTGGGCCATTGAATATCAGTCATCTTAGTAAACAAGGAATCAAATAATCAGTCGTCTTAGTAAATAAGGAATCAAATAATCAGTCATCTTAAAAACAAGGAATCAAATAATCAGTCGTCTTAGTAAACAGAACAATCAAATAATCAGTTATTCTTATGAATATAGAAATC
Source organism: Metschnikowia australis (assembly GCA_019285895.1). Lineage (NCBI taxonomy): Eukaryota > Fungi > Ascomycota > Pichiomycetes > Serinales > Metschnikowiaceae > Metschnikowia > Metschnikowia australis. The sequence continues at coordinate 304,512 of JAGSXI010000004.1, forward strand.
AGATAATCAGTCATCTTAGTAAACAAGGAATCAAATAATCAGTCATCTTAGTAAACAAGGAATCAAATAATCAGTCGTCTTAGTAAACAGAACAATCAAATAATCAGTTATTCTTATGAATATAGAAATCAGATAATCAGTCATCTTAGTAAACAAGGAATCAAATAATCAGTCATCTTAGTAAACAAGGAATCAAATAATCAGTCATCTTAGTAAATAAGGAATCAAATAATCAGTCATCTTAGTAAATAAGGAATCAAATAATCAGTCATCTTAGTAAATAAGGAAATCAGATAATCAGTTATTCTTATAAACAAGGAATCAAATAATCAGTCATCTTAGTAAACAAGGAATCAAATAATCAGTCATCTTAGTAAATAAGGAATCAAATAATCAGTCATCTTATAAACAAGGAATCAAATAATCAGTCATCTTAGTAAACAAGGAATCAAATAATCAGTCATCTTAGTAAATAAGGAATCAGATAATCAGTTATTCTTATAAATAAGGAAATCAGATAATCAGTTATTCTTATAAACAAGGAATCAAATAATCAGTCATCTTATAAACAAGGAAATCAGATAATCAGTTATTCTTATAAACAAGGAATCAAATAATCAGTCATCTTAGTAAACAAGGAATCAAATAATCAGTCATCTTAGTAAACAAGGAATCAAATAATCAGTCATCTTAGTAAACAAGGAATCAAATAATCAGTCATCTTCTCAACATTGAAATCAAATAATCAGTCATCTTCTCAACATTAAAATAACAAGCCATCTTAATAAACAAAGGAATCAAATAATCAGTCATCTTCTCAACATTGAAATCAAATAATCAGTTATTCTTATAAACAACCCTTTCATCCACAGCCCGCCTCCCGTCAATCATCGCGGAAAAACCCACCATCGACAAACCAACCCCATCGACAAACCAACTCCAACGACAAAGACCAGCTGGAACTATGACCCCCTAAGCCTCTGCTCATTCCCCGCGTTTTCCAATGCGATCAGACGTTGCCCTGCCATCGCCGCCAGATGCAGGACTGACGTCCATCTGCAGGACCACCCGGCCTGCCAGCCACCACAAGCTCGGAGCCTCATGTAGCCAGGCAAAAGCCACGCAGCAGCAATGGAAATCCTGCCCGGCCCGTGCATCAACCTGGGCGAAAGGACCCCGGCAGCCAGGACGGCCGCTTCGGCACTGCACGTGCGCAAAAGCATATCCTGTGGAATCGGTGCGCTCGCTCTACGTTCCCAGGCACGGCCAGAAAGAGGCCCTCGAGCGTCGTCGGCGCCAGCCCACGGCCCGGCAGTTGAGCCCAGCTCCATGGCGGCGGGCCGGAACGGGCCTGGTCTGGACGAAAACGGGCCTGGTCTGGACGAAAACGGGCCTGGTCTGGACGAAAACGGGCCTGGTCTGGACAAAAACGGGCCTGGTCTGGACAAAAACGGGCCTGGTCTGGACGAAAACGGGCCTGGTCTGGACAAAAACGGGCCTGGTCTGGACAAAAACGGGCCTGGTCTGGACGAAAACGGGCCTGGTCTGGACGAAAACGGGCCTGGTCTGGACGGGCCTGGTCTGGGCAGAAACAGTGCCTCCTCAAAACAACCCGGCTCGGGCGACAGCGCCACGCTGCCCCTTTGCCGCCAGCCCTCTCCGGACGAAAACCTCACCGACACGCTCGAGCACATGGAGCCGTTCGACGTGCCGGCGGCGCTTGTGACCCTGGGCCTTCTCTTGCTCAAAGTGTCGTTCAAACTGAAGAAAAAAATCCGCTTTTGGGTGGACCCGGCCAACTTCAAGTTCGTGTACAAGCAGGTGTCCAAGAACTCGGCGCACAGCTTCCACGTGGACGACATCCGCAGTATCACGCCGCGCCAGCTCGCCAGCCACTACCGCATGGAACTTGGGATCGCCAAGGACGCCGAGCGGCGCTGGGTGTCAATCGCGTTCTTTGACCACCGCAAAAACAAAACCAAGCTCTTGCACCTCGTTGCTGACACGGCGCACGACGCCAAGCGTCTCGTGTACACGGTGGGCAAGTTCAAGAGCATCAAGGACCGCCTCGCCGCGGATTTCCTTGTGGACCTCAAGGACTTGGACACAGTCAAGCGCAGCATTCTCAGCGGCAAGGCCGAGCACACGGACCGGGCCACGAAACAGCTGCTCACGCTTGCCGAGGTGCTCCGCTACTGCAGGCGGCTCGGCATCAACGTCAACGAGACCCGCCTCCAGGCACTCTTTGCGCACGTGACGCCGGCCCACGAGCAGAACATGGGCTTCGCCGACTTCAAGCGCTTCGTGGAGCTCCTCACGCGGCGCGACGACATAGCCCGCTTGTTCGCCGGGCTCGTGGGCTCCGAGCGCGCCATGAGCTTCGAGGTGTTTCTGCGCTTTGCCACGGAAGTGCAGAAGGAGCCGCTGGATCAGGCCGTGCTCTCCAGCATGTTCCGCCGGTTCGCCGGGCCGGCCGAAAGCTGGTCCTTGGACGCATTCGCCGCATACCTCAAGCTGGCGCAGTGTGCCGCATCCAGACAGCAGTACTTACACGCTGACTACTTTGCGCAGCCGCTCAACGAGTACTTCATTCTCCTGTCACACAACACGTACCTCACGGGCCGCCAGGTGGTCGGCGGCTCGTCCGTGGAGGGCTATGTCAAGGCGCTCCAAAGGGGATGCCGGTGTCTCGAGATCGACGTGTGGAACAACCCGGTCGACGCCGGCGCCGAGCCCATCGTCAACCACGGCCGCACGTTCACCACCGGCATCCTGCTCTCCAACGTGCTTGCCACCATCCGGCGCTTTGCCTTCCAGGCGTCGCCGTTCCCCCTCATCTTGAGTCTCGAGGTGCACTGCTGCACCAAGGCGCAGGAACTCATGGCCAGGATCTTGAGCGACGTGTTCGGCACGGCCTTGGTGCTGCAGCCGCTCGACTCGCGGCGCCAGCTTCCCAGCCCGAATGACTTGCGCCACCGCGTGCTCCTCAAGGTCAAGAAGACCAGCGCATTCGCCGGCGCCGTGGACGAAAACGGGCGCTTTTCCACGTCGTCCGCCACCCACACCTCCGTCAGCGACAGCGAGCGGGCGCCCGGCACGCGCTTCAAGATCCGCCGCCGGCCCGCCGGCAAGGTCTGCGCACGCCTCAGCGACTTGGCCGTGTACTGCCAGGGCCTCAAGTTCCGCAACTTCTCGCTCCCAGAGCTGAAGACCTACAACCACTGCTTCTCGCTCAGCGAAAACGCGGCCAACGCCATGCTCCACGACCCGGCCAAAACCGCGGCGCTCGACAAGCACAACCGCCGCTTCTTGATGCGCGTGTACCCCGCCAAGACGCGCCTCATGTCGTCCAACTTGTTGCCGCCTATGTACTGGGCTCACGGGGTGCAGATGGTGGCCACCAACTGGCAGACCTACGACGTGGGCCAGCAGCTCAATGAGGCATTCTTCGACGCGGCGCCGGGCCGCGGCTACATGTTGAAGCCGCCGGGCCTCCGCCGCCCGCCATTGAAGGCGTCCATGCGCCGCCCGCCACCGGAGGTGCACGTGCGCTTCCGCATCGACATCATCAGCGCCCAGCAGCTCCCAAAGCCACCGGCCGCCGACTGCGTGTGCCCGTTCGTCACCGTGGAAATCGTGGGCACATCGGCACTCGACTGGGCACGTGACCTGGCGCCCGGCGCCACGCCCGTGGTGGCAGACAACGGCTTTAACCCCGTTTGGAACCTGGTGTTTTCAGGCAGCCTCCGCGCGGCCACCGAGCTAGTGTTTCTACGGCTTACGATCCACACATCGGCGGCGCGCCACGAGGTCGAGAGCCCGAAGGAAATCGCCTTGCTGGTGACCCATCTCTTCGACCTCAAACAGGGCTACAGGCACCTCCCACTCAAAGACTTGTGTGGCGAGCCATTGGCGTATTCATCGTTGTTCGTGTACATCCTGTACAGGCCTGCATGAGCGGCGCTGTGTGCCGGCCGCGCCGCGGCCCGGGGCCCGCGATGAGGCGCATCTGGCGCTGAAAAACAGGGCCGTGTCTCAGCAGGGCCTAAACCACCAAACCAAAACTGCCGCCACAATGGGAAAATCCGCGTCCGACGCCAAGGAGAAAACCCGCCACAACCCGTTGCACCGAGACATCACGTCCTCGGGGGGCAGGCTACGCGAGCAGCCCCGGGGCGCCAAACGGGCCCCCAAAGAGCTCCCCGAGGAAGGGTATCTTGACGCGGCCGCCTCGAGAAAAATCTTGCAGCTTGCCAAAGAGCAGCAGGAGGAAATAGACTTGGAGGAAAACGGTGCGCCGCGTGATACCGCTGCGCCAGCGTTTGTCAACCCTGCCGTGTTGGACGATGAAGACGACTCGGACAGCGAGGAGTACTCGGACCTCGAGGGAGACTTCTACGAGGAGGAGGAAATCGAGGTCGACGAAAAGGACCAGGAGCTCTTCGACAAGTACTTTGGCACGGGCGTGCCGACCGTGAACTTGGCCGACAAAATCCTCGCCAAGATCCAAGAAAAAGAATTGAGCAAGGGCCTCAACCAGCCGGCCAGCGAGCAGCAGCAGAACGCTGTGATGTTGCCATCGAAGGTCATTGCCGCTTACGAAAAAATCGGCTCTATATTGGCCACCTACAAGCACGGCAAGCTCCCTAAGTTGTTCAAGGTCTTGCCCACTTTGAAGAACTGGGAGGACGTGTTGTACGTAACCAACCCACAAAGTTGGAGCTCGCACGCCACCTACGAGGCCACCAAGCTTTTCGTGTCGAACTTGCAGGCGAACCAGGCCCAAAAGTTCGTTGAGAGCGTCTTGTTGGAGAAGTTCCGCGTGTCCATTGAGGAAAGCGAGACCCATAGTCTAGACTACCACCTCTACCGCGCCATCAAGAAATCTCTATACAAGCCAGGCGCATTCTTCAAGGGATTCTTGCTCCCTTTGGTCGATGGGCACTGTACTGTTAGAGAGGCCACGATCGTCGCCTCGGTGTTGGCCAAAGTGTCTGTGCCTGTCTTGCACTCGTCCGTCGCATTGGCGCAGTTAGTGCACCGCGAATTCAGACCAGCGTCAACGGTGTTCATCCGGGTGTTGATTGAGAAGAAGTACGCTTTGCCATACCAGACTTTGGATGAGCTCGTGTTCTACTTCATGCGTTTCAGAAACGCCGCGCAGACCGAGATGTCGAACGGTGACGACTACAGCACGACAGAGTTGCCTGTGGTGTGGCACAAGGCCTTTTTGGCTTTCGCCCAGCGCTACAAAAACGATATTACCGATGACCAGAGGGATTTCTTGTTGGAGACCGTCAGACAGAGATTCCACCATGCAATTGGCCCCGAGATCCGGCGCGAGCTTCTTTCCGGTGTGCCCAGAATGGAAGCGCTGCAGAATAAGGAAGCCATCATGGAAGAGGCGTTTTAGGGAGATACTAGACAGTTGTATATTATGAATAGGTAAGAATGCTTCAAAGCGAGAAAAACATCTTGGTCTCAGTGGAACGGCACCTCCAACGTGCGGAGCCTGGCGTCCTCACACAACTGGTCGAAATCAGCGAACAACGCGTAGTAGCTCTGAACGCTGCCGATGATAGTCAAGGCCACGGTGGTACCGATCCACAAGCCGTGGAGCGAGCCCTTCCAAGGCGAGTAAAAGGACAAATAAACCGACAACGGGATGCCCACAAGGTAGTAGGAGACCAAGTTGACTATACCGCCGATCTTGGTCTGGCCCTGGCCCCGCAAACAGCCCGCGGAGTTCGCGTTCATGGCGTCCGATATCTGCATGAGTGCCACGAGCCACATGATCTGGTGGATTATGGCAATGATGTTCTCGTCGTTGGTGAATAACGAAGCAATTTGCGTTTGGAAAATGAACAACGCAAGGAAATTGAGCACGGACACAAAGAGACCGAACATCAAGGCCACAACCGTGGTAGTTCGAGCCGAGCTGCCCAAGCCTGCGCCCAAGTAGTTGGCAATACGAGTGGACGAGGCAATACCGATGGCAAACGGAACCTGATACGTCAAGGCCGCCATAGTGGAGCCAACGGACTGCGCGGCCAACTCCAAGGTACCGATGTACGAGGCCATCAAGGTTAAGATCTCAAAGGCCAAGAACTCGGCCTCAAGCATGATCCAGCCGGGCACCGCCAAGTAGATCAACTTACTCCAGCCCAGAAACGCCTTGCGGAAGCTGAATCCGTTCCAGCACTGCAACGGGTGGATTTTCTCGGGCGTTTGTTCGGCAGACACAAAGAACACCGTCATGATGAGCAAGCCTGCAAACATGAGCCAGTAGTTGATGGCCACAGCGACCGGCGCGCCCAAGTAGCCGAAGTTCTTGACGAAAAGCATATTCATGACGAGGTTCGTGGGCGCAGCAAACAACAACACATATGTGGACACGTGATACACGCCTTGTGCCTGCAAGAAGCGCTTGCCGCACTCGAACATGATGTACGCCGGGATGCCCGGTCCGATGTAAAACAAGTAGTCCGCAGCCAACCTCGCGGTCTTTTTATCTGGGAGCAAAAGCACAATCAACTCGTAGCCAAAGAACATCCACACCAAGATCATCGGAAGCATGACGACGCAGATCAACGCTATGCACTTCTGCATGTAGTCACCCACCATATGGTACTTCTGTGCGCCGAACGCCTGCGGGCAAAGCGTATCCAAAGCCGTGGCGATTCCTTGAATCGTGGCATAGCCCGTGATATTGGCGGTCATGGACCCCATCGACACTGCGGCTAGCTCCACGGCACCAAGGTGGCCCACGGTGAACACAGACACGGTCGAGAGCGAGTTCTGCAAAAGAAACGTAACGATTAACGGTACCGACAGCCGCGCAAGCAGCACCATTTCCAAATACTTCGTCGTTTCGTGGATTTTGTGCGCAAAAACGGCCTCATCGAAGTTGGCGGCCACCGCAGCATTGTCGCTGCCAGTGGGGAGGTTGCTGGCCCGCAAAAGCTCGCGTTCCTGCTCGATAAGCTCGGCCAGAACCGCCAGTTTGCGGCGGTAGAATGCGCCTTCGTCGGCGGCTAGCAAGGATGTGCTCTCGTCACCGAACGCCGCATCAAACATAGTCTCCGGATCCTGGACGGCGTGACCTGGCGACATGAAATCGCTCGGCACAAAAAGGCCTTGTTTGCCGACGGATCCATAGACCACTGAAGCCCGCCGCTGAGCGTTCAGGTGCGTGAACTGGAGGCCTCTTGTATCGGGCAAGGACATGATTTCTGAAGTAAAGCCGGTACTTTATAGGCTTGTTTTCTGGGACTCCAATGTGTGCTTGTCGGCCGGGATGTATGAGGAAACAAAGGTGAAGAAGCAAAGAAGTGGAAAGTGGCCCGAGCCCATTGGCGCAGATAATCGAGCAGACCGTCTGTGTGCAGGACCGCATCCGCGATGGAACGCGCCTTGTTCTGCATAGTCTGCTTGGTTAGCGTGGGCCCTGGAAAGCAGGGCAGTCGCTGCGGCAGCCGTGCGGAAGAAATGGAAGTTTCGGCGAGTTTGCATCCTCTGATTTTAACCGCTTTTGATTTTTCGCCGCTTTTGATTTTTCGCAGCTTCTGGTATTTTGGGGCGGTTTTCTTCAAATTTTCTCCATTGCCCCCAGGGGGATTTAGTTATTTTCCCTTGTTTTCTCTTTTTCTTGGTTGTTCCTATGGCCGGGTCAATCGGTGCAATCGCTTGGCAAGTCTGTTCTAGGCAAGTGGTGCCTGGCCGACGGTAGTGACAATGGACAGGTTTACGCGACATGGCGTCATTCCCAGGAGGCGGGGTGGTCAGGCCATCTCGTGGCTGGATGTAGCGTCACATTGTCGTTATTCATAGCGCTAGATTCTTATTAGTATACACGATCCACGAGGAATCAGGAGTCTTTCACAGGCTCTTGCCGTTTTCCAGGGGCGGTTTTGGTGATTGCAGGAGGCGGTTGAGGACCAGGCGCGGTGTAGATGCGGATGCCCGGTTCAGCGCTGTCTTGGTCTCCACGAGCCTCTTGCACTCTCGTAATTCCGCCTGAAAGCTGTCCGTGCGACTTCATCAAATGCTAGAAACGATCCTGGATCGGAGCAGCAAGTTTCACCAGTTGCCTGCCGTCTTTTGTGTTCTGAGCAAAGCAGAAACACTGGGGTCGAGAAGCGCCGAGCCGCAAGATTCTTGATGCCGACAATCAGGAGCGTACTTCCGCCTGACCTCTCCGCTCGAAATTTGATTGCACCTCCACTTGTTTCCAGTACGGCGAGAGTCTGCGAGAGGCTCCGCGTGCGAGGGCCCATCTGGACATCTACAGGGCATCCGACATTCACTTCGAACGGTTGTTCACCGGGCCGGAAACCCAATTCGAATCCTTGGAGTCATGTGGAGATATCCTTTGGTTGCAGCACCCGGATTGAGCCATAGAATTGACATGCAAACTGTGTCATGAATTCGCAACATCCCAATTGCAGTATTGAATAAAGACATCATATCGTGACATCCGAATCATGCCATTTTTGATTGAGAACCGTGCCATGAAATTGAGACACTTCACGACGCCGCCCTCGGCACCCAAAACAGACACTACTGGTCGTTGATGTTCAGCAAGAGCTGCGCCAAGCAGCGCTTGGTGGCCGCGTCGTCCTGCAAAATCTTGGCAAACGTGCCTTCACGCAACGGGTCCGGCAAAATCGTCGACAAGGCCTTGCGGGCCTCCAAGTTGTCGGAGAGCCGCATGTAGCAGCGTACCACGTGCTTTAAGAGCCGCCCCGAGCTGCTGGGCGGCTGCACCGCGACAGGCCCGTGTTGACCAACGGCCTGCAGCAGCGTGTTTTGTGCCGCCACGCTCAACAGCTCGATCATTTTCGAAAGCACCGAGGCTACAGTGTGGAAGCGCTCGTAGGTGGTGCAGATATACAGCAAGCCCTGGTCGTCCAAGAGGATCTTCTGCAAGATGAAGATGGCCACTGTTTTGGAGAGCTCCAGCGAGATCTCCATGATGTTCAAGCACAACGGCACGATTTCCGTGGTCAAGAGAAAGTTGATGACGTCTGGTGTGTCGTTTTTCACAAGCGCACCGATGACGCCCAAGCTGGTGAGCCGCAAGTACTCGAACGAGCGCTGCCGCGCGTTGGTCAGCAAGAACGGGTACAAATAAAGCGGCAAGTTGGCGTTCAAAAAAAGCCCGCGCGTCTGCTTGTTGGATGCCACACATTGGAGCAACGCAAGCGCGTTGCACACGCGGTTGGACACCGAGGCCGTCAAAACAGGCGGGTTCAAAAACGGGTACACGGCGATGATTTCTTCGAGAAGCACGCTCATCACGCCGAACGAGTTCCAGAGCACCAAGGCCAAGTCGTCGTACTGCTCGCGTTTCTTGCCGAGCTCAAGCAACGCCCGCTCGCGGTTGTTGCCGGACACCAATTCCGAAAGCCATTGAAAGATCTGCTTATCTGCGAGGGCCCGGCTGGGCGGCTGTGGGGGAGCTAGTGGCATTCTGAAGGGATTTTGGGGCGATGTGGGAGAAATGGGGAAAGCGAGCCGAGAGGGAGGTGTTTGCAGCGGGACACAGGTGTTTCTGGCGGGGCTATCTAGGTGTTGGGGACTTTGAGGTTGATGAAAACGTGTTGCTGGGTGCGCGGAGGCACGGGTGTGCGGGTGGAGGGCCTTGGAGCAGGCAGTTTTGGTCTGGTTTGGTTTTGGTTTGGTTTAGTTTGTGTCTTTTTTTCTGTTTCTGTGGGTGCCTTTGTTTTGTTTTCGTTTGTGTCTTTTTTGTGGTTTCGTGTGTTGCTGTTTTTGGCGGGGTGTCATGATGCAACGCCTGTTCCCCAGTGGTTTAGACAAAAACGAGTAAAATGAAAAAGAGTGCAACTTTATCTGTGGAGGAATTTTGGACCCTACCATAATCCGAAGCTATCGTTTGACATTGTTCGGGCGAGGAAAAGATGGTTGAAAGTCCAGCATATTGCAACTCACAGTACTAACTATACTGATATAAATAGTCGCTGTGGAATTAGTCCTGTCCATAGTCCAAAGCTGACCACCGCTGCGAGCCATGAAGAAGTCCCATGCAAAGTCTGATAAAATCTTCCGAAGTGAGTCTTTATAAATATTGGTGTGACATATGACGGGGATATGCCAAAACAATCATATCTGCCTTATTCTAGCCGGTTGAAGTCATCTCACAACCCCAATATACTCTGTACTATGGACAGACTTGTCTGATGGTGCAGGATATAGCAATACAGCATAATACAGGACATGACTGCAGAATATGATTACAAGGTTCGACGATGTAGGCGTAGAAACAGGACATAGAAGCAGGGCGTAGAAGCAGGGCGTAGAAACAGGACAAAGGAACAGGACAAAGGAACAGGGCGTAGAAACAGGACAAAGGAACAGGGCGTAGAAACAGGACATAGAAACAGGACATAGAAACAGGACATAGAAACAGGACAGAACCCAATTTCAACCTGCGGCTTGTCGCATGATGAGTATCCGCGACACTCTTCATTTCGAGCTAATGACCCGAGCTCAGCCCAAGAAGCATCTGATTTCGCCGAGACGGCTTCGTTAACGATTCCTGGCCATTCGTGGTGCTACAGCTGGAGGCCAGACCATCCACGCAGACACAAACCCGATACGTGCTTCTCATTGGCACTGCAAATATTCTTGTGGCAGCCGTTGGCCCGACGGCACCCATCAACCCGAGCCCGTCTTCTGCCAGCGTTTCTGAAATCTTCCCAGAAGTCGATGTACGCCGGATATGGATCCATACCGGACCGACAAGTAAGCACAATAGAGGCTGGCTTTTTCCATGGCTTAATGGGATTTCTGGCAGCCACCCGGGCATCCTGTCCTTCTCGTGTCTTGGCCGTAAAAAATACTGGCGGCCACAAGAAACCCGTTTTCCGCCCCCTCGACTAATCCGACAGTCTGGTCATTCTCAGCCACCATATCAGCACGACACCCGGCCATTTCAGCCGGCCCGCCCACGCAGTATCGTGGTGAAACCGTGATCTGAACACATCAGGCTGCCGGTTTCTTGATGCTTATAAAAACGAGCCAGAAAGCCCGGATTCTCCATGATTGTGGATACGCGCCAAAAGCCGGCCCGGTTGATATGGCGCTCATGGTACTGCACCCGCGGCCCCAAGAGCATATAACGTAAGCCACTCAGGGAACCCGGCGGTTAGCCCAGTCTCACTAAAACAGTCCTTTGAACCAGATCTCTTTTGTCAAGATATTTGCAATCCAGATCTTCGGACACAGGCTTTCAAATCGTTCGCCACATCTCTTTGCACCGACCTGAGCATATTGTTCTTCCCTGGCCAGCCATCATGACCACAGACCAGACTTTCGAAACCGTGTTCAACGTCCCCATGGAGTGCCAAGCGTGTGTGGATTCCGTGGAGGCAGCACTCCGGAAATTGCCGCTCCAGGCCTTCAGGGCCGATTTGCAAACCGAGACCGTGACCGCCGTCGGCCAGGTCTCACCGTCCGCCATTGTCCAGGCCATCCAGGAAACAGGCAAAGACGCCATTATCCGCGGCACAGGCAAACCGAACTCGGCGGCTGTGTGCATTCTAGAGACCTTTGACGAAACCGACAGGGCCCGCCCAGTCAAGGGCTTGGCACGCATCGTGGCCGTCAGCGACCAGGACATCTATGTGGACTTGACCGTGAACGGCCTAGCGCAGGGCGTGTACTATCCCCAAATCCGGGCCCTGGGCAACTTGATCCGTGGCGCCGAATCCACAGGCAGTCTTATCCACGCCTTCCCGGCCGTGGAGGTCAATGTGCCTTCAAGCGCCGAGTCGACGGTGCCTTCTATAGGAGCCTTTTCCGCAGGCTCTCGCTCGCTATTTTCAAGACAGACATTCTTGCTGGCGAGACTCTCAGTGTCCGATCTTATCGGCCGGAGCATTGTGTTGTCAGCAGTCGAAAACGACGTTAGCCCCTATGCCATTTGCGGAGTGATTGCGCGGAGTGCTGGTGCGTGGGAAAACAACAAGCAGGTTTGTAGCTGCTCGGGGAAAACCGTGTGGCAGGAGCGGGAACAGGCGTTGGAGCGGGGTGTGCCTTCTTAGGAGCCGTCTGCAGGGTGACGAAGAAGATGAAGATGAAGATGAAGATGAAGATGAAGATGAAGATGAAATTAAGATGAAATGAAGACGAAGATGAAATGAAGACGAAGATGAAATGAAGATGAAGATGGAGATGAAGAGCCGATGTATAAGCAAGGAGTATTGAAGTGATCCAGAGCGAGAAAGGTAGACAAGTATAAAGGGAGGCAGAGGAAGGAAGCAAATCAATCCTCATCAGGCAGACAGAAACCCAGCAGAAGACCGCCGGAGCCGTGACTGCACTCTTCCATGCTTTGTTGTCCATCTTGGCAGTGCACTGGAAGACGGCGAGAGTGTAGCTCTTATATGTTCCACCAAAACGAAATGGTCAAAACCACAAAACAGCCATCACGGAAGCAATCGGGGACGAAAGGACAGACACCCCCATGACTGCGACCGATGAGCCAGACTTCCGAGCACTGGATCTGCGGGCCGTGCCATTTCAAACCAGGCAATACAGAAATGTAGCAGTGCATAAACCAAGTGGTCCCGCACATACGGTAGCGGCTAGTTCTTGTGGCCAGCAAAAGAATCATCCACCAAAGAGCAGAATCAAGCGAGTCCATTGGAGCAGTCGTTTCGTTTCGCAGCCAATACTTCGGAGCCAAAATGTACTAGCACCCCCGTTCTCTGGAAGTCCCCGTTCTCCGAAAACCCCAAAGGTCAAATTTCAGAATCGTCCAAAAAACGGCATCAGTGTCCGGGGTTCTCCAAAATGGCCTGTGCACTGTCTCGAGAGCAGGTTGATAAACTAGCACACCAGATATTAGCATGGCCAGCAGCACCACAGCAAAGACCCAGAAACCATAGCCACACAAAGACTTGGGAAACAAGATACCAAAAGAAGAAATCCAAAACAAGCGCCAGAAAAAGAAAGCCGCCTGTGAATCCAGCGAGGAACAGAGCACCATTTCCGGGGCATCCGTGCCACAGTAAGTATCGGCACGGGTGCGTAATATCCAGCACACATCATAGGAGATCTGCACACTCCTCCACGCTAAGTGAGGCCATCTATATCTCGTTAAACGCCGCCACAGCATCATGTTCCCGGCCCCCAAGTCCAGCGAGGCGCTTGGAATCGCCGAGGTTTTCAATTCCCAGGCGCAAAGTATCCGGATCAAGCGTTCCGTGCGCATTTCCGTGGACGATTTCTCCCCCACATCGACCTTGGCGGATATCTGTGGTACGCTCTCCTTGATCTTGGAACAGCACAGCCCGCCGATCCAGCTCGAGCACATCAGGATTGCAGAAAATCAAGTTCTGCTGCTTCCCGCGGAGTTCTGGCTGCTCTGCAGCCCCAGCCTACGAACGCTCGACTTGCGCCTGAACCGACTTTCTTCGGTGCCCGAAAGCCTAGCGCTGTGCTGCCCAAACTTGGAGAACTTGGATCTTCTGCACAACTGGATCACCCAGGTTCTGCTGGCTCTGCTCACGCCACTCAAAAGCCTCCTGTTCTTGCTGCTTAGGGACAACCGCATCACGCACGTACCCCCCTCTTTACGCCAGATGAACAGCCTTCAAACGCTCGTTGTATTTGACAACCCGCTCGCGGCTCTGGACCCGGACACCGAAAATGCTACGCCTGCCCGATCCAGAGACAACGGGCCCTTGTTCCTGCCGAACAGCCTGTCCTCCGACCAGAGCATGGAAATGACACTAGACCCACAGCCACCCGGCCAGCAGTGGCCCATGTTCCCAGCTGCACCCTCCATAGAACGCACACAGTCGCTCGTGGATACCCGTACACGGTCGCTGAAGGCGTCGCGCCGCATGGGGCTCATCATCAACAGCAAGCAGGTCACGCCCGACAAAATCTCATATTTCTCGGCCAGCGACTCACACACACCTAGCAAGCCGCCCCGCAAGCTCCTGTTGCCCAGTAGGGAGAAGAGCGACTTGAGTGACGACTACCGCCTTGTGGCGCCAGAAACGCCGCCTGCGGCCGCGACTTTTACGCCTGCTTTCCACGCGGCATCGAGACCTGGCTCTACACCCAGCCTGCCCCCGAAACTGGAGCCCGCCGGGCCAAGCACCACTCCTGGAGTGTCTAGGACAGTGCCCCAGAAGCCCGGGGCAGACCTAGAGCACAGCCTGGATGAGCACGCAGAACCAGATCCGGAACCGGCGTCCTACTTCCGGCGCTTGTCTGTTTTGAGAGAAACGCCCATGGACGAGACCGTGTTGGAATCTCCGCCATCAAGTAATGCCAGCGAAGACACGGATTCCCTGAGACAGCCGTCGGCGGCGAAAAGCGAGGCGCCAGCACTGAAGTTGTACCCCCCAAAACGCAAAGTGTCGAGCTCTCAACATAACCCGTACTTCGGGCTGCAACCGTCTATCCCTCTCAGCCTGGGAACGAAGCACGGCAATGTCCACGAAAAGAGCGTGATTGTGAAGGTCTCGCGCAAAATTCTCTTTTCATTCTCGGAGTTGCATCTTTCTATCAAGCGGTTTGCGGGATTCTGCGGCGACAAGAAGCTTTCCCTGAAAATTGTGCGCCTCGTCCAGTCGTCGAAGGAGCACATCGATGATCTCGTGAGAGCCATGGAGGCCATGGAGGACGGCGAGGAAAACCACGGCTTGGTGGTTGGATCTCTCCACGTGTGCATTGGTTCGTTTAAAACGATCCTCACGGTAATCAGCGAGAACTTTGCGACACTCGTGGCCAAGATCGACACGTGCTTCATCCGCATGGTGCTTCTCACGCTTTTTGGCTCTCTCCACGAGTTGCAAAATGCACACAGGCTCCTCACAAACACAGGCAATACCCCTCGCCTGCGTCCTTCTATCACACGTAACGCTTCGTCTCTGATGCCCAGCTTGGCCGACTCCAAATTGCAAAGCAATCAAGGGGGGCTCACATCGACGGGACACAGTCAAGCAGGACAAGCCCCAACTGCGCTCAATCAAGCGGGACAAGCTTCAACAGGACATAGTCAAGCAGCACACGCACCGGTGGGATCAGCTGCTGCCGCCCAAGCGGGCTTGGATGCCATTTCCCTAGAAACGCCGTCGATCGCCTCTGCCTCAGAAGCCGTGGCTACATTGGAAGAGATCGATGAGAGACTCTACCAAACAATCAACTCGGCCGCAATCAACGCGCAGGTCGTGTTCAGCGTGTTGACCAAAACCATCAGCAAGAGCGCCATGGCATCTGCCACCACGAGCACCGGCGCGCCGCTCGGCTCGGCCGTCGCTGCGAAGTTCAAGGAGTTGACCCACGTGTGCATGACGTCGATGGAAATCACCAAACGGCTCGTGGCGAAGCTAGCTGCGATCCGTGACAACCTGGACCCGGCGTCCCGGAGGTCGTTCTGGGACGACATCAATCTTTTTCTCAAGGCCGTGATCCAGACATTCTCCGCAGTGAAAGACATCATGCGTGACGCGCCCATTTTCAACGAGGTGCGCGGGTCTATGGCGAACTTGACCAAGACCACTAAGGAGCTCACGATCATTCTAGAAGCCTCATCCTACAAAGCCATTTCGGATGCCGTGGGGTCGCTGCCTAACAACAACACGTGGCACATGAGCAACGGCCCGCCAACAGGTGCAAGCAGCTCATCCGGGCCGATGCCCACGGTGCGCACGCCATTGGAAGCCACCGTGGGGACAACTGCGGCACAAGCACTCGTCCCCCAGCACGACACTCTGCGTGGCCATGGCACGCCGAGCCAGAGCAAACACAATCTCCCCCCTTTGAACTTGCCGCCACTGGTGACCTCAGAATCGTATAATGGTGGGCTCCACACTGCACCTGTGCAATCAATGGAGCAATTCTACGCGAAAAACGTGAACCCTTTCGACCGAATGTGAACGGGGTGCGAACGCTGCCCCGGTCTTGGGATCACAGAAGCATCAGGCCTTTTTTTCTTTCTATTTCCCTCCCTCTTCAATTCCTGGCCTGAGCACCCAGGCCACTGACAGCGGACTGCAAAATGGCGAGGCTCCCTTCTTTATACTCGCTTTTCCAAACCAAGCAAAGCATCGAGTCTTTTGGTGTGCAGACCAAATTGGGCGACCAGCGGTATCTTGCCGCGTGGGACTTCAGTGCACAGCTCTGTGCCATCGAGCATCCGGGCGTGGCCCCGTGTTTTTTTCCGTCCGACTTCTCGCTGGTGCCGGGGCAACGGCTGGCGCAAGATATCTCCACACTCGTGGATAGGTGCCCGTCTTTGATTTTCTACGAGGAGTACCACAAAAACGCGCTTATTAGTGCGGTTCTGGCACTCCTGGACGCAGAATTGCCACCCCCGGCACCGGGCTGGTTCAAAGTACAGGGGGCAAAAGAAAGGGCATTTGTCCCGCCAACCCTGTGTCGGGCTTGTGTTGAAGATTTGGTGGCGTATGTACCGGACCCACAGCCCACTGGAAACGCATTCAATAGCGAGCCCATGAGTCCAAAGATCAAAGAAATCGACTCAGACAATTCCCCGCCAAGCAGCCCGACGAAGCGCAGGGAGCTAGCTTCTGTCAAGACAATGAGTCTCCCAGCACGGACGCTAACAGTAGCCTGGATGGACGCGATGCCAAATATGACACAGAAAGCTACCGGTATCTACGCTCTCAAAAGTACGAGAATAGGTGACGCCTGGAGCGCAATTCCAGAGAGCACCGGCCAGTACATGAAAGACTCCGTTCACCACAGCTTTGGCTGCCTACGACGCTCCATTATTCGCCGATACACGGGCCGCATGGACGAACTTCTTATCGACAATAGCCCCTGGATCCACGCCGGTGACACGTTCGTCACGCGGTTGACATCCGAGATCCGCAAGCTTCAGACAGAGGTTCTGCAGTTCCTTCAGTCTTGGGACAGCTCGGCATAGACTTTTACTTTTACTTAGATTTCTCACGCTACCATATCACACAGTTTCACGAACCGTCTGCTGCAGTACGTCACAGTGGTTCTGCGCAGTGCTCTGCAGTGGAGAACAGCCCGCTTTTTGGTGCTGCAATCGGCCTGGTGTATTTGTAAAAACCCGCTTGGTGGGTTTGACAGCATGGATCGGGCATTGCCGAGACCTGCACATAAGCGCGGCTGCGGGGGCCCGCGGGATTGCCGGTAGCCGCGGCGGGCCCGCGGTTCAGCCGCTGCCTGCGTACACCCGGGTTTCTTATCGCAATCTATTTAAGACGCAGCGTGCCAGGAAAGACCAGAAAGCACCACCACAAAAAACAACATCATGCCCGTGTCGGAAATGAAAATCAATCCTGCGCCCAAGGGCTTTGGCTGCACAATCACATTGCCCAGCTATGCCGCAAATGACCCCTCCAGACTCAACGACGCGGACTTCCAGAAATTGTACGACGCTACGCTCACATACCTTGTCATTGTGCTTCCTGGCCTAGCAGACCTCTCACCCAAAAGCCAATACATCTTGACCAAGCGCTTCGACCCCTCGATTCCCGAGCCCAAGGGCGAAAGCGGTGCTGGGTACGGCCACGGCAAAGAGTTCCGCCACACGCAGTCGGTGCTTCGCAAAGACGGGACATCCGTGAAGTCCAAGCCGCAGGTGCAGATCTTGGGCCAGGGCCGTTTTGCCGCCGGCGAGCCGGGCAATGAAAACGGCGAGGAAATCAGCCTCACACACCCCTCGCACACGTCCTTCCACAAGGACCCGTTGTCCGAAACGCAGATCCAGCAGAACCATCTGACGCGGTTCTACAGATGGCACATCGACTCGGCACTCTACGACTTGTCGCCGCCTTTGGTCACCACGCTCTTGGGCATCAAGGTGCCGCCGGCCACGCATACGCAGACCATCGACTACGACGACGGGTCGGGCGACAAGTTGTCGCTCACGCAGGGCGCCACGTGCTTTGTCAGCGGGGCGGCGGCGTTCGACCGGCTCAGCGCCGCCGAGAAAAAGTACGCCCTCAGCACCACGGTGGAGTATGCGCCGCATCCCTACATCTTCATTTCGCCCGCCAAGGCCGAGAAGGACGGGCTCACCATGGCCTCGCAGGGCTTGGAGAAGCTGCTCGGCGACTTGCCCGAGTGGGAGCAGGCCAAGGTCAAGAGGTTGCCCATGGTGTGGACCAACCCGGTCACGCACAAGCACCACTTGCAGATCCACGGCTGCTGTCTCTATAAGTTGCACACCGAAAACGGCGGCAAAACAGAGACGTTGACATTGGAGGAAGCGCGGACGAAGGTGCGCGAGTTGATGCGGCCGGCCATCGCGCCGCAAAACGTGTTGGCGCACTCATGGAAAGAAGGCGACTTGGTGATTTTCTTTAACCGCGGCGTGTGGCACTCGGTGACGGGAGAGTTCAAGGCAGTCAACAACGGGACGGACGAGCGAAGATTGATGCACCAGTGCAACATTGCCAGCGGCGCGGACCCGGTCGCCGTGCAGTGAGCAGCGTGCACTTAGGACATGTAGAAAATGAAAAGATTGCCAGCAAAACAGCTCGTAGCTAGCGGCCTGGAGACAGTTTTCGGCCACCGGATTGGCCCCTTGTCTCAGCTTGTTTGGCCGTGACAATTGGGCCTGGCATGCGCACGACCAGCGCGAGATCGAAGTCCCCAGTGCTCCTGGAGATTCAGCGGCAAGAAAATCAGCAAGAAACCATTGGCATTCCTAAAAGTGCAGAACTCCTTGAATTGCCCAGTTTCTGTCCAGAAAATCAGCGCCAACGAAGCATCGTTTCGGTCAGAAAACAGGACCCCACCAAACAGCGGTCCTCCATATCCGTCTCCATAGAATCCGCGAGTCACATTCCAGCGGCCCAAAGAAAACCGGCTCTCATCAAGAATCCCAGTCTCCATACATATCATCCCGCTCACTGACCCATCGTCCCGCAATGATCGGCACGTACGTGACCATCGCCACGTGCAACTTGAACCAGTGGGCCCTCGACTTTGAGGGCAACAGAGACCGGATCTTGGACAGCATTCGCCAGGCCAAGCAGCAGAACGCCATGCTCCGCGTGGGCCCGGAGTTGGAGGTGTGCGGATACGGGTGTCTCGACCACTTCGCCGAAAACGACGTCTACCGCCAGTCGTGGCAGGTGTACGCTGAGATCTTGGCCCACCCCGACACCAGAGACATCGTCGTGGACATCGGCATGCCCATCATCCACAAGTCCATCAAGTACAACTGCCGCGTGTTGAGTTACAACGGGCGCATCCTCTACATCCGCCCAAAGTTGCACTTGGCCAACGACGGCAACTACCGCGAGATGCGCTACTTCACGCCCTGGAGCCGCGTGCGGTACCACGAGACGTACGCGTTGCCCAAGCACATCCAGCAGATGACAGGCCAGGCCACGGTGGTCATTGGCGACGTGGTCTTGGCCACGTTGGAGACCAAGATCGGCGCCGAGACCTGCGAGGAGTTGTTCACGCCGCAGTCGCCGCATCTCGCCATGGCGCTCGACGGCGTGGAGATCATCACCAACTCGCTGGGCCTGCACCACGAGCTTCGCAAGTTGGACACGCGCCTTGACTTGATTTGCGGCGCTTCCAGGAAGTGCGGCGGCATCTACCTCTATGCCAACCAGAAGGGCTGCGACGGCGACCGCTTGTACTATGACGGGTGTGCGTGCATCGTGGTCAATGGCCGGATGGTGGCGCAGGGCTCGCAGTTCTCGCTTGCAGACGTCGAGGTGGTGGCCGCCACCATTGATCTCGATGATGTGCGGTCGTACCGCAACATGAAGTCCGCGGCGCTCCAGTCCGTGACGCAGAACACGCCCTACCACACGGTGGTCACGGACATCGAAATGTGCCCGGTGGCCCGCAGTTTCGACAGCTCCGTGCGCCCCACCAAGCCGCTTGCCCAGATCCGCTACCACACGCCGGAAGAAGAGATCGCGCTCGGACCCGCGTGCTGGCTCTGGGACTACTTGCGGCGCTCCAAGACCGCGGGCTTCTTCTTGCCCTTGAGCGGCGGCATCGACTCGTGCGCCACGGCAATCATTGTCCACTCCATGTGCCGGCTCGTGGTGGCCGCGGTTCAGGCCGGTGACGCCACAGTGTTGGCGGACCTTCGGCTGTTGGTGCACGACGCTCAGTTCGAGCCGGAAACGCCGCAGGATGTCGCCGGCCGCTTGTTTTACACGTCGTTCATGGGCACGGCGAATTCGTCTGCGGAAACGCGGCTGCGGGCCAAGCAGCTTGCAGCCAAAATTGGCTCTTACCACATTGACATGAACATGGACACGCTCGTGGCCGGCGTGATCAGCGTATTTGAAGTGGCCACGGGCAAACGGCCCGTGTTCAAGATCTTCGGCGGTTCGCAAACAGAGAATTTGGCGTTGCAGAACATCCAGGCCCGGTTGCGCATGGTGCTCAGCTACCTCTTCGCCCAGCTCTTGCCCTGGACGCGCAGCAAGCAGGGCGGTTTGCTCGTGTTGGGCAGCGCCAATGTGGACGAGTGTTTGCGGGGCTACTTGACCAAGTATGACTGCTCCAGTGCGGACTTGAACCCGATCGGCGGGATTTCCAAGACCGACTTGAAGGCGTTCATCGCCTGGGCGGAGGCAAGCTTCGACTTACCTATCCTCCGCGAATTCCTCGACGCGACGCCCACGGCCGAGTTGGAGCCCATCACCGAGAACTACGTGCAGTCGGACGAGGTGGACATGGGCATGTCGTATGCGGAGCTCTCTGTTTTCGGCCGGTTGCGCAAAGTCGACAAGTGCGGGCCGGAGTCTATGTTCGTGAAGTTGTACCACGAGTGGTCCCAGCCGCCATACAACTACACGGCCGATGTCATTGCAGAGAAAGTCAAGCGCTTCTGGTTTTTCTATGCCATCAACAGGCACAAGATGACCACCATGACGCCCTCGTACCACGCCGAGCAGTACTCTCCCGACGACAACCGCTTTGACTTGCGCCCTTTCTTGATCAACCCCCGATTCCCACTTGCGAGCCGGAATATCGACGACATCGTGGCCCAGATCAACGAGCAGAATACGGAACTCGACAGCAAGGGCCTCGGCGTGGACTGAGTATATTGGGACGGTACCTATGTGTGGATCTGGCCCCCCCAGAGCGCCGCAATGCCACGCTGCTGGCTCCGTGCGTGCGAGCTGCTGAGCCGGCGCATGAATTCGGAGAGCGTCGCGGCCATTTGCAGCGGGATGTCCTCATGTAGGAAGTGGCCGGCGTTGGTGGAGTTGTTAAATACCACGAGCTGGAACCGGCCCTGCATCTGGCCGATGGTCAAGCTCTTGTCTAAGGTCTCGTTGCTCGAGAGCACGAGCATTTTTGCTAAACTATGTTTCGTCAAGTGGCATGTCAAGAACTTTTGTGAGAGTCCGTCAAACCACGTGTGCCACGATTGCGCCATGTCCAGGAGGCTGGCTTTCCACTCCAAGCCGTCGCCGGCTGCGGACGGTAGTAGTAACTCGGGCACGCTGATTCGGGCTGACTCCTCGTTCCGTAGCAAGCGCGACTGTAGGTGCCACTGGATGGCCTGGCCATACGAGCCAAATCCCCGTGGCCTCTTGTTGAGAAACACCGCCATCAGCAGCAACGAGCGCACCGCCGTGTCCTCAACAATATCCACCACCACGAGCCCGCGGATGTTGCAGTCCAGGTCCGGGAACCTGGCCACGAAATCCGTAAGCACGGCGCCGCCAAGCGAGTGGCCCACCAAACATATGGGGCTCCCGGGCCGGTGCCGCTCGCAGAATTCGCGAAGAACGTAAGCAAAGTCGCCAGTGAAATCCTGCAACCGGTACTCGTGCCCCGGCGGGTGCGAGCCGGCGTGTCCCCGGGCATCAAAAGCAAAAACTCCGGGCACGTCGTTCTTGCCAGCAAGTTCCCGAAGATGCTTGGCCAAACACCAGAACGTCATGGCCGAGGACCCTGCGCCGTGATGGCACACGTAAAGCGGCGCGTCCAGCGACCCCGCCGGCGCGTAGTAGGTGTTGAAACAGAGGCCCGTCGATGGGTCAGTATACGTTTCCTGGGTAGCAAAAAGCGCCGTTTTCGCTGCTCCGGTGCCGCCACCCGCGTGCGGGGGCTCGCCGGCTGGGTGGGGCGTGTTTTCCCCGGGCTCGGCGCCCACAACGTGTTCTTTTACGGGCTCCCAGGAGCGTGCTGACGGTATTTCTGCCACCGGGTCCAAGCCGAAATCCAATGCTCGTTTGAGCACGGCCTTTTTCTGGAACCCGCTCATGGTGCAAAGAGACCGTCTCCAGGCGATTCCAGCTGATAAGACGCCGGTGGGTGTAGTCTGTTTCTACACGCTGATGTCCAATAGTGGGCCTCTAGTATCGAGCCGCAGAGTGAGAACAGCGCCGGACTGCCTATGAAAATGAACAAGCGGATCACTCAGCGGGTCTCTTCTTTTATAAGGAATCGCCGGGTGTCCTGTTTGTGGCTCTGGTGGTAACAAGGAGATCCAGAACAGACGCCATGACCCAGAGTCTCCTGCGGCGTAGCCGGCCGTGTGTGCAGGAACACGGGCTCATCAGCAGGCAAAGCTCGGATTCCCGTCCTCTACCCAACAACACCACGCACCATGGACGGCCCGCAGACGCCGGATTTGACCCGCCACTTCCAGAACATGGCGCTTGCCGTTTTCGTGGCGTTCCGCGCGTTGCAGAACGGCGAGACGCCGGTGGCCTGTGTTTTCGTGCACGGGCCCTCCCAGACGATTCTAAGCTATGGCTGCAACGACACAAACCGGTCCCTAAACGGCACGAGACACGCGGAGTTCCTCGGCATAGATGCGATCTTGGCCCGAAACGGGCTCGTGGGTGCCCCGGCGCCGGATGTCGCTGCTTTTTTCGCCGACGTCTGGCTCTACGTGACCATCGAGCCCTGTGTCATGTGTGCCCTGGCCCTCCAGCACGTCGGCATTGGCCGAGTGTATTTCGGTGCGGCCAATGACCGGTTTGGGGGCAACGGCACTGTGATCAAAGCCCAGGGAGACACGGCCTACCGAAGCATGGGCGGCATCATGCGGCCCGAGGCAATTGCTCTTTTGCGCCTGTTCTACGTCCAGGAAAACGGCAGTGCACCGGTGCCCAAGGTCAAGAAAAACAAGGACATCGAGGGCAAGGAGTTTCCCGAAAACCTCGACTTCCGTTTGTACTTGAGCGAACGCGAGTTCTGCCGGCAAATGGGGCCGCAAAGATCGGCCCGCTTCTACCATGCGCCAAATCCGCATGAGGAAATCACTCCTGTTTTTGGAAAGGGCTACGGCTTTGGCGAGCTCCTTGCAGTTGACCACGTTCGACAAATGCCCGATTACGAGCTGCTCTACGCGGACTCGGCGTGTGAAATCGCCCCAGATATCGCGCGTCTCGGCGCCATGTTGCCTACCATAAACGATGCGGGTGTGGTGGACTTGGACAGCAAGTCGGACGTGAAGAAACGGAAGCTCCACGGCTCAGATTGAATGCTCTCGCGTCGCTATTTTGCGTGCTGTCTCTTGACTGGCTGAAAGGGGCACGCCTGTCCTCTCTGGGTTTGCCTATGTTTGGACTGTTGACGCTAGACCTGCGCGGTCATGTGTTCTGTGGACCGTTTATTCGACACTCCCGAAAGGCTCAACAATAGACCCTGAGCACTTTCTGCTCTCGTAGAAAGCGCTGTCCGCCGCATGGTACATAGGGCACAACTACTGCCGCCAACACGATTCATGTGGAGCATGCGCCTGCCTCACTTCCAAAAACTGATCTGGAAATTTCTGCCAGGAATTTTGTTTGTTTTTGCTGATAAGATTCGGCCCAAGGACGAGTCGTCACAGATGCTGGACCCGTGTTGTTCTGAGTGCCTCGGGCTAGAGATAAATACGCCATTCGATACACTTCTCTAGGTGGTAAACTGGAGGGAAAATCTGCCTAGTCGGCTTTCAAATGTCTACTTTTCACGGAATGGATTCTGACAACATGTGGGCGGTCCATCCGGTCTTCTCTCATGGAATCAGCTTCAAGCTTGAGGTTGCAAAGCCGCCGATGTGAATTCTTACACTACCCAGACTCAACAGCTTGTGAATGGAACCAGTGAATGCTTTAGCGTGGTGTTTGCAATTGCTGCAGATGAAGCAAACGATGTCTCTCGATGTCTTTATCAGCCAGAACATCAAATAGTGTTGATTTTGTTGCCAGGCCAACTGCGCGTGTGTGATTTTGAGGCTCCAGCTTATGGGGCTACTTATAATGCTGGTGGGCGCAGACCTATCCTTCTAAGAATACCGGATCTGTCGAAATACCAGATAATGGTTTAGCACCAGAAACTTGGACACGCGTTGGCCCTTTATATCTTAAGATTCCATCAGATTTCTGGAAGTGGGGGCAGGCAATTAGAGGGGTAAGGCACTATTTGGCTACGGTCTCTGAAAATGGCAACGCTCACTATCAAAACCTTGTCTCGGTATCAAGAGCCTCTGAATTTGCCCGCAATAATAGAGCTCAGCCGATGTATCTTTGATTCACTATGAGAGCAAAAGAGTACTCACTTCCAGAATGTCTTAGATCGCATATCTTATTCCCTGAAAGACATAATGTACTTCTACTGGATATTGTGCCATTCATTCTGCATAATGCGGGTATTGAATCTATGTGCACTAGTAATGTAACAGTACACAGACAATCTTCCAGTGACCATGAGAACTTTCCCTCTTGAAGCATAAGGATGGTTGAAAAGACAAAGCCTAGTGAGATCCTCTGGAAAATATCGAAACTCCGCCACTTCTCTCTCTTGAGAAGCTTGCTTCATACACGTCTCTGTTTTTTTTGAAGACTTCTGATCACCAGAAAGACCCCATTAGAAGAGATACCGCAATAGTAGCCTGAAATTACCATGAATTTGACGCCAAAGTCCCGGTAACAAGACATCTCTAACGGACGACCTGCGGCAAAGTGATGTTTATTCTTTTTTCAAGCATAAACTCTCCCCATTCCACCTGGTACTCAGCAGATTCCATGAGCTGGAAATTGCGGAGAAATCCCGGAGTTCTTCAGTCCGCTTGAACACGCCGATGTTGCCACGCCATGGAATACTCGATGAGCCTGGACGGGAAACACAATAAGGTGAAACGTGCTGAATTTATTTGTTTTTTGCTTACTCAATATTCTGCTGGGGTTAACATGCTCTGAAAATTCGTGGATGCACCTATTTAATGCTGTATTTCTGCCTCGTTCTGCACCGATTGATACAGAACACACCCCTTGGGTGAAAACATCACAAGCATTCACACTGCTTTGAACACACATAACATCGTGCCAGGCCAAGAACGTTTTATGCCCAACTAAACAACCCGCACCACTTTCCCGTTCGGTATACTGCATGGTTCCATGAAGTTGATACATGATATATACAATATATCAGGAATTGAGTCGATGAGTGACACGCCTTGAAAGTCCGTCCGTCCGCGTCGGGCATTCGTATTCAATCCGAACCACCCCAATGGTCCCGCCAGTATGAAATATATTCCCCCGTGGCTGTTGTTCTTTGAGACGCATGTCGCGTCTAAGCCACGCAATCAGCCCGCACTGTGGTGCACACAAGCCTTCGTGTTCTGCATCATGCCGGTGTATGGGCTGCGTCACATCCGTCTGCAGAAAATAGTTGCATGTTGCAGCCACAACAGTATAAAAGCACTTCCGTGCTCTGGCTCTTGTATTTTTCAAAACTCAAACCAGCCAACCCCAGTCTTTTCGCGCCTCATTTACCAGCCGTACTTGCTTTCAGATTATCTTTTCTCTCCATATGAAGCTCGCCATCACCACAATTTTCGCCTGGGCACTTGCAACCAACGCGGTCACTGGGCTGCCCATTTCTGGGTTGTCCAGAAATATCCCTTTGGACTCGGTCGAACGGGAACAAGCAATTCTGCAAAGCCCTGCCCCGCTGACTGGCTCTCTTCCAATTTCCGAAGCTCCGCCTATTGGAATTCGCTCTTCCGCGACTGAGAAGACCGTGACACCAACGGTTTCAGAAAGCAATACGGGCGGCTCTTCGAATCCTTTGCAGACGGGTGGCTTGACCTGGTTTGTCCCTGGAACGGGGGCCTGTGGTGTGCGGCACTCCGAAACAGACCTTATTGTTGGTCTTGGCAAGGATCTTTTCGATAAATATACCCCCGGCACAAACCTCAATGGGAACACTCTTTGCAATCTGAGAGTACGTGTGTACCATGACGGAAAATCTGTTGAAGCAATCGTCGCTGACGTCTGCACCGCATGTGGTTCAAATGACTTGAATCTTTCTGGGGCAGCATTCGAGCAACTTGCCAATAAGGACATCGGCCGGATTTTAGTCGAGTGGGAGCTCGTTGAAGGAATCTAGAATGTCGAAGCGTTGGATCCAAAGGATCAGTTTCTTGCCAATTGACTTCGTGGTCCCATCTTTTTGAGTTATGCCCAATCTCCCACTCTAATTCGTGTACTCAGATTTCGCATGAAAATAAATCGATTTTGAAATTTTGTTTCAGAATGAATTGCATATATTGGTGCTGGCGTTTCACGTCATCCAATGCACTTTCACAAAACTGTTTTTATGCGCGGACTGATACCATTTTATTTTGGCTTTCTGATCAACCATCGGGTGTTGGCTTGTTTTGCGACTCTTGGTGGAATTAGATCCAGTTAATATCACTTCATATCATATGTCTCCACTTGAATACACTGGCAAAATTCCGGACACGATGTTGTAATAAGCCAATGAGTCTCGTAAGAACGAATTAAACTCGATAAACATGCCTTCCGCGTCGGCTTAACAACTTAATCTTTCTGTCTTGGAGACTAAACATCCATAGTTTGGTTCCCTTCCAGTGGTTTTCTGTATCTACGTTGGTAAGAGCGTCAAGTCGTATGCTGTAGTTCACATCCATAGATCTCTAGTGTGTTCTCATTCCTTTTTATGCGTGACTTCGGAAAGTACAATGGCATGATGAAAGATGTTGCGGTATTCCGTTTTTTCTGAAGTGAGATTTCAAGCACCACTCCAAGTGAACCGATTAATTGACTCTCGGTGTATATTCCGCCATCGACAAGTCCTGTTTGGCAAGTCTGTTATTTTGATATACTCCACACTTGTGTCTGGGCATTTTCCAAAACATCGGATTCAATTCAGAACATGTCATCTGACTCGGTAGCAGAGCAGGAAGGATTTGTTTCACACACTCAAGGTGAAGCAAGATCGGTCTATGAGCTCGCCCCTTGTGATCTAAATCAAACCATGAAATGGGAAACGTCGACATTCAAATTTGGAGTATGTGACAGCTGATCAGGTATTCGGGGCCGTTTGTCGGTTTTCTTCCAGACAATGAGGGGTCTTTTGTCTTTCTTCAGGATGCGGTATCCTTGACCCCAACCTGAAGATGTTTGATCTTTCATCGGGCTTCGTTTCATATAAACCTTTGATTCTCTCCTGACTAAGAATACGGGCTATTTGCTCGTACACGTGCGGAGATCTGAGCAGGGCTAACTGAGGTCTAATACTTCCGCTATAAGAAGTACCACGATCTCAGCTCTTCTTATT
This sequence comes from Metschnikowia australis, assembly GCA_019285895.1. NCBI lineage: Eukaryota > Fungi > Ascomycota > Pichiomycetes > Serinales > Metschnikowiaceae > Metschnikowia > Metschnikowia australis. Next base: position 332,064 of record JAGSXI010000004.1, read on the forward strand.
TCTTGCGCTCAAAACTGAGCGAAGTTGGATTTGAAGTAAATTGTAGATACTCCATTGTTTTCACTCTTGCACCAACTTCTCTGCAAGCAAAGGCATCTCACGCTGAATGGGGTGATTGATGTCCGTACTTTACTAGCCTTGCAATTGTCAATAGGAAAGAAACATCATTCTCACCATGTTGCTTTGCTGCGATCTATAAACGCTTGAGTCTTGATTGATGTCCGTTCAAAGCAGCACAATGTCAAAAGGTCAAGAGTGCGCCATGAAGCAGCTTGACAACAAACAGACCGGACCAGCCACACACTTCCTAGGAGGCTATTAACCTCTACTATATCTCAGCCCAGAACGGTTTTTAGGCCATAAGAAAGTAGCGCACTCGCAGAAAGACCCAGAATACGTCTGTGATGATCCCAACGTGGAACCAAGCCGTAGGCCTCGGATGCAAAACTTCAAGCAAAGCAGAGCAGAATGCTTTGTTTTATTTTCCAAACAAGCCCCACCACCATGGCACCTGGCAGAAGTCCAACTCATTCAAACTGAAGGGCCCAGCAAGAATAGAACAGGCAAATAAAGAGAATCAACGAGAATAGGAACCCTGATTAGAGAAGCCACGCTAAAAGGCCCGCTATTCTATGGCTTCTCAATGCATGCGTACCAAATCTCTTTCCCAAATGAACAGCCGATCTCGTCTGCTACCTCACTTTTTCGTGTCCCATAAAGGAGGTCCGATACTTCGACGACCGAGTTTTCAGAGCAGAAAAACTGTGCAATTGACTATGATTGGGTTTTCAAAACGTTGATGCCTCGTTGGGATGCAGGTTTTGGGCATCGAGGAAAAACACATCCACAAACCATTTCCTTGGAAAAAGAGAGCGGGGTGTCTAGAATTTGGCACACGTCCTGGTATTGTGAGCTCAGAGTGCAAGACATGGAAATTCGGACATGAGAGCAGAATTTCGTCCCTCTTGTTTAGTACCAAACAAGAGGCAGTGTCTTGCTATTGGTTGTGTGTACCCGATAATATACTTGACACTCTTTCTGGGCTGGGCACGAGCAAATATCTAGAGACATAAAGTGCCAGGTGCCATTTTTTGCAGCGGCTTTTGGATTCGAACACCAAGGATAATACACAAAGGCAGCTCCTCGAATTGTCCAGAGATCAAGAAGGAAATCAAACTCGGTGGAGCTGCACATTCTCTAGCAGAGGGTTGAGCAATCGCTTGAACACTCTTCATAATGGATGGTCTTTATGGAACTTGGTACCCTTATTTGATCACTTGATGAAAGGCACTATTACAAATCGCTTGAAGGAACCGAGGGCCACTGAGGTGGCTACTTCCTATTCCTCATCAATGGTGTTAGCAGCGTGTTTATTCATCATAATTCCAGGCAGCAACTTTTTTAGTGAAGGCTGGTCAGAACTCCATGGATACATCTGTGGACCTAGGCTTGGAAAGTGTGTTGTTTTCTTGAGATCGCGGGGTCAATGTCTTTCTCTCATGAGCCGGGATGTAAGGAGCTTTTTATAGCTATTTAGGGCAAGCTTCCTTGAGCGCATCGAACCTGACTTCTTGGCGGTGGACTTTTAGAATGTTGGTGGGTTGTCCTGCTTTCCGTACTATTGATCTGCTCATCATTTGAGTATTCCACATAAATCTTGGAAAATGCCCGGGCTTGGGGTTTGGATTTAAGGTTGAATGGGTTTCGCTATTTGCCTGCTTAACCCCCTAAGAAATCGAAAGACTAGGAGTTGAGCGTGTTTGGTGGCCCCGGCACTGATGGAATGGTCAAACAAAAAGAAGAAAAAAAAGAGAAAGGGCGGTTTTGTGGCCAGATTTGCGTATCTTCTGGAGTGACAGATACATAAACCGATATACTGGTGTGCAAGTGGCATCCTATGGAGACAATCAGAATACGCCAGTCTGGAAAACCTCGGAGCTCGGCTTTTTCACTAGACACAGCTTTTCTGGCTCAATCGACCCACGACAAGGTTGTTCAGAAGCAGAACAAGAGATGGCGTAGATATGAGCTGGGGACTTTTCTGTTTTCCATGTGGGAGACACTGGGGCAAACACTGTCCTGGCACTATGATCAGTGCCGTTTCGTTGTTTCAGTGGCAAAAGGACCCTTTCTCTGGATCTTTGAGTTGGTTTTGAACATTGTCTGACAACAAGGAAGATGGGCAAACTCCGGGAGTTTCTTGAAAAAGAAGCCGAATTTGAAGCCATAGGAAATATCGACAGAAGGAGGAATGCTCCGACGCTCAATAGCGGACCCAAGAAAACCTGTGTCAACTCTGAGCTGCATCCATAATTCAAGTGGATAGCTCCGACGAACTGGCATCTATAAATTCCAGGATTTCACCGTTGGTGCAAACTCAATTCCAGGTAATGGCAGCCAGCTATATGTGAGTATTTCGGATGGGCAAACCCTTGATGATCGGCCGTTCCAGAACACACTTGTGTTGAAGATACTGACGTTATCCGAGACCCCCACCCAAGCGACTGAATCAACAGGAGAGGCAGCGCCAATGGAAGCCATCTGGAAACACAAATCAAATCCAAAAGAAGAAAGACACAATCAAATCCAAAAGAAGAAACGACAGCCGAGGCCCAAACCAATACAATCCCGATCTGACCCATAAGTCTTATCCAATCAGAATTCTCCAGTCCTGTCCAGTCAGAAAGGCCTGACTCGAAGAAAGTGGCCCAATATTTTTCAATCACGTCAGGAGATTCAGCCCAGCTCAATTCGTATCGGTGAGATCATCATGAATCAAGTCAACTCCAGACAAATGAGATCGAGTGAATGCAATTCAAGCAACTTTAATCACGTCAACGAACCCTCATCAAGTGAGATATGCTTAATAAGCTTTGACCCGGTCCCATTCAACAATTCGATTGAGTAGTGCATCCCAGTCGAATCGAGTGACATCCACTAATATCAGCTCAATCAACTTCCATCAACTTCAGTCCAAAAAATCAAATGCACTCGATTCAAGACAATCAGATCAAACCAGCTCCAACCAGCGCTAAACAAAGAGTAAAAAGAGTAAAATACAAGAAACTTAAGCAACAACTCAAATAACTCAAACAACTCAAACAACTCAAATAACTCAATCACATAAATGAAGTCAAGTTGATTCAAATACTATCCGGTTGCAATGCATTCAAACAGCTCCTATGAAATCACATCAAATCGAGGGAATCCTATTAAGTTCAACTCAAACACGTCCAGCTCCAAATATCCACTCATACGAAAGCAATCTGAAACCAGACCAAAAGAATCCAGTTCATCAAATACAAAGAACATCTAGTAAAATCGAAGCAGCTCAACTCACTTCCAAACTGTATATCACCGTAATCAACTCGGATTAAAAAGCTGTAACCCAATCGAGTAAATCAAATTACCCCGACTATCATCCAATACCTCCACTCACAGAAAAACAGAAAATACAGCAAACCTATCAAACCAACACCAAGCAAACCAACACCGGTAAACTGTATAAACTCGAAAAATGCGCATTATTATAACATAAAAGCAACTCCAAAATCAAACCATCAACCAATTGCAATAAAAAATAAACAAGTCGGAGCAACCAAGATAAAATGAAACGAAGTCAAATCAAACCAATTAATTCCAAGTCAAGCAAGTAAAATCAACCACAATAATCAAATCAGCGCAGCCATTCCAATCAACTCAACCCAACCCAACTCATCCTTCCACATTTCCGCCCCGATCAAATTCATTAAATTCCAAACCATCCCAACAAACCCAAATCAATCCAACAAGCTCAAATCAAATCCACTAACCCCAATCAATCCACTAACCCAAATCAATCCACCACCTTTCAACTCCACCCATCTCATTAGTCTCCTGCACACAGCGCAGCCGCTCTCACCTCAACTGCGCTCCCCCACCCAGAATCCTTCTTTTCTGCCCCACTGCCATGGACTCCGACGACGCTTTCTCCGACCACGGGTCCGGCGCGGAGCTGCGCGAGTTGCTGTTGTCCCCAGAGGCGCAGGGCATGGCCCGGCGGACGCGTCTGAAAGCACCCGAAACTACCCTCAAAACCGCGTCCGGCGCTTATGCCTGGGAGGACCAGTACCAGCGCACATGGGACCTTGGTGCCGAGGACGGCGCCGAGGGCGCGTCGCTCGAGCTGCTTGTGCACCAGATGATCGAGCGGCGCAAAAAAAAAATCATGAAGAACCCATCCACGCCGTTCCAGCGCGGCATCATCCGCACGCTTGTGGTGGTGGTGGACGGGCTGCTGGCCATGCTGGAAAAAGACCTCCGGCCCCTGCGGCTCGCGTGCACGCTAGCGCTTCTCCAGGACTTTGTGGGGGAGTTCTTCGACCAGAACCCCATCGCGCAGATGGGCGTGGTGATTATGCGCAACGGCGTGGCGTCGGTGGTACTGGAACTCAGTGGCCTGCCGCAGCTGCACATCGACCGGCTCCGTGCGGTCAAGGCGCGCCAACACAACCGCTACGAGCCGCAGGGCGACCCGCTGCTTCAAAATGCGCTCGAGCTCGCGCGCCTGCTTCTTGTGCTGGCGCCGGGGCCCGCTCAGGCGGCGCAGAAAACCTCGCGCGAGATCCTCGTGGTGTTCGGTGCGTTGTTCACGCTGGATCCGGGCGACATCCACAGCACCATCGCGGCGCTCGCGCGCGAGCAGGTCAGGGTCAAGGTGATCGGGCTCCTGGCGCAAGTGGCCATTTGTCAGGAGCTCGTGCAGCGCACCAATCTCCAGCGCCAGTCCCACCTCCGCACAGACGCGCGGCTCGCGCGTTTTTACGGGGTGATCATCAACGAGCACCACTTCCGCGAGTTGCTCATGGACTGCGTGGAGCCGCTCGCCGTGGCACGGGTATCCGTGGAGGAGGCGGAAGACACGACCGGCGTGCCGGTGATCCGCATGGGCTTCCCGCTGCGCCACCAGGCCGCGGCCCAGGCCACCAATCTCCCGCGGCTCTGCGCGTGCCACCCGACGCTGGGGTCCGCGGACCTGAAGGATGCCGTGTCGGTACAGCCGCCGCTTGCACAGCCGGTCCTGGACGCGGCCTTCACCTGCCCGCAGTGCCGCAGCCGGGTGTGCAGCGTCCCAACCGTATGCCCGGTTTGCGGGCTCATGTTGATCTTATCCACGCACTTGGCGCGCCTGTACCACCACTTGGTGCCGCTCGCGGCATATACGGATGTGGCTGTGGCACCGGCCTACCACAGCTCACACTGCTACGGCTGTCTCCTTGAATTCCCGCCGGGCACGGCCGAAACCAGCGCGCCGAGCGCCACCAGCTCGCGCTTCCGCTGCGGCAAGTGCTCCCACGACTTCTGCATCGACTGCGACGTGTTCGTGCACGAGTTCCTCCATAACTGCCCGGGCTGCGAGAACCGCCTGTAGACGTCTCCAAGGGGTCATCGAAGTGCGGCTGCATGGAACCCGATGTGGTAGAGCGTCATGAACACAGCGAGCGTCACCCGAGGACACCTCCCTGGCGCCTCACCTCTGCGAGACTGCCTCCTACAATAAAAGGAACTGAAATAGTGGAAAGTTTCTAGGTATTCCAATCGCGCCTCTGTGATGTGACCCGATGCAAAATCGTCGAAGGCAAAGACCCAGCTCGTGAACCACCACTCTCTTCTCCGGGCCCTGCCATGCACCCCGTCTTCACCTCATAAACCTAGAGAAAAGAAACTGGGCTCTTCGGCATTCGCATTAATTGCGATATGGCCCCAATAATCTCCCCGCCTCGTGTATTCTAAGGGTCCGCGGGATGCGCAGACCGGCAGTTCCATACTGCTCAGCTCGCTAGTGGCTGTCACCCGGGACTTGGGCATGCCGCTGCTCCAAAGCTGCTTCCGGACCAACAAAAAGCTTGTTGAAACCCCCTATCCACGTGTTTGTGGATTGTCTACCAGCATTCCAAAATTTCCGCGTGTTCCGTTGCTTGTTTCCGTCTTATGGGATCTTAGTATTCTACTGGAAAGGCAGGAAAATTCTCTATTTTTCGCCTTTCTAAAAGTGTCCAGCAAGACTCTAACTCGCTGCAACAGGTCTCGTTGCCGATCGCACAACATCTCGATGAATTCGTCGCGCTTCTTTTTCAGTGACAAATATGGGCGCTATGTCCATTCTACCACAGCCGGTGCCCCCAAATCAGGCTCATGGGGCCTCGAGGTAATCCATCTACAATCGGTACTCCCCTACAACTCACCACTCCTGTCAAATCATATCCGCTCAATGTGCATAATATTGAGAGAAGTGAGTTTCATATATGCCCCGGCGAGTTAAGATCAAACTAAAATAGCATCAAGAATCAAAAAGTGAAGTTCCAAGCCCTGCTTCACTACGAACATTTTCGGTCAGGGCTTGCAAACCACCGAAGGTCTCTCATTTACAAACCCTCCAATCATGGATCCCTTCCGAAGATTGATTGCACCCAATGGCAGGATATACGAACCACAAACACCATTTCTGGGATTTCGTTCTACTAGAACGCGAGACATTCTGCTTTACCGCACCGGGAAGAACCGCCTCAAGCTCTTCATGGGCTACTTCAGAAGCTCTTGTCGTCCGAATCGCCCAGAAAAAAACCCTGTCACATTGTATCAACCTCACTAAACATCAGCAAAATAGAGTCAATAAAATCGCATCCATTATAATATACTGTACATTGTTTGGCTTTACTTGTTGCCCCACGCGGACGAGTTGCCTTCGCCAGAGTTCAGACCCCATGAAGAGTTGCCGCCGGTCTGGTTACCCCACGAAGAAGATCTTCCAGATTTTCCCCACGCAGAGCTGCCACCTTTACTGTCTCCCCAGGCAGAGCCGCCGCCGCTTTTCTGGTTTGCTCCCCACGTCGAGTTGCTGCCGTTGGTAGCATTGGAGCCCCATGCGGAATTCCCGCCTGTATTCTGATTAGAGCCCCACGTCGAATTTCCACCACCGCTGTTGCCGTTGCCTCCCCACGCTGAGCCACCACCGAAGCCCCAAGAAGAAGCACCTCCAGGGTTGTTGGATCCCCAGGTTGAGGTACCACCAGAGCCCCAAGAAGAGGCACTGCCACTTGATCCCCAAGCAGAAGCGTTTCCGCCTTGTGCAGAAGGGGTTTTGCCGCCCCAACTAGACGCAGCCCCACCGTTGACGGATGGGGTGGCTCCGCCCCACGTTGACCTAGCACCAGATGAAAACGCTGGTGCCAGCGAAAGACCTGGTCCTGCGCCAGGCCCAGACCGTGGGCCACCATCGGCTGCACCAATGAAGCGCAAGTAGGGAATGCTTTCGCCTCGGATAAGAACGCTTAACTTTGTTTTGTTGACCTTGACCTTTTTGGACTTTGTGTGCAATTCGATTCTTGCATCAACGTCGTCGGTCTCAACAACCTTACCCATGAGGCCCTTGTGGTTACCGCTATTGATGACAACATCTTTGTAGATCAACTTATCGCGCCCACCACTGCGCATTTTCGAACCTGGGGCTGCCATTGGAGCGAGCTTCAAGTTTGGGTTCATACGGCTCAAGTCTGGACCTAGAGTTTTCGACACCATCGAGTTCTTGGTGGACACAGTGTTAACATTGAGGGCATTTGTGACGAAAATGCCCAAGTTTTCGTTGAGCTCATGCGACTCAATGAACAAGATGTTCTTGTAAATGTGCACAACCGTTCCTTCTTTTCTCTTGTCGCCGCCGATCTCCTTCACGGAGTCGCCAACATTTATGGTTAATCCATTTTTGTCTGTTGCAACCTGCTCTCTTCTAGTCAATTTAAGCTTTGCAGCAATACCAGTTGGCTTCACTTCGATGACACGCCCGTCAGACGTAAGGATCCCATAGAAGCCCGTCTCGGCTTTGACAATGACACCAAAAGTGGAGGCGTTCAATTGCACCAAATCCTTGATCTCGTACTTACTGTTGACCATATCAACGCTGGTAGAAGAGTCGGTTGCCTTGATAAGGTAGTTGGCAAAAACGCGCACGTCCTCCCTGGTCTGGTCACTCAATAAAACGACAGATTCTCCATCGATCTTGATAACCAAACCAGTTTGGTCGGTGTGTTTTCCACCCACGACCTTGACGTGGTCACCAAGCGAGAACACTTTGCGCAAGTCGCTGGCGGTGACCGTCAACTCCTGGTTGACCAACTTCGAATCGCCGGCATCGGTGACTATGATAGTCACCTCGTTAAGTGAGACACCAGTGACCTTACCGGTGGTCCTTGCTTGCTCGCCACGGCGGATCTCCACGTTATCGCCCGGTTGGAACGCGCTTGATCGACTGCCGTCGGAGGACTTGCTGTTTTTCAACGACGCGGCAACCACCGCAAGGTCCAAGCCGTCCTCCTCTGTGGCACCGGTCTGAAAGCGGTCCAACTCCTCCAAGCTCGGGTGCACGTCCTTGGTCTGCATGAACTGCAATTTGAAGTCCTTGAGAAGGAAGCCCTCGACGAAATCTTCGCCCCGGTAGACGTAAGAGCGCGGGCCACGGCCAGGCTGCAAGTAGTCGGCGTCGTACGTACGGGCCTCCAGCTCACTGAAGAGCCGCGGTACGGGCCGAACTTTCAGCCGGATGCGCTTGCCGTCAGGCGTGAGCTCGTCGTTCTTGCCGTAGTCCAAGCGCGGCACCAACTTACAGCGTACCTCGAGCCCATTTTCCGAAAGGTTGTCGACGATGGCTAAGTCACCCTTGTATTTACCACGGGAGACCCGCACGTAGATGCCCGGCACGATCTCCACGTCCGAGGACTTGACCTGTTTGAGCAAGTCCGGGTACTCGCTGACGGGCACAATGATACGCTGCGTCGCGTAGACGTTGACCATGCCTGTGAGCGCCTGCTGGATGGCCTCGGGCTTCTTGGCCTCGATGTAGATGTAGCCCTGGAAAGCGTCACGCTGGAACACGGACAAGAGGTCGAGCGGCTTGCCCAGCCGCGCCAATGTGCGTTTTTTCTCGTGGAGCTTACGCACCAAGTCCTTCTCGCGCCCAGGCGTACACCGAATAGCGAAGATCGCAGGGTCATTGATCGACGGCATAAGGAGCTTCTGCGATACCGTACCACTTGCCGCGGTGTCGCCGCGGTACACCGTGTGTGTTTTGCGGTACCGCTGCTTCAAGGTCTCGGCTAACTGCTCCGCATCCTGGTCCTCAGACTTCTGCCTCCGCTGGTCGTACTCGCGGTGGAGCCTATCGTCAGCGGCGTTGGGCACGGCTACGTCACGTTCAGCGTGGTCGTCTGCGATAAACTGCTCGCGCAAAAGCTCTGCTTCTTCATCGTCCTCGTCGAGCTCGTCTTCCTCCTCGTCGTCAACCTCGGCTTCGATATCGAGGAACTGGTTGGCGCGCCTGCGCTTGGCCTTGCGAGAAACACCCAAGTCGTCGTCATCGTCGTCGTCCTCGTCGTCATCTGCCTCGTCGTCCTCGTCATGAGCTCCGTGGATTTCGCCCGAGACTGGCTTGGTTCCGGCGCCTCTTTGCTCGTCGCCAGAGGGCGTGGTTTGGGCGTCTGCAGAACCCGCCGTTTCAGACGCATTTTCTTCCAGTAAAGTGCTGCCCAGATCTTCAGCCTGCTTCAGAAAACCCTCGCTCTTGATTTCCGCCTTCACGTCGGCGGTGGCACCGGGAGAACGGGGCCGTTTAGTGCCCGTCCCAGCAGCTGGCTCGCGAGGAGAAGACATGTCCCAAAACAGAGCTTTTTTTTTGCTTTTTTCGGGGATTCAGTTCGGGGAGTGGACACAGGAATGTGCACGCTGGAGGAACAGAAAAGGCCGTAATTTTGCCGGAATGTCGATGCTCCAGAAACTGGGTGGTGGTCAGGAAAGAAAGTTTTGAGACTGCGACGGGCGTGCGCGGCACAAGAGTGGGTAAGTGCATGGAGGTATGGGAGCATATTTGGAATATGCGTTTTAGGCATCAGGTATGGATAAGAGATCGGGTGTATGGATCTGACGGGTCTGTTTTTTTGTGGCGAAAAGATGTATCAGGTGACTTTAGTTCTGTTTTATCCATACAGTGATACTTTCACAATTGTGTTGTGTTTTATGGACTATTGGGGAATTTCTGGTCTTGGCTACCATAATAGGTCATGAGCGACAAATAATGGGGTATGCCACAAAGACATGGGAGTGGAAATTTAGGACCTCATAGACTTCAGTGGGTCATTTGCGGTCCTTTTTCATAGTTGGTCTTTCGATTTCCAGGCGAATCCTTTGGATTTCATCACCGGTCCTTTCAGATTGTATTTTTCAGCGGAGCCTTAAGATTTCATTAACGATCTTTCGTGGCACTCATCGGATTCCATATAATATGGTAGCAGTGTGGCTCGGCCGTTCCAAAGTTCATGCCATCTTCCCCGGCCTGCCACATTCCTGGATGCTCTCATCGATAAATACAGCTGGTAGATATTTGATAAGGCCATTTTCATCATCAATAGTATCTCATTTCCTGACTTGCATATACCTCTCCGAAAGTTGGAGATCACAGAACATTCTGCATCTATTCCCATGGTCCCTACGCGTATTCTTTGCACGGGTATCTTAGGTTTTCTGCAGCGAGGGGCATTGGACTCATGGAAATCATTGAAAGAAGACTTTGATCAGCACAGCTCTTTGAGTAGTTGTTGTTGTGACTCCACCCTATAGGGTGTGGTCTCTGCATTTCCGTATATCATCTCTGTTTATTGGGTGCGTAATAAATCGCCAAGGGCCACTTTTTCACATACACCAAGGCTCCATGCAACGTCGTTATTGACCTCGCATAAATGATGAGTCGAAATAAAAAACTGGTCCGGAAACTAGACTCCCTAAAGTTTTCCAATCCAGCTCTCAGGGATCATTAAGTCTTAATAAATTGTTTGTTTTCTTGCTTTCATTCACACATTCAGATTCAATGGACAATCACTCAAATGTGGATGTATCGGCGCTGTTACCGATATCTGTCAGTTCGTTTGCTTTTCCTGCCATGGTTGAGGTAGCGGGACGTGCTTTCATCTTCGTGAGCTCGAAAAGATGCACGTCTACCTTTGTTGATGCTGAGGCCAGAGACCATAGGGGAAGAAAACTTTTGATTTCCCGTACTGCTCCCAAAACATTTCATGCTCGGCACATTATTTCCAACACTCCCTCGCATTTTCTGTCTTGTTTTTGTTGGAAAGCATCCCTTTCACGGGCTAAGGATCTTGCTCCTGGATACATTCTGATATGCTCTTCATTCATCTGGAATATGCATCTTCCCGATATTACAAGCGTGGTGTTTCGGCTTATGCATTTGAACTGTTGGCTCCCGAGCCGTGTTTGCAAAGAAATTTTGTCTTTCATTCATTTCATATTGAATGTTCGTTTGTGGACCTCAAATCTTAGAAAAAAACAAAAAACATCGGTTTGACGAACAATTTTAGTCTTATGTTTTTGACATTCTCAGAAATGACATTTCGCACCCGTTCACACCGCGTTCAAAACAATAGGTTTGGTCCATGTTTTGAGATTTCCTTGCCACTTGAAATTCGGCAGCCTGCCAACGCATCAGATTCGTCTCCTCGAACAAATCTTGCAGATACGACTCTAACCACGCGCCCATGATAGATGTATCCTAGATGCATATTGTTTCCACCACAGAATGGTGTCTTGAAATTCGCATTTCAAGTATGCCGGCAGCTTGCTGCGCTCTACTGCAATTTAATACCACGTGATGCGGCTGAAACATCGCTCAATCGTTCGCATTTCCCGCTTATTTCCCATAAAGAAAACAGTCGGTTGGATTTGACGTTGACTGTCAGCTTGCCACATCGATTCCAGAAACGTTAGGGTGGTCCATGCTACCAGTGCGGCCCACGTCGGAATAGCCCGGGTATTGTAGGGCACTGGGCGCCACCATGTATTCCATGCGCCCGAACCAACAAATATGCGTTCCAGCCAGAATTAATTGCAAATTCTAATATCAGTCAGAAAACCTCACCCCACGTCCTCGAATGTAATCGGTGGGCCTATTCTGGCATTGCACTGGCATGTCGCGCACTTTTCCGCCCGGGCCTGCCCCACATTTGGCCGATGCCAGCGGACCGTAAAACAGCCATCTCAGTAATATAGAAATAAAACCGGAAGAAACCCCACAATGGCGCTCTCGTCTCAGTTTTTTCTCGCATCCCGCGTTTCTGTCTTAGCGTCCCTCCATATCGCGTGACGTCAAACCTACCCCCTCTTCCCTTCCCATGTTACTTCGAGGCCTCTTCCCAATCCTTGTCTGGCTTGCGTACGCGGCCCTGGATCCCGGTATCCTGGGAATCCAACAGTGTAACTGCTCGGCCCTCACAGACCGCCACTTAGGGAACAAAAATTTCATATTTTCCTGCCTCGAGCTGCCAGGCCTGAACGCTCTGGTCCCCGATATCCGCACTGTTGTTGTCCACGCAGAAACGCTCAAGCTCCCGCACTCAAAACTCGGCTTTGACCCCGACCAGCAGTGGGTGCAACTTGCGCCGGGCTATCTCGATTTCACCGGCCGAACCACAAAACCAGTTTCCCAGTGCTTGCTGTCCGTTGAGGGAGACGGTGCCCTCCAGCAGCACCTGCAGACGGGTCTGTTGTACGTAGCGGCATCTGCCGGAATGACGTTGGGCACTTATGGCACTCTGTGGTTCTTCTCATCGTTCGAAGCTTCGTCAGAATTGCAGGCAACCGGCGAACAGCAGATGGAATTCACGTGTCGAGCCCCTCCGGGAAAGCGCGTGCAGATTTTCAGCGTGGCCGCAGGGTACCGCTTGCTGGAATGGCGCTGGCGGCCGCTCGAAATGGGCGAAGACGGGGCGTTAGTGGAATACGGTTCCTGGCGCGTCGTGCCAGCCTTCACGTTTGTGGATGACATTCCGCAGATGGCATGTGTCACCGATCCGGCCTTGCTCGTGTGCGACGACTTCTAGCGGTGGGTGCAATGGCGGGGCCGGGCGAGAGTACTAGTGCCAAAATCCAGAGGCGCCCGAAGGCCCCTAGAAGGAAGACGCCGTGGTGCGATTAGCTTCATGGTGTCAATCCATGGTGTCAATAGATTCATAGTGCGAATCCATAGTGCGATTAGATTCGTGATGTCAATATTTCAATAGATTCGTGATGTAAATCTTGCGATACCTGCCCACAAAATGGATACTTGGATCACTTAGTGGTATACATCAGGGGGCATCTTGGGCAGTTGCTTACCGATGTTTGAAGACATTTGGAAAACAGATACTGTCATGAAAATAACCCGTCCTTGAGATACATTCCCAGCACCTTCCACAGAAGAATCAATCGTGCTGCAAATCCAGTCACAGCTCCCCGATACCAACCCCATTCATGGTTCTCCTGATCAAAGCAAACAGCGCGTAACAGGGCCACTTCCACTTGACCCACCCCTAGACATCACCAATGACAGTCTTACTGTCCCATTATGGGCGTGTATGTCGAGGAACGAAATCTCGTGATCCTGACTGATATGATCCAGGGGCTCAGTCTACCATCTAAGTGAGACCATATCCCAGAACTAGCGTTCATGCAGCGAGCCAAAACACAACGGCGGCTGGAACAGAAACACATCCTGGCCCAAGGTCCATCTTTTCTCAGCTAGATACCCTTTTCTTGTAAGCCCTATTCGGCACTCAAAAAGAGAAAACCTCCATCAGTCGACTGGCTGCGAAATCCAGGCCGCGCGGAGGCACGGGTGTGCCATAGTAAAGCAAACGCGGAAAAAAACGCATCATATCTCCAAGACCTGATTAGCCACTAGATACTCAGTAGACGCCGTCATAATCAGCCATGTCACCCACGATCCTGAGCCTTGCCACCGAGTTAAAAAGCGAGCTCAAGCAGTTCCCGAACTTTCCGCAAGAGGGCATTCTTTTCGAGGACTTCTTGCCTATCTTCGCCAAGCCAGACTCGTTCAGAAAGCTTGTCAAGGCATTTGAGATGCATTTGCAGGGCCAGGAAGTCGACTACATTGTGGGCTTGGAGAGCAGGGGCTTTCTTTTCGGGCCTGCCTTGGCCTTGGCCTTGAACGCCGGGTTCATCCCGGTCAGAAAGCCCGGCAAATTGCCTGGTCCTGTTTTGTCCGCCGAATTTGTCAAGGAGTACGGCTCCGACAAGTTTGAGCTCCAGGAGCACGTGATTCCTAAGGGTGCCAAGGTCGTGGTGGTGGACGACATTTTGGCCACTGGTGGAAGTGCCAGTGCCGCCGGGGAGTTGGTGGCCAAGGCTGGCGCCAAGACCATGGAGTATCTTTTTGTGATGGAGTTGGATTTCTTGAAAGGCAGAGACAAGCTCGATGCCCCGGTATTCACGTTGTTGAGTGGCCAGACCGAGAAGTTGGGCAATTGAGTGTGACGGTGCCCTATTTTCTATACCTAGAATGACGTATTAAAGATACTGGTGAATTGGCAGATCCGGTGCTTCTCCGTAGACGTGCCGATACTGTTCGCTTGATACATGTGCTATGGACTCAGGCAGCCATGGGGGTATATTCAAAGATGGCAACAGCTACTGGGCCCAAAATCCAGCAGTGTGTGGCCGTGACTGGGCCCGTTGGGGAACCAAATGTCTGAGGCACAGTTCTCGACCCATCTCTGTTCCTCGACATCTGGATCTATTTTGCCGCATGCAACCTTGGCCAGCAAAACATGGGTGCTTTTCTAGATCAGGATTTCCGAGACATCGGCAGCTGCGCCAAGCGACGGAAAACCACCCCTCTCAGCTCTTGAAGACGAGAAACGCCATTTCACCGATGTAAAAGTATGCAAAGTAGCCTTGCTCGTGCGTCACGTGCGAGCCAAACGACTTGCCTACAATAACATGCCACGATGCACCGAAGAGCAAGTCCAATTCCTTTTTCAAATAGGTGGCGATGTCGCGCTCGATCTGGTATGTTCTTAATGCCTCGACGGCCATTTCCAAAACACGCACTTGCATTTCCTCGGCAAGATCCGAGGACTTGAGAATCGCTGTTTGTTAGTGATGAGGAATCGATGGAAGGCCCTGGAGAATTCTTTGCGGAGGCCGCAGAAATCACATACGTGTAAGATCGCCCGTGGAAATAACGGATAGAGACATAGCGGGTGCTTCTGTGGCGACTGGGTAGATTGAAGGGATTGCAGGCTCACCCATTGCACGTTGGTCTTCAAAGCAGGGCTTGTATGCAGGCGGCGTTGCTGCCGAGTGTCCCTGTGGAATAAGAGTAATGAGCTAGTTCTTGAGCGGGTAGTTTCTGTCCAGGAAAACACAAGTCTGGCAAGATGCGCAGCTGGCTTCAGGGGAAACTGATGTTGTGGGATACTGGGCGTGTGCAACTCTTATTCTCCAGCATCAATTGTACTTTAGCTGCTTGGTCCATGCATATTTGCCTTTTTGGTTTCTTGCGGGACGGAATTCATCTGCTTGCGGCACAGCTGTTTGAAACTTGACGTGGCCGCCGGCTCTCGAAGCGCTCACAGCAAAGAGGAGGAAATTCAGGTCGAAAGCGAGACTGTTTGAATTTCGAGTATCCTGGGTGTTCTGGAATATGACCAGGCTCTTCCCAAGAGTGTCTTCAGTATACCCGCCCTCTGAAGGTCTGTATTCCGGGCTCACATCGAACCCTTCCGATTTGAAGCTGCTTACTTGTCTTCAATCTCACATGCCCACTTTGCGATTCGAGTATCACCACATCCTCTGCTGTCTGGATGTTGGGCTTATGATGATGGGCTCATAAGAATTCGAATCTCCGTCATGAAAAGACATTCAATCAGCGGTGCCTGGTTTCACATTCGGAACATGCATGTTTTGGTTGCATTCGCCGGAGTTTTCAAAGCCCTTCGGCAAGCTAAGATGCCGTCCATATCTAAATCTTTGGGCCCCACGCCAGCCTGACGCCCGTATCGAAACGGTATTTCGAGGGGAATCGGTATTCAGGTGAGAGTAAATCGAACTATTTCAAAGCAATACTTGATATTTAGAGCGCCCTGGTGGAAAAATCCGAAGTCTGTGTTTTTCAAAACGGAACCTTGGATTTGCGCCTTTTTCAACAACAGATGGTAGGCAGGTTTTTCAGAAGTCTACCTATTTCATGAAACAATCCATTGCGTTTGGGCAATGGCCTGCTGGTTTTGGGCCATATCATCGTGAGCCTTCTGAATATTTTGTTGAAGTGACCAGTTCACTTCATGGTTGTCCCACACACATTCGAAAGAATGTTGGTTCTAAAGATCCCCATTCCACAAGACATTTCGTTTATGTTTGGAATGCGGTTTGTGAATAACTTCGAGGCATATAAAGGACCAAAGAACCAGGAATGAATTGGGCCTATAGAGAGGAATGACAAGATGATCTGATAGAAGAAAATGTCAAAACAAGAAGGGTACAAGAAGCAGGATCTCGAATACATCCAATCCAAAGTATTCCTAGAATCACCCGCAAATGAGATGTCAAAAAGAAGGGTAAAAGAAGCAGGATCTCGAATACATCCAATCCAAAGTATTCCTAGAATCACCCGCAAATGACGACCACACTTCAAAAATAGGCCAAGTCTCGATACTACCTGAAATCTGAATCAGCCAATTCTCAAAGACCACCATAATCAATCTGAGGACCAGCTTTGATTTCCCACCCCGGGGTTGATTCCTACCGTGAAGTATGAAGTGAGACAACACGCCTATATCGAGCTAAGGAGAAGCAATTTCTTTCACGACAGCAATTGGCAAGCACTGTGTATCTTTGCCGAGTAATATAGATCCTCGCACATTGGGGATCCCTCAATCAAACTTGAATCCTGAATAATGTTTACTCAGAAACCAACGAGAATAATGTACTTTGGCCACCCTGATACCAACAAGAGTAGTGTTTTCAACCACCCCAATCTTCAATCTAGCGCAACAAATTTAGCGTATACCTCAAGATTCCAAGTGCAGTTTCGGTTCTACAAGCATCAAACAAGCACAGCAAAGATTGTCCCTAGGTGCTTATATTATCAAGTATCGATATCACGTGGACCAAATAGGACTTACTGTTTTCCAGCCCAATATTCGAAGCCATCTAATCTGAATAATGCTCATTAACAGACAGGTCAATCGGTTCACCAATACTATCAAAAGACGGGTCCTCAATTCAAAGCCCAAACTCACAATTATAAACTCCGGTTTGCGTTTTCCCAAAGTCCGAAATTTCTTCAAGCCATCTTCGTACTCGAATACGGTGATTGGCACGGACTTTCATGAAATCCGGAAACGAAAATAGCTGACTCAAGCACAAATTATCAAGCCATGATAAGCAAGTCAGCAACCCATATTCAAATCTTAATTGGCATTGCTCAACAACAAGACTTCCATTCACACATGAACTGCAACTATTCTCAAAGAATGTCCGCGAAGATACTTGAATAACCCAAAGAAGCCTTGCTTCAGGAAGTGCTCATTTCCTACTTTCAGTAAGATTCGATGTTCAAGCAACGCACTAGATGGAACACAAATTCTAATAATGCCCGCGTTCAAAGGTCGTTCAGATATTCACAAATGGAACAGTTTAACTCCTTTTAATTTCGACTCAGAAATTAAAAACAAGTTCCAAGACATGGAATCTAATATTCCAAGAGGGCCGCTAATCTAAATAGTACCCAAGCTCTAATATTGGGACCGATCTCAAAGTGTGACAGATCTCAATATAGTCCATCTTTATAGATGCACACTGGATCTCAGTATTCCCAAATACCAGTATTCTAAGATCTTATCACCAAATATCCAAAGAAGCGTATCAGACCGATATCAAATACTGTGGATCGGCTCCTTGTCCAAAGTCCCAAAAAACGCACAAATCTGAATGTTGTGGAGCACACCTTGTTGACATTCAAATAAAAATGGAATCGAAATTGCCGTGGGATGACAGCTGAAGAAGATTGTGGGTTTCATGAGAAACGATTCTGAAATTAGGAGATGAAGATGGTTGTGAGATGATGTAGCCAGTGGTCGGATAAAGACAGGAAGATGATTGCGGGGTTGAAAATGAAGATAAATCCGGTGTGCGGAGAAGCTTCTTGGAGTAAGGATTATTTGGAAGATCAAAAAGCTTTGTATGCGGAGATAGTTCAAAGAGCATCAACGGAAGACAAATATTTGATCATCAGATGGAGTATTTGAGGAGACACACTAATGATTGTGGAAAGAAAAAAATAGAATTAATGCATTCATGAAGAAACGGAATTCCAGCAACATTGGACTAGGTGTAGCTTTGATTCTTGAAGGCATTCCTATGCATGCATCTTCAGCCAAACGGTATGTCCTGAATTATCTACAAGCTGATAAAAACAACAGACAAAACAACAGACAAAACAACAGACAAAACAAACAGACGTCATCAATAACATCTACCAGTTTCCCATGTTCTAATTTTTCCATCTACCAGTTTTCCGACTCTTCAATTTTCCCACCTGCTAATTCACCCACCTACTAATTCACCCATCTACTAATTCACTCCAATTCACCCACCCGCGTCCCAGAATCGCGTACACCCGTACCTCCTGCGTGCCGCACCTCAACTCACAACCCAAGGATCACCACCACATTTCCAACCACCGCCACCTCTCGGCGACACACACCCCCTTCCCTTCTTGCGCCCCCTGGTCGTCCGCTGGTCCCGCCGTGCACGCCGCACAAAAAACTCCCCTGCCGATACCATGCCTATGGCGGATTTCACCGCGACCGTTGCCACGCACTACTACAAAGTGGCGCGGCTCCAGCTGGTCACATACTCCATCTACACCACCACCGACCCGGCGCCCGACCAGGTGCTCCTCGAGTTGGAGCTCCGGATCCGGCACGACCATCCGCGTATCCTCATCACGTACAACAACAAGTGCCTCTACCACTTCCAGTTCGGCCACTGGCTGGCGGCTAGCATCGCCCCAGAACTGGGCAGCGGCCCCCGGGACTTGCCCGCTTTGTACCCGCAGCTCACACGCAAGCACCAGGCGGTCGTTTCTGCGGAAAAACTCGCCAGCCCGGCGCCTGGGCTGCGGCCCCGGAAAGGCTCCCCATCCGACGCCGCGGCCGCTGACGAGTACCTCCCCTACGCCAGCCTCCTGTTCACCAAGGCTGTCAAGAAGCTCCTTGTGTACAACGTGGCCGCCGGGGGCCAGATGCACATGTTCGGCAACCACGTGGTGGCGCGTACTGCGCCCGGCCTGGCCCAGTACCGCGTGGTCCAGATGGACCCGGTGTTGCTCGCCAGCGGCGAGCTCTTGGTACTGGTCACGCAGCGCGCGCGGCTTCCGCTCTTCGACCTGAGCGTGGTCAGCCTCGACCATGTGATGCCCAGCTTCGCTGCGTGCTTCGCCATCTACGTGGTACCCTCGGGCTTACGCTGCCACCTCTACGATGCCCACAACATGCGGCGCAGCTTCACTGCCACGCCGCCGCGCTCAGCGCCCACGCTAATGCGGCTCTTGAAGGCCAGCACAGGCGTCGACTTGGCCGCCAAGCGGCACGTGGTGTGGGTCAAGCTCGTGCCCAATCTTCAGCATTTGAACAGCCACACTTCGCCCGTGGCGCGCTTCGTGCACGACGTGGACAACCGCAAATACATATTATGGCCCTGGGAGCTCTGTATGCTCCAGTTTGGTAGCGTGGAGGCGCCGGCGCCCCGCGCCGCACGCCCGCCGCCCGACCCGATGGCTCTTCTCGACGACTACTTGGCCTACGCGCTCAGTGTGGGCGCCCCGGGACCGGCCCTGCCCACCAGCGGCTACGCGCCCACACAGGGCCAGGTCACCGCTGCGCTGGCACCTGTGTCGGTTGATGACCCGTTCAGCTTGCCCAGCGGGCTTTCCGGTGGCCCAACGCGTGTGCTAAGCGCCGAGAATGCCGTCACTCTGCCCCCAGCTTCGCTTGAAATTACCTCTGCAACAGGTAATTTTGCTGCTGTGCCCAATCTGGCCAATCACCTTGCCCTCAATGACGGCGGGAAAAACAGCGACACCCACAACGACAACATCAAACAGAACATCGAAGAAATCGACAACGATGAAATCAGTGACGACGATCTTTTCGGCGCAAGCTCCGACCTGGGCACCTGCGAGCTGCCAGACGCGCCCGAGCCTGAAACCACCGGCAGCATATCGCCTCGCGAGCCCCTTCCAGCCACGGAAAACGGGGCCTCACCAGGCACAAGCGTGTTGCCCACACGGCTTAAAGGAGAATCACCAACACAGGCGCCGGTGCGCGGCTCACCCAAACCGGTAGAGCCTCCCGCGTACTTGGGCATTCCCCGAAGCGAGATGATCCACGCCGAAATCCGGCAATTCACGCCGGGGTCCTACGACGACCCAGGAGCACCGCCGCCGCTCGTGCCGACCCCGGCCGTGGCACAGCACAGCATATTCGGTGGCTTTCCAGGTATCCTGCCGCTCTACGCCCCGCAAAGCACACATCTGCAGCCGCCCGCCAGCGCCCACAAACAGGCCCGCAGCGACCGCCGCCACCTGGACTCCGCCGCGGCTTGGGCGTTCTCACCCATCGTGTTCAACCCGAAAATCAAAAACAGCATTGACACCAAGTACGGTAAGGGAGGAAAGTTCTACGTAGATACCGAAGAGTCTTCTGGCCCAGAGCTGGAGCTCCGCAGACTGCGCTTGCGTGAGACCAGCGTGCTGGCGTACGACTTCAGTGTACTCAAAGATTCTGCCGCCCATTTCCCTACTCGCGTGTCCGACTCCTCGCTGAGTGCTGCTGAGGGTAAGGATGGCGGCGCAGGCATGAGCAGGCGGCCGCTCACGTCATCAAACTTACCGCCTGAGCTCGCCTCAAATGTCGACCTCGACATGCTTTCGGGCGAGAGCGAAAACGATGGCGGTTTTGACGACGACGATGGCGACGACATCGATGGCGAGGAAGTCGAGAGTGATGAGGATGAAGATGACGGCACTCGCTTGCCCTTTTCTGACCTTAACGGAGCGACTTTGAAACTCAACACGCATGGCGGTGATTTGTTCAACACGGCGGCCTCACATGGCCCGATGCAAGAGCCGCAACCGGGACCCGGACTGGCAGCTTCAGCGCACTTCCCATTCTCAGGCGTCAACTCGGCGCTCATCTCTCCGGGTATAGCCCAGACAAATCTATCCAGGACAAACAAGGACAGCTCCCCGTTTGGTCTCGGTATAGACACACACACCTTGACTCTCTCGCCTTTGCCGGTTTCGTACATGAAGCCTGATGCAAACCCAGGCGTGGCATCAGAGCCTATGGATCCTCTGCCTGGATTCAAAGACATTCTGGTTCCCGAGACCTCTGACCCGTCATCGTCGAGCTCCAGCACCTCCAGCAACGTTTCGGAGTCCTCAAATTGCTTGCCCTTGATTCTTCGCAGTATAAATACCCAAAGTATCCCCAACATGTTTCTCTTAAATAAAGTACCAGGGGCTTGGGGCACTGTTTCCATGGCCGGCGGGTTTGACATGGATGCCGACGACGAAGAAGACGACATCGAACACAAAGATGCAGGTCTTTCAGTGAAAGTCAAGCACATGGACGAGTTGTTGAATTGGCTCATGTCAAATCTAGTCTTTGACCTAGGGCTCACTGATTTTGAGCGCCACACCCTGTTGCGGCTTCCCGATTTTTTTTCAGAAGAAGTCGTCACGGGCCTTACCGATAGCAGCGCATCTCAAGAGACTGCCAGAATTTTCACGGCAACATTTCCTCAAAGCCAAGTT
This sequence comes from Metschnikowia australis, assembly GCA_019285895.1. Lineage (NCBI taxonomy): Eukaryota > Fungi > Ascomycota > Pichiomycetes > Serinales > Metschnikowiaceae > Metschnikowia > Metschnikowia australis. Next base: position 353,761 of record JAGSXI010000004.1, read on the forward strand.
GTCACTTTGGACGAGCTTCTTGTGTCCCCAACTACATCTGCAAGTGGGGTATCCTTGCTTCCCCTGGAGAAAGCCCCATTGCCATTTTTGGACGATATAGCCATGGAAATGAACGATGGCTCTCTGGATTTAACCTCCTCTTCCATGGACGCCTCATTGCCTTATTGGGACTCGTTTATTCCTGATTCTCTCGCGGGCAGTGGGATTACTGAGAGCGAGAAAAGAAGAATAGGTACGTTCGACGAGAAATCGGTGATTGTCTTCGATGAAGTAAAAGTCCAAGTATGCAAGAACCAAAAAGAAATTATCAACCTCAACATTCTCGGCACCCGCTTTTGGAAGTACTTCAACTTCAGCCCTATCAATGGGCCTAAAAAGTTCCAGGTGTTAATGCTCACGGAGAATCATTCGCGGCATGACAAACATTTCTCTAATAATTGCGGGGACGCCGAAGTTTTGGATATGTTGAAATACAACTATTCAGACATGCGCCTAGGAGGAGTTAAAAAGCTCAACTTGCAAACTTTCGAGACAAGACCAGATCTTGAGGGTATAAGCAACGGAATCCTTATGATCGATAAAGACTTGGGAGATCGCTCGTATAATGATTTTTACAAAAGAGCAAACAGAAAATTGAAGAATTTAGCAGAATTGATCAAATTAGATCTTATCAATCGAACCAATCGATTTGAGTTCGATAGACCACTTCTTCTTCTATTCATCGATTTTGGTGAGAATATCAACTCTGCCCTCCAGATTGCTAAACTTTGTCGCAACTTCAAAGTAAATTTGAACAATCATCAGCTCTCTTTGGTGGAAGTGTTTACACATGTAATTCCCTCCAGCCATTTTTTCAAAAAGTCCTCCAGTGGGTGTTATCTCAAGTATCTCTCTGATAGCAAGCTAGCTAAGATCTCGACCATTTTGTATAACAAGAGCCCTAACACTCACCTTGGGGATCTGAAGCTGCCTGTTCGTGATCGAGAAGAGCCACCAAAACTTTACTCTCAACTTGTCAAAGATACACCGACATCCCTTAACTTCAAGTTCCTCAGCAGGCTGGGAAAAGAAAGCTTGAATTCAGATAGTGAAGACGACATGTTTCTCCATGTCGCGTACGAGAGGTCGGTGGACAAAAACTGGATATGTGCAGCGTGGTCCGATCCGCTCGGAATTGTGACTCATATGCGGTCTTGGTATTGTCCCCCGTCCGCAAAAACAGGTTTGGATAAAGACGTGCATGACTTAGGCTCGATTATCTTCAAGATCTGGGAGATCTCTAATAATTTGTTCAAGAAACTCAATGAGGATATTCTGCAGCGGATCTGCAATTCGAGCAAAAAGAAGTTCTTGGTTCTTGCACGTGTGAGCAGCATCATTCCTGACGACGAGCTTTTACATTGGAAACGGCTCACGGCTAAGTACAAGGATATATCATTGATTGTGCTCACAACAAACCGCATGCCCAAGTATTTGTTTAAGTTCGCGTCAAGTGATGGACATCCAGTATTTGATGAAACTCAAGATGAGAAAAAGACCGGACTTGAAGCCCAAAGCGCCGCAGAAGATACCAAAAACCAGAATTTTAAATCAGAGGGATCGGCATTTCTTCAGTCTTTCGACGCGTTTCCCACGACTCAAACCTCGACGTCGCCGTTGGGAAACATCGCGATGTCTACATCACCAATGAACAATGCGCTCGCATTCCACTCTCCACAACAGTTTCTCAATGCTCCCTCCAGTATCTTCTTGCCGCCAGATTCGCGACTGGAAAACATGCCCAACGATGCCGATTGCACGCTCAAAGACACGAGTTTTGACATTGTGGGAGTGATTCCGAAAGTGGCGCTTCCATCATGCAATTCCCCGACGCGCTACAGCATGCGTACTGGATATTTGGTGAAGAAATCTTTGGCCCTGAAGAATCTGGAGGAGAAAGAGTATGTGGTGTTCGAGTTTAGCCTTCTCAGTTGTTCAAACTATTGGAATCTAGACAACGTGATGAAAATCACACTCAAGCAGTTCAAGAAGCTTGTTATGCTCAATGATATACTCGGTGTTTATGACAGAGCTGCTGCTTCGATAGATGACTCGCGTAAGGCAAGGCAAGCAGAACATCAAACACTTGTGCCGTGGCATATTAACGCCGTGGTTAAGGCATTGGACTACTTGGTGCACGTTCATGTGGAAGAGTAGATCATGTTTTAGGAAATTTTGCGGAAACATGTTCGGAATGGAAAACACCGGGTGAAGAGGTTTATGAATTATGGAGCAGGAGTACGAACATTCCCAGAATTCTTGTCGTGAAGCCCAAGAGTATGGGACGAATTGGTTATGAATGATTCGATGCTTGAAGTCAGATCACCATATTCATCCTACCTATTCCTGGTTTAAGTCGCCCAATACTGTTGGGACATAAAAGACAGAATAAACTAACACGCAAAACGGAACATATCCTATGGCTTGCCAGAAGCCGTCGCTCGAGTCAAAAGTTTCGAGAATTCTCGTTTCTTAATACTCCTGTATAGCATATTTCTGTATAGCACGCTGAAGATCGCCGGTCTCCAGTATGAACGCGTGCGAGACGCGCACTGTTCCCGACACCGGAACAATGTTTGTAACGAGAAACCATCTGCCCTGGCTGAGCTCAACATAGAACCAGTATCTCCACCCATATCTTTACATTGCAAAATCACCTGCTTTTTTGATTATACTGGCCGGGCAAAATGACTGACACAACACAGGAGCTTGTGGACAGGTTTTCCAGCTCCCAAATGGCTGAAACTGGCGCCCCCTCAATGTACAGAAAAATACCCTTTGACAGTCATAAATTGCTGGATTTTGACGCTCTAGATGATCCTCTAGATGATACCTCCGATTTCAGGGACGGAAACACGCGTCTGGCTGATGTCACGTTGCCCCCAACACCACGTGACTCGCCCTTGAAAATGGACATGGAAAGACTCCGGGGCAGTCCCATAAAAGCCGCCCGGCGGCAGTTTCGGACCCCCCGAGTTTCGCGGCCAGCCTTTCAAAGTGCCGGCCAGCCCCAAGAGACTTCTCCGGTTCTGATGAGTGGCTTTGATGAAGACTTCGATCCGCTCAACGTGTTCCAGCACGACGTGCGCGACACAAAACAGCTAGGTGGGTATCAAACTCTTCTTCTGCTGTCTACCGACAAGCTCACGCAGGAGTTGTATTCTGAACGTGTCAGGAACAGCGAATTGCAGAGAGAAATAAACTCTCTTCGGCAAGAAAAAAACGACGTGACCCGGTGGAAAACAGACCTAGATACGCTCCAGAAGCAGCACCAGAGCTTGCGCTCGCGGAATTTGTCACTTGAATTGCAGATAAACAACTTCCAGCGCAACGACAAATCAGATCAGTTGGCCCGTGAAAATAAGCTCCTACGTGAGAAATTGTTGAAGTACAAAAACCTATACGACGGCCTAGTAGGGGAGCGACAAGCGGGCGGGCTGCAAATGGCTGTGTCACGTGACACGCTCCCCAGTCTGGCTCTGCTTGAGCCAAAAGTGCCAGAGGCAGTCAATGACCAAGTGAAACCATCCATGCGAAAAACGAATGCTGCCCGTGAAGCCCCTCTGCATGAAACCCTGGAGGACGACAGGGATGTCCAGTATTCCATGCGTGTACCACCCAAAACAATACCAAGCCGAGAAGCAGGCAAAACAGCCGTGTGGGATGACGAAAGGTTTCTTTTCCAGCTTAAGAGTATTTTAGAAACCTTGGAATCCAGGTCGCCGCTGGACAAGCAACGCGAAGATGCAGAACCTACAAGGAGTCATTCAGATGAAGGGGGCCACGAAGCGCCCATTCCTCAACGGAACTCTCCGAAACAAACTTTCGAAACCAAAGCGATCCCCTGCAACAACTCACAAGTGCTGTCAAATGAGCAAGTGTCCGGGCTCTTGCCCAGCCCAGTTGAAACAAGTGGAACTGGGCATGCCGCACCCGTACACCATGTGAAACCAGGTGGACGGGCAAGGCTAGAGACGGTTCCGGCGAGGTGCGAGGAGCAATTTTCCAGGTTGGAGCGCGTGTTAAACCTGATCAAAGAGGATATCCGAACACAGGCCTCGAAAACGACAGAATCTAGAAAGCATGACTGTGAGTGCGCCCGGTCAAGCACACCGCTTATTACAAACGAAAGCCCCTTGTCCGGCACACCGCTAGTTCGGAATACATGTGCCGCGTGTTCCAGCGTGACCTCAATTACAAGGCCCCAGTCTGAGTCCACGCCAAAGGAAAATGATACGCACGCTCTTATGGGCAAGTTTCTCTGGAACCGAACGGTCTAATGCCGTGTATTAGTGTGCCGGGCAGTTTCGTGGATCAGAGTGCAGATACTCAGAGGATGCGCAGTAAACGGTGCGGCGCTTGTGTAGGATGGTTGCTCCGCCTGGCGCGCACGCTGATGCAGTGAGATCACCCAATGTTATGGTTACGTAATACACCATGCACTGGGATTTTCGTGTTGCGGCACGGATAGGCTTTGAGATTAAGCAGCCATTTTCGTAATGGTGGGGGCAAGCCGCAAGTTCAAGCGTAAGTCCGAGGTTGCTGGGCATCAGATCGTTTTGCCTATTGTGCAGCACTGTTTACATTAGCTCGCAACAGGACAGAGGAAGCGCAATTCGTGCCCGAAGCCAAGCGGCCAGCGGCCAGCACCAGGAGATATCGCAAAACAGACGCAAGACGAAAAACTGGGCAGCCAGCAACCCTTGGATACATGTTTCAGGAATCTGGAAAAGCTGTGGCCGCGGAAATCTCCGTGCTCTGCGGCTTGATTCCACATAGTGGGAGCGAATTTCGGCGCAACTTGAGCCCAGTGCATCAACTTAGGGCGCAATCAAAACAACCCACGCTCATAACTCCAGGGCATGCAGCAGAAGCAATTGGCATGGTCACGGCCTGGAACTAAAGCACCGCGGATTCAGGACTATTAAAAGCTTATTCCCTTTCGCGTGAACCCAAAGGGGAACGTAGTGTTTTTTTTCGGGGACAAGCCGTCTTTTAGGTTTATGGTTAGCCTTCTTGGCCGGGCGCGAACAAGGGTATTGTTGGCAGTATCGTCTAAGTCGGCGCTGTTTATTGCGGAATTGACGTGCAAATGTCGGTCCGAAGTTTGCCGAGCTGGATGAAACGTCTCATTGCCGGCGCTGCGAAGGAAAGATGCTTCGAACAGGGGCAACTCAACTCTGTGTTTCAGATGGAGCGTGTCGCGAGGCTTGGGCTTCGGGGTCCTGCGGCTGCGGAAAGTTTACGCGCGCAAGTTCACGCAGCACCCAAGCGTGGAACGAACCCCATGGTTAGAAACCCGCAACGCACTCTGGATCCACGGCGACAAAGCCGAATTGAGGGAACAGAAGTCAGGCAGTGCGCCCGGCCGCGCGGTATTGTACGGTTTCCCTCGAGCGGCTGTATCGGCGGCCGTAGCCGGGCTCAATTTCTGGCTCGCTTGGCGCTCTCGGGACAGGGAGTCAGTAGAACCGGTCATGATCCATGGACCAGGTATCACGAGGCCCCGGCCGTCGTGTGGCACCACTTGCAGTGTTAAGAAACACGGTTTGTGGAACGGGGTTTTCGCTGGCCGCTGTTGCGATTGCAAATCGGACCATCAGGTGTAATCACTGCCAATATGTAATCCACCCAATTTGTAATACACCCGATAGACACACCACTCCAAAGACACACCACTCCAAAGACAGCATGTCCCGCGCCTGTTCTGCCAACCCAGCCCTTGTTCCCAACGGGCCCCTCCACCACACATGGAAACACGCCAGGCGAAATCCAAAAACACGCCCCCGCCAATTGACCCCAGGCACCCGCACCATGCTAGACCGGCCCTCCGCCCCCGCCGTTTCAGCAGCGCTGCACTGAAACAGGCTTGTCACATCCCGTATTGACGTTCGGCCCCATGTGGCCGCGTGCGTCAGCCCCCCACTACTCCACGCTCCCTATTGTTCTCACTATCGTGTTTTTGACGGGGCCCGCTGTATTTTCTTTTCGCAGCTCTCCTTCCTGTTTGGGCACGCGTGCTGCGACCGCCAGTGCGCTGCTCACAGACCCGTCCTGTTCCTTTATATTCGCCTGTATGCCCGCCTCCAGGCCGGGCCCCAGAAACCACGGCCGGCTTCTTCCCTCACTGCCACCCACCCGGACCTAGTTGTTTTTTCTACACTTTTCTTTCGCCCAGCCTCTCTGTTTTTACAGCCTCGCGTCCGCCCTCTCCTCCGCTGCTGGCTGTCCCTTGTTTTTCTATTTGTGCCCGCCATTTGCCGCCCCTCCCCAGCCGGTACCTCTGCCCCAGCCATACTTACCCGGCGCCAGGATTTTTTTTCCCGCGCCCAGCCCGCAAAATCACCACGCGTTTCGCCAGCCAAATCAGCACCCGAAACAGGCACATCGCTCAAGCAAAAAAACACCCTGCGCTTTTTCCACCACGCTTTCTTCACTAACACGGCCCCAGCCCCGGCCCACAATCACCCTTGTGACCAACGCCCCAGCCAACCCCCCGGAAAACGCCGGACACCCGTACCCCTCAGCACCCTGCGAGGCTCTCCGAGATCCATCCAGCACCCCGCCTGCGTGCTCTACCCCCTGATCCAATGGCCACGTACAACAACGAGAACGAGTACCGCGTGACGCGCTCACGTGCAAAAGGCACGGAAGTGCCGGTCGAAGTCCCCGCCGCCAAGCCCCACGATGACGACGCCGCGGCGCCAGCAGCGAGCCGTCCGCACTTGCGGGACGTGTCGCGCAAGTTTGGCATCGCCAAGCCAGCCGCCGCCGTGGCGCCCAGAAAACGGCCGTTGGGTGCCGACCCTGCGCCGTTGCAGCCGAAAATGGCCGACGTGGGCCGCGCCACCAAGCTCGTCAAGCTGGACCTGGACTCGCTGGAGCCCCTGCGCATGCCGCAGAAGCGCCAGGCCACGGCGTCCAGCACGGACTTGGTGGAGAAACTCCACATCGCCAGCGACGATGAGGTACACGGCAAGCACAAAAAGTGCAAGACCGTCGATTACGAGTGGGAGGACCTCGACAAGGAGGACGACGACGACCCCCTCATGGTAAGCGAGTACGTTGACGAAATCTTCCCGTACTTGCACGAGCTCGAGAAGAAGACGTTGCCGGACCCGGGCTACTTGTACAAGCAGACGCAGTTGAAGCCGAAGATGCGCCTGATCTTGGTTGATTGGCTTGTGGAGATGCACCAGCGCTTCCGTCTTTTGCCCGAGACGCTCTTCCTTGCAATCAACATCATGGACAGGTTCATGTCTGTGGAGGTGGTGCAGATCGACAAGCTCCAGCTTTTGGCCACGGGCTCCTTGTTCATCGCCGCCAAGTATGAGGAGGTCTTCTCGCCCTCTGTCAAGAACTACGCCTACTACACGGACGGCTCGTACACGGAGGCCGCCATCCTCGAGGCAGAAAACTACATCTTGACCGTCTTGGGCTACGACCTCAACTACCCGAACCCCATGAACTTCTTGCGCCGTATTTCCAAAGCCGACGACTACGATGTGGACCTGCGCACCTTGGGCAAGTACTTGCTTGAGATCTCGCTCGTTGATCACAACTTCATCGGTATCCTCCCGTCTTTATGCGCTGCGGCCGCCATGTACATCGCCCGCCTAATCTTGAACAAGCAACACGCTTGGAACGGGAACCTTATCCACTACTCGGGCGGCTACAAAGTCGACGACTTGCGCGACTGCGTGGCTCTTATTTTGCGGTACCTCGACGCGCCGATCGAGCACGACGAGTTCCAGAAGAAATATGCCTCGCGCAAGTTCTTGCGTGCTAGTGTTGTGTGCCGCAGCTGGGCCCGCAAGATCGTCAGCGAAGACCGTGACTTGTTTGACCCTGCGCTCCACACCGAAAAAAGCTCCTAACCCTGGCGCTTGTTTGTCGACTTTGGGGGTATTTCTGCCAGAACCGCGGACCCCGTCTACCTCAGCATCCTCGTGGAAACCGATCCCATTTCTATTGCATTTCATTTCTAGTCATGAAAAAAAACACGCCTGCCAGCGGAAAGCTCACAGGCATTGCATCACCGGGCCATATCGCCCTCACATTCATTCTTTCGATACACGAAGACCACATAATCATCAAATATAAGGAAGTTCCAACCGAGTCTGTAGACAACTCACGCTTTTCTTTCCGTATCGACCTTCTCTCGTTGAACAAATCAAACAGCACAGCATTTTTGGCATGGCGGTGCAGCGAACATCGAGCTATTCGGCAGTGAGCAAAGTTGTCTGGCGCCAGCCTGAGCTCCCTTCCTCTGTTAAATTGAGACCTCCTTTCATACATGGGCCGAAATCTAAACTGCGTAATTAATAAGCTTATGATTTGAGTGTCGTCATTGTGAATCCCAACCAGGTCGTCGAGATCTTGAATTGGTTGAATGAAACTCGACCCAGATCTTGAAAAGGATCTCAAATTTCACTCTGTTGCTCGCGGTGTTTGCGTGGCGATGTTAAGACGATGGCTCGCTCCTAAGTCCAGACAACATCGAGTAATCAATAGATTGGGGATCAAAATCACGCCTGTGTTTGTGTATACATGACCGTTATTTCGAAACACCCGGAAACTGTAAATCATTAATTTGTATATATTAACCAAAATGTTGACGTTGTGCTCTTAGATTTTGAAATTTCTCACATATAAAAGGGAGAATTGAGAACCCTCTAAATGGACAATATAAAACAGTGGAGCCCTAAAAATCAGGAATCCTCCACTACATTCCTTTGTGTAGAAATCTCACAATAAGACACAAAAAGGAAACCAGAGGCAGACCTTTTTCCGAACCCGTCACCGAATTTCTCCTTTATCTCTCACCTGCCCCGGATATTGGCTATATGACTCTGAGTTGCTTTGACAGACTCAGTAAAGCCAGCCCTAAACACTTCAATCTAATTCCCAGCATCTCATCTATGTAAATAGAGAATTTTAGAAGTCCTCAGAACAAATGTGTCGCTTTTGAGCCGGTAAGCTCATTGGCGGAGTACATGATATAGCCCCATTCAACACACACTGGACGTGTCAAGCCCATTTCTACAATGGACGCGAAATCTTTCCAGTGCACATTACGAATAAAGCGCCTATTGATTCCAAGAACCAGGTAGTTCTTCGGGCGACTCCAACAGCGTTTCTGGCAAAAGAATGGGATCACCAACTCGAGTATATTAGACAGATAGACTGCATACAACCGGGCGTGAATAGAGATAATAACGGAGCTAGTTTGGATTTCCTGTTGATTGCGTTTTTCCTCTATTCAAAGAAGCGTCAACGGAACCCCCTAGAGGAGGAGACCCAGTGGGCCCATTTGGTTTGTTGGTATATATGCCTGCCCTTCTCTTGCCTGCACACTGGGCCATGTATAATGACAGGATGAGGCATGGATTAGCAGCTACAAAGCAAAAGGCCAAGTGTCTTTACTTCAAGGTCGAGCTGCAAAAAAACCCAGCAAGGTAATATTTTTTGATCCTATTTCCATGTGAAAATCAGATTTACTGGGGAAGGTCCATGAATTCGTCGGTCGTTCAGTCTAGTGCACATACAGTCCATTTTTGACCCACGACTTGGACACTTGGAAAACAAGAAAGCTAACGCAACAGAAAGATCAAGTGGGAAGCAGAATAAAAAACCCTATTTTCCCACTTCTCAAAGTCCCACAAAATACATGGAGCTCTAGAGCCGCCGACCTCCCTGGAACCCGCAAAACCTCCCTTCTGCATATACACCATCAGACGCGTACCATTACCCCAGGCGTACACTACAAACCACACAGCTACATACCATCGCCACGTGCAGAATGCCCGTTTTCGATAACACACACTTCCTCGTCATCGAGGAAAGCCAGGAACACAAAGACGAAGCCAGAGAATCTTCTGTGGCGGAAATCGGCCGGCTCATTACCGAGAACGGCGGCCGGGCAACGTTTTGCGATCCCGCCGGGTGCTTCGGGTTCATAGACCGGCACAACATCAGCCACGTGATCACGGAAAATGCCAGTTTTGCAGATGCTGCCGCTTCCACAGAAACCATGGTTCCCGTGACCACCAGAAAATGGGTGTGTGACTCGGTGGCGCTGGCCCAGAAACGGAATTACCGGTTGTACGCCCCCTTTCCAGCGCCGTTCATGGACAAGGTGGTTGTCTGTGTCGCAGACAACGTCGCCCAGGGGGACAAGGATATTATTTATGCGGGTGTGCGGGCGTTTGGAGGACAGTATCTCGACGCCTTGCTGCGATACACGACCCATCTAGTGGCGCTTGATCTCACCAACAACAAGCTGGTAGTGGCAGCCAACATCCGCCGCAAGGACACCGGCGATATTTGTATTGTTCTACCGCATTGGGCTGATGAATGTGTACGCCAGCAGCGCCACGTGCTGGAGACCCCCTACTTGCTTTCGAATCCGAGAGTGTTGCAGACGGGGAAGCCGGATTTCGCCGCCGCCGGCGGCGAGCCAGCCCCCGAGATCTCGGAGTTTGCCTTCACCGCGGTGCTTGCGCAAAAAATGGTGTATCTTGCGGACGACTTTGCTCTGAGCGAGCACTTGAGGGCGGCGCTTGTTTCGCTCGTCGAGACTCTAGGCGGCACCGTGCAGCACCAGTTTGATCCAGGGCACATTGATGTATACATCGGAAAGCACCGTCTGGGCCCGCAGTTTCAAGAATGTTTCGCTACGCCCCAAATTGACGTCGCCAGCTTGCACTGGCTTTTCCACATCGCCATGCAGGGCCACTACATCCGGCCGTTGGAGTCCAACTTGCTCCACTTCCCGATCCCCACCCACGGCGTGCCAGAGTTTCAAAACTTGCGCATCAGCATCACAGGCATCAGCGGAGATGCCCGGCACTACCTTGGCAGCTTGATTGCGGCCATGGGAGGCACGTTTACCAAGACCCTCGATTGCAACAATGACTATCTTGTGTGCGCGCAGCGACTGGGCGACAAGTATCATGCGGCACATCTGAGATGGCCCGATGTTAGGCTTGTGAACCACTTGTGGGTCGAGGAGTGCTTTTCCACGTGGCTGTTTTTGGATGCCACAGACTCTCGGTACGCGTCAATCAGCTCGCTGACTCAGCCTCTCGGCAAAAAACGCCTTTCGAGGAGTTCCATCAAGGAAAGCTTTCTCGATGAGCACGACATACCTCTGGATGTGGACGACAGCGTAGGTGACAGTATGGTAGAGCACGATGGTGACGAGCGTTCTGCCGATTCCGCCGGTTCACCGTCAGTCATTCAATCGCCAGTAACTCAACCCCCAGCAATTCAGCCACCAGCTCCACCACTGCCTCTACCAGTGGCAAGGTTATCCAGCTTCAAAACCGCCGAAAACTCCCAGCTCACTGACTGTACTCAAGAGAACAGCAAGACCCCCGACATATTCACACCGTCGCCCGGAGAAGCTGACGTGGTTGACATCACACGTTTATCTTCCCCTGTGACATCTCAGGCTCGTGCCGGTCGATCCGCAAAAGCGAAAGCATCTTTGAAATTGCATTCAGATATGGAAGATCTCAACCAGTACACGTCGATGTCAAAGTCTTCGCGCAAAATGAAGAGTTACATGGAGCAGCTCGAGAAAACTGCCCCTCCGTCAAAGAAAAAGAGAGAGAGTGTCGATGAAATCAAGCCAGAGACTGTACAGCCGACGCCAAAGAAACAGAAAACAGACACAGAAGTTCATTTGGTGGCAATTTTGACTGGATGTGAGCAAATCTTGACCTTGTCCAAGTCCGACGTGAGCAAGCTTCTAAAGGTTGGTATACGCATCGTCAACGACTACAATCCAAAAAAGCACATTGACACAATCATTGCCCCAAGGGTGCTTCGCACAGAAAAATTCTTGAAGAGCTTGAGTAAAGCCCAAAAAATAGTCCATCCCAGCTTCTTGAGCGATATACTTAGTCGCCACACGCTCTCTAGTCTCACATGGTCTGAGTTGATCAAAGAATTCAACATTGAGGACTATCTTTTGGACAAAGTGGTATCTGTTAAGCAGATCAACGAAGACCTTGGTGTTTCTGGTAAGGCCAGTGGTTTACAGCGACTTCTTTCCCAAGATCTTTCACCAGCATTCAAAGGATATGCTCTCAATTTTTCCCTGAACTTGGTCGGAGGAGCAGATCTTATCAGCAGCATTTTGCGGGAACATGGGCTTTCTGACTCCAAGACCGTAAAGTTCACTCCAGGTACTCGCAAGTCTGGCTTGTTAAGTATGGATGATGATACAACGATCATGGTCGCTCATAAAACTAAAGATAAAAAGGCAGCGTCAAAAATTGAGGGCGTTACAGTGGTTGAATGGGAGTGGTGCGTGAAAAGCATTTTTCATAAAGAGGCACAGAAATACGAAAAATATACCATTTAGGTTTGAATAAAAGGGTTTTGTTAAGACATATTTTCTCGAATTACAGATGAATGCATCTCTGAACGATCTTCCTACGACGACCGCCAAAATGTGATATCAGCACAGTGAGGTTGACTGTGTAATTGGTCTCTTACTTCTTAGATATCTATCAAACTTGGCTCCTCTTTAGAATTGCCGAATCCATATCCGGTATGTGCGGCAGCTATGCGAGGATTTGGGGTGTTATTGTTTGCAGTGTTGGCAGTGTTACCAATTCCCGTGTTCAAAAATGGGTTCCCCGTTGCGTTTGAGCTTACCCTGTGTTCACTAATGGCATTGTTGTATCCAGTACCACTTGAGTTCACGAAAGTGCCTGTTTTAGTGTGCTGATGTGGAATACGGGTCGCGCCGGTATTTCCAAACGTGTCCAATCCCGTCCCTGTAGCTAAAAGGTTGTTAAGCTCGTGAGTTTCGTTATATCTGGAAGGCTCTTGCTGTAACTGGGGACGTTGTTGAGCTTGTTGTTGAGCTTGTTGTTGAGCTTGTTGTTGAGCTTGTTGTTGAGCTTGTTGTTGAGCTTGTTGCTGAGCTTGTTGTTGTAGAGCATCATTCTGTGTTGCGTATTGGGAAGGCTGATTGTAGAAATTGGGAACAGCTTGTTGCTGAGACTGTTGCTCAGACTGGCGACCAGAGTCATTCAGCAAGGCGAAAGGGTTATTTGAGCCAGTCTTGAGTGGTGTTAATTTCTCTTGAGGGTTTCCAGCGATGTTGAAGCCAGTATATTGGGGGATAGGCGGCTGGGACTGAGCCGGTTGCGGCTCACCAAACTGGCCATAGTTCAAGTTCGGATAGACACCACCGGCAGTGGGCTGGATTGGGTTGCCGAACATATCAAACTGCTGATACAGAGTCTGTTGTGGCTGGAAGAATTGAGCAGGCTGCACATACTGCACGGGCTGATAGTATTGTGGCTGTTGTTGAAACATGGGAGTGTCGCCTAAGTCCAACAAGTTTTCGTTCTGCAGGTTCTCTTGGCTGCGCAAGCGGCGCATCTCTTCTTCCTCGAGGGAGAGCTTGAGAGCCGCTTGCAAGTCAGAGTCCTCGGGATCGTCAGGGCCCGCCGGGTGGTTCTGCTGTTCGCGTTCGGCGGTCTCTCGAGACATCTCCAACGCACGCTGCAAGTCGGCGTCGTAGGGATCAGACGAACGGTCGTTCCGCTGCGGCGGCCTTTGGGGGCGCTGGGAGCGGGAGCCCTGAGCCAAGCGGCGTTCTGTGGCAAGCCGCTCGTCGTCACGCAACAAGGCAACCAACTCTTTGGCCTTGACCCGAATGAGAGCACCGTGGTCATTGTTGGACTCGTCAAAGTGCACAAACTCGCGTAACGTCTTCACAATATAGAGGTTGTCCTTCAGCCAAAGCACACATTTCTCGGAGCCAAAGCGCACCAAGTAGTCCAACACAGTCAAGGACTTGGCTACATGGCGCCAGTTGCGGCCCTTGTCGTTGAGGCGGCGGTCGAGCATGTCCATGATTTCCAAAAACTCTGTTTGCGAGTTGAACGAGGCCAGGGCAATCTGTTCCATGTCGTAGGTGGTCGGGCCCAGTGGATCATTCAGCGTGGCATTACGCACAAGCACTTGGGTGGCGGAGTAGCCATTGGCAACGTTTTTTATTGAGCGCACAATCTTCGACATGGCTCAAAAGGGCGGATTTGCGGGGTTGATAAGGCTGTGAACGGCGAACGGTTATAGTTGGGCAAGTTTGGTGTAGATAGGGAGTGTGAGACACCCGTACACCTGCAGTGAGCGTGGGCTGCGCGGATCGGGCGGCGGCGAGTTTGTGAACGGAAAAGGAGAACAAGGGCTTTTTTATGAAAAGCTTGGAGGATTGAAGGGCCGATGAAAAAGCCAAGATATGAAATGCTATACAGTTTTCAGCTCTCCGGCGCCTCCTCTCTCTATATTATGGAGCTCTTCCGTTTTCTGTTTCGCGGCGGGTAGTAGTAATGACGGCGGCGGGGGAAGTAAGGCTGGAGAGCACGAGACACCCGTGCACCACAAATAAAGCATGCAGCTGCGGTCGTGATTTGGCACTCTCGGAACTGATTGGAGGGAGCCTGGAGCATGGCGATGCGCAAGGTGATTTCAGGACTCATGTGAAATCTGGCGAGAAGCACCATTCTCGAAGATTCTGGCAAAATCAGATTTTTGCTCCTTTTCAGAGGTGGATGGGGTTTGGGGTATTTGCAATTATTTGCGCAGTGGTTTCTGCTAATTTCAGCGCGGGCCCCCGACAAGGGCCCTAATTAGGATCCAGCTGCTCTCTCTTTTTGGCTGCGCCCGAACAATAAATCTGGAGGTGACTTTACAGAGACAAAATGAAAGTCTCAGTAAGAGTGCAGTGACAAGAAGTGACCTCTGTCCTAACTGAATGGAGAGGGGACGGAAACGGAAGATGTTGCTTTCCGGTCAATAAGGCTGTCCGTGAGGATTCTCAAAACCGACACCAAAAATAATTGGCCCCAAAGCTGGGCCTCCACTTCGCAGCAAATATTGAAAGCGGCTGGGCCCTGCACCACTATAACAGTCCTTCCAGATATCACCTGACTGCGGCATATTTGAAGATTGACGTATATGTGCTTTGGAAAGACTGAACCAACGGGAGGAAAGCTGATTTGAGAATGCTGAGGACAACGGTCCCCTGAAGATAGAGAATCGGAGGATGTGCAAGGGGCGAGAGCGCTGGCCAAGGGCATTGCTAAAACTGATAAAACATCCATGTCTTCTGCAGAAGCACGTGCGGCGCCAAATGCGATAAAACAATGTGAAAGGCAATACCCAGACCTAGAGAACACCATAAACGGGGACACGTGGAACTGGAGTGCTTTGAAATCACGCGGTTGAGAAATGGCTAGATTTCGCCTTGGGTCTATAAGCCAAGTTCGCCATAGGCCAAGAAATGTCCCCCACATTTGCATTCTATTGGCAAGCCGCTCCGGCTGCCCAACTCGTGGTTGGAGCAAGCTCCATTTGCATTGGTCGGAGCAGTGTGAGTATGTGGCTCAGTTGAATAAAAACAACCCTGTCCAACGACTAATGGGCTCGAACAAGTGAGTAACACAAAACATCGAATGGAACGAATGTTTGATTTTCAAAAGGGCACTGGTAATATATAGATTATGCTCATGTAATACCCGGCTGGCCAGGTCTTGTTGGTGGTGGGTCTTGTTGGTGGTGGGTCTGTTGGTGGTGGGTCTGTTGGTGGTGGGTCTGTTGGTGGTGGGTCTGTTTGAGTCTGACGTTAATGGGTCTTGGGACTGATCCCATTCAAGGAAATCGCTTCACTTACGGCTCTCGGAATGCATCATAGTCTCTAATGGCGGCGTTGACTATTGATGGGCCATATTGGTGCGTCTTGGTGCGTCTACTGGTACGCTGGACGAAGCCAACAATGATGGACAGCTGGGCCCTACGATGCCCCATGAACCCCCAATGAAACCCAAGGTTCCCCAAACACAAAATGGAGCCCGCGGCCCGTCAACTCCACTCTCCCTTCACCACCCCACCCCTCTGTTTTCCCTTTTTGACTCGCCTGCATCCAAACATGGCAAGGTAATAACTCCAATGCGCAAGCCAGAAATTGGACAAGCTATCAAGACACGGGGTTCTGGTAGGACCCGCCAAGTCGGCGCTGCGGTCGAGACCTCCCATTTCCAAAACACCATTCTATCCATTCCCCACTGCAGTGTTTTTTTTCTTTCGTTTTTACGCCACCACCCATGGCCCGTTCGGGCACCTCGAGCTTATTTGTGCTGTATGCACGCCCTCAAACACGGCCACCCGAACACATACCAGGCCCCAGCAAACCACCCGGAGCGTGAAACAATAGACACATACGGCGTACCAAATGCCACGTCGAACTGCCGCCAACACAGCTGGGACAAAACCGCCCAAAATAGCCCGCCCGTGGCCCGCCAGAACGCGCCCAGCGAAAACCTTGACGCGGTCGTGCGCGCACCAGAGTGCTCGATACCGGTATCTTTTTCCCGTAAACACAACAACTACCGCCCCATCCTTCCTCCCGCCCACCGAAAACCCACCCCACCCCGTGGTAAACCCGTGTTTTCTCCCCCGCAGACCACCCGAGCCCCGCCCTACCCCTGTGCCGTGGACCCTGGAAAAACCATTCGCCGCCCACCCCTTTTTGTGCCCGCCAAAATTTCCACCATTTCGGAGCCTTACCCCATGATGCTGCTGCTCTACGAGGGCGATGTCCGGCGCTGCCGGCGCTGCAAAAGACGGCGCATGGACGACGAACCGCCCGAGGTGCAGCAGTACAAAACCTGCGCCAAATGCCGCATCATTGAGCGCACCAAAAAGAAGTCACGCAAGCCGTTGGCCGAGGAGACCATGCGCTACGGCATGCGCCAGTTCCAAGAGCAGCTGCAGAACCTGAATTTTATCCACGACGACATTTTTCTGAATGACCAGCTCATGAACGACATGCACGCGGCTGCGGCCGCCCACGACGCGCTGGTGTTGGCCACCGGCACCGGCTACAAGCCACCAGGACCGCTGTTTCCACCGCTGCTGTACGCCATGTACAAGCAGCCGCAAGCGCCACAGTATGCGGGTGCCGTGCCCGTACAGCCCGACGCGGCTAGCTATAGCTACTTGTACGCGAATACCGCGGGCGCATCCGCGCCGCCACCGCTGGCGCAAAGGCCACCGCTGGCCGCTGCAGGCCTGCCCGGCTTTGCGTCGCCACTGGTCCCTCAGCAGATGCCTCTCAACGTGTCTGTGCCACCGGCAGGCGCCTTGGGCGTGCCCGGTGCCGTGCCCACGTCGTCGGCAGCCGCCGCCGCTATCGCCGCCGCCGCCATCAAACGCACAGACGTGCTGCTAGGAACATCGCAGACGTTAAATCGCCTGCAGAGCCACTATCGTCAGTACCAGCAGAAGCAACAAGGTGGGGACCGCTCGCGGCTCTCGGCCGCCACCAACTGCGAGCTCTGTGCGCAGGCCTTGGATGCGGACGACTCCATGAGTGTGATGTACCGCTTGTGTAGAAGCTGTTACTCGGACCCTTATGCGCGCCCGCACGTGTACAGCGACTTCAATGACTTCTTGTTGGCCGTAGTGCGCGACAAGGACGTCGAGCTGGTCACCTACATCTCCGAGCTTGCGTCGTACTTGGTCGAGTCGCTCAGCAACAACCGCGCCATCAACTCGGAGGAGCAGTTCCGCAAGATCATGTTGGACTCCTTTAGCCTGATCTACGTCGATCCGTTGATCGGCCTGTTGACGCCCTTGGCGTTCAACCGCTCGTCTGACAACGTCCACGACGTCAACAACACCGCGCCCATCATCTCCAAGGTGAGCCAGCAGTACCATTACACCTTGACCCCGCCCTTGAGAATCAACTACATTGCCGAGTCCAACGCCGGCTCCACGTCCATAGACATGACGTTTATTACAGAGACAAACTTGATCATCATGAAAAAAACAACGAAGAAGGCCTCTCAACTCTACGAGCCCCTGTTCTTGAAGGTGCTCGACGAGAAGATGCGCGCCAACGGCTTCACTTTCGACGATGACCCCGCCAAATTGTACGAGCTCCTCAGCCTCCCTGTCCTGAAAGACCAGCTCGTCAAGGACTTCAGGAGCTTGCAGAAGCAGGTCGCGGACATCCGCGCCACCGAGTCTGAAGGCCCCCGCGAGGACGTTGCGCAGGCCGCGCATGCTTTAGAGCAGAGCGAGAAGAGCGCCACAGAACCCGGCCAAAAATCCGGCGAGAGTCTAGAGCCTGAGTGTGCCGAGCCCTCCGCCAATGGCGCCGCTGAAACGGCCACGCCCGAAAGCCAGCTGGCCCCGGGGAAGTTAGACGAGATTGCCCCCGGCGGAGAGGGTGTTCCACAAGAGAAGAAGACCGAGGAGGAGCTGAAGGAGAGCCAGGAACCAGGGGACTTAGACCCGGCTTTCGCTTCATAGTGTATAATCAGAGAGATGTAAAATACAATTGTCAACAGTACTTTAACCCAACCCAGTGTGCTACAGAGTTCCATTTTTTCTATAAGTTTGGAGGAGGCGTACTGGTCTCAAATTGCACTCAATTAGCTAGCCGTCTCCGGCAGACTGAACTATGGATGGAATGGATAGCAAAGCACCTCAGATTGCGAGCGGGGCCACTTCGACATGGTTATTGGCGAATGGACTACGGTCGGTGATGTGTCGGAGATCTCTGGCCCGTGGGAAGGAATGCAAAGGATTCGAAAATGTGTGGCTATCTATGGCCAGCACCAGTAGAAACAGAAAAAGTGTTTGCGGGATTTTATATCTAGCCCACGGAGCTGTATTGATTGGACCTTCAACATCTCAGACCTTCAACATCTCAGAGAGCTGTATCAATCAGACCTTCAACATCTCAGATACCTGTATCATTATACCTTCAATAATATCAGAGGGCTGTAATAATTAGATCTTCAAAATCCCATGTCCCTGCATCAACCTAGGCCTCGTACCCCTGAGCAATCTATCCCACAGACAGAAAAAAACGAAAAGTGAACACTCGATTTCTGGCCTTCTCCATAAGCGCTGCGCACCTTCCAGAAGAGTACTGGCTCTCCAAAGAGGGCCAGGCAAACCCCCAGTTTTGGCACCAAATGGAAAAAAACGTGGGAGCTGTATAATCAGCAAGAAGGCCACAGAAATCGGTTCACTAAAAGAAACAGACACGCAGCCAAGCAGGGCCTACATCCAGAAGAGGCTCTGTAAAATCCAGCCAGCCACCACACCCGTACATCGCGGATCGACAAAGAGTGAGACCCACCTTGGGCCAAGCGCCCATCTCGGGCGGCTTTGAAACCTTTGCCTGCTGAATCTACACCTTGAAATTCGGGCTTCTTGGACAAACCAGCTCCAGAAAGGCAGTCACGCATCCCGCAGAAAATCGGCGAATTGTTGCAGTTCTCACCGAAACACTTGACGCCGTTCATCCCACATCACAGTCGTCAGAACCCGGCTCGCTGAAAGCTCCCCCGAGTGCCAGGTACAAATAGAACGGCTTCGAAGGAAACCCCGACAGCCACAAATCTCACACCCTGAAACAGGCGTTTTTGCGGTACGCCTAACACGCGCCAACTCTCCCCTTTTTATTCCGGGGCATCTACGTGGCCACGCTGCTGAACCACGACCTCTCACTCGTGCACAGAAACCAAAAATGCACATGATCTCGGCGCTATTAGCCGTGTGTGTATTCCCGCTTGTTGGGGCCATCAGCCTAGACACCAACAACGTGACCAGCATCAAAAACGCCGCGGCTCTCATTGCAGACGGACTCCTCAGCTACTACGAGGGCACCACCTATGGTGGCACTGTGGGCATGTTCACGTCTCCCTACTACTGGTGGGAGGCGGGCGGAGCATGGGGCTCGCTCATCGACTACTCGTACTATATGGAGAACGACACCTACGTGGACTTGATCAAGACCGCACTTACGTACCAGGTGGGCGACAACTACAACTACATCCCCTTGAACCAGTCCACCACCGAGGGCAACGACGACCAGGCGTTCTGGGGCATAGCCGTCATGGCCGCCGCGGAAAGAAATTTCTCGAATCCGGAAGACCCGGAGTTGGCGTGGCTTTCGTTGGCACAGGCCGTGTTCAACACAATGAGTGCTCGCTGGGACTATGATGAGTGTGCGGGAGGGCTCCGGTGGCAGATATTCCAGTGGAACTCGGGCTACGACTACAAGAACTCGGTGCTGAACGGCGCGTTGTTCCACTTGGCCGCGCGCTTGGCGCGCTACACAAGCAACGACTCGTACGTGGAGTGGGCCGAACGCGTGTTTGACTGGATGTATGGCGTGGGCTTGTTGAACGAGGGCGAATGGTGGTTCATTTACGATGGCGTCAAGATCGACAACAACTGCTCCAACATCACCAAGTTGCAGTGGACCTACAACCTGGGGCTCATGTTGGCAGGCTGCGCATACATGTACAACTACACTTTGGAGGAAAAGTGGCTTAACCGCACCACGAGCATCTTGCATGCCGCGCAGATATTCTTCTATGAGAAGTCTGCAGACGCCGTGATCATGTACGAGGCTGCGTGCCAGCTGCCCACGTCAGACTCGTTTTCGTGCAACAATGACCAGCGCTCTTTCAAAGCGTACTTTTCGCGCTTTTTAGGGTTAACTTCCGTGCTTGTTCCTCAAACATATGACACAATCCGCGCGTACATCCAGGACTCCGCGAACGCTGCGGCGTGGTCCTCGTGCACCGGCGGCTCCGACGGCCACACCTGCGGACTTTCCTGGACGAATTCCACCTGGGACGGTGTCTACGGGCTTGGAGAGCAAATGTGTGCGTTGGAGGTGATCCAGAATTTGCGCGTTGCCGACTTGCCAGGGCCATTGACGGCAGACACGGGTGGCACGTCCATCGGCAACCCCGCCGGGGGATATAGCCAGGTAGAAACCGCTGCATCGCCGCTCGACTTGTCTGCCAAAGACACGGCGGGGGCCAGCATCATCACCGCCGTTGTTGGTGTCGCCATTATTGGCACCGCCGTGTGGTTGGTGATTTAGCTTCATGAGCGGGTGCTTTATTTCCCCTAGAGCCTGTTATCTGTTTCATTTCAGGGCACTTCAAACCGATTTGCTTTGCAAGGATACAGAAACCCAGTTTTGACGTTTCGTATCTCTTTCTAATGGGAGACGCTGGCCGTGAACTTATTCACCGCTTCGGGTTAGTGCTGGTTGGATGGGCTATATGCACATACTCGTGGACTTCGGCTTATCGAATCTATTCAAGCGTAGGAGCTCGGTTCCCCATAAAAACAAGACGCCAATATTCGAGGCACACCAAGGCACCACTATACTGTTTGATCGACCCGAAACTGTGCCGCGGGGCTACGGAGAGTCTACACTCAGATCAATTATTGGCCGTATCTGCATTTGCTGAAATGTCGACATGGTGCAGAAGGGTGTACGCTAATGGTCAATTGTGAACAGTTGGCATGTACCCGTGTTTCACTTTTCCTTGCCTGTGCAATGCGTGATTTGGGCCGTTCAAGATTCAGCAAACCTTCGGCGGCTTGAACTGTTTGAAATCTAGGTTTCATCTCATTCTTAAGTTTACAAAACTCCTTTTGCAACAGAATAACGAATCAACTAGTGGCATGGGTATAGCAAGTCCTACAATGCATTCGTGCGGTTTTTCCGAAATAGATTCTGTTATTCTTATTTGAATTGCATGATGATGGGCAGCTCCAAAGAATCAATCTCAGAAAACAAAAACAGCAAAAAGAAAGCTGGACTTATGACACAAGGCTTCCCCTGCTCGAGAGACCAGGTAGTAGCTAGATTCGATAAGAGTTGCAGATTCCTCGAACCGGCTCAAGTTCAACTATCAACACCTATCTAGCCACAAAATATCAACACTTCTGGAAATTGCGCCCCATATTTATGTGGAGCGGCCAAATAGAAAAGAAGCAGCATTTTTCTTCGGTAGCTCCATGGCCTTGACATCACACCTGGTTTATTGAAGTGCCTAATTAGCAGGTCTAAAAACGTCACGTAGCGCCAATCCGCCTAAATATAATATCCACACCCAGAGACCAACTCTCTTTCGAGATTTGCGGTCTGCAAAAATTCGCCGGCAACAAATTCCCTGCAGTATACGATAGAATCAAGTGTGTTCAAATATCCTCAAATATCCTCAAATATCCTCAATCATCTTCATCATCGTGCCCTCCCCACAGAATGGCGGTACTGCATACACACCTGCTCATAGTATGAGGAACGCCTCTCATAGACATCCCCTTGCGTATCTGCTAGACCACATCAACAGAATAAGGCACACACAATTTCCGCCCTACTTCCCAGCAAAATACCCAAATCCTTAATAAATAGCAGCTCTATCCACATGAATTCCGAGGAACCGTTTTCGTCTGTGAACTGGGATAGAGACGAAACCCAAAAAGTCAGTCCTCAAAAGACGCCGATTTCAGAGGAGCCAATCGCCGAGTTTGCCGCCCCTTCGCAAGGAAGCAATGCGTCAGCAGAACTGATTTCTAGCCCTACTGAGTTGCCTCTAGATTGCTCCAGTGCCAGGCTGGAAAATGAGCCGGATAACAAAGTAATTCTGGACGTTCCAGACCTAGCCGCCAGCCCCGCGAATGAGCCGGAGAAAGACGGGAATACTGCGGCACCATTAGTGCTTGATATGGAGTCTGTGCAGAACTTATCTGCGGCAAATGACTGGCCCTTATATGACGAGAATGAAATTTCAAAGAACGGAATATCACAGCCAGACCTGGAGAAGGAACGGAGCCCGATATCCAGGCCTGAGCGCTCACCCGTGCCTGTGCTTGCGGCAAGTACGGAGGTGCAAGAAGAAGCGCCCACAGGCCGAGAGACAGATACCGAAACGAGCCAGGACAGAGTCCAAACGACCGAAATCAGAACCGCAACAAGCGAATTCGAGTCGCTGCTCTTGCCACATACGTCCGGAAGTGACCAAGACCCGCAGATTTCATACACGCCATCGCCCGCAGCCCAAAATGTGGCTACGCCCGAAATCAGCGGCCAAAGTCAGATGGAGGACGCGTTTGCAAAGTACCACATCAGTCTGTGCGTGTCCGATCCGATCAGTGACCGCGACGACAACTCCAAGTCGTACATTTCTTATCTCGTGACCAGCGAGACGAATCATCCGGAAATCTTGCGGTTGCTGGCGACAAATCCCTCTTCCCGATCGCCGCTGCCAGTGCCCGAACAAAGCCTTGTGAAAGTGCGCCGGCGGTACGGCGACTTCTGCTTTTTGCACGACTGCTTGGTCAGCGATTTCCCGCAGTTGCTCGTGCCGCCACTTCCGGCCAAGCTGAACTTCAAGTATCTCATGGGCGACACGTTCAGCACCCCGTTCGTCCACAAGCGCTTGAACTCCTTAGACCGCTTCATCGCGTTCATCTGCCAACACAAGCTCCTCTCGCAGCTGTCCGTTTTCCACTACTTTGTGAGTGACTCCACTGAGTGGGCGAGGTTCACGAAGAACCTCAAGATCTTGAAGAGCGAGGATGGCGACAGCCTGCTTGTGGGTAAGGTCGTGAATGAGGATCTCCTTGCCGAAACCATCATGAACTACTTCACTGCGTCCAAGCACAAGAAAGAGACGAATAAGGATATCATCGAGATTAGCGAGAAGCTCAAAAAGTTGTACGAAAACCTTGTTAAAATGGAGCGCATCTTCGCCAAACTCAACAAGAAGAACTCCGATATGAAGCACGACTACGAGCTGTTTCTGACCCAGGTCAACAGGATGGCAGCCTTACACGAAGCAGCAAACCGTCCCGAAACAGCGCCCCTGGATGCCAATGTATCGTTCGCCTCGAGTGTCGGAACCTCCCAGCCGGGAGTTTCAAGTAACTTCAAGATCTTTGCCGACTCACTTTTATACTTCCTGGAAAACTGGGCCCTGTTAGGCGCTTACATCGAAGAGTCTTTTTTGGTGTCTTTGAAGGACTGCGCCAAGTACATTGTGCGCTTGCTGGGCTTGATCGAACTCCATCACAACAAGAAAATCGACCTCCAGGTTTTGGAGGAATACTTGGCCAAGGCGCGGGCAGATATGACCAGCTTCGGCGGCTCGGCGAGCTACGGTGAACCGGGGCATCGGGCTCCACCTAACCCTCTGCTCATTGGGCCGAGCAGCGGTGGGATTGTGAGCAACACCACGCAGTTGATCAAAGACACTTTGTCCACTTCAGCCACGCCCCACATCGGCTCGTCCCAGATAGAATCCAAGAAACAGAAGCTAGAGCAGAAAATCCAGCATCTAGAGAAGGAGGTAGCTGCCCAGACACATTTAGTGGACAGCTTGACCAGCCGCATCATCCACGAGGAGTATCCAAACTGGGACCGATTCAACAAGATGCAGATGAAGAAGTCGATGGCCGGTCTCTGCGACCAGGAGATTTCGTTCTACAAGGGCTTGGCAGACAACTGGACGGACGTCGAGGCCAAGCTCGTGCAAAGACTTGACGAGCTAAAATAGCTTCCAAAGTTGCGGGTGTATAAATACTTTGCTTCGCCGTCCATTGGTTTACCTTCCTTCTTTTTTACTTTGTTCTCTTAGATTGCATGAGACTTTGTTCTTGAGCTCCCTTTTTCTGTCACACTTGTCGTCTCTTGGATCCCTTCACGCCATCACAATCTGTGGTTCAATCTGCATAGCAGGGTTTGCAGCCAGCCCGGGCGCGAGGCAGATGGCAAACAAGACCCGGAATTCTCGGCACCGCCACGACGTATCACGTGATGCGCCATAGCCCGCGGTGCGGGTGCGAGAGGAAAGTCCATAACCTGATCTCGACTCCCCAGAATTCAAAAATACCAGCAGAACCCACGAAAGCAACCCAACAAACATGCTTTTTTTGGCTACTGCATTAGCAGGATTGGGTGTTGCATGTGCGAATCGCGTTATCCTTGATAACTATTTGAAGAGCCAGGTGTGTGAGGGCATGTATTCCAAGCATGACTGGGGAGGCAGCAAACTGCCCCATATAAGCATCAAACTCGACCGCTTCAACGACCATAAATTGAACAGCAAGAACCCGGTTGAGTATGATGATATTGAACTCAGCTATGTGATTTTTGAGTACAAAGATATCGACAAATTAGGCGTGCAATATGGCGATTCGGGCCGGAAAAAGTACATCTGCGACGACTTGGCGTTGGAAGCAGGCGTCTGCAGCCAATCGCAATATGGCTCATTCATTGCCGGCAGCGACACGGCGAACACAACGATACACATTGCCAAAATCTCGCAGTTGGGATTCACCAACCTCACGTATCCCATCACCAATACCGGCTACTACTGCGTATCGACATTTTCCACGTTGTCTGATGCCAAGTATCAAGGGTTTGTGAGCTTTCAAAACGCGTTTGGTCAGTTGAGTGCGTCTGAAATCCCCAAATTGCCCGCTTACGGCATTTTGACACTCTGTTACGCCGTGATATTGGCATTGTTTGGGTTCCAGTTCTTTAAGAGGAGAAACCAGAACCAGATCTTGCCCTTGCAGCGGTACTTGCTTGCCATGCTTGGATTTTTGACTTTGGACACGCTTGTGGTCTGGTCCTACTACGACTTGGTCAATAGAACCGTGGGAACCAACTGGTTCGTTAAGTTCTACATCGTGTTCTTGTCAATCATGAGCTCAGCAAAGTTCACATTCTCATTTTTCTTGCTTTTGTTGATTGGTTTGGGATATGGCGTGTTGCTGTTGAAATTGTCCAAGAAGATCATGTTTCGGTGCAAGATTCTCGCTGGTGTGCATTTCACCTCGTCTATGTTGTACTTGATCGGTACTTACAATAACGGAGGTCTGAATTCCAACTCCTCTTACTCAAGCATCGACGGGGAAGCAGATTCCCAAAGCCTCTGGATCCTCTTCTTTCTCCTTCCTGTGACGATTACCATGACCACGTACTATTTCCTCATTCTTTCTTCGATCCGGAACACGACGGCCAGCCTTCACAAGCAGCGCCAAGTAATCAAGTTGCAGTTGTATCAGAACTTGTTTCGTATCATTTCACTTTCGTTGTTAATAATCTTCACCGGGATCGTGTTAACAGGCTTCTACTTCTTGAGCTTTTCCGGAACCGAGGCGATCGAGCAGAATTGGAAGGGCTCCTACTTTGTTGGTGATTTTTGGCTCACAATCACGTATTTTTGTATTTTCTTGGGCGTGGCATGGTTGTGGAGACCCACAGAGACATCGTACATGTTGGCCGTTTCCCAACAGCTTTCCACCGGAGAAGGCGAAGAGGGCGAAGGCGCTTTTAACACCTATCAACACGGGCACGAGTTTGAGCTTGACGATGTGTCTTTGATGAGTCATAGTGACGATGAGAATGCGCAAAGAGATAGCTTTGAGTTGGACAATCTGGAGATACCCCAAGATGAGCCCCCAAAATATAAGGAGGCAAGTCATGACGATGATCATGGAACGCCCGTACCCAATGTCAGCAATACGCTCTTTGAGCTTGGAGAGGAAGACGCTGAAGACGAAAGCAGAAAGCCCGGAGACGGTGGACACTCTTCTCCACTGGACAGAAAATTGTCATGATGGTACATTTAAATTGGAAAAGAATATAGTCTTACAAATTACATGTTCAAGAAGTAGGTCGTGGCACGCGTCGTGCCAGATGTTTACAGGATGGTGTTTTTGGTTGCCTAACCATCACAGCTCTTGCTATTTAAGAAACCGCTGAATCTAAACACCCGCCCATACGGAACCTCCATTGGCGTGCACATCCACAGTGAGCTTCTCGACCGTGGCATCCCAATTGACCAAGTGGTTATACAAGGTCTTGACCTGGTCACGATTCAAGATCCGGGGCTGCAACCATGTGACCACCAATACCTGGTCAATCTGGTTGATGAAGCCCTTGATCAAGCCAAGCGAAAAACACTTAATGATCAAAAACTCAACATCGTTCTCGGGAGTGCCCGTCATGGAGCAGATCTCGACAAACAGAATCTTTTTATCGTTGGTCAGTTTCAACGAAATCAACTCCAACAAGGACATGATCACGATTTTCTCCAGCAAAAACTTTTGGCGGTGCGCAAGCTGAGGGGACCTGGCAAAAGCCGTCTGCATCCACTCAGAAAATTGCTGCAACTGGCCGGAATTCAAAGTTTGGATGAGATTGTAGAGCCAGTAGTACTCGGATTCAGGGGCGGAGATTAGCAGCAATATATCGTGCAAGATCAACTCCCCGAAATTGTAGATCTTGTCGCCCAACAACGCGGCAATACAGAGATCGTGACAAAAGGCCAACTTCTCGTCAGCAGGTAATTGAGTATCAACCGAAGACAAGTAGAGCAAGCCGTTTGTGTAGAACAAGTTGAAATTTTCGCGGATCTTGTAGTTCTGACATTTGGTCAAGTAGAATGCGGCATTGATTTTCGAGCTGTACTCGTTTTGCAAAGTAGTGTCGAACTTGTCGCTCATGGCATCTAATATTTCGTCAGCCTTGCCAAACTCACTCAAAAGCAAAGAATACCGGGCAATTTGGAGGCGCACATATACAATCGGTTCTTCATTGCCAATGATGGTCTCAACGTTTTCCACTCTTCTCAGCGAGAAATTGCTTGTGAGCTCGGCAACAAGAGCTGTTTCCAACTCACACAACTTGTCGAGACAAGTCTTTGGCTCGTCGAACGACTGTAATAAGAAATCGACCACCTTTATGGGGTTGAGTTTGTTCTGGAACTGCGCCACAAACTGAGTAAAAAGACACGTCCGCAATTCGCCCTGTTTGCTTTCAGGTAAACTGTACAAGTTTTCGAGCAGCAACGCCAATTGGTTCCATAATTTCCGCTCATAGAAATCTTCCAATTGATATAGCACTGTCGCAATGTCTGAGTTGTCAACCTGCTCGCGCAAATTTGCCAATACCGAAGCCAAGTCGTGTTCTATTTCCATAGCAGACATGATGATATTACTTTGTGATTTGGTGTTTGTTGCTTTTGCTTAGCTGAGATTATCAAGAGTGCAAGTGATTCTCGAGCCGAAATGTGTGGGCACTTGTGTGGCGAGCATGTACTGGTCGTGCCTGACACATATATCAGAGCAGAATCGGTACAATGTTGGTTCTTAAACCTTGAGCTTGAAGCAGGTTCTTTCTCTTATTTTAAAGCATTTCGCTTTTGATATTATAGTCCAGATCGAGTATCCTCAAGGTGTTGAGACAATTTGATTAGATCTAGAAGTCTCGGGAAGGCAAACACGAAGTGTTATTCCCCCAGACCCATAAACACCCACAAATGAACAGAACAGCTCCTCAGCATGATTGGCTAGCCTTTAAAAACAAGCTCCCTCTGTTATTGTTGGATATTTATGCGGGGCTGGTTACACGATGGTTGGGTACAGCACACGGATAATACGCTCAGTATAATTTTGCGCCACAGCCTCGGGCTCGGGGTACTACAAATAATGTCTGCAACCTTGAGGCAAACGGCGAGGTCAAGGCCATGAAACCGCCAAACGCAATATTTTGCTCTCAGTGTCTTCTGTTTTGCCAACTAGCGGAAAAAAGTCTCAGAAACACGATCGGCGCTTAAATCCTCAGAAGATTGATCCACATAGGTCTTCAAATCAGTCCAGTTTTGTAGGTTTTCTTCGAATAGCTGTTTCCCTGCCCTGACCAAATCAATCATCACTAACAACCATTTTTTCTCCATCTTCATAGTGTATTCCTGGAAGTTGAACGTGAGATTTTCGGTGAGCTTGTTCATGTCCTCATTAAACAACCCAATGAGCTGATCGAGCTTATCTAGCTCTTTTTCGATGTGTTGCACCCGAAGTTGAAAGTTGATGTTCATCTGTGGCTGAGGTAACGCGCTGGCCTCATATAAAACAGGTGCTGGTCTATCGCCATCAAGTTGTTCTTCAGATAGCGAAAACGTTGGTTTGGTTCCACCGAACAAACCATACCAACTTTTTTTGCCACTAGAGGACCTGCGATTCTTCTGCTTAGACTCGATCCTTTGGATTGCCGAGGTGATCGACGGGCTATTTATGTTCAAGTTTTTCAAGTGCTTGAGAGACTCCTCATTGTGCGTAGAATTCAGGAGCTCTTGTATTTTCGCAAACTTGAGCTTGTACAAGAGCTTGTACTGGAGGAGCTTGTACTTGTAAAACTTCACCAACTGCAACGCCGACAAGTAATATTGTGCAAACTGATTGACGGGCTCCGCCCATTCAGGAATCACATGCTCGTGTAAAAAATGCTCGAAATTGAGAAAGTTGGAGTCCATAGTTGATCCGAATCGCTCAATCACCAACGAAAGCTGGTTGTTATCCTGCGGAACCATCTCGTGCACCTGGAGAGAGAAGTTATTGAGGTTGCCGCCCAACTCAATGAGCACGTCAATCATCAGTTTGAAGTTGCGGATGTTCCTGCCATTCAACTTATGGAGGTCGGAGAGCACCTTGATGTTCTGGTGGACATTTTTCTCAAAGTTTAGAAGCTCTGGCGGGATGTCGCTGAAAAAGTCCTCGTATTCTTGCAATTCTGGCGAGTTTGATTCTTTTAGATTGAACAATTTCACTTCATTGTGCAACTTGTGAAGGTCGCCATTGATCTTGTGTAGCGAGCTCAAATTATCGGGGGATGTGACATCAAACCCAGCGATAGCTGGAAGTAGCAAGTAGAGTCCGTTTTGATCCGTTGGGTTGTTGGGGTTCGCAAGAAGAATGTTTTGCGGAAGAAGACTGACAGGTGGTTCGTTTATGGCGTTTTCCCACGACCGCTCGTAGTTTGGGTCAAAGAACTTGAGCAACAATGGACAGTTTTTAAGAAGCGGGTTGGCGTCGAATACCACGTCTTGGAGAAACTTCTTGAAATACCGCTTGCGCACGTCGATCACAGAGAGCTCCTTGGTATTGTCGATGGAATTGATCAAGTACGTAATGAGTGTATGTTTTTCAGGAATGGGCGGAATGATCACCGTGGGAAAGAGTTTTACTAGGTTATCCCTGAGCAGCTTGAATTCCGAGTAGCGCCGCTTGACAATCACAGAGTCTCCCGGTGTCAGGCTGCCTTCTGTTTTGATTTCAATCAAGTATACTACCACGGTGGTGTTGACGAGCCGCTCGCTCAGAATCACGTCGATCTGGAGCCTCGGGTTCTGGAGCATTTTGCGGATTTTCTGCGAAAGCCCAAGCGAATTGTTCACCAAGGATTTGGACCCGAAATCCACATAACTTTCCTGGAGATTCAGGGCGTATTTCGGGTCATTCTGCACGGCATTGTCAGGGTTTATACGTGTGTGACCGGCGCTGGCCGAGGAGCCAAGAAACAGCGGGTTGTTGTCCGGCTCGATGTCCGGAAAAAAATCCGATTCGTCCATGTTCTGAATATTTCGACGTTGTGAGTCTGTGCTTTGTTTGTGTTCCGATTTTCAAGAACTGAACGATGCAAACAGAGGCTAGTGCTTGCCACAGGAGCCCCCGCAATCCCACCGGGCGGGGTATATGCAGTACCACCATATTTGGCTGGCTGTGTCTGGAGCGAAGGAGGGATGGCACGGCTACTGTCACACGCCGCTATTTAGCGGCAACAGGTTGAAAAAGGCCGTTTCCAGGCAGCCGTGGGCCGGGGCCGACCGTGCACGTGACGTGATGTACCTGTACGTCACGTGACATATATCACGTGCCATCTTGTTTGCTTGCCTGTGTTGGGCCCTAGCCCCCGAAACCCGGGAGGCCCTGCACTCTTCAGGCTGGTGGTGCCGGTGGTGCTGGGCAAGTCTCAGAGTCGTGCGGTGTTTCCTGGAAATATGGGACCAAAGTACTGCGATCTGCTGAAAACACCCTGTTCGCGCTCCAAGGAATATCAAAATCAAGTGGGCTAATGTCTTCAATGTCTACGGCACCAGTATCATCGTGCCTTTTCTTTCCGGCTCACAAGGGACATGCTTCTTGAAAAACGCCTGCCCACTTTGTGCTTATGGCTTGAAAACTCTCTTTGACTTGCATGCATGAGTTACTTCTGTGAGGGCCAAATGTTCTGTGACAAACAGGCCCCTTCTAACGCAAGACAGACAAAGAAAAGTATTCCTCTTTTTCATGCCTATTTTTCGAAAACACGTTCCAGCTGATACCACCCAACTGGCCCCCAAAACGGTATACAAGTGGCGTGTGTTCTGACTTACATCTTACAAGAGTCTAGCTATCCACCTTTCGGGCTTCCCTAGAATCATTACTAGTTGCCGTGTACGTAGAAAAAGGCTTACAGAAAGTAGTATATTGGTGTGTACTTTGAGTTGTGCCGCTGAAAGCCAAAAGGCATGAGCATCATGTAACATAAGCATGCAACCCAGGAACCCAGGCAAAACATGGATTAAGGTTCTGCACATTGCTTGAGATGTGACTTGGTGTCTTAAGATGCCAAATATATTATATGACATTCAATATTCATAATCATAAGTCTGTAACTTGCGAGAAGGCGGGCTCCCCGATATCTTCAATCTTGAGGCGAAAATGAATTTTAGAACGTATCGTCCGTTTTTGGTATCGGCTTACCGAGCGTATGTAGAGATGTAATAATGATACAATCATGCTACCGGGGAAGTGTTCACATAGGGCCATATCCTGATTATTCCGGCTTCTGAGAAGTGTTTTGATTTCATCCCTTCGAACGGGCAATCTCCAATTTGCGCAAGTTTTCCTATAAAAAAATTATAGGTAAAACGCTTAATTATGGTATGTTTGTATTTTTTCACAGGTCCTGCAGCAAATAAGTGAGGGAGAATACACCTCATACAAACCCCGTGTTTCTTGCCAACATGATGACTAAAGATTTTTTACAACCAAACCTGATCTTTCGATCAGTATTTAAGATTCAGCCGACTGCAGTTCTGTAGATATTTTTGGGTATATTTTTGGGTATATTTTTGGGTGTATTTTTGTGGATATTTCTGTAGATATTTGCCCCTACATAAAAAGGCTCAACCTCTTCCAAAATATGTATCAAAATTCTTCGACTGATATTTCAATAGGCTTTGCACCTTCACATTTACTTTTAAAACGAATCAGCTTGTCTCCACAGAGCTCAAAAACTTTGTCATCATTGTACCACAACTTATTTTCCTTGACAACGAGAGATGAATCTGGTTTCGCTGCCGTAGATAACTTGCCATTCCGGAGAACCAAAAACTCCTTATTACTGACCACGGAACCGTCGCTAAATTCGTACACGAACGTCATACTGCTTGCTCCGACTAATCCATCAGCTCCAATGAAGACGGACAAGCCTTCAGGAGCACCGTCAGTTCCGTATATAGGTAAAGTAATTTCTGTGGCGATAGCCAAAGCGAGAGAGGAGAGTATGGCGAGAAAATGCATATTGGCGTCCAGTTTAAGAGATTTTGATAGAAAAGAACCATGAATGGGCGAATCTTTCTACTATAAATAGTTCTTACTAGTACATGTTAGATTGATTGCGATTTGACGGTAATATATTTACGTGATCTGATTGATATTTTGATTGGATGATGTCTAAAAAATAACACGTTTGCTCGAATTGGCATTGTCTAGTGGAAACGGATCTGGCACATGAATTATTTTACCGTCTAAAATAACATTTCGAGGCTGACGAGAGACAAGGGAATGTTCTGTATAGATCGACAATCCCAGTACCATTGTATACTAATTGGTTTCCCATGCAGAACAGCCCCATAATTAGGGAAGGCGCAACCCCAGCTTGCAATGAAGTGATTGTATATGAATGTCAATTTTTTCGGTTTGCTGATGAACATTCCAGATCAAAGAAAGGAAAGCAAATGGCCATCCCTGGCCATTGTGAGTAACTCTCCAGTCACTCCTTTCACCTAGTGGAAGATACTTGCTCGCTGGAGACGGGTAGTTTTGAGCTGTCGTGTAAAAGTCACACAAATTCGGGTATCCTTTTTTAATTAGTAATTAAGCTTGTCTCCGTTTCGAGATGCAGCAAAAAGCAAAGATTTGACGTAGGCTCATTTGGCTCATTTGAATGTAGCTTTCCCGCAAATTGTTCGAAGCTTCGATCCAATTTCAGGCTGAAATGTTGTTGTTTTTTTAATTCCAGCTCGTCGGATTTGAGCCAAACGGCGCTCTGATGATTCCGATACGGGAAAGATGCGTGTTGCCAAGAAAAACGAGCAGAACAAACATCCATGACCCTAAACCGCTGGAAACGTTAGACAATCGTGTAAGATTTCAAAGATTATACCGGAATGTTACAGGTTGTCAGGAGCATATTCACAGACCACAAAGCTTTCACGCGAGACAGATTTCTGCCGTCTATGAGGCGTAGAAATCTCTTTTCTGGGACTTTGAAGGCCTCTGTTTTGATGCACTCTTTTTCTTTTCTCCAACCTGCGGAGCACCATTTGATTTCGAGCAGCTGGCGAGACACTGGCCATGCAATACGTCCGTCTTGACTTGAATGGATCGAAGATTGGAGAATTTTCAGAACTGATCACTGGTATATGAAACCGGAACAAATAGCCTGAGTTTCTCCAGTGCATTATGAAAAACCTTCGAAAACCACGGGGTGTCATCCCAAAACAACGAGGGCAAACAGACAATTTCCTTAGTCTTACTCGTGGGCACGAGAAAACGCATTCTGTGAAAACTTGCTTTGAAGTGATGATTGGTGGTCGAAGACCCCGAACAGCATTTGCTGGGGGCCGATATAAGGGCGGTCAAGAAACACCGGGAGAATCGACGGGAAAACAGAATGTATCGATGCAGCGAAAAGGGTACTTAGAATGTTCGAATTTCTTGGGGCTTGAAGACCAGCTCTATCGATCGAGAAAAGACGACGAATATCTGCATCCCAGCAATGGTGTATGTGCGTGGCCACAGCATGCTGATTACGCCACATGGTGCCATTTCCCGGCTCCAGAATGTCTCGTGCCTTCTTTCACATGTAGTTGGTATTTCATCTATTCCATGGCCGGGAAATGATATGCCAGCTTCCGTGGAGCAACAAATACATTCTCGACAGTGAAATGTATGTCACTGGCCTTGCCGAAGATACTGCTACTGCACTCTAGAACATCACATGCTCTACGAATACCTAGCTAGGGGTTTCCTTGTGTTTTTTCATGCTTTGTTTTCTGGTCGTATTTTGGACATACCGAGACAACTATGCAGATCCCACTTGCGGGCGCCATTTGCATCGAGCAAAACCCGCTCAGTTTTTTTCGAGCGGTTTGGGAATCTACCCGCTGGCACGGGGTAGAACTGTTCTCGGAACATGCAAGGCTTTTCCATACACCTTGAGTCCGAGAGCTTATATCACTGTCTCCAAGTACCAGATGTTTCCGGTATAAAGCCCTGGATTTAGAGTCTGGCAATACTCCAGAATAAGAACCTGTATTGTAGGTAGTTGCTGGAAAGCCCGGGTGCAGATGGTTATTTCCATCCCAGACTAGGCGGCATCCTGGGAAAGTGGCTTTTCACATTCTTCACTTCGTTCTAAAAAGATGCTTATGAAGCTCCATGGAATATCTAGGCCACCTTCCCTGTTTTGCTATAATTGCGTCTCTAGTTAGAGCCGTCCCGCCATCCGTGATAGCAAGCACAAACGTGGTACGGTACATCAACCCGTAAGTACTTCGCAGGTTTATGCCACGCTCCATAGACTAATATTTAAGCGCCTTTGTACAGTCTTCCCCGATCGACAATCCGCTGCGACTGCAGGAATGTGCGCCGACACTCGCAACTACCTTGAAATCCTTGAGAAGAACAAGTGTGTGACCAACAGTTAATCGCCTTCGTCACCGAATCACATCCCGAGGACTTGCAGATATTACAACCGGCAGTTTGATCATAAACGACCCGAAATGGCTGCGCAGGTCATGTCCAATAACACGACCCGGCTCATCTTTGCAGGGATTCTTGCCGTGGTGGTCCTCAACATTTGGTTTTTCCATTTTGAAGGCCGCGACGACTTCGAGGTGTCGCTTGCTACACTAGCGCAAAAGACCCCAGGGGGATCGGCAACAGCCCCGAAAGAAGAATTTCCAGCGCCACCACAGTTTTCCAAGGCCGTGTACCGGTCTTATTTTGAAGATCGTGACCGAGGTTTGCTCGTTGCCAGCCGCCTGGCAGGCGCCGTGTGGGACGGCGAGGATCCGGAGACACAGAGACTCCGTGACTTGGCACATGCACAAACCATCAATGAATTCGCCTTTTTTGAAATCTCAGCGTACGAAGCCCAGACCGCCACCACACTGCTCGATGGTGTATATGCTGGTCTGGCAAACGAGGACGGCGATATAGACACCCGGAGCCCCATAATGGAATACTACGGCTTCCAGGCGGCATTTCGGGAGTTTTTCCTGAACCTCATGAAGACCATCGACGAGCACAAGCCATCCGTGAGTGGCATCAACAACGACGAGCACTACCGCCAATCAAAGGAAGAGAATCGGTTTGCCAATAATAATGGCCGGGTCCCAGTATATGGCGGCCACTTGCGGGAGCAATACTTGAACGAGCCCGTGCGCTCATTCGAGTACTTAAAGTCCTTCTTGCGGCTTAGCAAAGACGAGACACAATCGTTGAAGTATTCACATGAAAAATACGTGCTGGAAATGGAGACCTCCATACCGGACACAGTCTTGAAAAAAGGGCTGCGGTTTGGGTTCATGGAGGGCGATGGAATCGTGTATCTTGGCGGAGCTAAGTACGACCAGTTGGTGTTGACTTCTGTCTCCGTGTTGCGCTCATTGGGCTCGATTGTTCCGATCGAAGTCATTGTCCCGAAGAGAAGTGACTATAACATCGATTTATGTAACAACATCTTGCCCAAGCTTAACGGTAAGTGCCGTGTTATGGAAGACTTCATACCTGCATCAGCAATGCTGCGAATCAGCGGGTTTCAATTGAAAAACGTGGCCCTCTTGGTGTCATCTTTCAAAAACGTGCTTTATTTAGATGCAGACAACGTTCCGGTCAAAAATCCAGACGTGATTTTTGTCAACGAGCCATTTAAGTCTCTGCGCATGGTTATGTGGCCTGACTTGTGGAGGCGGTCCACGTCACCGCTGTATTATGAGATCGCCGACATTCTAGTGGACAAGACGCACCACGCAAGAAACAGCTATTTCAAAGGCGACGAACGAGGTGTATCTTCCGACCCGGCGTTGAAGTCCTTCCATGATCTCAAAGGCGCGCTCCCCGAGGCGTCTAGTGAAACGGGCCAGATGATGATTGATAAGGAGAAGCACTTCCCCACCCTCGTTTTGTCCATGTACTATAACTTTTATGGGCCGGACTACTTTTATCCATTATTCAGTCAGGGTGCCGCCGGTGAGGGGGACAAGGAAACGTTCATTGCGGCAGCACACAAGCTTGGGCTCCCCTACTATCAAGTGGGCGAGTTTAACCGAGAGTTTGGCCCCGTGGGCAAGAATCAGAAGCGAGAGTACTTCGGCATGGGCCAATATGATCCAATTATAGATTACTTGCAGTCAGTGATACCCGACCGAAATAGTATGGTGCAGACAGAATACGCTTTGGATCAGCAGGACGAGACGAAGAGTAACTACGACTTCCATATGTACAAGTCGCACTCTTTGATGTTTTTGCACGCCAACTGGCCAAAATTCTATCTCGACGAGTTGTTTGAAAAGAACGGGTTTGGGCGAGGTCCCAAAGACGGCGAGAACAAGCGACGCAGGCTTTACTCGGAGCACATGATCAAGGAGACAGGTGGCTTTGACGCGGAGTTGCACATCATGAAGCACATCAAGCAATGGGCGTGTGACGCCCACATTGAGCTAGCCAATGTTCCAGGCACCGGAAGCGACGGCCGCAAAAAGATCTGCGAAGAAGTGGTGAGCCAGATCAAGTTTTTGGCAGGCGTCCAAAGTGCCTGATCCTACAACCGTACTCGTGTACACCAGATACACCCAGCAAGCGAGATCTCGTACAACGCATACAAGGCGCAGCTCACGTGGGGCGTCGATTATTCGATACACATCACGTAAGCCACGGGAGCTGGGCCACGAATTGCAGCAGCAACCCGGCCTCGGCGTATATGATACAATAGTGGCGTAACAAGAGCGCGATTTCCTCCACTTCGTCGATCATCTCTAGCCGCCCCACGCGAGCAGCCTCCGGTCCGCCGAGCCAGGGCCCCGGGCTTCCGCTGTAGCCACCAATCAGCGCAGAGTCAGTTAGGCGGGAGCGGAAACCAAGCGTTTCCTCGAAGAGTTTCTTGCGCGCAGGCAAGTCCGGGTACGTGGAGAACGAACGCATGTCCAAGCCTCTGCGGCCTAGATTCTGTGCCATCATGGCGCCAAACGCATCGCCAAGACTCATGGGGTCGTACACCATCACTGCCACGTGGCGGAGAATATCCTTCCAAAACGCGAGCACGCTCACGGTGTCTTCCGGCGGCAAGTAGCACAAGACACACTCGCAGATAACCAAGGTGGGAAGGGCCGGGTCCAAGAAAGCCAAGGCGGTTTTACCACGGGCCGCAAGATCGCGGAGGTCGAGGGCCACCAAGTGGTAGTTGGCCCCGTGCACATCCGGGTTCATGGCGGCCAAGTCTGCGCGCGAGCTGACGTCGATTGCGTCCAAGCCCTCGGCGCCCACTAGCTTCTTGAGCGCCAGCAGCCTGCTGATGGCAAGCTTCTTGATCCGCGTGGACTCGGCAAAGTCGATTTCCGTGTAAGAGACGCCGGGATGGCGCTGCAAAACCCGGAACCCCCTTGTGTCGGAGCCGCCGCCCAACGACACCACCTGGCACGCGCCGTGCTCGGCTATGAACTGAGAGAGTACAAGGTCGATCGCCGTCGAGCGGAGATAGGTGCCCCGGTTGATCAACGGGAGCTTAGGGGCGCCGAACGACGCCCGGAGCGTGCGCCCCGCGGAGAGCTGGGTGTAGCTGTCGCAGTGCTGGAGGGCGGATTCGTAGGCGCCCACGAGCAAAGCAATATGGGGGTCGGCCGGCTCGAAATAGCCTTTGACGTTTGCCGAGTGCCTGCAGCTGAGCGCGTCGAGGTCCGTGGCCCTCACCATTTTGTCCTTGGCTGCGCGGGTTGTCATTGTTGTTTTTTTGCTTCGCGCGAACAAAGAAAAGTGGTTGGCAGCTGAGGATTTTCGAGGTTTTGCTGAGGGCCGGGAAAGAAGAGTTTTGGAGGAGTCGCGCGGGACTAGGGCTCGGAGACTATGGGGCCATTTGTCTGGAGTTTTCAACGGCGCTCAACACTGTCTGCTCAAAAAATCCACATCACTGCTGGGGCTTGTTTGAGTTCAAAACTTGCTGATTTTTTATTACAGGCTTGGCCCGTTGTGGTCTGTTGTTCGGATGATTTGAATTGCCGGGTGTTGTTTTCGCTGTGCTTTGGTGGTTGCGAGTGGCCGTTCCCCCACCTCCCGTATCGCGAAAACATTCGTGCCTGCACAAAACTCACACATCTTTTCTATTAAGCTCTTTTTATTGAGCTCTTTTTGTTAAGCTCTTTTTATTGAGCTCTTTTCATTGAGCTCTTTTTCAAGCCCTGTTTGGGTCTCTTGAAATGGGCATCAAGCATGTTCGTGTACCATGAAGAGCATAATTTCAAAGACCACACCGGAGACAGTGCTATTGCAGGACGCCAATGAGCGATACATACCAGCTTCGGACCTGGAAGAATACGTCACATCTGTCGATTAGAACTTCCAAAGTTCAATAGAAAAAGACCACATAAATCTGGTGTCCTGGCGTGGTTTATAGGCACGTTGTTCACAATTGGTTGATCACCTCACAAGACATCACCTGAATGTTGGCCGACAATCTGAGGGAGTACTTAATGAATTAGGGGGAAGAGACAGGCCGGGTTTCGACACGAGGTACGGATCTGGGGGTCATGGAAAGGGTTTCTATAATTGCGTAGTTTTGTTTCTTTATCAGATGAGTTCCCCGAAAGCAAAACTAAAAATCTTGGGTCCCAGATCTCCGGTCAACTGGTACGACTCATAAGTATGTTTCGCCAGACGTTAGCGCAGGCGAAACCGTCCGGATTTCAGACTGCACAGCAGAGCATACCGATTTGGGCCGTGTGTGGAAAAATGAGCAGTTTCACAAGCATTTTCCTATGCTCCTCCAGCATTGGGAGACATTTGTATAGGGCCCTGCACCATTAGATGTTTCAACATCGTGAATCTGGACATCTCCGCCATATACCTGCTGACTTTAGAAAGCAAGCAGCTATAGTATTGCACTCTCCATTGCTACGTTGGAATGACCCGTTCCGGAGCCCAATTGCCTGAGGTATTTGGCGAGAAATCAAGCAA
The DNA here is from genome assembly GCA_019285895.1 of Metschnikowia australis. NCBI lineage: Eukaryota > Fungi > Ascomycota > Pichiomycetes > Serinales > Metschnikowiaceae > Metschnikowia > Metschnikowia australis. The sequence goes on from JAGSXI010000004.1 coordinate 393,001, forward strand.
GCTTCAAACAGCCAGACGGCCCGTATTCACGGTATTTCATGGGTTGGTTCAAAACAGACAGACGGCCCATGTTTCATAGTCGATTCACAGGGATTATTCTGTTGGGACTGAGATCTTTTGGCTGATGTATTCGTCGTTTGGCTTGTTTGGGTGTCTGAGTTACTCAGATCAGAATTCATGTGGGCTTAACGTGAGCTTTTCGGTTGTGCATCCCAGGATAGTCACAACATTCAAAGCGAGGATATTCTCAAGTTGTGACAGCATAGCTCCAGAGCACATTAGTAAAGTCAGCCCAAAAGGTGCACATCGTGACGACTGGAGAGTTTGGGCCTTGCAGCAGCAAACCTCGAATATAGCCAATCTCCAGCAAGTTTAAGGACTGGTGCAAAAATCAATGTTTTATCACCAGAACATATCAGTAGAATCCTGAGTCCTGCGAATATCAGTGGCAGTTAGTAGACGCCGTTCTTCCGGGGCCATATCATATTCTGCAACAGGCTCTCTTCCACAACCAGGTGAACCAAAAGCACAAGGCCATTCGACCGCTCGTGGGAATGCACCCAATCTTAAAATATCGTTTGCGTCGCCGGCTCTAAGAGCTACCGAAAAGCGGCAAGAAACCGCATTTTCGAGATCCCCAAGGATTCCACGGAGCCGTTGATCAGCAATATGCACAGGCTATCAGAACCTGGGCCCATGGCATCGTTAGCGACTTCTGGAAACGATTCGGTCAGAAAGCCCGGGGTTTCGGAACATGCGGCTCACATGAACTCCCTCACCACACTTTAGATAGCTGTATTATCCCTGTGACTCGCAGGTCCCGGAGTATAGTGCCGGCCTCATATAGACAGTAGCTTCTATTGTCGTATGCACAGAGCTAGAAGCTATATCGGGACCGTTCCTTCTTCGGCCGCAGCTGGTGTTCCCATTTTCATGTGCCTTTTCAGCATGCCCAGCCACTCTCGGAGAAGCACAGGCGCTCGATTTTGTTTGCCTTTCAGACAGCATACTTCCAGCATCTCCCCATTCCGGACTACCTGCGGCCGCCCTACACCTTCTCTATAATAACCCACCAGTTGTCCTTCTCGTAGCCGTGTTCCACCACACTACCGCCGGCATTTTCGGCGTCTTCCACCAACTCGCCCTCGCGGTACAAGTGGTAATATCTGTACTTCGTCTCGGTGGGCACACCGGGCGCCTTGTCGGGGCCGGCTGTGGCATCGGATTCTGCGGCCGTGTTCTTTTTCTTCGTGTTTTTTTGGAGCACCCACGGCACCAAGATGTCTTGGTCATCGCCCTCCTTGTAGCCGCGCCGGGACTTCTCCTGCTCGAGGGCCCAGCAGTACACGAGGAATTTGCCGCCGGTTGTCACTTTGGTGAGCACGTGGCGAATGGCCTCGACGCGCCGCTCCTTGGTGGCAAAGTGGTGGATCACGGCAATGGAGATGGCAAAGTCAAAGCGCCCGTTGGCGTGGGGCAAGTGGAGCCCGTCGGCCACACACAATAGGTGGGCGTTGTTGGAGTTCTGCTGGGCGCACGTGACGAGCCCGTCCGAGCGGTCCGAGCCTACAACGACCAACTTGGGGTTGACCCCCAAGTACTTGCCGTTTCCACAGCCCACATCGATGCCCACGCTGTAGTCAGGCTGGCCACGAAGAAACTTTTCCACGATGGGCCAGGGCTTGTAGCGCGTCAGCGAGAAGTGCGCTGCTATTTCGTTGTACACCTCGTGCACAAAGTGCTGCTCTTGTGTTTCGGGCACTGCCTGGGTTTCGATGGGAACTGACGGCACACTCATTGTGGATGGAGTATGGCGTGGGTGAGGCCGGGCCGTGTATATAGCAGTGGTGTAGCAGTGGTGTATATAGCAGTGGTGTAGCAGTGGTGTATATAGGAGTGATGTAGGAGCAGTGGTGTATATAGGAGTGATGTAGGAGTAGTGGTGTATATAGGAGTGATGTAGGAGTAGTGGTGTATATAGGAGTGATGTATATAGGAGTGATGTATATAGGAGTGATGTATATAGTACTGATGTATATAGTACTGATGTATATAGGAGTGGTGTATACAGGAGTGGTGTAAGAACAATGTTATATGTTAACAGTGTAGCAAGCAGTACTATAGTTAGCAGGGTATATCCCAGCATTGTATTGAAGTCAACAGTAGTGTGTGCTTAACGGTTTTATATTTTCAGTCCCGTATGGTAGTATTTTCCGCAGTGGTGTATTAGCAGTGTTGATTCTATTCAGCACTGTTAGTATGTTCGGCAATGTTAATTATATTCAGCAGTGGTATTTTCATCAGTGAGTCAGCAGTTGTATATTCAGCAGTGCTATACAGTCAACAGTTCTATATAGTCAACAGTTCTATACAGTCAACAGTGCTATATAGTCAACAGTTCTATACAGTCAGCAGTGCTATATAGTCAACAGTTCTATACAGTCAACAGTTCTATATAGTTAACAGTTCTATACAGTCAACAGTGCTATATAGTCAACAGTATTATGTGTTTCGTCCACACATACAACAGTCTATATTTTGTCTAACACTCAACAATCTCATATCTCCTCAGATATTTGACCATGTCATATATTCAACAGTGCTATATTTCCAACAGTCTCATATCTTCAGCAGTCTCCTCCATCAGTATCCAGTGTGCAGTACAACATACCATCAATCTCATATAGTCAGCGCTCTGCAGCCAGCTCCCATATACCCCTTCTTTTGGAACGTAGCATCTGGCCATGTTCATTCTCGCCGTGGCCGCGGCCCTAAGTGCCTGGCTTCTTTTCCAGGCCCCTGCCCCCACTCCACCAGTGCAACAGGCCCGGCTTTTACGGGACTTTGTGCTTGCAAACTTCACGGTGTGCCAGCCAGTGCATGTGGATTTCGGCGACCGAGGGTTTCGGTTCCCCGACTTGGTGGAGGCCGCTCAGCGACAGCTAGACTTCCGGCTCGCTGCGGACGGCGTTCCCTACAGATACCCGTTGAGGGACCGGCTCCCGAACTTCGTGCTGCGGCCCAAAACAGAGCTTGAGGCGGCGCTAGCCCGCGGGCCGCTTCTCACCGATGATGGGCATGTGACTTTTGGAGGAGAGGATACCAGCACATTGGCCAGTCTTGGTGGCGAAAACAGCAGCACATTGGCCAGTCTTGGTGGCGAAAACACATCGGTCAGCCCTAACCATGGACACAAAAGCCTGGCTGCGCGCAACCAGACCCGAGTGCCCGAGTATTCAGTCGAAATCTACTTCCAGGACGTGCCGCGCTTGTCGTTGGACCTCGTGCAGCTCAAAGCTTACATGGCATATTCCCTCGACTTCATTCACCAAAACGATTTGCCTTTCTTCCTCACACAGGCCGTATACGATACCTTGTTGCAACCTGATTTAGACATGCGCAAGGAAATGCTTGCGGGCCACTGCAAGTTGCGTGAGGTCACGCGGCACTTGAACATCAACTTCGTGGCTGTGGAGGAGCTGGGCGAGACACGGCCAGAGATCTCCGAAGCTATCTTGCAGCACATGCGGCAGTTCGAGGCGATCCTGGCGTATGTCAAGATCGTGCCCTCGGTGCACGTGCTCAATGTACTGAAACACAGGGCCGCTGCCCGCCTCTTGCAGAACACCACCTCTGAATTGTCTTTTTTCTACCTGACGACCATGCGCCCATATGCAAACTCCGTGCAGAACGTGCCTTTGCGCCACTTGGACCTTATGGAGAAGGAGGTCCGCGTCGACGACAACATCTACGGTACAGAGTACCAGCGCCGCTTACACCTCTCACAGACCGACACCTACAACATCACCTCTTTTCTCGAGGACGCCGCCACTGCCATCAAGCAGGCCATCCGGCTCCCGCGTGACTGCTCAAATCTCCGGCTTTTCGCCGAAAGCGTCATGAAACATTACACTCTCGGCGGGCTAGTGGAGGCCTTGGACATGCTTATTATACAAGAACCTTTCAACACGAAGGCGTACGTGAAGATTCTGCATATTGTGGACGACGTTTTGCTGGAGGAGACGCATGATTGGGCGTGCCGCTTGACTGAGGTGATGGCACTACATGATGAGCTCGGAGTATAGCGATGGTCGAACCAACCAGGGAATGGATGGGATGCAGGGGTAAACTGGTATTGCATACGGACTGTTGTTTTCCAGGCCATTTCACATCCTTACTTGGTTTGGATTTACTTGGTGTACTTGTATACCTTCCAACCTTACTTCCATTCCATCTTTAGCCACCACCGCACAATCCTGAAATAACCTTCTCACGTGCAACCTTGAAATGACAAACGCTTCCCGACATGCACTCAAAAACCCCATGGGTTAGGATAAACGTCTCCTACCTTGATACCTACATCATAAACCTGTCTTATTGCCTACGTTTTTGAAAACAAAGCGCCATGATACATCTGCTAGTTGCAACCAGACACGAAAAGCAGACCACGGGTATAGCCAAAGAATCCAAAGCCAAAGAAGCCAAAGCCAAAGAAGCCAAAGCCAAAGAAGCCAAAGCCAAAGAAGCCAAAGCCAAAGAAGCCAAAGCCAAAGAAGCCAAAGAGAAACTGAACCCCTATTATTTGTCTCTTATTCTATAATGTCCCACGAAATGTTCTCATGACCTAGATCTTATCCCTATCCATAAACACCAACCCGTCACTTGAATAGTTTGCAATACCATCATATTTCATGTGTCTGCTGCAAGAGCCGAGTCCGGGCATTTCGAATAAACGTTTCAATAGATTTGCCTAGATAGCCTCGAGCTGGCGTAGTCTCCCAACTTTTGTGAGTCCCTTCTTGAGAAAAATCCACCACGCCACCGATGAAGAAAAAAACACGTATGTGGCTACAAAAACGAAAGTGGCTACAGAAACAAAAGTAGCTGCAAAAACAAAAGTGGCCACATAAACACGTGAGTCCATGAAAACCACTTCCAGCCTGATCCGGCAATTGATTATTAGTCGCGCTCAAGGCTTCGCGCACTCTCGGCTCAACTCTTGTATCTACATCAAAAGGTAAGCAATTGTTTGCAAAGTCCTGGAAAATAAGCCATCTTCGGAAGCGCACTTGCCCCTTGTTTTACAACCGTTTGCTAGTTTTTCTGTTCTCTGCAACCGGAGCATCACCATCTGACCATCAGGTTCGGTGCATCCGCAGTATTTATACAGTGTCTTACCCGAGCGTCTATAGCGCGATAGAAAACACCCATACAGCAGCTTTCAGAAAAGAGAGGCCATGAGTGATTCTGAGAGTATCCACAGTGACGTGAGCCTTGACGAGGAAGACGAGGAGTTGATTTGGCGCGTCTTCTACAGCCCGCTAGAGGAACCAGCAGGAGCCGAGGAAAAACCGCTGGAATTCGACGAGGAGTTCTCTGATTTCTCAGATGTGGAGGACCAAGAGTTGGTGTCCAAGTACCGCCGGCTCCGCGAGCAGGAAGATGGCGCAAAAGAGCCCGACGACGACGAGAAAAAGCGCTTGCTTATCACGTCGTTTTCCGAAGATCAGATGGAAAGGTTCGAGGCGTATCGGCGCATGGCAGTCAACAAGCCGGGGGTCAAGAAAATCTGTAACAGTGTCTTGGGCCATCTGATTCCCCAAAACATAGCCGTGGTGATGGCTGGGCTTTCAAAACTGTTGTTGGGTGACGTGATAACCAAAGCTTTCGAGGTGCAGCAGAACGAGTTCAAAACCCAGCTCATTCTCGACATGGAATCCAAGAAAAAGCGCAAGCGCGAAACCTTGCAACGCATGGCCAGGGGCGACGACGTGCTGCTGGTTCCAGAAAAAAACCTCGAGTATTTGGGCGACCACAAAATGCCATTGACCCCTGAACATATCCACGAGGCCTGGCGGCTCTACCGCTTAGAAAACAGTGGTACGTTTGAGGCCAAATGGCGCACCCAGGGCGAGGGTGACGGTTTAATGTTCCGCTGATACGTAGAATGGGACGACGTCTAACAGTATGAAGTGTGGAAGTGCTACCACAAAAGCGTCCGGGAAAAACTGCCGCTGTACATCAGACCTGAGGAATGGATGGAATGTGCACTTTGGTGTATGAGGTTCGGTTGTCTTTCGGCAGTACGAACATCTTAGGAATGGTTCAACGAGTGACAGTTGAGTTCGAATCGGCAAGACTACAATGCCATCCAGATACGAGTGAAGCGCAGATACAACCGAGGTCCTCAAATTCCCGTCTTACAAATTCCTGATTTATCAGCTGTGGGATATATTTGACTACGAGCTCTCTCAAATTAAACATGCACACAGGTCTAGTCTCCAAAAGCAGCTGGGTGGAAGGCATTTTCCCAAACATGTGACCCACACTGGGATCAGATCTTCAAACTGCTCATGCGGCGCCGGCTGTCTCCGGGCCAGCTGCTCTTGTCTGTCTCCTTGGTACATACCCATGTGGACGCGTACATATTGATGCGGTCAATGGACTCGCCGTGATGTCTGATCGCAGCAGGCTTGCACATGAACCCACACTTTTCGAATGTCTTGATGTACCACGGATACTGGGCCGCAGAACGGAGCATGACACGGCCGCCCGGAATAAGACACTCCTTGACTGCGCGGATCTCCTTTTCCGCGTCGTCACCCCGTGGGTCGAACCAGTCCATGTGGTCCATGATTATTGCAATGGTGATGGATCTTTGGGCGAGTCGTGCAAACACGTCATTCAAAGTGTCGGTGTGGAGACGAATGTTGTCGATGGGCGCGGTACCGTCGCCACGGATTGATGTGAGATTTCGGTGACCTTTTTCAGTCAAATAATCAGGGCAGTTATTGCGGTGATACTTGCCCTTCAACGTCAAGTAGTAGAAGTAGTTGTCAGACGAAAGCAATGAGCGGTGGACCACGGGTTCCAAGGTGTCCACGACATACTTCAACACAGAGTCACCCATCATTTCTGCCTGGTTAGCGGGCACACCGAGCGCCTTCCAGAGGAAAATAGGGTTCCCAATAAGGAGAGTGGCCACAAGCGGGTTAAAAAGCGCCGGCTTGACTTTGGTTTTCCAGATGCGGATCTGGTCCTTCATGTTGGTACATTCACAGAGCTCGTCGATGTGAGAGCCGGCCCCAAATACGGCAAACACGGTTCTGGCCAAGCGCAATGCCCACCTGGTGGAGCCGGTATCGTAAAGGCCTTTCCCCTTGATGTCGAAGGTCCTTTCTCCCTTATCCATCCAGTACTGGAACGTGTTGGATGACATATGGGGGCTTAATTTCTGCAAGAGCAACTGGCGAAACTGGCGAATGCGGCCTTCGCCAAACATGTGCCAGATATCCTCGCGCTGCAAGCCCTTGAAAGAGGCTAACTTCAATTCAAGAAGATGATTCTGACACGGGTTCAAGTCCACGGCATGAATTTTGCGCGGCGGGTCGGGTAAGCTGGCATATGCCAAGACATTGTCACCTGCCGAGGTGATGGCCAATACAGTGTCGTTGCTGGAGAACTTCAAGATCTTGTGATCTTCTCTGGGGTCTTCCCAGGTGAACGCATATATGTACTGGTTGCGAAACTGCTGGTACTGCGTGTTGACCTCGTCGAAGTATACTCTCCATGGCTGTCTCTGGTAGTAGATGGAGGGAAACGGCAAGCTTTTCTTGAAGTTGGCCAACGCGGCCTCGTGGCCCTTACTCACAGCAGTGGAGCCCCCGGGATACCGACCTTCTAGAAGGCCAGAAATGGAGTATTCAGCGTCCATTGTCTCGTCGGAGGGCGCAAGGTATGGAGACTCGGTGGCTAGGCAGTTTATGCGGTGAAGCAACAGATGTGAGCGGGACTTGTCGCAGCCGATCCAGACATAATACGGGATTCTGCCGAGCGTGTTGTTGTATGCGTTCAATGACTTGAGCGTGCCAAACTTGTACTCCAAATAGTTGCGTCTGGCAGAGTCCAAAAACACACGGTCCGCTTCGAACCAGATGCGCCAGAAATTGCGGAGTACCCACGGGATATTTCTGTTGACAAGCCCGCCAAGCGTGTTGACGCGGCCTACCGTGGTGTCGTTGCTTTGGATGCCGAAATCGACACACGCCACTACACCCGAGTCTCTGTTCAACAAGCCCACCGCGTGGTCGACCACTGCATTGAACACGGGGATCATCAGCAATGAGTACGAAAACGTGATCAAGTCTGCGTGGGCGTAGTCGATGGTAAAGTCACAGGCGTCAGCCTCGATGACGTGAACTCTATTGCCCCAAGGCTGGCGGGCAAAGCGGGCACGTGCCACCTCACACAAGGCGTGGGACAAGTCTACTAAGTAGATGGCGGCAAACGCATCGGCTATAGGCAAAATTTCGTTCATCATCTCGATGTTTTTGCCCGTACCGCCGCCAATGTCAACCCACACCAACCCAACTTTTCCCTCGGGCAAGTGGGCAGAGGCAAGCTGCAAGCACTCGTTCCTGCCCTTCAAAAGGACGCTGCGCGTGGTGTCGTAAATGTGCGCCTGATTGCCGTAGAAATGATCCAATGCCTGCTGCTGGTTGCCGTGCTTTGTATGGCTTTTGAGCAATGGCTTGACAAAGCAGGCCCAGGCAAAAACGACGATGGAGCGCACCAACCGCAGAAATCTCCGCGAGAGAACCATAGGGGCTGTGAACGCGAGCACGGAGAGGCCCAACACTTTCAAGAAGCTGGCGTCGAAATAGAGCGAAATCATTGGGAGAAGTCGCAAGTTGAAGCTTCACTCCCAGTACTCAGCTAAGGGCAGAAGGTCCGTGGGCCGAAAGAGAAAGTAGCTCAAAACAACTAGCACAAACTGGAGGACGCCTATGTTCCACCGGAGCAAGAAAGAAGATTCCGTGGAATGGAAAAAAATATTCATTTGTGAGGTTTACGCCGAGGCTTTATACGCTTCTGGTGGATTGGAGAATTACCTGGAATGGGTGCAAAATGAGGCCCGTGTCCTGCACACAGAACGACAACGTGCCCCACATGGGCCTGCGAGCCTGGGTGCATATCTTGCGTTTATTAGCTATCTTAGCCCGGCAAAAAGACCAAACACGTGTCTTTGTTGCCACACGTCTTTCCATTGTGATGCCGCTGCAGGAACTGCAGGACCAGGTCCCAATCTCCGGGCGTCGGCTGTGCTACACAACATTATCTATCCATACCATTGTTCGATTACTCACTCTAATCCTCGTCTTCGAGTCTGCGCAACAAGTACTCTACCTCGACTCTTTTCGTGAGTGGGATCACGTACTGCTTGTATAGGTGCACAATGAGCTCTGGGTCCACCTTAGCCTGTGGTCTTTGGGAGTACTTCAACGAAGGATCCGTGCCGTAGGTCTCGCATTTCTCCTTCAAACGAAGCAAGATTTTGTCCTCCACCGCTTGGTTGGTGATGCTGGCCTCTATGCCTTGCACGTCTCTTGCCACAATGAGCTTTTTGTACATTTCAGGGTCTGCTTTGTACTTGGCCTCGGCCACGAACTTGCCGAAATGAATGCGGCGAGAAAGCGCTTGCAAACACTCAACGTCGCACACAGATACAGAGCCCGAATTCTCGTTTTGATCGCCCTGTTCGCAGGACATCTGTGGAGCGATTTTGTGCACATAGAAATCCAAAATATCCTTGTTCACGTTGACCTCGTCACTGTACGAGGCCAAGATTTTAGGGTACTCGATCGAGGGCAACAACGGCTGGAGCAAGTGGTCTGGAAAAAACGGCGTTTCATCGGGCGCCTCGTACCGCCTCACCTGTGAATGGACCTTTTCGGTCAGCAAAAGAAGCCATTCCATGAACGACCCGTTGAAACCTTCGATCTTGTACTTGTTAGGCTGGTAGACACTGGGCAGGGAGAAAAACTGGGACCGTTCGATAAGCCCGAACACGATGGTCTCCTCCATGCGCACGAGGCTGGCACGAATATTATTAAGGTCTAAAACTGTGGCCGGCTCTCGGAAGTTCATGTTCTTCGTGATGTTCGAGATTTCTTTCGAGACTGGTGAAGCAGGTATGATGTCACGCGCGGTCACGTGATGCGGCTGGATGAGTCAGAGGAGACCTGCTATTTTTTTTGCCAACACAAGATGGAAAAGCAATTGGTTTCTCGAGAATATCCTAAAGATTTGAAAGCTGCGACAGGAGCGTGGTCTTTCCACGACTTATGGCGTAGTATACTCGCACTAGATCGGCAGCCGATAAGCGAAATGAGCTTCACTTGCCAGGAAGGCCATATGCAGTACCATCCCTAACTATATATACAGTGGGGCGGGGTATGGTTTAGAGTGGTTGTTTTGTTGAGGGCGGTTGTTTTGTTGGCCCCCAGAATTGAAGGAGGACCCAAGTTTTAGACGGTGTTGAGTAGTCTTGATCCCACGTAGAATAGTTAGCAAAGCCTCTGCAGCTATGGGAGACGCATTGAATATTGGTTTCCTACTACTCATATTCGTTGCGGCCAGAGAGAGGTCGAAAATTTGGTATCTTCAGACTTCCACGCCGCAAGAGTACGCATTAGCTCCCATTTCAACCGGGACGCTTGGGCCAGGGCAGGATTCCGATGTGCCAGAATAAAACACGGCGAGCTTAGACGAGAAGAAGCGGGGCTGTCTATGCAGGACCACGTGTCTTGAATTGCACTAGCCCATAGTGAAATGTGTGCTCTCCACAAATGGCTTTCGGACTCTGGCGCAGACTGGACGGCTCCGGAAATCCTATGCTGTTTGCTGGAAATTGCAGATTGTGGGTGTGTTTGATCTCGGCCTCTAACCCTGTCTGCAGGGAGACAAGACGCACAGGCGGACTAACAATAAAAGCGAATTTCTGAGAAGGAAGCTTGACCGAGAATAGTGGGAATCTAATTTTTTTCAAAAGTTTCACTGCTCCAGAAAAAAGAACGTTGGGCTGATGGCTAGAGCTTTTTTTTTTAAAGAAACATCTAATTGTGGCAGGGCATACAGTAGTATCCGAAACTGTTTGCTTTAGGGCATTTCAGCCTCTTTATCACCTCATACCAAAAACTATATACTCTATAGAAAAACCCATAATTGATCGTGTTGTTATATTGAGTAGATTATCTCTCTGCGAGAGCAACCATTCGAGGCCCCTCCCTGCTCAATATACCACCACTTCTTGTAATACCATCTTTTTCCGGTTTCTTAACTTATGTCATCGGCCCATAATCTTAGCCGCATTGTTCGGACATGCATGCAAAGCTATATGATGAGCCTCCTATCGGCACTATGTGCAGGACGCCAATAAAGCTGATAGAGAGTCCAGCCTCCTGGAATGGTCAGGAAAGTTTTGCTGACAGCAGGTTGCAAACAACAAATCAATCCAAAAAACGAATATCTGATTGAAGCAGTACAAGCAAAAGAAACACTGGGCCTAAACGCTCAGACAAGCAGCTCTGGAAACCTACTCTCTATACCCAAATCTTCACATTTGAGGTCTTAATCTATGACTGTACCCCAGTCTAGCATTGTGAGGAAGTATCACTCGTGCTGGTCAGCTGAAGAAGGAAGAGAATATTTTCCTGAGAAGCGGCACAAGAGAAAGAAAAAAAATGATGCGAAGGAAGCAAACATGTTGACCTTAAGGTAGAGAAATGCTCCAGGAACAATAAAAACGCGGATTCTGTTGCTTTTCGAATAATTCTCTGGATATCCGAAGGACTCATCGTGGCAGAGGAAGGCGGCAGTCATAGCCCGAATATCGAAACCTCGGGATTTCCAAAGAAGTAGCAGTGTTGCAAAATCAGAATCCTCCCCAGGCTGTACGGGTGTAAAGGAGACACTATGACAAGAAACGTGAATGTTTGTAGATAAATAATCTAATTCAGAAGTCTACTTTAAAAGAGTGCGTACCATGCTCCATAACCTCCACGAATGACATTCAGCAAGCTTTTAGATTATTCTGTCTCATTGGTACCTTTGCACCTTATTACTAATATTAAAGTCAGTATGTTAAATAGTTTCCTTTTGTTTGACCTGGTCCTCCAGTCTAATATTGTAAATTTTGTTGATCCTGGAAGTATTTACACGTATTTAACCTCGGAATCATGCACTTTTCGTGGTACCGGAACTTGAATAATTTGATGATTTCTGTGCAACTGGATTTCTCACATATACTTCAGAGATTGATTAGATAATATCCACTCAAGGGTTTGGGAACGAGTTGAATTGTTCACTCTGCTGCTTTATCCAAATCTTAAAATCTTAGAACGAATAATCTGATTCTGACATATTTAGTTTGATGGGGCATTGTGTGATCTGTTTAACTTATGGAAAGAACTTGATTCTCAGCCGAATTTGCCACAGCCTGAACTCGATGGGCAAACAACAAAGAGAGGAACTGAAGTCCACCATCACAACGACCGGTATTTCTGATCCATGTTAATCCAACACTTGTTGCTAGACCATAATTGAACAATCGGGAAGTTAATGCAATAAACGAACCAGCTGCGTTGTCAGTTTTGACTTGAATTTATCGGTGCAAGTTGTGCCCGAAGATCAACATACATCCGCACAATTCCACCTTACAGCAATACATTGTCATTCAAAGCACATTGGCAATTATTCATCTCAAGCCATTCTTAAAAAACAAGAATCTGCCCCAAGTATGCAATTTCTGCCCAAAACGATACCGTGTCATATCGAATCCAACACTTGGAGTGAGTCGGAAAACAAAAAAGGGTTGTACCGATCTTTTTTCTCAAACGATAACCACATCAAATGACCTTACCCAGTTCCGCAAATAATTGGGTATAAAAAGGAGTCACAATTACCCCAAAAAACTGAAAAACCCTTCTATGGGATCACACCAGCTGATTGAAGGAGTTTGGTTCCGCAATTTCGGTCGGAAATCGAGTGTCCAAGTTTCAGCATTGTCAATTCCACTAAGCTCTGGAAACCCTTCACTAAGAAGTGCCGTACTCCTCCAAAACCCCAGGTTTTGCCAACTGTTCCTGCGCGTACTTTGTCAACATCTCATTTTCCGCCACCTTGGTGCCGTCGGTGTCCCGGTCCCTGAGTCCCAGTCTCCGGAAAAGCAAAAACCGCCGAATACGCTGGAACCGCGTAAGCCCCTCGTCGTAGTTTGTGTACGCTTCGCTTAGATCCGCATTAGCACGCAAATTCAAGAGCCGCGTCTGGCGGTTGAATTCGTTGGTTCTTTCAAGCGCGAGCATCACTTGTAGAGTGACCACCACGGACGCTGCCGCAAGCACCTTCCACAAAATGCCCCACTTGTTCTTTTCCCACTCTTCCCGCGTAGGTGCAGACCGGCCATATCGCATCTGGTAGTAGTCTTCCCAGGTACCCGCCTGCCAGAATTTCGGGTCGTTTTCGTAGGCGTACTTTTTACGGTGGGAATTCGCCATTCGATAGGCGTCGAAACTAGACGTTTTGCCACGTTTGTAGTCACCCCACGTGGTCGTCTGGGACCGCTGGTACGCGGTTCTGGTCCGGGCGGATTTCAAGATTTCATAGGCGCTCTGAACCTCGTGGAACCGCTTTTTCTTTTGGTCCTCCAGAAGCACAAAGCCGTCCCCATTCTCGATATTGCGCAGTTTCGAAATGTCGGGATGGTAGAGCTTGACAAGCTTCTGATACGTGCGCCGCACAGCCCGGTCATATGCCAATCTGTTCAGACAATCCTTTTCCAGCAAGTTGAAGATTTCATGGGGCGTTGGTTTTTTGCCTTTGGGCCATGGGTGAAGGCCATGGTTGATGGTGTCACGTGCCGCAGTAGCATATGCCCGATGCCACATGCTCTACAGGTGGGATATGTATATTTGTGAGAGGCGCAAGAGAAAATGTTTAGGATGAAGCGTCTTTAGACCAATGGCGGGTGCATTTAGATTGCGGCTCGCTATTGCCGCCGCTGTGTGCAGGTTGATATGAACCTGAGATCCGGGGAAATTCAGCAAGTCTGATCATCAGAAGTATTGGCGAGTTATCACGTGTTTTTGCTCCACTGATCATCGGAGGGTGTATGGGATGGTAGGGCTGTCTTTTCAGCGCTCTAATCTGACAAAGTTTGGCAGACGATATGCCATTGTATATGTGGGTTATGGTACAGGATAAACTTGCTCATGTGAAGTTAGGCTGTCTGAGGGGAGCACGTGATCAAAGGTGGCTCATCTGTCGGCTGGAGTTTATTCTTTTGGGAAATTGGCTAAACATCCCAGGTTCCAGGAGAAAAAGTACAGCGTATGGAACTATGCTGGCTAATTAAAGATTACCCAAAGCAATGATCTCACGATCGTCTTTGAGGCCTGAGGCCGGTGCGACAAGCCATGAATTTAAAATCATCACCTGTATTTCGTTAGTCACGGTAATTAGTGATTTTAAAGTCCGAAACTCAACGTGTGCCAGCTACGGCGTTTTGACTCAAGCGACCTTATATTCCTTCTTCACTCCGAGCCATATGCGGTCTAACAAGCACATAATCGACATAAAAAATTGTCGAACTTATGAAAGTAGAACAGCAGAAGAGAAACTCAATTGAGGATGATTGCTCTATTAACATTCGGTCTTTATATTGAGCCGGATGAAGCGCATAGAATCTTATTACTTCCTTCCTCTGATTCAAGGCTAGACAAATCGTACTCAGAGAAGCATGCACAGGTCAATTTACATTTCCTTCATTTGAGCTAGTTTGGCAAAGATAAACGAATTCGTCTGAACTTTGGAAAACGCGTATTCCGAATAGAGCATAAACCATGTTGGACTGGGAAATGATAGTAAAACTGGGAAATGATAGTAAAACTGATAGTCCCAAGATGACACGCCTAGCTTTAAAGTGACACGATCGAAAAAGAATCCAGCCAGTGACAAACTGATTTAGGATGTATTCTTGCGCTTTCGGACAAAGTCATTCAAAGCAGCGCCATCAAGCCCGAAGTAGCAGATAAGGGCATGCCCAATTTGTACACCTGAAGCACATCGCCAGCATCATTCAAAATCACCACGTCAGCATCGCAGCCATCCTCCAAGTACCCTTTGTGAGAGACTCCCAAAGAATCTGCTGCATTGTTAGTCACAGTTTTCACTGCTTGTGCCAAAGTGATGCCTGCCCATTTAACCAAGTTTTTTACACAGTCTGCAAGATTCGTAGCGGCACCCGCCAAAGTAGTGGTGCCCTCCAAATAAAGCGAAGGGCCAGACTTCACAATGCGCTGTTTATCCCACTGATATGTCCCATCAGCGAGGCCGATTAGATGCATGGCATCTGTGACAAGCACACATTTGTCAGGATTGGCCCGATAAGCAAAAACACACATGGACGGCGCCACGTGCACACCGTCACAAATGAGACCAAAATACGGCGTTTTGCCTCTAGTTTGTGGATCGGTCACCAAGCCCACCACCCCGGTGTCTCTGTGATGTGGCTGTGGCATGGCATTGTACAAGTGTGTTACCATCAGCGCTCCACTTGAAACTGCCTGGAGGCACGTGGCCAGATCCAGAGTGGTGTGGCCTATGGAAAACACAATATTGGGGTGCTCCAAAAGCTGTGGAATTTCGGCCATGACACCAGGGATCTCTGGCGCGGCGGTAACTATTGCCACGTTATCACGCAAGTTTTCTGCTCCGTAGACGGAGGAAAAGTTCTCGGTGTGGCCGTCCACAAAAGTCTCCACAGGATGACACCCCTTCTTGGCCTGGTTGATGAAGGGGCCTTCCACATGTGCACCCAAAGAGTCAGCCATGACACGTGACCTCGTTCGTTTGTACACGGGGAGCACTTTGCGGTACACACTGGGAAAACTCGAGGTGACCGTCGGACACAAGGCAGTGACCCCTGTGGCGAGATACTTGGCCATGCAGTCTCTGTAGAACGCCTTGAACTGGGCCACATCCGCGGGCGAGGACTCAGAATTAAGCGCCAGGAAGTTGAGGCCGTAGACGCCGTTGTTCTGGATATCGATGTATCCGGGTGCCACGATGGCTCCCCCAAGATCAACGGTTTGGACATGCACCGATTTCGGTGGGTTTTGAACAATTGTGCCCGTCGTCTGGTTGATGTATAGATCTCTCTCAACTAGCCTGCCGTAGTCGCAAAGGCGGCAATTGGTGAGACGCAACATTTTAGCCGAAGAACAAGAACAGAATCCAAGTGTGGGGATGTGGGTCGGGGGTATCTAGGATATCTGTATTTGGGGTTCTCGAGCTCCAAGGGTCCGAAACAGGCGAGGGGAGAATTCGATCGGGACAAAAAACACGCTGGACCGGGGATGACGAAAAACCGAAAAAGCGCACAAGAAAACAAGATATATACTCCAGGTCACCGGGTCTGTTGCGCTTCAGTGAACTAAACGTGACATGCTTATCAACACCAGGGCTCAGTTGCAGTTGCAGTTGCAGTTGCAGCCGGCACCTCGCACCTGTATACAGCGCCTCCGCGGCTTGAGAAATGTAACGTTGCGCCAGCCCGCTGCTGCCTTGCATCCAGGGGCACAACGATTAAGCGCCAGAAACCACCGCCTAGGTTCTTAAGGCGCTAGCCCGCTTCTTCCGGATCTCGTTTTTTTCTACCAGCAAAGGCCATGAGACAGGCTATATTTTCCTCGCCGCAGGACGCGTCGCGCTATCTTGCACGGTACGTGGTGGACTTGATCAATGACTTCTCGCCAACGGCAAAGCGGCCTTTTGTCTTGGGGCTCCCTACGGGGTCTTCGCCGGAGGGGATCTACTCGCAGCTCATTGGGCACTACAGAGCCGGGCGTGTCTCGTTCAAGCACGTGGTGACTTTCAACATGGACGAGTATCTAGGCTTGCAACCTACTCACCCACAGCTGTACCTGTACTTCATGTACGACAAGCTCTTCAACCACGTGGACATCCAGCGACAAAACATCCATATTTTGGACGGGCTCGCTGCAGACCCCGAACAAGAGTGCGTGCGCTACGAGGAGAAAATCAGACTGTGTGGCCGGATTCACTTTTTCTTGGGCGGATTGGGGCCCGAGGGCCATCTAGCCTTCAACGAAGCGGGCTCGGAACGTGACTCCGTCACGAGGCGCGTGGATTTGGTGGGGCTGACAATAGCCGCCAACGCCCGCTTTTTTCAAAACGACCCCGCGAAGGTGCCCAAACAGGCGCTCTCAGTGGGAATCTCGACGATTTTGGACAATTCCGATGAGATCGCCATTATTGTGTTGGGTGCAGGCAAGAGATACGCTCTAGAGAAGACCATCCATGGCCGTCCAAGCGACCCTCGCTTTCCTTCCCTGTTCCTTTCCGATCACGCCAACGTTTTACTTGTGTGCGATCAGACTGCGTACGGTATCACGCCAAAATTGTAGGGTCTTGTCGAAGAAAATGAATGCGCCAGTGCGGTCAGGTTAGCTTGCTGATTGGTGTCAGAGGACGCTCCAGTTGGTTACGGTCATCGGTAGGAGAACATAGCAGATTCTTACATCACATTCGTGAGACGGTGTGTGGAGGAGACGCCCGAAAAGACTGGAGAAGGCTGTTTAGAGTGCACGACGAGCCGAACGCTAGAATGACTCTGCCGAATTATGGTTCTCTTAGGACAACGGCGCACCAGATATTTTATGGACAGAACTTGCACTTTAGTCACCACGAAGTTTCCAACGTTGTGGTGCATTGAGACCAATGCAATCATGGTTTCTATATTCTCCTCAAGGTGTCTTCATGGACCATGCTGAACCGGAAAGTCCCAAGATGCTCAAAACAAAACTTGGGTATTCTTGTGTGATCATGAATAATCGAGAGACATCAGTCAGGTGTGCAGCATCGTAGGTGCAAGCAAGAATTGAACTAGTATTCAAGCCAATATTACAAAGGTCAAAAAAGCGATATGAGATCAAGTACTGTAGCCTCGAGAAGAGATATAATACCATGTCTCTGTTCCTGAATAAGGCTCAGTCCACTTTGAAGTTTCAGGAAAAAGTCCTGGGGTCAATTGGTAGCCCAATCATTCTGACAACCTAGAACTTTTGCAAACATAATTGGTGGTTTTCTCTTTCCTGGAGTGATTTACTTCGGAACGCGTATATTCAAGATTTGGATTCAATCTCAAGAAAGAAAGAAAGAAAGTTTTGCCACGAAAGCTTCAAGCTGGACACTTTGATTTGGAATTGGAAAGTCTTACACTAAGGATCTTATGAGAAAGCTTTGTTACGGATAAAAGACGAGTTGTCATGCGAGTATATCACATAAATCTCCCAAATATTCGAAAAATACACAGTGCTAGTGATTAGGCCAGCTACTTAATGAATTCCTCAATACTTCACTTCAAATTACTTTTGCTATACACTTAAACTAGAAACAGCGTTCAGCTGTTGATATATTCAAGGTTACCATGAAATTCGCCGCTGTATGAGGCACATAGCTTATTTGCCACCTGGAGGATTGTTATCTCTTCCGCCACCTGAGGGGTTTTCATTAGTGCTTGGCCATCCTGCCGAGTTTCCTCCGCCACTTGATCCGTTTCCGCCTTTTCCCATTGTTAATTTGTCTGTTTTCTCTTGATTGAAATGTCTTATGATCTACTCTTGATTGATAGATCTGATGAGAAAAATCGATTCCAGAGTGCTGCTGTGGCTTATTTATAGTGGAGTCAACCATTTGTTGCGGATGAACTTCAATTTTCATTGTTTGTTTCATCAGGTCAACAAACACATAATTGGTGGATGGTTCATTTTCTTATTGTTAATGGAAAATAGAAACCTATTGTTAATGAAAAAAAAAGAAGGTAATTTCAGCGCTTGCCATCACACACGTCCATTGTCTCTGGATAACCCAATATTTTGAAGTTAGTAGCTACATGTCCTGGAACATTTAGGTCTTTAGAACTTCACCCTTGTTATTCATGTGCAGCTAGCGTAGAATTTTGTTGAATGGCATTGAAGTGTTTAGCTGTAAAATAACTTAGTCGACATTATTCACGTAACAGCCTATTATTTGTTCTTTTCGGATGGAGCTTTGGCCTGAATAAATATAGCAATACAGCTAATCTTGATTTCAAAATAATCATGACGAGGAGAAGCAGTCATTGAATCACAATAGAAAGTTATTCTCTCAATGCTATTCCTTCACATAAAACAGGTAGTTTTCTTGTCTTTTATTTGATCCCGGAAAAATGGAAAATAAATTTACCCCTATGTCGATGAGACCAATAATCCAAAGCGTGTGTAATCCTCTTTATTTGATCAGGACTATAAAGGTGCCTTTTATGGGCCTATCACCAAGCCGTGCAACACACACACTACTTAATGATGCTATGTTCAGGTTCTGCTTCCGGCTTTCAAATTAGACTTCGTGAAGAATGTTTTATCACTTTATAAAACATAGAGGGTGGTGCTGCTTTGAAGTCAAGATGCAAGAGTAATGAGATGCAAGTGCGTCTGAATGTTAGTAACAATAGGAGCTTCTGCATTCCTCGAGCCCCAGTTTCACTTTGTATTCTCGACAACAATGTTTCAAGCGAAAACAATTGATTGAAAGTACATGGAAAACTGAGGAAGTTTCAGCACAAAACACTCTAGAATCAACCGCGCTGTGCTGCTCTGTCTTATTTTTGGTGTCATTGTAAGATGTAATTGTTCTTCTGAGTAATTTTTATTGAGTGAGTTATTTGCGGCGATTTTCCTCGGTGATTGTTTCAGGGTCATTGTTCTGAAGAAGTTGTATCCATGTAGTAAAACAAAATAGCACTGGAACTAAACTGTGCCAGAATTCTTGTGTTTTTATTTTCGCCCCTTTTATTCCAACTGGATTTTCTTACATCTGAAAGCCTTCAATCAAACGTATTTGAAATGTTTTTAGAAACGAGCACAGCATGGCGTCGAACCGAGAACGTCTGAATTATTTGTGACTACGACTCTGTACTCAGGCATTAGAAATACTACCTTGGTCATTTCATCGTTCTTTCGTGACGATTTATTTCCCTAAAAATCAGTTCCAAGCCTTTAACATAGTATACCGTGATTCCAAACCAGAGAAACAAAATTACCGCTATTGACTGATAGCTCAAACCTCGAATCAGCCTGAACAAATAAATCTTTACCAAATAAGATGTGAACTTACCATTTCTTTGATGGTCCCAAATAGTGAATTTTCTTCAATATATTGTAGCTTATCAAAAGTTATTCAATGGGTAGACGTCTTTCTATTCAAAAGAATGACTCTTGTCTTGAACGTGAATTTGACATTTCATAAATTACTCCAATACCTACGATTCTCCTACAAAACAAGTACTCACAATAAAATCGCCTTTTTCACTTTCACGAATCGAATTTTACCTAGAAGATCAAGAATGCGTTTGGAAAACACGAGGCTCTAAAACTGGCCATATCGGCACATGCGTTGAATACTCGTTGTATTTATAAATGACCAAATTATGCGAATACATCAGCTGGTAGAAATCGGAAAAAAGGCAATGTGCAATTTATGAGAGAATCGAGTAGGGAGATTTTGCCGTTGAAATCATGTCTGAGTCTTTAGATGTTTTGTTGGTGATATCTTCCCGATTTGTAGTGTCTGGGGTTCCAGTCGCTTGACCCACAAACATCCTGAATCACTAGAAAGGGATATCTGCTGACCCGCTCATACACTGGCAGCTCTTTCTCTAGATCCACCGCTTTGCCATACGAAGAAACAAGTGAAGAGTCACTCCAGGCCTCGACACGACGAAGGAAGCTGTTTTTTTGTCATACTTCCATGGCCCTGCTGCACCAAAATCGTCTAGATATGGAAAGACAAACAAATCTAGGACATAACTATCTGTCTGTAGAAGACAGGTGGGCACGACCCGAACCAAAATACGACTCTAGAGAAGCATGGACTCCAGAAAGAGCACAAACAAATCACAACACACGCAGCTCTCTGAAATGATGCAAACAAGTGCAGACTCTAGGGGTCTCACGAAGACCACTAGCCAAACCGCCCCTATACCAGGCGGACACATTGGCTGGCGGCGGCAATTGCAGTGCCCACAAGTGAGCTTTCATGGACAAACTCGAGCTTGACCCGCACCCCTTGGCTCACCACCAGCGAGCAGTTGTTCACATAATCCAACACGGCCGCGCGGAGCGAGCCGAAATATTCCATGACAGAGCCCACGTACCCGATGGAAATCACGTCGGTGTCAAAAGGACCATTGTGGCGTGCAAGAAGCTCGATATACGCCACAATGGCCACGGCCACGACAAATGCAGCACGGTGCACGATGCTCTGGACTAAAAGCTTGAAGTCCGCCACGTCCGTCAACGTCACCAGCAGACGCGGCCAGTCGAAACTCGTCTCGATGCGCTCAGCCAAGTAATTGAAGTCGGTGCCGTCGGCAACGAGGCACATGAGCTCGCCCGTCACGCCCTGATAAGGCGTGGCAAGCACGGAGAAGTTTTTCTGCTGGGTGAAGATCTCGTTCTGCGCCGCGGCATCCACCAACACTAAGCGGGCCAATTCCGGCAAGTAGCGGCCGGAGGTCAAGAGCTCGAACGGCTGGAAGATAGAGTTTGTCGCCGGGTCCACAGACATGTGCGGCGCAAACAGCAGGCTATCCGCAAAGCGCGGGTCGACGTAGCAGTCGTACTTGGTGGCGAGCCCGGGTAACAAAGAGTTGCCGAAAAGAGACGTTTCTGTGTTGAATAAGACGTGTTCCTCGTCGCTCAAGAGCTTGGAGCGCGCGATTTTGGCCAGTGCCCGGAGTTGGCAGCACAAATTAAAGCCCGTGCCAAGCACCAAGGCCAAGCGCGTGGATGGGTCGAGAAAGCGTGCAGCCGAGAACACCGCAAGCGAGTCATTGGTGATCAGCTGCACGTCTAGGCAAATTGCGTGGTTGTCGCGCACCGTGGCCTCGAGCAAGGTCTTCAACTCGCAGCCGACAATGTCGTGTGCCGCCAGAAAGCCCTTGGCCAAGTGGAGAATGGTGGCGGTATTGTACAGTGTGGAGTGGAGGGGAAACGACCACGTGATGCCGGTGGTGATGGGCGTGTCGGGCCGCACGGCTGTCTGCCCTGCAAGCGTCTCTGCAATCTTGGCCGCGATCCACGCGAAGAACGCCCGGTTGACAAGTTTGTGGCAATTTTCCACGGGCCAGCTGCGAGACACCACGAGCGAAATACGTTGTTGTCTCGAGTCCCGGCAGTTACGGAGATGCCGCGGGCCGCTTTCGGGAGCGATGGTTATGACCGCCACGCGGAGCGTGGACCCGCCCAAATCGACGACGAGAAAATCACCGCTTTCGGCGCCGCAAGGCGAGATCTCGTAGTTAGGAAGCATGGTGATGGGCGAGGATTTGGATAACGCCTCTTCAAACGTGCCGCAGACTTGCGACGCGTAGAAGGGCAAGAGAGAGCGAGCCGAGCCGCGGCGGAAGTCGGCGGCTGCGGCCACCACCGGCGAAAGGGTCACGTGATGCGGCGTCGGCAGTGAGGACAGCGGCAACAGCGACATGGGCAGCGAAGGGGCCAGCGCAGACAGCGAGCTGCAGCTGGGATTTGAGAGGGGTTCGGTGCACATGGAGGCCCGAAAGAATTGGAGGTATGAGGCCGTGGTCTGTGTACAGGAGAATACGATTGCTGTGCGCGCGGGAATCTGGGGAAGGCTGCTGGGCGCGTTTGGAAGAGGATTTCCCAAACTGTCTCTGCTTTCAGATTCGGGATCTTCTGAAAATCACACTCTCGCTTTTCACTTTTTGGTCTGCGTTTGTTCGCTCGGTTACTTGATCTCGCGATTTCAGGGCTTCTCACTCTCGGGCTCTCTGGGTGTCAAGATCCACGAGCACCAATTGTCAGATACGCTTGCTGACTTTCCCAAACAAATACCTCGTGGGTCCGTTTTCGGTTTTTTTGTTGCGCCGGGTCGTTGGCGGACAAAAAGAATCTCTGAAGAATTTCCAAACACGCGCTTCCAGGCAAAAGCCAAAAGACGGGTTGCGCTGCTGGAATTTGGGCGTCAGCGGGATAGAGAATCTGTGCTTCTCTTGTACCACTTTTCTCGTGACTTTCCGTGTGTTCAGAATATCACCACCTTTTTGTATGCTTCAACTTTCGGCCTTGCCCAGTGTACTTGAGTTGTTGTAATGTACTTAAACAGCAAAGCAGCAGATCCTCTGTTTTTACAGACCAGAGTCGGGGTACCGGAATGGATGTCGGTATATATCCCGACACGCAGCATGGGCCAGGGGCCATGGTAGCAATGTGCCAGATGGAAAAATACCAGGTTGCACTGGCGCGCATCTGGCGGCCATGTTGCAATCAACGCATTGTGTGCCGGACGTATACCCAAAAGTATGGGTCAAGCGAGACGTGCCACGGCTTCTGGATACGACGTGCTCTGTTCCCACCGTTTTGCCCTTTCCTGCAACCACTTCAGTTTTCCTTGCAAAATCTGGTGATCCAGAAATATTTTTGCTGCTGACATCTCGAGTTGTACGTCCCCCAAATATGGTGAGAACATGCTAGAGCCCAGTTGCATTGGAGCTGCAGGTGCATTCTGACCCCATCAGAGTGAACTAACAATGTGTTCAAACTAGCCTTGGCCTGATAACACTGAAACTGTCCAGCAGGTGGATGAGATTAAAAGAGTGTACGCCCATCCTCTTTTTGTGAAACAGTAGGGGCGCAAAATACTCGTCTGTCCCATAGACAGGTCCGCCACTGGCCTGTCGTTTGCCTGCCAGGACAGTTCGCGTTGTATTATCATCATTGAATTAAGCTTTCACATATGAGGCTGCTTGGCACTCTCTGATGGCGCTGCAGCCAGCCCAAGCCATTCATCGAGCTGGCGTCATGGCTTTTCAAAAGCGTGCTTTCCCCGCAACTGGCAGAACCATCGCTGATAACAAATCCATCAACTCGTCGATCACAACGATTAGTACCTGCCACACTCACTCAGGCTCCTGCACTATTCATCTTTATAAATTTCCTTCGCATCTACTCTTCTTCGCCCAGCTGCGGCTCCAAGTGCTCAAGCTCCACGCTTTCCTGGCTCCCGCCCATTTTCTTTAAATGTTGAGCATGTGTCTTTGGGTCTTCTACGACAAACTCTCGCAATTTTTGTTTCCCCACAAGCACTGCCTCGTCAACCATCCGCTGGGCAACTAGCAAGGCTGGGCCCAAAAGATTCGTCTGGTACATCACATAAACTGCAGCTCCCAAAACGAGAAGCAACGTGAAAAAGAATGGGTTCCGTAGCACAGCCATGAACTCATTCCAGCCAAGCACCACAATCAACAAATAAATGTAGTAAGGAATTTGCGTGACGTGCTGGATAATCGACCTCTTTGTTTCGACGAATTTCGCATCTATCTCTCGCTTGAACTTCAGGGAAACCTCACTCTTCTCTTTTTCCGAAAGAATTTCAGCAAAACATTTCTTCTCGTTGTCCGCGTCGTCATCACTGTCCGAGTCTTCGAGGTTTCTCCCGTCCTCAGTCGCAATGTCCTCAATGGGCTTTACGCTGTCGTACTTTTGTTTCAAAATCTTGTCGAAAACATCGTACTTGGGCATAATTTTGGCACCACTCGACAATCTGATGATAGTAAAAATAGGAAACACTTTCATCGCGTGATTTTTTGCGTCGCCAAACGCTGCATCCAACTCTTTTCCATTTTGGTAAAGGCGCGGAAGCCCATTCTGATCGTATCTAAAGTTATCATCAAATCTCTCCCTGAGAATTGTGAGTAAATTGTCTTTGGAGATGTGTTTGTGGATGACCATGTGTAAGGTTTGCCACGACTGGAATTCAAAGACACGCAATGTACGCTTGCTAATGTCGTCTTCCGCTCCAACTCCGAAATCCACCAAGCCGCTCTTTGAAGTGTACTTTTGTAAAAAAAGCGCATTAGCCGAGTCAAATTTCTCCATGATCTGGTCCCAAGTCGACTGTGAAGGACTGGAGATTTCATGTAAGATGGAGGTTTTCAAACCGCTTGCGAGTTTCTTGACATGCTTGCTGACAATCTTATTTAGCTCAACAAGCTGCTGGTTGGCAGTGATTTTGGCCAGCTCAGCCTCGAGGAACTCAACGTAGTCATTTGTGTTCAATTGGCCGTTCAAAGAGAGATACGCCAAATTTTCGGCAAACAGAATTCTTAAAGCATCTGTCAACGCGGATACATGGTCAGTGAACGTGCCGTTGCGTGGTTTTCTCGCCAAGTCTGCAGCAAATGTCTGAATACTTGTGCTCAACAAACGCTTGGAATACACGGAAAGCACCTCCGAGAGTTTGACGTTGACCTTCTCATCCAACATCGCGCGTCTTTGCTCGTAAACAGACGTGTTGTACTTGGATGCCTGCAGATCAAACGCATCAAGAGTGGTATTCTTCAAGGCAGCGAGAACCAGGCCAGTTTTCTTGTAGTCTAAAGCGCTCGTTTCGTGGGCGCATGTGGCGTTTGCCTTGGCAAGGTCAAATTCAGCTAGGAAGTCGGAGTAACATGTTGCCACGATCTCATCACATTTGAACTTGGCTACCAAGATCTGCTGCGTGGGCAAGTCCAAGTCCTTGTTGCTGTCGATCTGGTCCCAGCAGTTTTCCGCATACATGGTCCAGCCTTCTATGGGAATGTCATGGTGGTAGAAAGGCTTGAACAAGAACGCGTCGTCGGAAGTGTCAATGAAGCGGTTGCCCAAAAGACGGACGTCCTGTATGAACTTTTCGTGTTGCAATACTTTGTGGGCCAAAGTGTGGAACTCCAAATCAAAGAAATCTGCAAACGCCAAGTGTGCCACGTTGCTCGGCTTGTTCAAATTCTCCCAGGTCTTCAACAAGTCCTGGGTGATGGTGGCAGCTAGCGACTCCTGGGGCGTGACGCCCAAATGATCGCGGATCACAAAAAGCAAAAGCACCTTGTGCTCGCCGCTGCTGTCCAGGTGCAACTTGGCCGCTCCAAATAGAGACAAGTTGACTTCGAACACCGTCTTCAACAAGCCCATGTTGGCACCCTGGTAGAGCCCGACCTGCGTTTCCCACAAGTTGACAATCAACACCTCACTGGTGGCCATGGCGAAGAGCGCCGCCTTCCGCTCGAAATCCTGGTCCTCGCCTCGTTCCCTGCCGTCGGTTCCCTCCACATCCATGACAATGATACTATCCCGCGACACATGACTCGCGTCTTCGACGCTATTGTTTACGCCGGGGCTCACGGCAAGCCATATGCCCTTGGTGGTCTGCTGTCTGTGAACCTCGTCCATGACGCCGAAATTGGTATTGAACAAAGCATTCAAAAGCGTGGATTTGCCGGTGGACTGCGAGCCGAAAACGGAAATGATTCGATGCTCCGTGACTTCGTGGCCGGCCCCGGGATTCACGGCCTGCGAGATGTGATCCAAGATGTCGGAGTTGAACTTTTTGTGCTCGTCAATGAGTTGGATGGCATCTTGCACAGAGTCAATCGGGACAAATGACGACGTGGACGACGCCGGCGAAACAGCGCGGAGGAGGCTGGAAATGGGCGCGTCCGACTCGGACGGCATCACGTGATCGGGCCCTGGCGCCGCTCGTGGTGTTTCTGGCATTCTGTGGTGTTTTAATTAACGCTGTGCTATGCTCTGGAAGCTCCCTGGCAGAGGCCCAATCCCGTGAGCTGGTCTGCCATGTGTGCAGGAGCAGAGTTGCGGGGCATCACGTGACGCGTGACGGTGCCGGGTGGGTGGTTTATTGTAGGGGTTACTGAGTCGGAGTTTGTGGTAAGCGGGACATGTTTCATGGAGTTTCTTTTTCAGATTCATCTGACTGAGTGCTGAGAATTTTGTTTTGATTTTCGCGTCAAGCCTGTTGTAGCAGTCGCCTGAACGCAGGCGGTAAGAGGATATAGTAGTGGGTTGAGTGGGTTTTGGGTTGAGTGGGTTTTGGGCGTAGTGGATTTAGGTTTGGGCGGGTTTTGGGTGGGTGGTCTTCAATAAAAAGTGCTCGATGAAATCCGATAAACTGGTATTCGACGCTTAAGTAGTCCTCTAGGTTTATAATCCTGCCTGGTTCTGTCACGTGTGCCGTTGCATGTATCCGGCAAATGAAGTTAATTCGTGTTTCTAATTCCGATCCACTTGACGCACGAATTTTGCATCATTTCCAGAGAAGATGGATTTGTCTATATATGGCCTTTTTTGGCCTTTTACCATTGGCTGATGCTCTCTGTGATTGGGCTTTAGCAGCTCACTTGATAGTTTTTTGGGAGCGACCGCTAATATGCTCATATGTGTGATGAGCCCATATTCGGTAATCATGAATCTGTGACGCCCACTTATATTCGGGGCAAGTTGGAAGAATCAAGGACTGCCTAGTTTTGGCTTGGAAATTGATCGGGATTCAAATATAAGCACGTACCTTTGAGTGTGCCTGAGTATGATATAAGACAGTTTCAATGCACACAGAACATGACTCCTTCAAGTTCGATTGTACAAGCTTAGAGAAGATTATTACAGGTTTCCCGAGCTCATAAAAGCAAGGGAAAAACCTTGCAACTAAAGAAA
Source organism: Metschnikowia australis (assembly GCA_019285895.1). Classification (NCBI taxonomy): domain Eukaryota; kingdom Fungi; phylum Ascomycota; class Pichiomycetes; order Serinales; family Metschnikowiaceae; genus Metschnikowia; species Metschnikowia australis. The sequence goes on from JAGSXI010000004.1 coordinate 420,408, forward strand.
GCGAACACACACCCACTTCGAGGATATTGATCGGCAGCAGTCAGATATGTGGCCAAACAGTTGCCAGATGAAGTAGAGAATCTTCCTTTTCTAGTGCTATCATTCAAAAAAATAGGCGCCACAAAACACTGCTTCTGAACGCTAGCGTATTTTGACCACACACACAAAGTACGCTAGTGTTTTGTATGTGCTGTTGTCACAAATGTAGAGAAAGCCTTCCTCTCATATATACAGAGACCTTTAGTCTTTTGCTGTTGGCCCGAAATGTACCTATTCCATCAGATCAGCAACCAAGATTCGACAAGTCCGCCTAAGACTGCAATACCAACCACAACTATGTACAATTTGTGTGCGGCAGTCCTGCGAATCTTCCTCGTTCTTGTTCATCGTGATTCGGGGTGGAACCTTGATGTCAGTTCAATACTCATCACACAGGCAATTAGACCATGGCCATGGAGGTGAGCAACATATGGATAAGGTGATTTTGAAATTCGTGGCACGCCGCAGTGTCACGCCATCCCCCTGCTTTGTTGCCAGATCCTCCCAGCAGCTGTTAGAATGATGCGAAATGATGCGGGATTTGTCAACTCACAAGGCGACAGTTCACTCCGGACATCTTTGCAGGACTTTAGGCAATATGAGTTGAACTCATCAACACGAGATGAAGCCGCTCAAAGTTCTCTATTGGGCACACCTGAATCTCACGCGAACTCGCTTTTTAAAGTTACCATGCGTGATTTTGTAACCCTATTCATGCCTTTGTACGACATGTCAAATGAGCCACGGCCCTGGGTCATGGACCTCAACCTCGATAAGTAACCCACCATTTCACGCAACGGCGTCTCGGCAACAATGAGCTTTTTGTTGCTGATCTGGCGGTTTGCAGATTTCATTGTGTAATCCGGGGGAAGATATATTTTTTCTGCTTCCAAACTGGCCCAGCTCTGATTCTCCAAAGTATCCATGCCCTCATCCTCAATCGACACAATCGTGGCCAGGCACCTGCTGTTTAAGTCATGCACGACATCACCTAAGACATCCGAGCCAACCGATATGTTAGTCATCATGATGGGCTCGAGCAAACACAACGACTCATGGTTCTCGTGAAGCTGCTCTATGCCCTTGCTTACCACACGTCTGCCAACCTCGAGAAGTTCGGACGCAGAATCCATTTTCTCGGTCACGGGGAAGTTCCACTTCACTATACGGACCACGCACGAGTGCAACGGGAGGCCGAAAAGAGGCCCGCCTATTTGAAGGCCTGTGACGCACCCAGTCAAGAGTTTTTCCTGGAGATCCTCCAAGGAGAACTCGGACTTCCATCTGCGCTCCTCCAACGCCTGGAGCATGGACTCGGACGTTGCAGCAGCGTCGAGAATTATGATGTTGTTGTCCTGCTCAAGGCAAATGGCACCATCTTCCTCGGCAAAATGCGAATCGGCGGCGTCGCATTCGAAAGAATCCAAAGCGATTTCTGCGTAGACATCCGGGTTGTCCACAGCCGCAAGAAGCACGGTTTTTCCGGTGGGATTTGAAATGCTCTCCTTGTACGATACAGCCACGTCTCTCAACCGGACTTTTGCCTTCATGTCGTTGACCAAGCGGTCGCGCACAATCTCGAGGTGGAGCTCGCCCATGCCGCTCAAGACGGTCTGCCCCAAATCGTCATCTACGTGCACCAGCATAGACGGATCTTCGCGCAAAAGCATGGCAATGCACTCGTTCATATGGCGCGTGTCTCCGGCCGTGGCAGGCTCGATGCTAGAGTTGAAAAGAGGCGGCGGAATGTCGATCGGGAGCAACTTGAGGTTACTTTCCAACTCCGAGAAGCCCTTGGATCCCGATACACCATGCGACACTAAGGTGTCGCCCGTGACGATTTCGTCGTGCGTACCCGCCACCACCCCGATGTTGCCCGCCAGAATGGCCAGCACCTCCTCAGGCACGTCGCCGTGCATTAACATCAACTTCTTGAAGTGTACCTTGTGTCCTGTGCGCGTGTTGACCACGGTGGTGTTGGAAGCTAGTTTGCCGCTATACACGCGGAAAAACGTCATGACGCCGCGGGCCGGATGGGTCATGACCTTGAAGGCTAGTGCCACGGTCAAGTTGGGGCTGTTGTTGATGATGAGACCCCGCTTGGCATCCATAGCCATGGGCACCAGCACGTGGCGTGTCGCGTGCGCGGCGTTTCTCTTGCGCTTGCCCAACTTCTGGGCGGCCGTCGAAGTGACCTCCGGGAGCGGGATCTGCAACGGCGATGCCAAGTAAGCAAGCACCGCGTCCATGAGCGGCTGCACGCCGATGTTCCGGAAGCTCGAGCCACACAACACAGGCGTGACCTTGTTGGAAAGCGTGGCTCGTTGTATGGCCCTGTTGAGCGTGCGGGCGGACACGGCCATGTAGTCCTCGCCGCACTCGAAAAACTCTTCGATCAAGGCATCGTCCAAGTCACCCAAGGTCTCGATCATGGACTCGCGACTCTTCCGGACCATATCGTGGAGCGGCGCAAGCTGGGCGTCGGCCGGGTCGAGGTCCACGGCCCGCATGGTCCTGCCCGTGGTGTCTGCGGCGTCCCAGAGCAAGAGCTTTTTGTGGAGCACATCGAGCGTGCCCCTGAACACGAAATCGCCGCCGGCGCCGCTCTCGAAGTACGGCAAGTTGAGGCACACGGCTCGCGTCTGGAGCTTGGCCACTAGTTCCTTGACCGTGCGGCTGAAGCCGGCGCCCGGGCGGTCCATTTTGTTGACATACGCGATTCTGGGGATGCCCAACGCGTCGGCTTGCCTCCACACCTTTTCTGTCTGCGCCTCGACGCCGGCCACGCCATCCAAGATCGTCACCGCGCCGTCTAGCACACGCAACGCCCGCGTGACCTCGAAGGTGAAGTCCGCGTGGCCGGGGGTGTCTATGATGTTGATTTTGTGGTTGTTCCAGGGAATGGAAATAGCCGCCAGCTGGATGGTGATGCCCCGCTCGCGCTCGGAGGGCAAGTAGTCGGTCACGGTATCGCCCTGGTCCACATTGCCAATTCGCAGCGTCTTGCCACTGTAGAAGAGCATTCTCTCGGTGGTGGTGGTCTTGCCGGCATCGATGTGGGCAATGATGCCGATGTTCCTTGTTTTCTCGGGCGGCACCATATTGAGCTTAGGCTCGCATAGAACGGCCGAGCCATGTATGGCTCTTGGAAGAGCAAATTTTGTGGGCCTCAGAGTCGCGGTGCCCAGCGGCCAGAAACGGGCAGTCCGTACAATTGCGTGCATATACGAATGATTTCGGGGGTGCTTTGGGCCAGAGTCCTGCTATGTTGAGTCTTGGGGTCTGTGATGAGTTTTGGTACCTGAGTAAGTGTTGAGGTTCGCAGTGGCTGCACGGGAATCGGCCTGTTCGCGTTATGTGCAGTGCCATTTCGGTGGTGCAGCTAATTTCAGGAGAGAAACGATTTTTGCCCCCTGTTTTCTCCAGGAGGGTATCTTCTGTCTAAGCGTACCTGTCTTCTTCAGTTGCTCCGGGGTTGCTTGCTCCGGGCTTATTTGCTCCTGGGTTGAAAAACGGGTCTGGCGAACGAGAATCCCGGGAGCATTATGTGCAGTACTATATACTGACATGCTCTCTACAAGCCATGAAAACCGATTTTTCCCATCATTTCTCAAGCAGGCGTGACTTCAGTGTGCCTTTCTCACCCAGAGACCCAAGCATTATGGCCTTTGTAGGAATGCCTGGAGTGGTATTGCTGGCACTACTCTTGCGTATAGTGTCATGCCCATTGTATGCAGAACAGGCATCAGTATTTTGGTCAGGCTGCATGAAGCCAGAAGTATCGGACAAGGCTTTTATCTGACCGGCGATTTTATTGTGGGGCGGAGAAAGTACTCCGTTGGTTGTGCCCGCTCCGTGACTCTCTGTTTTTTTTTGTTGTTTTGTTTTGTTGTTTTGTTATTTTGTTGTACTGTCTAGCTATTTAAGATTATGGACGACGCAGCTCTTTTCCTACTGTCCAGAGCCACCGATTTCTAGTCTTGTTCATGCCTGCCTTGAACTTGTCAAATTGCCGAATTTCTCAATAAAAGATAGGTTCCTTGTTCGGAATCTCTTTGAGGCTCATAAATTTGCGCAGATCAAATCCAAAACTTTATATAGCATCACTAGGATTTCAAGTCACATAATCTCATATGCGTGAGACATGCCATAGACAGAACAATGTATATTTCATATATAACTAGAAGGTTTGCAGATTGAAGGAAAACACCTGTGAAGATCACAAATTTGGTTTTATCCCGAATTTTGGGAACGCCGTGAACAAGTAAGATTCACCAAACTCCGATTCCAACTCATCTTCTCATATTTGGTGATACAGGATACAACAAACCACCTGATTCACGAAAACCACACCCAATATTCCCTCCAAAACCGACCCGTCTCTGTCCCCTGAAAACCCTCATGGTTTACGTTGAATTCGACCTGTGTACTTTTCTGTGTTCTTGCTGAATCGAAAGCCTGCAGCTAAACTTCTAGGTTATCCCGTCACAATTGGCTCAGTACAACCTTGCATATTGTCAACCCAGTAGCCACACATATGCATTTGAGAAACCACCCGAAAACTCGAACAATGTATTTCATGCTAAACGTGATTTAGCCTGTTTTCCAGGGTTCAGTCAGATTGTGCGTTTTCAGGGCCTTCTTCATAATTGCGAATTTCATGATCAGTTCTTTCTGGATGTGGAAACTCACAATATGTTCAATAACCCACAGGTGCTTTCCAAAAAACGCGATGTTTATGTTCGTGCTACCAGAATCTATAGCGTGACTCTGCCTTCAGCAAGTATAGTGCCAAAATCCAAGAACTCTAAAAAAACGGAAATCAATAGTAGATAGCTGTATACTCCACAAGTCAATTGTTGCACCCCTCAATGTAACTCCAGAGTTGCGATGCAGATGACCCGCTAAGACTAGTATCTATCTAGAGTTTGTGCCTTTTCTTGTTTTTTGCATTCACATCTTGGCCTGGTCACTGAATTATTTTGATTCCAATGACCTATTCGATACACATTAATTTCTACAGCAATTATCAAAGTTATGAGAGTATGAAACATCTTCCACTAAGAACATAACATGAGAAAGACAACAACTAGTAGTCAACATTTGGCCAAGTAAAGAAGTGATGAGCATTAAAGAAACGGGTGATTCAACGTTTGTCTGCTCGGAGATTCTTCCGAAAGTAAATATTCATTTGAACAATATATTATAGTGCTATATTGGAATGTTGTATCATAACAATATAAAGAAATAATACTAGAAATGTTATATTGAACCTTTGAACGGCTCGCTCATACACGCCTAGTGTCAAGCCTTGATCTGTCTCCATCCGTTTTTATTGGTCTTGGGGGTTTCTCCATCTATTTCAGTATCGACTTAACGTCATGGATTCCTGTGACAATTCAGGAAGTGTCGCTTCACCTCTGAAAGTTGAAGAGAACTTGAAGAGTTTACTTCCTGCGTCTCGATGTGGCTGAAGAAAACAAACTTCTTCGGCACACCCAAGTATGAGTCCAGAATGTGTGTATTGAAAGATAAATTTGATCTTCGTAAACAAACGTTCTGTAAATGTTTATAGCTAAATTACAAACTTACCTTCTTTCGGTTGCGGCCATACCACCGAGAAAACACTGTTTCCCGTCCGATCAACGATTGTTAAGCTCGGTAGGGCCACACTGAGTAGTGTAGTGGGAGACCATATGCGAAATTGTGGTGCTGCAATCTTTTTGCAATAAAATACAAGCTATTTTCTGTTGCCACTCCGGCCACATTCCTCACGAATCAAACCCTCGGGTATACCTAGCTTTATAAGCGACTCGAATGAAAACTGGAAGGGCAGATCGACTCGAAATAGTCCATGTAGTTCATTGTTCAGTGAGCTAATGGATCGGATATTAGTTTCTTCACCAAACGAATCAGTGATGAGAGGCTGGCCTGATGTCTTTTATGCTGTCTCAGTAGTTCAATGAGGTCAAGAAAGCCGTTCCTAGGTCGCACATTCAATTTCTACTACTTCACGCCGGAAAACTGTTTGAATTTTGCAGCAAAGTCTTTATCCCTCTGGCGGTCATGCACTGAATTAAATTTGCACACAGTTTTGGAACTGACAACGAGGTTTTTCACGCCCGCCCAAACTGTCGATCTGAAGCTCACATCGCCGAGCTATCGGGTCAAAACTGGGGAGTTGGCTGAGAATTTGGGCTAGTTTATTATCATAGTGTGGTATTCGTGAGATACCCCAATAATTCAAGAGATACGATCGGGAGGCAAGATTTTTTTGCTTAGATGTTTTTGTTCAGCCCGCGTATTCTGGTGAGAGCCGGAAGTCCAGATGTTCCTCTTTTAATCGGTTACTCCTCGTCCGTTCGAATGAGGTGATCATGCTCGGTGCTTCTTTATAGTCCTCAAAGTTGTTGAGATAGCGCGTCGTCGCCGAACGCATTCTACATCTTGGTGTTGTGGTTCGAGCCGTAGCAGAACCTGATGGCTTCTATGGGATTGCAACCGTTTAGGAAAGGATTCCAAGCCAGATTGAAGATAACGGGTGATACAGGTTTCCTTGCCTTGTATCACACCAAGTGGAAAGTAGGGTCCTTGACAGTTCATCACAAAACCGTGGCTATATATGGGGATCAGTACTATTAGCCTAAACACAAGGGGCCAAACGCCCTGCTCGACCAGGACGTTTCTTAAACAATCATGAGAGTTGCGATCGAAGGCTTCAGTAAAGTCTGCCATTAGGACCGGCTGGATCGGGGTCTGTTTCTTCCTTCCTATCCGGGCAGATGAGCGAGGTCATGGAGAAGAAGATTGTGCTTTGTTTCAACTTTTAGTCTTGTACGGGTCCACCATAGTCATGGCTGATTAATCTGAGAACTTCATCAAGTCTGGAGCCAGGTTCCTTGGAAATCACTTTGAGGGCCGTATTGGAGAGCAGGATAGGTCATTTATCATTGAAGCGGCTGCGTCGCCGAGCATTATTTTGTTTTTTTTGCTTTATGGTTTTTTTTTGTGTTGAAAAAACATTATATTCTAGGATGTGAGTGGAGGAATGTAAAACCCACCATTGAAGAAAAGCTGCAAAAAAAGAACTTATTGACTATCGCAATATTTCAAATCTTTTCGAACAGCGTTCCATCATTGTGCAAGGAAAATATTACACTTTCCTGTATTGGCAAAATTGAATAAACCCTGCAAACGAACTGAACTAAAAAGCTTGAACAAAAGCCGTCCTAAATTGTCTTTTTTTAATATATTCATTATATTAAAGGAGCGAAACTACGTAAACGATAAAACAACCTCTAAAAAGCTCCCAGCTACGTACCAAGTGTCGAAACTCGGCCTGTCTCCTTCCGTTGTTCACGGCCTGGACGGACCTATTGGCCCGTATCTGTTTACGTATTGGATATTACGTCATCGTCAAAGGAAGTAATTGAAGGAGCTAGCATTTCCCAAAGCTTCAATACCTTGTTGTTTATAGTAACGGGCACATATGGATTATCCTGAGTATGCAGTTGCAAACAATTCCCTATACGAATATGTGTAACCTATGTGATTATTGTATCGGAAGATCATTTCATAAAATCCGGTGTAGTGTAACGGCTATCACGGTTCGCTTTCACCGAGCAAACCCGGGTTCGACTCCCGGCACCGGAGATCATTATTTTTTATGTCAAACATGTCAGATATCTTGCGTATAGAGTCCGCTCGCTTTTTCACGCACAAATTATACGCATCTTGCGTATTAAAATTATTAGAAAGCGGCGTTACCGAGCTTCACCTGCACATACAAGATGACAAACAAGTCAGATTTTTTCTTATCTTGAACAGATAAAGAAACCCCTCATCGGAAGTGCGTCAAGGCTGCAATTCAAGCTGAAAAGATAAGATATAAAATTGCTCTCAACTCAAAATACAAATGATATGCAATCCCCGGAACTCCACCACGGCTAATTTAAGCGAAGAGTCGCACGACAGCAACTTCCTAGGCTGCACCCCCTCGGAGAAAACACTGCTGCAGCGGCTAGACGGAAGCGATATAGGACCAATCAAAGCCGTTGCAAAGCGATCATAAAACAGTTACTGAGTAAATTCCTTGATGCACAAATACCCGACGGAGAGGCATTTTGAAGAGCAAGCCTGGCGGTATTTGGACCGGGCACGGCATTGCTTAATATTTTTCGTGCCGCACGATCGTGCGGCCGCCTGCATGCGTCCTGCAAATGTTGGTTCCGCACGGCGGTACAGGTATTGCATCCAGAGCCACATACATTATTGCTCGATAAATTGTGAGATCGGCTGCGGCGATTGCGAAGAGAATTTTATGTGCTTATAATAAATGCCGTATTACTGCATCCGATCATCGTCTCTTTCCCCAATAGCCTATGTGCATTTGTGATTTATGCAAATAGAGCCGCCATGGGGTTCAAGGCATGACCGGGTTTTCGGCTGGACACTATTTATCACGCCTATTATATCGGCTGTAGCCTCTTGCGATATTTTTCACAGACTTACCTCGGACCACTTTGAATATAGTCCGACTCACAATCTAGGTCTACACATCTATCGTCATGTCTGCGATTCATGAAAGACTGTTGACCAGTGATGGCGAGTCCATAAAAAAACAAGAACATGTCAAAAACTCGGAATTGGGGCATTCGGAATTAGAACACTCGGAACTAGAGGCCTTGGCCAGTAATGATGAGGGCAGAGAGCCGACCGAGGAGGAAATGAAAAAATTGAGACATGTTTCCGAGAAAATCCCGCTCTCGTGTTGGCTTGTTGCCATTGTGGAGTTGGCTGAGCGGTTTGCCTACTACGGATTATCTACGCCTTTCCAGAACTACATGCAAAATGGCCCCAACGACACGCCTAAAGGTGTCTTGAACTTGAAGAGTCAGGGAGCAACTGCTCTATCCTATTTCTTCCAGTTCTGGTGCTACATCACACCCATTTTCGGTGCCTGGGTCTCCGATACCTACTGGGGTAAATATAAGACCATCTGGGTTTTCTGCGTGATCTACATGATTGGGATTTTGATTTTGTTCATCACTTCGTTGCCCTCGGTGGCCTCGCGGAATGTATCCTTGGGTGGCTTCATTGCGGCGATCATCATCATTGGTGTTGGAACTGGTGGTGTCAAGTCGAACGTGTCTCCTTTGATTGCGGACCAGATCCCAAAGACAAGGCCTGTCATCAAGGTGTTGGCTAGTGGCGAGAGAGTCATTCAGGACCCCAACATTACCATTCAAAATGTCTTCATGTTCTTCTACCTCATGATCAACATTGGCTCTTTGTCGGTCATAGCCACCACGGAATTGGAGTACAATGTGGGCTTCTGGGCGGCTTACTTGTTGCCCCTTTGTTTCTTTCTGATTGCCCTCATTGTCTTGTTTGTGGGCAGGAATCAGTATGTCAAGGTACCCGTATCCGACAAGGTCATTGCCAAATCCTTCAAAGTGTCGTGGATCGCCATGACCAACAAATTCAGCTTCGATGCCGCCAGGCCGTCCGCTCACCCAGATGCCAACTTCCCATGGACTGAGAAGTTCGTGGAAGAAGTGATCAGGGCGTTCTACGCCTGTAAAGTGTTTGTTTTCTACCCCATCTACTGGGTCGTGTACGGGCAGATGTTGAATAACTTCATCACACAAGCTGGCCAGATGGAACTCCACGGCTTGCCCAACGACATCTTGCAGGCGATCGACTCGTTGACCATCATCATTTTCATTCCGATCTTCGAGAGCGTGGTGTACCCGTTTATCAGGAGGTTCACGCCGTTCCGGGCCATCACCAAGATTTTCTGGGGGTTCATGTTCGGCTCTGCCGCCATGGTTTACGCTGCGGTTCTACAACATTACATCTACCAAGCTGGTCCTTGCTATGACAATCCCATGGGATGTGCTCCGGAATACTCAAACACACCCAACCATGTGCATGTGGCCACGCAGACTCCCGCGTACTTCTTCATTGCCATTTCGGAAATATTGGCGTCCATCACCGGTTTGGAATATGCGTACACCAAGGCCCCGACTTCCATGAAGTCTTTCATAATGTCGTTGTTCTTGGTGACAAATGCCTTCGGCTCTGCGCTTGGAATTGCTCTTTCGCCAACGTCGGAAAACCCCAAGTTCGTGTGGGCGTTCACTGGTTTGGCAGTCGCCTGTTTCATAGCTGGCTGCTTATTCTGGCTCTTCTTCCGACACTACAATGACAAGGAAGACGAATTGAACCAGTTGGACTACATCGATGAAAAAAACACCTTTGATAACCTCGCGCCCGTGTCATCATTGGCTGTTTCAGCCAGATCCAAGTACTGAACGCCGGCTTCGTTTCTCAACCACTTCTCGTTGGAATCAGAATCCGGGAACATTTAGGTTTGTGTATATAACCAGTGCCAAAATACTAGATTCTCTGTATCCTGAACTTGTTGCATTGGTCTGACTTTTGCTTTCTGTAGCGGCCTACACGCTCGACGTCGCGAAAGTCTATAAATCTACTGCACCAGGTTAATATCATTACAGCGAAATTTACGTCTCTACCCCATATCGAGTTATTAGTGCAGCCGGACCCGCCCGATCTGCAGGAAGATGTAAGGATTTCGATGCGAGGGTTATGAGCGGCCTGCATACGGAATTTGTGGTTGCATGGTCCCCACAAGTGCCGGCTAAATGCCTATTGTCTCGGATCACACGCGGGAATTCCGCATCTAAGGATTGATCGTGCGTGACTGTGTCATGTTTTGGGATGCAGTATGGCTAACCCAATCACGTTGTTTGAGTCATCCAAAATAGAGGGGAATTGTTTCTTTCAGGTTGCAGTTATCGCCGTCAGTCAATTCCATTATGTTTGGGGGCGATACCAGGGTGCATATGTGACTTGACAATAGCACAAGAGTACTCTCCAAGGAGATGTTCATGGGCGATACTATCTTTCGGAACTGTAGTGTTTTGAAATAGAATCGTGTCGCCGGTGGGGTTTTTCTATTTTAGGCACTTCAGTGGAGACGCAAGAAAAACCAAACCATTCTTAGCTTGACTCCTGAAGACCACCTGTGGGCTGACAACATCCATGGTCTCTGCCGGTCATTTTTAGGCCGGACACTTTTTCAAGCCCAAAAATTGTTTGACAGTTAGCTTGAATATATCGAATCTGAGCTCAAGGCTTCTTTCTCCTGATGCAATCGAACTCACTAGGCATCTCCGAGGGAACCAATAGTCAGCTACCTATTTTGGGAAGACTCTGAGTTTGATGTGTCATGTTTCTAACCTGGACTGTTGGAGCACACAAATTCACTGATTATGGTTAAATGGATCTTGAAATTTTCAAGTGATCTCAAGAGCTTGTAACTGAGAATTTTGATTTTCTGTGAGATGTTTTAGCCCTTTCCCATCTGACTGAACACGTGTGCAATAATTCTGGGAAAAATTCTCCTCCTGAAGACAAGAAATGAAATCAGACTATTAACCACAGAACAATATGTGTGTATTTACGCACATGTTTGTTTTCAATTCGAGGCTTGTAAGATATGACCAGTCATCAAGATTACCTGACAGAACAACGCCTAGGCAATGGTATCAATGGGCTGCTATCACATTAGAAAATCAAACTACTGTTATCTGAGTTTCATCGAAGCCGCTAGATGTTTCTGAATGTTCCAGCCCATCACCCACTGTTTTGCCAGTGTATACTCTTCCAAACTCAATTCCATATTGGCGGTGAACCATTTACCGGATTAGCCGGAAAAGTCTTGGTGGATAGGCAGCATATCGATGCGGTTGATGGATTAGAAAATATCCAGAAAGCAGTGAGAGAGATGATGGTTTATCATCGAGACTTCCTCTGTCAAGGCTTTTCTAGTCCGCCCGTTTGGAGTTTGTTGACGAGAGATTCATACGATTACTCGTCTTGATCATTTGGAATTCCAAGGTTTAAGATTCCAAGGTTTTTTAAGGCACCATCTATTCAGAGCGAGCCAGATTCGACTCTGATCTTAACTCTTGTGTAAGTGCGGCGAGAAATGATCAGAAACAGGATAAAATATGAAACAGGCTACTAGAACCTCGACATCAAGCTGGAACGAAAAGTTCGGTCACCTCTTTTCTGGAAACACAGACAGTAGTACAAGATTGAGATGTTTAATTCGATTCTCAAGTCTCATGGTGCCCTTGGATATTCCCCGGCCTCAACAACTGTAAATCCTCGTATTGTTGGTGGGTGATATGGATGGAGGTTTACATGTCAGCAGAATCGGGGAAAATGAAGATATCTGGGTCGATAGGGCAAGAATTGAAGCAAGTATTCTGGTGATCCCGCATGTAAACGATGAGCAACCTGTCCCTCCATCCAGCTCGGAGTATTCAGTGAGGTACATTATCGTGAAGAGCCCGTAGGAAAACGAACACGTCAGACAGATAATCTAGCTAGCCGTTTTGAAAAGATCTAAGAACACTCAGTATCATTTCGGTCTGAAAGGCTTAGTGCCCAGAAGTCAGGCCAGCCGTTGCAAGTCTGGCCCACAGCAGAGGATGACAACTCTTCACAGCAGAAACCCCTTTTAAAATGAACATAAGCATACACTTTCAGAAAACAGAGACATATAATGACAGTTTTGTATGCGCATGAGACCAGCGTTAAATGCACTACTGTGGAGGATACTGTGCTGGTATCAACAGCTAAATTGTCATTTGCACCCGCTGATATTGTTGATCTGGCCACCAATGTCGAGAGCAGCGTCTCTGAAATGCAGCCACAGCCCGATTCACATGAGCCTCTGTACGAGCAGACCAATATTGACACAAAAAGCTCGAAATCTCGTCTCTATCGAATGGGGTAGCAGATTCATCAAGTGTAGAGGCTTAATTCTCACAAGCAAAACACAAAACGACGGCAGCTGAACCACTCCCGAACATTTGGCCGTCACTGGGGAGATCCAGTTCAGCTTTTGGAAGAAAATTCTGCACAAAATTCCTTAATTGAATGTTCGAATAATGACAGAATGACGCATTCTGTGGACTTTGCTGTTGATAAAGAGGCCATAAAACTGTTTCTGAAAACAACCACAGCAGCCCGAAGCCAAGTTTCACTTTCGGGGAGGGCATTCTATAAAGATACTTGATAAACAAAAATAGCAGACAAGGGGAAGGAGTGATACAGGAAATACAGGAAAATCAGGAGCGTTATGAGAGAGGAAAAAGAACTCTGGAACAAATAGAGAAAAAGAGAAACGAAGAAGAGAAATGAGACGAAATCCAGAAAAAAAGAAAACAGAGAAGACAAAGTGACAGGGAAAAGAAACGAAGGAGCTCATGTTTTTGGGGGAGTGCACAATGTCTGAAAGATGGACAAGATGACTAGATTTCGATCAGCACCGTTCGAGCTCTGCCAACAACCCACGAATGCGTTCAAAACCTGCTTGATGTACCATATGAAGTTCCCCGAAGCCAAATTTAGGTACGGTACCAGGCCTTCCCGGCAAGCGCTAGCAAACCACAACATGGAACAAAAGAGAAAACAACCAGTACGCCAGAACAAAAAGCACAACCGAAAAAAGCGCCACATCTAAACGCTCAAACAGATACTACTCATATATCTACCCGAAAATCCTCAATTATACAGGTTCTGAAAGCCATGAAACCTCGGCACTTCCTGACGCAATAAAGACCAAATGTTTAATTGAGCCTATTTTTCGATCACCCATTTTGCAATTAAGCCTATCATATTTTTCTCATTTGATATGAATTCAACTTGGCTATATTGACAGGTTAATATATCCATTTGAACACAGCCATGAATTATCTCAAAAGCCGCGCTACATCTGAACGTAACGCAGACCAAACAGTTTTTTTTCAGACGGCTCGGCTCTGCAGACAGCTCAGTTCTCAGCACACCAAACACATTCCGAATTCCTCTTCATGCATTGTTTGCCCTGAACTACGTTCATATTCTCTGGCCCACTCAAGCCACCCGCCCGGGCCACACCTGCACACAGCGCCGCGCGACGCGTCCCGTCAAAACTCACTTCACGTCCAGTCCTCAAATCACAAAACTCATCAAACGGCCTCTCCACAAGTCCCCCAAAACGCCGGGTCACACCCCCAAAATCTCTCGCCGCACCCAAAAACACCCACAGTCCCGGATAAATCACCCATGGATTTGACCCAGGCCACACAGCCCACGCAACAGGCCGCGGGCACCCAGACCCAGGAGCCCCAGAATGAGGCGCACATTTGCCGCTTGATCTGCGCCACCGGCCAGTATCTGAGCATCGATTTGAACACAGACACGCCCACAAACACGGCCATGCACAAGCAGCGCAAGACGTGGGTTTTTGGGCGCAACGCCGAGTGTGATGTGGTGCTCTCGACGTGCTCTCGGCTCTCCAACAGACACTTTCTGCTTTGGCTCAGCTTGGCCGACGACACGGTGTGGATCCAGGACACGTCTACCAACGGCACGTTTCTCAACGGCAGCAGGCTCGTCAAGGGTCTGAATTACATCGTGTCGCAGGGCGACGAGATCTCCGTTGGCGTCGGCGTGTCCCAGGACGTGATCAAATTCGTGGTGCTTTTTGCAGACCGCTACAACCCACAGAGCCGAGCCGGCGACCACGTGGCTACAGACGACGGCATCCACCGCGATTTCATCGTACGCAACGAGACCATTGGCCAGGGCGCGTTTGCCACGGTCAAGAAGGTTATTGAGCGCCGCACAGGGGACGCGTACGCGGTCAAGATCATCAACCGGCGGCGCGCGCTCCAGGCTGGTGGCAGGGGTGCTATGGCGGGCGTCAACCGTGAGCTTGATATCCTCCGGCAGCTCGATCACCCGAACATCGTGCGCTTGAAGAGCTTCTACGAGGACTCGGAGAACTACTACTTGGTAATGGAGCTCGTGCCGGGTGGCGACCTCATGGACTTTGTGGCGGCCAACGGCGCAATTGGTGAGGATGCCACACAGGTGATCACGCGCCAGGTCTTAGACGGCATTGCGTACGTGCACCGGCTCGGTATATCGCACCGCGACTTGAAGCCAGACAACATCTTGATTCTGCAGGATGACCCCATTGTGGTCAAAATCACAGACTTTGGCCTCGCCAAGATCAGTGACAGCGCGTCGCTCATGAAGACCTTCTGCGGCACCTTGGCCTACGTGGCGCCCGAGATCATCACGGGAAAGCCCGACCTGCAGCAGTCACCGGAGACGGCGGCTAATTACAGCAGCTTGGTCGACATCTGGTCGCTCGGCTGCCTTGTTTACGTGCTTCTCACGTCGCACCTTCCGTTTAACGGCAAGACCCAGGCGCAGATGTTCCTGAAGATTAAGCTGGGCGACTTTCTCGAGTCGCCGCTCGCCGCTTACAATATCTCACCGGACGCCCACGACTTCCTCCGTTGCTGCTTGGTTGTCGATCCGGCGTGTCGCTTCACCGCGGAGCAGGCGCTCCGACACCCGTGGCTTGCGGACGTGGCCCCCGCCTCCCAGAACGCCTCCCAGAGTCTGCAAAAGGCTCTCAGCCTCTCACAGCTGACGCTGCAACAGTCACGAAAAATCGAGCACGGTATACACATCAACGCTTCCAGCCACTTAGATGACGACATCATGCTGCGCCCGTTGGACCACGCGTCAGCCAAAAACGGCCGGCGTCACGCCGAGTTCAAGGTCCCCAAGCGGGTGGTGCCACTACCACAGCTGCAGCCGCTCCACGCATCACTGCAGCAGGCAGTGCCGGTGTTGAACGGCGGCGCCAGCACGCAAGGCCCGCAAAAACACGCGCCGGTAGATGCCTCGGAAGAATCCATTTCGGAGCACATTGGCTCGATCAGCGTTCTCAAACCACCTTCTGATACACCGCTGCATTCCAGGCCCCGGGACTTGTTCATCACTTTGGCACCGCTCGCCAACTCGTTCAGCGGCGAGCCCATCTACGTCCGCCAGGGCGTCAACCCGTATGCCATCGGGCGCAACGAGGCGTGCAGCACGTTCATTAACGACGACCGCATGTCCAAGATCCACTGCATCATCCACCGCAAGCGCCACCCCATGAAGGGTGCGTCTATCTTCGAGAGTCCGGCGCACTGCCTTGAGGATCTCTGGCTCCTCGACTTTAGCACCAACTTTTGCCACGTCAACGGCGTGCGCGTGGGTAAGTACAAGAAGGTACAGTTGTTCAACGGAGACCGCATCGACTTGTTTGTTGACGAGATCAGTCACCAGCTGTTGAGCTTTACGTTGACGATCAACGACGCCACGGGGCTCTTCCATGGCGGTGAACGGACCGGTGATGCTGACGGCCTTGTCAAGGTCATCCGCTTCGATGCCAACGATGAAAAACTTCGGCCTCTCATCGTACCTGAACTTACCCACCAAACTGACGCGGCGCTGGGCGCCCCGTCGGACCCAGCTGTCAAAGACTTCATTGCTGGACATGGCGACAACTGCAAGTCGCCGCTCGGACTAAAACGGAAGATGTATGATGATACGCGAAGCAGTCCGCTGAAACCACTGCTGTCGAAACGTGCACATCTCCAGAGCGGGCAAGCCAGACCGACAAACTCGTGGGCATAAGCCAAGCATTCTCGGCCCTCTCGTCATGGAAGAATCTCTACTCACCGGTATGTATATACTACTGAGAATCCCAAGACTCTCGCTCGTTCTTTGTGGCATGGTCTGGTTCCATCATGACTCGCGACCTTACTCCCCAAATTATGAGTTGGTGGTACTTCTGCACTAGTGGGGATATTCGAATTCATGGATATCCCGTCTACAAAACCTACACCTGGGCCTGTTGACTGTTGACATAGTCCAGAAATATTGTGACATTACAGAATAGACAACTTACCAAAACCATTCCCATTAGCGAAGACCTGCTCTCGGAGGGCTCGAGCTGCGCTCCAGGTCTTGGGGCGTATTGTTCTCCTTATTAGCTAGAGCCCGCACAGGTGTAGATAGGCTGGGGCGTTTCAAGAAATCAGACGACAACGTGGAGTTTGAGTCCACCAAGCGGCGCAATTTCGACGTTTTCGTAAGACTGTGGATGATGTGGTCCTTGTCCTTGATGGTCTCCTTGAGCTGCCAGATCTCCTCCTCTTGCTCCTTCAAAAGTTCCAGCAAATGAGGGTCCGAGGAAATCTGTGCCACGGACGGCTTGGTGAAACTGGAAAGATTCAGGTGCGCCGAGCGAAGCTGTTTTTCCAACTGGGAGATGTACGCCTTATGTTCGTCCATTTCGTAGTTCACGCGGTTATGGAACTCCTCCAAATTGGACATCATCATCTGCGGCGAGCCCTTCTCGATGTCCACGCCTAGTATATCGTTCAACGCGTCGTTTCGTAGCAAAATCGTCTCCGTTTTCTGCAAGTCATTCAAGCGATTCAAGTGCTCGATCCTTTCGTTTTGCACCTTGATTTCCGCCTCGAGGTCCGCCATGGCCGGGCGGTCAATTGGCATTTCATCCATGCTGCCCAAGGGCAGAGAAACACACGCTGACTGCTGGTTCAGATTGAGATGGTTGATTTGTAGTTTCTGGGCATCGATCGTCTGCCGGAGCTCCTCGATGATCCGGGCAGAATCCTGCGAGGAAAGCACGAGCTTCTTGTTCTTGGACACATCCAACACAATGTCCTTAGCACGCGCTGCAAAGCGGAGTGTGTTGTTGGTTTCCGTGACGATTTGCTGATCCGCGGCACTCAGGCTTGCTCCAAGGTGCACCGTACACAAGATCAGAATCAAAGACAGTCCGGAAAGCGCTGGCTGGAGGAGCCTCGTGAGCTTTGAGTCTCGGTAGGGAATGTGTTCCATGCCAGAGATACAGTTGGACGTCAGGAGAAGCGACAACTTGTTGATTACGGTCGAAAGCGCAAGCAACGACTTGTTGATGAACGCCCCCTCCTTTCTTCTTTCGGCGCTGGAAGTAGCCCTTTCGGAACCGGCCAAATCACAGAGCGAAAGCGTGCAGCGCACTTCATTGCGGGCCACTGTATCCACAGTATGCAAGCGGAGCTGCAAGATGGCATGCGAGCGCGACGAGCGGGCATTGTAGTCGGTCGCACTTGTTTTGCGTTTGGTGTCGCCTGTCTTGATGAGCAGGAGAAGATGCTGCTTGTCCCCTACCGTGGGGGAGTGGATGCCCACGATTTTGGTGCCATATTCCGAGTCGTCGCGGATCTTGAGGTCCAGCTGTGCCACAGGTACTTGGCTGAGCAAGTCGATGATCTTCTCGTTGTAGATCTCGAGGTACGAGACTGCGAGCACGTGTTTCTTAGTGGCGCTTTCGGCGCCCATTTTCATGTAGATGTCGTCGATCGCAAGACGCACAAACCCGGGGTCGTGGTCCTCGCCTCGCATAGAGTACGTTTTTCCGGATCCGGTCATGCCGTAGGCAAAAAGCGTGCAGTTGAATCCATCGGTGAGAAAGCTGTGTACGAGATGCGCACACGACTTGTCGTACACGCTGCGGTTCGAGACACAGTTGGACGCGGGAAAGACGTTGTCGAAAACATAAGACGTGGCGTCTGCGCTGTTGGTGATGGCATTTGAGTGCTCGTCGATGAGCCAATTCGGGGTGTCAGTCAGTGACGAGTTCGAACATGGGTTTGGCCGGATGCTCACTTTGACTGTGCCCGTATACGCCTCTTGACGCTGCACCGGGGTCAGCGGGCGGCTACCAAGCGAAGAGCCCGGCCGGGACCGCGTTCCCTGATACTTTGGCGAATGTGACTGGAATCCGCGTGACGAAGGTGGTCTTCTCAAATCGGCAAAGGACTGTCTGCGGCCCAACAGTGGAGTCGAGCCTCCGGTTGAAGATAACAGAGACGAGCTGGGGCGCATTCCAGGCTTTTTGTGTAATCGGTGAACTAGGAGAAACACGTGCGTTCAATCAAAACTATGAAATAAGGCGGGTCAAAATGTGGAACGAGATGCTCTGGGTCGTGGGGTGCCCTAGGTTAAGAAAGACAAAGGTTTTCACAGACCCTGGTTTCCAGCACTTGGGTGTAGAGCAAATTTGTATCTGCAGTGAAAGAGCTTATTTGCTAGCAAAGGAAATTGGGTGTTTTGTTGAAGCGTCGTGGCAGAATCCATGTTGATGCGATCGCTGTTTGCATGCGGTGTCTAAGCGCGGAACTCACTATGCACGCCTAGCGCAAGCGAAGAGTGTGATGCAGAAAGTGGGTGTGTTGGGTCGAGAGACGCAGCTGCGAAAGCGCAGCCTCGAGATTTCTAAGAACAACTTGGTAGAGTCTCCAGCGAATGTTTTCTTTTTTTTTTTTCTTTTTTTTGTTCGAGTGCATGTGTGCGTCGATGCGGGAGGAACAACTATGGTGACGGCAGCCAGTTTGGCCTGGTGCGTATCTAGCCGTGTTGTTTATATCTCGGCCACTTTAGGCAAATCAGGCAAGTACAGAGATGCGAGCCTACGGCACGTGATGGAAACATGCAGTCTACGTCCTGGAGCCTGCTGCAGCCCCAAATACATGGCTGCTAAACGCAAGCCAAACAAGCCCTGCAGTCATGCCAAGCTTGAAATGCATGTAGAGTTTATAAATATTGATGTCAGTACAGAACAAAGATGGAGTCTTGATACTTTCAGAAAAAAGCAGATGGAGCCAGGAACCTTGTCCATATCGCGAGGGTAGTTTCCTGTTCGGAGTGACCTGGCGGTTGTGGACCGATTTCTTTTGGAAAGACCTTCTTGTACATTTCTTAGTCTTCAGGAAATGAGCCATGTCCATGGCCCGACTTGATAATGCGAATAAACAAGCAAATATTCCGATGCGAAATGAGAATACCGTCAGGAGCTCTCTTCACACTGTGATGCATGGACGGTTAGTCACGTCACGCACATACTTGGCGGACCAAAGGCTGTACTTGGAGTAAAGCAAGGAGCTCTTTTGCGATAAGGTGTGCATGGCAAGAATGGCACTGCGGATGTCCGTGTACTGGATGCTGATGCTTAGCTTCGACAGGATC
Organism: Metschnikowia australis; assembly: GCA_019285895.1. Lineage (NCBI taxonomy): Eukaryota > Fungi > Ascomycota > Pichiomycetes > Serinales > Metschnikowiaceae > Metschnikowia > Metschnikowia australis. The sequence goes on from JAGSXI010000004.1 coordinate 440,412, forward strand.
ATGGGCATGACTTCCACAATGCCGCCAAACTGCACAAAGTCCCATTTCACCTTCTCGATATTGAGGTCCGCCGAGTAGTTTTCCCGTGCATCTGGGTACCCCCGGGATGCGGCGGCAGTGGTCTGTTTTTTTGTCACGGGCCGGGTCAACACAATGACACGTGATGCCCGGTACCCATCCACCTCCTCAGCCACGTAGGGCGCGAGCGGAGCATGCCCAGCAGGAAGCCCACGGGTGGGCCTGGCCCATGTGACACTAAGCGGGTACCCATTGACGGCCAAAAGCGGCAGGCGTTCACTGTACTCGAAGAACTTGTGGGCACTCTCTGGGCTGAGAAAATGGACCTCGACCATGGGACTGTGGGTGTCATGAAAGACGACTTTTTCCAAGCCACCGCCGCAAACATGCGACATTGTGGTGGCCATGCTAGTGGTGGCGGGCAATCCCGAAACACACAAGATGCGCCGGCTGGCGGTGTTTGTGGCAGGCCGCTCCCAGAGCGAGTTGCGGGCCGACGAGGCACATGAGCGGAGCGACTTTGTAAACTGGGACCGGGAAATCAGCAGCGACTGGTCCAGCTGTTTCAGCATGGTGCCCGATACAGACGCCGACGCCTTCAATGTGTTCAACGAAAAGTTGTGGGGCGGGTCCACCCTCTCCTTGACTTTGTACATCAGGGAGTGAAGAAAGCGCTTGACCAAGGTGCGTTTGCTCTGGTCGTCGGCTCGGTTTTCGCCCGGAGCTTGGGCTGGAGGAATTCCTGGCTTGTCGGTTTGGAACTTGAACCACCAGTCTTCTTCGGAGCCTCTCATGGCGGCTTTGAACATAGCAACAAGATTAGCAAGTGGGTGTTTTTTGCACCCAATTGGGCGCGGGCGCACGGCTGGAAAAAAGGCGACTGGCGGCCCGGTGCGAAACTGGTGGGGCAGACTGGGGGAGGAACCCCGGGAAACGGGCTGGGAATCGCCGGGAAAACAAGGAAAAAAAGAAACAGTACTGTTTCGGGGAGTCCGGGCCGAAAAAGATACTCGAGATGAAAGGAGCGATCTTGGCGGACAAGAAGCGCGGTGTGCCATACGCGAAGCTTGGGCAGCAGAGCGCCGCCGATTCCTAGGGCCACAGGGAAAAGGGGACAGAATGCCGATTTTTCGCCTCGAAGACGAATGGGTGGCCCGTGGCGAAATCAAAGGGAAGCACAAAAGCGGGCTTTTTGAAGCATGTGGCGTTTTGCTGGAGTCCTATTGCTGGCGGCAAAGGGGTTGTTTTGATGTTTAGGCTCCGCAAACAGCAGGAGAAGCACGGAGGAGATCTCAAGATCTGGGGCTAGCCAACATGGGTGTCGCGGGCGCCACCTGAGTTGATGGAGGAATTCTACCCTGAGACTAGACCAGGAGACTAAACCATGAGACTAGACCATGGAAAATCAGACCAGAACAGAAACCACCCAAGCTCAAGCTCAGCACAGCCTGAAGCCCGGAAGACACTTCCCGAAAGACGCTTCCGGCTGGCAGATTCCCGAAATCAAATCCCCACTACTACAGCGGGCTTCATCTGGCTGCCACTACCAGCCCCGAATTCACCACCCTTAGCCACACCTGGCCGCAGTGAAGAACCCGCCGCGCGCCCGCATGCCAGGCGCCGAAAAAAAGCGCCGTCTCATCGCCTAGGACCTAAAAACAAAAAGAAACCGCCAAGGCACATGAGCACCCGCTGACTAGCACGCCTCAAAACCACTCTCCATTTTCTTCTTCTGCCGAGCGCCATGGAAAACACCGCCAAAAGAAGCGCGGGCGAGACCGTGGCCCCAGCGCCAAAACGGGTCCAGGCTGACCCTCTGAAACAGGTCAAGGAATCCGACGTGGGCATCACCCAGTATATCAACGAGGGCTACAAACACGGCGGCGGGTTTTACGGCACCATCAAGCAGCGCTACTCAGACTTCCAGGTGTTCGAAATCGACTTGGCCGGCAACGTGGTGCATCTCACCGACTTGGGCGTCGATTTGGGCGCGCTGAAACAAGACCGGCGCCTTGAGAAAAGACAGGGCGACCGAGCCGAGCTCCAGAATCTCAGCGGCGAGGAGTTGGAGAAGGCCAAGGCCGAAAAACAACAGAAGAAGGACGCCGAAAATGAGCTGGCGGCCTCCGCCGAGCCGGCCACCGAGACGCCCAAGTACACGCTTTCCCAGGACGACCACACGCGTCTTTTGGAGTTCATTTCTGCGGACGAGCTCCAGCAAATCGAGGCTCTATTCGGGAATGGCGGGAAGATGGAAACGGCGTCTGTGTTTGGCGACAAGGCGCTGCGCACGCAATTGCACCAGTTGTTACGGCTGGCGTTCCAGGGCAAGTTGGAGACCTTGACGTCGCCGCAAAACACGTTTTGCATAGCCCTCGCAAAGAGGGGTGCGCCGGTCAGGAGAGCCAATAACAACCACGTGGATGCTGCTGGCGTGGTCAACTACGGCTTGGGCCCCCACAAGCTGTACTTGCATTTCACGGTGTACAAGGAAAACCGCGAGACTATGGAGGTTGCATCGCTCATCTCCAAGTTCTTGCGCGTGCCCAACAAAAGCGTCAAGTACTCCGGAACCAAGGACCGGCGGGGCGTCACGTGCCAGAAGTTCAGCATCCACAACGGCAAGGTGGCACGTGTCTCTGCGCTCAACAACGGCTTGCGCGGCTCGGTGTTAGGCAGCTTCAGCTACGAGAGCAAGCCCTTGGATTTGGGCGATCTCCAGGGTAACGAGTTCATCATTACCATCAAGGACGTCCGGCCGCGTGACACCGGCGCCGATCTTGCGGGCTTGGTGCGGGCCTCGTTCGACTCACTCCTGAAAAACGGCTTCATCAACTATTACGGCATGCAGCGCTTCGGCACGTTTTCTATCTCCACGCACGTGTTGGGCATCTACCTTCTAAAAGACGACTGGAAGGGCGCGGCCGAGCTCATTTTGGCGGAGCAGGACCGCGTGGTGCCGGATTCAGTGGATGCCCGCCGCGTATGGGCAGCCACCGGCGACGCGGCACAGGCGTCCAAGTTGATTCCGCGCAGATGCACGGCGGAGCTGGCCATTCTCAACCTCTTGGCTAAGGAAACACCCACCGACGCCGGGTACACGCTGAACTCGTACTTCCGGGCACTTATGCAAATACCCCGCAACTTGCGTCTCATCTACGTGCATGCCTATCAGTCTTACGTCTGGAACCTCGTGGCGTCCAAACGCATAGAGCTCTTCGGGCTTCTGGTGCAGACCGGCGACTTGATCATGGTTGATGCCCACAGCGCAGAGAGCAAGGTCGTCACGGAGATTGTCGACGGCGTGGAGTTTGCCGAGGACGTGGCCGAAAACTTGGCACCCAGGGCCCGTGCGCTTACTGCGGACGACGTGGCCTCGGGACAGTACTCCATCTATGACGTGGTGCTCCCTTCTCCCGGTTATGATGTCGTGTACCCTACCAACCCGGAGCTCATGGAGGTGTACGAAAAGGCCATGGCCAAGGACGGACTCGACCCGCACAAGATGGCCAGACGGGTCAAGGAGTTCTCGCTTGCCGGCTCCTACCGCCCTCTTATGGCCCGTGCACACGAAGTGACCTATGATATCGTCAAGTACAACGAGGAAACCGACTCGTTGGTGCGCACGGACCTTGAGATCTTGACTGCGGCAAAAGAGGGCCAGACTCTCTCCAGAGTGATAGATAGTGCCGGGCCCGATGCTGAGAAGACGGCCGTCATTTTGCGCATGCGTTTGGGTGTCAGCTGTTATGCGACCATGGCACTCCGCGAGTTCATGAATTCTGACACCAGCAGCTTGTAGAGACGGGGTGGCGTATGGCTGAATCTCGCTCGAACGAGAAAAAGACGGAAAACGAGTCGGTGGGTTTCCGGGCAGTGAAGGCATGTGGAGTGGTGGAGAGTAGGTGCCATTTTTGTTGTCTTTTGAATTCCCGGAAATGTTGGGGTTTGGACGGCCGAGAGCTGGGAGTTTGAAATGATATCCAGACGTTCGAATCTTGGAATCTTCATGAAACAGTCTCGGAGTCTTCGTGACCCGATATTTTCATCTCGTATCACTGTAATCCACTTTGGGCGGCAGTGTGGCTTGTCATTTGGGAGCTCCTACATACGGAGTATGGCGTTCAAATCTGTCTGAAGAGCGCAGATCCGGTGTAAGCTTCCTACGGTTTTCAAACAAAATGATGGGCCGAGATTCTCTGAGTGCATTGTATTCAGCGGCAGATATCCAGCCCCACTTAGAGCCATATCTACTTCAATGCAAGACATGCACCGTTTCTCAGGCCCACTCTGCTTCAAGCCACCAGTCTAATTCTGGGTGCATTCAACAACAAGTGCAGAAGTACACATCAAGGTGCATGAATAAAGAAGACATCCTGTCGCAGTGGCCTCTTCTCTTTGTGTATGGGCAAATCAAACATACATCACAGCGCCCATGGGGCTTTAGTTTTTGAATGAATAAGCCCTGGTGGAGTTATTGTTGATGCAGTTTTTCGTGTGCTGCTCCCACCAAAGTCTGCTGGTGGATTCTCAACGGGCTGTCTGCATGATGAAATATGGTTCCATTCTAATGCCGTTTCTGGTACAAGAAACAAAAAGAACCCCATGCATTTTTGGCCTTCAAGACCATATGTGCACGAATGCAAGCTTAGAACCAAAAAGCCTTTGAGCTAACGCCAGAAAAATCCCACCGATTCAAATAAGAGGCCACTGTCGGATCGATATCAATTCAAATACTGATAATAGTGTTGGTCCCGGTATACATCACAACTCAGTCTAACTCCGGGGGCAAATGTCTCCAAAATCAAATGTTGATCAAGGCTTCGCCATAAAAGCTGAGCTGAGCCTTTTTGATTCTTCTGTATAGAGTTACTATCAGAGTCTCTATCGGGATTACTATCAGTGGGTGAAACTAAAAGCGAAAAGTTTGAAGCACTAGCTACTAACGATATATCTTACGAATTTACTTCTGGAAATGAGGATTCCGGATCATATACCAGATAGCTGATCTTTTGTCTACGGCTGTATTATTCAGATTAAAGTGGAATTTCCGAGATATTTCAGAAAACAAACCAGGACGTTCGTGTCACGGGGCTGAGTAATTCTAAAATTTCAGTCATTTATCTATCTGTTTTGTTGCGTTTGAGCAAAGGCCATCTGGTATTTCCCGCTGGAAATTTAAGCCAACCAGGTGTTTTCCATAAAGCAAATGGATCTACAAGAAACTCTTCGAGATTTCATTTGGCCTTATCATGCATCCAAGCAGAATAGCTGAGGCCTGAAATAAATCACAATTCTTCCGAAAATGGGGCCATTTTCTAGGTCTCTGATAGCTTCGAAGCTAATCTTCCGTTAGCCTTATGAGGAATCTCAATCAGACTATTGAATCGGCTGCCCACGTTCCTCCTGCGTCTATGATTTTCGGAACGATGAAAGGCTAGGAATTCACTTCGGAACCTATAAACAATAATCCACTTATGAATAGCATGGCGGGTCCAATGAATTTTTTCGGACTCGTGTATTTTCCCCACGCTAAATATTTCACACGCCATTACACGATTTTCTTGCGCTAGGGATTGATTCACCCAGTGTAATTCCGGAGATCCCAAACGAATTTAGTCACCTCAATTCTCAGGAAAAAAAGTAATTTGAACCGGTAGAGGGATGGAAAATATCCGAGTCTGATACATACCTCTTAACTTTCCAGTTCTAAAAACTTATCCAGTGTTCCCTGAAGTAGCGCAGCAATACGAACTTCTAAAGATTTCTCCACAGCATAGACTTGGCTTTTCTTAAAAAGATCTAAATGTTTTGGTCCAACAGTCAGAGTTTCCAGACTCAGTCCTTCAGTTTGGCAGCTCTCAGTAATTAAGTGTCTGCTCTTAAAATTCGGGGACTAATTGTCAAGTAAACATCTGTCGAGAGTAAATTTGTGCTCCAACCAAAGTCTTTTGGACTCGAAACTTAATCAACTATTAGACCCCATATAGAATATATGTGAGCTTCATAGACTGCGACTTGGCCAAATTCAACAATGATCTGCTTCAGTAGATATTCGAATAGCTCATGGATTACTTGCAAACCTGCAGCCAGCCAGAAATCTGAAAAAATCAAAAAATCAAGAGGCCAAGAAAGACTTGTTGGTTTGAAATCGAGATAATTGAGGACGAGGCACAATCCACTGAACCGGACATATATGAGCTGTGTGTTGGAAGATACAATCACGCCTGCTTCAGAGTTTATGGCATCCAAAACCCACTTTTACAGCTTGAAGCGGTACATGTCTCACATGTTTGATCTGCCAAATTGTAGCACATGTCTTGCTTCAAGAAATATTCCGACGTAAAGCCGTGAGTAGGAAGCAGACAACACCGAATTGACGCTAGATGTGCGGCTATCGCGCATAAACTCTTCAATTGGCATGAACTATTCAATGGGTTGGTTCAAATTACCGCAACAATCCAAATTTTGTCTCTTGGGCTTTCATCAAATTCATGACGATTAAATTCAGAATGCTGGATTTTAGTCTGTCGTGGTTTCTGTTTCACAGTGTCTGAGAGCACTCAAGAGACAAATGTAAACAATTTTCTTGTGATTGGGATTGACGAAAGCTTGCGACTTTCAAACTTCAATTTAGCCTCATATTGGGAGCTCAGCATGTGAAACTGGTCATATCCCATAGATGCTTGTCGAAATCATTCAGTAGGTTTACATCACTGGCAACCCGTGGCCAACCCTTGTTTCTTTTTCACCTGATGTGTCTAGTAGATCTTTTTCATCTGATGTGTCTAGTGGATCTTGCAAGAATCACATTTCCAAAAACTGTTTCGGCCAAAAGTTAGTTATTTTTGTAGGTGCCGCTCCTCAGACAAGGAGAATCATTCCACACATTTCTTGTTCTTGCCCAGCGCTGTAATAATGGATATTAAGCTGGCTAATTTGGGCATCGATTGCAATTTTTGATCCTCTGTTCCACGAAAAGACCAAGAGCCTCTGAATTGACCACCTGCAATAGTCGCAATGGATTATTCTCAACTCATGAGTTCACCCTCACCAATATCAAAGAATTGAAAGTCTCTGCGCAAGAGATAAGCGGTTTTGACGGAGAGCTAGAAAACTGACTATCGCTGTTACAGATCCATAGTTGATCAAAAAACAAACCCCGTTCCCTGCACACCAAAACTGAGTTACTATCTGTATCTTTGCGTGTTCCAAGTCTCGGAATATAGGATCAAAAACATCTTGTCTCATTTGCTCGACCTTGATTTTGCATCCAAGCAGTCCGCAAAGCTGCAGGGCGTGGAAGTGGAAAATCTTAGTTCTTTTCAAGTAGACGTTCATAGAAGGGACCCATTGCAGCCAAAACTGTTTCGGGCACAGTTCTCTTCAGAGATCCATCAAGCCCTGTATTGCTCGCACACGAATCCATGTCAGACTTTTCCATGAAGAAGGCTGGCGTACATGAAAAGCCCGAAGAAGCGTAATTTTCCGCAAAAGGCCTGATTCCAATTCATGCGATTGGACATTGACTCCAGCGGTGCGACTGACGTGACCTGCATAATGTCAATCTGCCAATGTGGCTGCTATCATAGCCTCAGATTCACTACTCAAACCCATCCGATTGCTCAACAATGGCTCCAAATACTTCCCCGATCGCAAAGATCGTTTCACCTAGCACAGCGGCAAAGCTCCTTGCAGGCCCTGCCCGGGTAGTCCCTGTGGACGCCACATGGTATATGCCCAATTCACCCCACAATGCCCGGGAGCAATTCCAGAACGAGGACCGTATTCCCGGGTCTGTGTTTTTTGATTTGGACAAGGTGTGCAACTTAGACAGCCCATACCCGCACATGTTGCCCCTGCAGAGTGTGTTTAATTCATCAATGGCGCAGTTGGGTATCCGTGAGGCCGACCACTTGCTTGTGTATGACCGGTCGGGCATCTTCTCGGGTCCCCGGGCAGCATGGACCCTCTCTTTGTTTGGCCACGAGAACGTGTATTTGCTTGACCACTACAAACAATTCAAGGATGACTTTGACGTGGACAGAAGAACCTTGCTCGAAAACACGACGCAGAAAACGATGCTGCCAAGCACATATGAAGGGGTTTCCCAGGAGCTGTTCTCCCGCCAGTACAACGCGCAAGTAATGGAGTTTGAAGAGCTCAAGGACTTGGTAGTTGCCGGAAGACTAGCAGAAAAATACTACGCCTTCGACGCGCGGGGTAAAGACCGCTTTACCGGTAAGGACCCCGAACCTAGGAAAGGCTTGTCGTCAGGACATGTTCCAGGCTCAATGTCGCTCCCTTTTCCCAAAGTGTTGACCGCCGAGGGCCATTATAAATCACGCGAAGAGCTCATCCAGCTTTTCCAAGAGGATTATGCGCTCGACTTGACTCTGCCCTTGGTAAAGGAAGGCATCCTAGTCATGTGTGGCTCAGGTGTCACCGCTGTTATTCTTCAGATAGCCATACACAAGATTTCTGCCAACATTCCCGTGCGCGTGTACGACGGCTCATGGACAGAGTGGGCACTGCGTGCGCCTGAGCTCATCGAGAAAAGTTGAGCTGCTTCATGTGGGCTGACAGCTGATGTGCAATCTGCACTTATTCATTATACATTTTTCGCTGAACGCTGTAATGCGTCGTAAATGGGCAGTTGCTGGTTGTAGTCAAATCTTTTATTATGATGTGTTTTGAACGCAAGATGTATTCCATAGAATCGGCACGGGATAGTATGGCCATCCTGCGCACATGAACAATACAGAGATACCAAATAATATATCAAGTGTAAAGTGGATGTTATTGCCATAGACGCACTGTGTTGTCCGTGCCGGCACTGACAAAGAGACAGCGCATCGACTTCTCGATGAGCTTTAAGCGGTCCTCGCGCGTGTCGCCCATACCGCTCATTTTGAAGCGGGCAAAATGCACGGCATTTACAAAGCCTTCATGCGCCGTTAGAGTTTTGACACATGCAACACGGCCCTGTTCCACAAGAGTGGCAAGATCCCAGACACGGACCAGCTTGTCGTCAGCTCCCGAGATAATAAACCTGCCGTTTGGATGGGTTTCCACAGATTTGATCCACAGCTGGTGTCCCAAAAGATCGAGTATATGCCAGCCCTGTGAGTTGTTCTGCACTGATGGCAGCGGCGGGCGATGCGGTAGGAGCACGGGTGGAGGTAAGAGCCAAAGTTTGAGCACGTTGTCCCTTCCTGCGGAAACGCAGTATTTGAAACCCAAAGACTGCGTGTAGACAGGATTTTGGACGATGGTATCCAGAAGATACAGAAAACGGTCCATGTTTTGTAAGAGGTAGTTGTCGATGTGCTTGTTGGCTAGCATGGGCAAAAATCGCACAGTCTCCACGACGTGGCTGTGCCCCAAGAGCATGGAAAGCCCTGTGCCCAGTTGGTGTGAGAGCCGTACAGACTGGTCGTTCGAGCAGGTCAAGATGAAGTCGCCTAATACTGCAGACTTATGCACCGCGGCGAGCAGGAGCCGGGAGTTGACGGCGGCCACGTCGATGTCGCGTACCCAGTCGCTATGGCCAACAAAAGTCGAGACACAGTGACCCGAGGCCAAGTCCCAGACCTTGACGGCCTTGTCACGCGAGACTGAGTAGAGAAATAGTGGGTTGGACGGCGAGAATGCTAGGCTGGAGACGGTGTGCTCATGGCCGGTGAGTGTGCGCATATGCGTGAACGCGTCGCCCAGCCAGATCTTCACCGTAAGATCCGATGAGCACGAGGCAAGAACGTAGGACGCAGGCTTGGCCCCAGGAGCAGGGGCCGCTCGGCCGGGGCCCGAAAGGTCGACGGGCACGTCGGACCACCGGAGACAGTGCAAGCTGCGCCCGTGTGCATTCCACAGCCGCAGCGGGAGCAGCACATCATCGGCCGCCAAGTCCCATGCAAGCATAGTCCCGTCCGCACAGCCGGCGGCCAACAATGGCAATTGTGGGTGCACGGCCACGGTGTTGACAATCTGCGTGCTTTGCGTCGGGTATGTCGCCTTGACAGCGCTAGGAAGCCAATTGATTTTGTCGCGAGATACGAGGAGCGAGCCGTTGGGCGCCAGGTTGGCAGTCTCGATGAGCAGCTTGTAGCTGGCGACCTCGTTCTCCAAGTCGAGAATGCGTTTTTGGAGCCGCAAAACCGTCAGCCACTTTTTCTCGAGGTAGTGTGTCACGGGCGCGTCCGTTGGCACGGTGTCCAAGGCCCGGCAGACCGAGCCGAGTGTGTCGGTGTCGGCGTCCAATAGCGGCGCAAGGTATTGTGCTATGGCCTTGTGGAGCTCCAGCGTCTGGCGCACGGTCAAAATGGAGCTCATTTTCGGCCACGGCTAGAATTGAGGATGTGGTATTTGTGATTTCCGGGAGTTTTGAGAAGGAGCTGAGCGCTGGAGGTGCAGTGTTTTGTGCCTCGCGATGGCGTGGGGGACGCACGTATTCTGAAGGTGAGAGTGCTTAGATGACAGATCTGGCGGTGAGGCGCACTGTGAAGGATATGTCTCAAAGCCGCTCTACACAGGTCGCACGAGAATAGTTTCAGCTGGAGGAGATTGCCAGAATGCGGCAGACGCCGGTGCCTGCAGCAAAGTCGTTGTATATGGCCAAAAGCGTTGCTTTTGTGACACGCCTTCCGTATTGGGGTCACGTGCCCCAACCAGGCCGTGTGTTCAGCTGGTACCTTAGGCGCGCCTGGTTGCCGATGACCAAACAACCTTCGGCTGGTGATTTTGGGCTAGGGGATGTCGCCTGATACCGCCCGGCAAAACGGTCAAGGGCACTCTTTCATGGTCTTAAATCACCCTTTTATGGTCACAGAACCGGTTAGGACGTCCCACTCGGTGCTGGACCAACACTGGCGGCCGCTATGGTCACGTTCCACGGTACACGCGACAGCGTTGTTTGCAGCCGCCAGGCGGCATCCCGCCGTGTCACGTGACGCGACGGCACGTGACAGGGTCTGTTTGCAACCCCAGGCCCGGCTTCCCGCCAGGGCTCCTGCCAGTCAAGATTTTGGTTGGGTTCCTGAAGCCAAGATGCCAGCTCGAACTGGAAGAAGCTTGGCTTCCTGGCGTCGAAATCATGTTGACGGATGCCCTAAACATCCGTCACTGTAGATTTACTCCTTCAGAAACGTGATGAAGCAGATCGTTCCGATGTGGCCCACCAAAACTAGCCTTTGTTCACGCTCCTCGTATTTAATACAGAGATTCAAGTCACCGCCTTATCCAGGGAAACACCGTCTTTTATAATAGGCGCGTAGTACGTGTTAGACATGGCGGGTCGTCCCCAGCACACTAATTCGTGCGCCTGCACAGTTCCCCCAATACACGTCAAAGGACCCAGCCTGTCTAAAGATCCGTTTGGGAAAGTATGGAGTGCTTTCTAAGAATTGTGATACCAAACCAAATCGCAGCACATAGTGACAGCTATCCTGGAGCCAAGAATGCACGCAAAGAAAAGCCCGAAATCCCATTTTTCTGAGATCTGTGAAATGCGTATTAACACCCAATTCTATTCGCCAAGATTCTCCTCGAGAAGCCGGGCGCTTGGCGCAAATCCGGAGATTCAGAATTGTATTCAACTATAAAACCAGAGTCTTGAAAATCGGACCTGGAAACCGATTTTTGCTGCATAGATGAAATCTACTGACATGGGTCAGCTGTAGATCTGCGAACATCCTGATTAAACAATACCTTTTGTTATCACAAGCACAGACCCATGGTGGGATTAGAAGTCTGATTCGATCGAGAGCAAATGAACCAGGCAAGAGACGAGAAATGTTCTCGATTGCACCAGAAATTGCAGGACTGATCCCACTAGCCGTGGCCGGTGCACGTCCACAAAGTATGACCGAGCCGCCTTATACTATATTAGCAGGCTTTGTTCTCAAGTTGCTACAGACTCGGATTTCGGGGAGTAGAGGGTGGCCTCTTCTGAAGAAATCATGATTGCAGCTCTCCGGCGTATTCTGATGTGCCCCATGGACATTAGGGTTTGAAGAGGGTCTGACTTCGTTACTGGTCTGCCCACGTTTTCCATCGTCGAGTATCAAGGAATCCGTTTTCGTCCACGAATAGAGCCATGGCTCGGATTTTCCATGAATCACTACTTTGATTTTAGAATCGCACACGACTTCATGTTCCGTATCCATTGCCTTTCGTCTTTATGGCTCTTTTCCATGAAGTTGATGTTTGGCGCAAAAACGTGTTTGTTTTGTTCATTCTAACCACCTTCTTCCAATTGAAGCCTTTCCTGAAGATCCGTAATTGAGGCGGTCCACTATTTCCTGATGCTTCCGATCATCAAAGTACAGCCCAATCAGAAACTCAGACGGGTCCGCATTAGTCAGTGAAAGCATTTTCTGGTCGAGCCGCTGTGTCTGGAATTGTACTTCCTGGTCGGAACTTCAATCGCAGAAAAACGTCTTCCACCCCGAAAGCCTACTCCAAAGGGCATTTAGATCATCTCTCATCAACAAAACACAATACATTATGACGCCGCGAAATGAAGAGCTGCTTGGAGGTGCATGCGCCTGGAGCTCAAAGAAAACTCTGTAAGCTTCCAAAAGACATAAGGAGCACATTATTGATATCCTGCTGTGAAAGCCGATATTCTTATCTGGACCCACACTATCTGTTCTCGTGATTATAGTGGTAAGAAACTTCGGCTTATAACGTCCTGAACCATTACTTTTTGCGCCGATATGGGCTGGAGCTTCCAGAGAGATTTTTCAAGCCCGGTGTGCCATGCATTACAAGCTGGAAAAAGCAGGCCATTATGGCGACAGACCCTTTTTCAAGAAAATGAAACAAAGATTGCTTGTTGGATTTACCTGATTGGGGGACCTTTCTGAGAGATTCAAACACCAGCATATACAGCTCCCAAATACCTGTCGAACACAGCCCATCTCCTTCCATCAATCACGGCTGGGCAGTGGTCTTGACTTGCGTTTTACTTTTGAGCATCCCGTCTGCCCGGGGATAATTTTTCTATAGGAATCACTTGGGCCCAGAAAGCTGAAGATGACTTGAGGAGCCCACTTCCTGGACTCGCCGCTTCTTTGAGGGTATCTCCCAATCGTAGTGATGAACTGGTGCAAATTTCTTGAGTTCTCCAATATGAGGGAGTCTTTTTGCGCAAGTATGGCAAGGTAAAGTTAACTTCTGTCTCATCAATTTCAACGGGAGACATATGATCCAGAACTGATGTGGTGGAGAGACAACAGATGATACTTCTTTGGCCATTCTGCTTCTGTAGTGTTTTCCAGAGTGTGCCAATATTCATTGTTTTTGAACTCAGGACATAGCCGAACAAAGCGCTGTTGTATCACCGGGGTTTGCTTTTCTTGCTCTGTGCGGCTCACGAACTCGAAAGACTTCTTATTAATGGCTTTCCTCTCCTCAAGCCCGTTTTTTGGAAGATTCATCATTTTTTAAACTGGGTCCATCTCCTTTCGTTATTGACGAACTGGTCTTCGAGGCAGGCACCCCAGAATTTCGATGGCGGCGAACTCTCAGAATGACGAATGAATTTTGTTCCCAGAATATCACAGAAGGAATCAAGTCTACCCAGTAGGACTGAACTGTCTGTTGATCATTCGTTCACCGCCATAATGATCTCCTCTTCGCTGAAACATCGGTTGCGGCCATACCACGGAGAACACACTGTTTCCCGTCCGATCAACGATTGTTAAGCTCCGTAGGGCCACACTGAGTAGTGTAGTGGGAGACCATATGCGAAATTGTGGTGCTGCAATCTTTTTTCGTCTCGAAGTCAAGGGAAGTTTACGTATTAGACAAGCTTTTCTTCGTTTCGCAGCAGCGCACCATAAGTCCAGACATACTTTCTTCAGGTTGAACAAACGAAGATAAAAATAGGGTATACAATTGTGCCAACCTTTACTACAGATGGAAGTTGATAGAATTGCGTAAATTAAATGCTGAAGAAGTATTTCTAGAAGCTGAGCAGTTTCACTGCGTAGCCCTTGGATCTTTGTGTGTTTAGAATCCATATAAACAAGATCATGATAGTCCGAAATTTTAGAAAGCCCGGTTTATCACTTCCGTAGGGCGGCGAAACGCTCCTGAAGCTGGTCAAACTCGCTTTTTTCTGTTTGTGCTTTCGAAACCAGTTTCTTGGGCGCAGCTTTAGGTGTCACCTTTTCTGCTACAAGCACTGGTTCTTTTTCTGCATCCTCTGATCCTTTTCCTGATGGTACTTTCACACCTCCATCTGGCAGGTCGCTATCGTCGGTGATTTCAGGTTCGGAGTCATCGGAAACCAATCCGGAAAATGGTACTTCGAAGGTCTTCGCAATTTCACCCAAGTAGAGGTTCACCAAAGATTCCAGGGGAGGTTCAATGTCACACCGTGAGATAATCTTGCGTGGGACAATGGCCCCATCTTCGTTCGCCAAGACCTTGCGTGTGTATTCCGGCCCGTATCGCAGTCTAAGAATCTCGCCTAGCGTAATCATTTCCTTGACTTCAGTGGAGTTACAGCAATAAATAATCAGCAGGACCGCATCCTGAATTCCACCGTCGACTTCACTCCGCAGCAAGTCCAATACTATCTGACTTCTGGCTAAGAGAAGCTCACAGAAGAGCTCACAGTACTCTAAAAGCTCGATGTACACGTCGTCTCGGATAATGTTCTCCACACGGATCTTGGCACTTGTTTCCTTGCCCGAAGACAAGAGGTCAGCCATCTGTCTGCGCTGTTGTTTGGTTATTGCTGTTTTCTTCTCCTGAAGAAACTTAAGTTTGGAAATTGCCATTTTGAGTGTGGTCCTCAATCGCTGCGCGTTGAGTGGCGAAGGAGGTGGCATCTGGGAGTACAAATGATTTCTCTACTGGGGTTATTGTAAAATCCGGTTATGCGCAAGTTTGTCAATAGAATGCAGATGATCTTTTGTTTCCGTTCACAATTGCTTCTGATGGTGTTCCTCTTGGTTGTTGGGGGCGTGGGGTTCGTCCACCTGCCGCGATAATGTTCGCGCACCTTCAAATTTCCGCCATAGAGCGCCGCATACTTTTCGGGCCCAATTCCGAGATTGCTGCAAAATCCGACAATACGGATCATAACAAACAGCAACAAAAGCCAAGCGGCCGCTCTGATGAGGCTGTCCCGTCACACGGTTGCATTACTTCCAGTCTCAAAGTGAATCAGACCTGTTTCCTCGAACGGTGCTTTCACGTTTAATAGTCTTCGCTTTTGTGATAGTCACAGTAACACAGTGTAATCAACATTACTCTTCATCTTCACAAATGACAGTGTGCTCATGCAACGGTGTTCCGCGCTCGAGCACGAGGTCTTCATCTTCTTCGATGTTCTGGTCGGAAGTTTTGTGCGCAGGGACCAAAGTGCAACACTTGATGCCCTTTATCCAGTCGTCTTCAAGAATCTCCTCTATAGTGGCCCGCTTAAGAGGATCTATTTGTAGCATCTTGTAAATGATGGGACGGGATACGTGTGGAAGCAAGCGCATCAAACGGTACGGGCCATGAATCTGCTTGTGACTAGACTTGCTCCTTCTCACGTTGCTAGCAGGGTCTTCTTTTCCAGCGGTTGCACGATCCAGGTCAGCATCATGAGAAAAAGTTTCACGGCTGTGCCCTTCAGCAAACGAGTTCTTCATCTCATTCTTTTTGCGCTCGTAGTCGTCCAACTGTTGGTCTATCTGCTTAAGTTCCTCAAGAATTTGTTGCGATTGCTCAGCGCTCAATATATCTACGGCACTAAGCGCCGTAAGTTTGTCGTCCAATTCTGTATCTTCTCCGGTATGAGTAGTAACAGAGTCCGGCCCTGGGGAAGGGGCGTACTTCGCAATTGTTTCTGGGGGTGGAGACGGACTGTCGGCTCCCTCTTCTTTAGCCTTTAAGAGCTTCTTCTTTTTGTTCAGACGCGCAACAATATTTTTCAAGTGGCGCTGTCTCAATAAAAGTTTGTGGCACGCATTAGACAAGTCGTAATCATGCCAGTTATCGTCGTCCATCGCATACAACTTGAAGCTGTTGTCCTTTTCTGAAGAGGGAATCTTCCAAGGGAAGCGCTTTAGCGTCATACAGCAGTAGATAATGGCGATCGACCAAAGATCAACTGGCTGCGGGTTATAGGAATTCTGATGAGTCAAAACTTCTGGTGCAAGGTATGGGTCCAGCCCCACAACGCCGTGACAATGGTGAATCTCGTGCTTCAGGCCATATTGATCGTATGGGTATTTGAAAATAACGGCGCTGCCGAAGTCAATGATCTTCAAGATACCTTCGTTTGTTAGAACGCAGTTATCTAGCTTGAGGTCGCGGTGGGCCAAGCCAAGAGAGTGCAAGTAGCAAATACCTTCCAAGATCTGCTTGAGACAGCAGTTAATCTCCTGGCGGGACATCTCACCACTCATGACGACGGCGAAGAAGTCAATCGGTGCGTACTCCATGACCTCATAGTAGCGTTTGTTCTCGTGAAGAATGTCGATGGTCTTAATGATATTAGCGTGGCGCAACGTAGAGCCAATGCAATATTCCGCCGTACACTTCCGAGTATAGTCTTTAAACGACTCAGTGTTTCTGCGGGGTCGGAACTCTTTGACGGCAAAAGTCTTACCGTCCAGGGGCCGGATGATTAAACGCACGGAGCCGCCCGCGCCCGAGCCAAGCTCCTTGTGTACCTTCCCGTACTTCTTGACGAGGGGCAGCTCGTCATGCGTGAACGGCTCCACGTACGGTGCATCCTTGTCCTTCTTCGTCGTCTGATGCTGCAGTTGCTTGAGGAGTTGCGACAGTGTGTTCTGGATGAGTTCAGCCAACGAGGTCAGCAGGTGCTCTCTACTGTGCATGGCCAGATTCGCCGCACCGCCGAGGCTTCCAAATCCGCCGTGGTGATCGTGAGATGGGTTGGCCTGTGTTTTCAGCATCTTCCTCACAGGCTTAAAGAGCCGCTTGATCTCGCTCATGCTCCCGGATTTGTTCACCGCTAGTGATTCGTCGTGAGCCGCAGCGATTGGCCGTTTATCTTGTTGCTGCGAGTGGTGCTGGGCCAAAATTCCTGGCGAGTGGACTGTTGTGCTGGCGGAGGGCTGGACGGGAGGAGTGGTGGCCCCACCGCGGTGATCCAGTGAGTTCGTGAGCGTGGGCGACGCCAACGAGTCTTGCGACTCGTGGCGGCCGATATATAAGCCGAAGAAGCGACGGCCGCTGCCATGCTGCAGCAGGTTGGACACGGCCTTGTCAAGCGACTCGTCGTGCAGACTGCTCGATTTGAAGTGCCCGAAAAGCTTGAGTTTGTGTCTGTCGGGCATGGGTGGAAGATGGGCGGAAGATGAGTGAAGAGTGTGTGCTAATGCAGTTTGAAAGCAGTGGGCGTGGCGCTTGTTTCGGTGTTTTGGTTTTGGTTTTTGTGCAGGGTATACTGAGTGTACTGGTTGTCTGGGGTGGTACGGGAGCTTTGCATAAGTAGTCGCAGAGGTGTACTTCGACCGGCCTGCTGGTAGGGCTCGCGCTGGTTGGCCCTAAACTCGGCAGAATAAATGGGTGTGCAGATAATACTGCGGCCGCGGAAAAGGGTTGCGACGGATTTGGAGTCGGCCGCAAAATATGGGAGTCGTGGAGTACAGGCCTTGGCGGCGGCTGGATGGCGGGGCTCTGGAAAGACCAAAATGGATGTTTTTTGGGGATTTCTGAATGGCTCGGGGTCTGTCTGATGAAGTGTTCTGGGGGTTCTTTCGGCGGGGTTTGCGGCTATTTCTGGCGCTGGAGCACGAGTGGGGTTTTGGTTTGACAGCGTCCAAAATGGCACTTTCAAGTTTGAAAGTTTTGAAAGGCGTCTGGGGAAGTTGTCCAGTTTTATAGGCTTCTGGAACAGCGATTCTCGTATTCTCGAAGCGTTCCAGGAAATTAGCTTCGGTTGATGAAACTGGAGAAAAAGATCCAGTTTATGAAGGCGTTTCCGAAAAATCACGAATAAATCCGATTGATGAAGGCGTCGAACGAAAAAGATGGAGTTCCGGTTGTCTGTCGAGAAGCTGGCCTCATAAGAGCGCGCCTTCCTTGCAGGGTAGAAGCTCTCCCTTGAAGAATATGCAAATATACTGCCTTGGACAAATTTCTGATCAGCCAGGATTGATCGGCCGGGCGCGAAACATGGATATGGTGAGACTAGGTGCAAAACATGGAACTGATCATCCACCGGGAGGCAGCCGTCAAGCCGGGTTCAAAAAAACATTTTCTGGAGTGACCAACCAGCCTCCGGATGAGGGAGAGCCGTCTCTTGCTGCTTCTTGATATTCCATGTGGTCTGTTTCCTCGCTGTTGGGGCTTCGTTTGGTAAGACGATCATGTCACAGAGAACAGCAGCGACAATCTTTTTTTCGTCCTGAGTATACGTGGCACCTATTATACCATTGGGTTTTGCTCGAGCTTATGTTTTTCAGAAGCCATCCGTTAACCTTGGCTCAGTTTCGATTTGTCCTTTGCGCGTGGGCGCGTGTAATGGCGGAACTCACTTTAGGCCTGGGGAAATGCCTCACGTGACTAATAATCCCACCTGCTTAGTGAGTAGCCACTAGCGTTCAAACCGACGGATACTTCTCATATGTTCAAACCGCAGGCACTTACCGGATTGGAGCTGTACTGGATGTAGCGGCTCGGATTGGTTTTGAAATTCGACAATCAGGCTGACCGGTGATGGAGCTGACCGGTGATTAAGTAAGTCTCCGGGGTGCACTGCCCCTTACACCTGACATGATAGTTCATGATGTTGCAACATTACGTACGGAACTTTGACTGAATGGTACATCTCTCGTTATTTCCGAAGACTTCTTTCTTGCAGCCTAATTGACCAATTAGAAGGCCAGATAAAGTTCTTGGGTAATTTCAGGATCCTGGCGTGATTATTTTATTCTGATGACCGGCGGGTAGTGTGATTGTGGGCAGACAATACAGATAGCTTATTGGTCTAGGCCATGATTGATTCAGGAGACGGGCCGACTTCAAGCCCTATGTATTTGGGAGCTCTTTGAAGGTTTATGTATGATGAATATTACATCGTTTTGTTCGTTAATAGACAAATGTGCCGAAAAAAGAAACCGGTGCTGTTAGGAATAATCACTTTCATGCTGAATTTGTGTGATGTAGATTATTCATTAGTTGGCTATACAAAAGATGTGTCATCCATAAGTGATACTGTATTGTCATGAATATTCCACATCAATTTTGAACAAATCGAGACGAGATCCATGACAGCTATGGGAAGAAAGACTTACTATCTGGAGGTGCCCTGTGCTCAAAGTTCAAATTACAATCCCATCATGGTAATATATGCGCTCACATCAATTTGAAGAAAACTTCGCTTAGTCCAACAAGCCAAAAAATACTGCTTAGTACTCAATTTTTTGAACAAGGGAACTGTTAATCTTGCATGCACAAAAAGACATGTTCTGTCCCTAGATTATCTTATGTAGGCAGTATCCAGGGATGCTTATGGGAAATTCAAATGAGCACGAGAATGTCATGGATCACTGTCAAGTGTTAATGAATTGATTTTTTTCGCAGATTTTTGCCCGAGTTCTTGTTTGAAGCCGCTCTTAAGACTCTGCTTTTTGAAGAAAAAGAGTCCTTTATTCCTTTGAGCCCAAGGGATTCCCACGGTTTCTATATTGCTTTGGAATTCATTGTCGAAAAAAGATGCAATAAAGTCAGAAATATTCTAGTCCGGCTGGATCTGATGGAGTCTGTATCATTCCGCCAGAAGATGATGATGTCTATGCATCTTCAAATGTCTCTAAAGGGGGTTTAATCTTCTAAATACGCAGAACTATTTAGGTGATTCAACGCCTTCTTTTTGACAATGTGTGGATTACTCTTTATTCAAGTAGTCTCCACCAAATCGTGCTGACACAGCCAAAGCAGCGAAATTGAAGATGAAGCATCATTGTCTAGGGCATGAAAAGACATATGATGTACTGATCATGTAGTGCAAAATCAGGCTTGTCGACTCTTTTCTGTACATGACAGAATATAGTGACCTCACGGATAGGACCATTCGAGCAGTCAAAAGAATACAATCGATGAAAAATGCAAAAAAGTCCTCTTTTACCAGACTTGGAGACACCAGAATTCACATTTTGCTGGATCTCCTAGATTCCGAAAGCCGGACCATATATTGAAACATAGACTCCTGCAATAAATTCTCGTCTATGCACCGCGTGGGAACGGCTAATTAAATACAAGTAATAGATATAGAGAAAATACATCAGAAAAAGATAATCAATAGAAAATACAGATAAAATAATTAATGACAAATTCAATGAATTAATAAAAGCTAATATAAAAGCAGATAATTATGTCTAGGTATCCCGAGACACGGCCGTGAGTCCTGGAACTATAGTGAGTCATACTCCGAACTTGGAAACATTTGGCTCGGATGGACTCTTCAACGCTGCAGTTAGGACGCATTTGGCTGAATTGCGTATTTCCTCGGAGACTTCGAAATACATGATCAGGCGTTGCATGCTAAGCTTTATGCGTCTAAATGAATTACTTTGATGGCGCCCAGATATGTCACAAGAGTCCAGCAGAACTTTTTCTGTGGTTCACTGGAAGCTAAAATTCGAGGAAAGAATTCCACATTGCCCTGATATGATAACCAGAGCCATCGTGTAGATTTGATTCCAATCTACGGGTGCACCCTCTCGAGACCTTGGGGCAAGGGCTTGGCTGAGGCAGCTATATTTATTTTTTGAAGCCCAGGATGGACTATACTCAATTAGTATATCAATTTTGAGCTTTTGAAACTCCAAATGGGGTAGGGGTATTTGCCTTAATAGCTGATTGAGCTTCCGCGTCTACCTGACATAGAAAGAATTACTTCCGAGGAAAGGAATTCAGTCCAGGTTCGGTTCAATATTGAAAATAAAAATCTTGACTTCTTGAGCACCCGGGCAAAGCTTGTCTCGGCGAATCAGTTTGTCTCCACAGACATAGAAGACTCCATTTCCTTTGACCTCCAAGTGCGGATATCTATCTCCATTGTCTCTTATGGTGGCAAGATACACTTTTGGTGTCTGGGACAAGGCGAGCATTTCATCTACGATAGTCAAATAAGTGTCCCAGAGTTTGAATTTCTCGCCGCAAAAGTGGGTTTTGACCGGTCCAGTTTCCTGGCTTGCGATTATTCTCCCTTTCTCTTCTTTAACTACCAGTATAATGCTTTGATCATCAGCGTTTACTGTGAAAAAAATTGCACGACTGATAACAGTCTGCAGAAGTGTCAAGACCACAAAGACAAAATGGGGGGCGAGTTTCATTTTGTTGGCAAAAGAGTGTTTTCGATGTGGCTCTCTCAAAAAGATTGGTGATGCTATCTTATTGTTTGGACATGCTTGCCCTCTTTTATAGTTTGGGTTGCTTTGTGGCCGATAACATTCAGTTGGAATCAAGAAGTCGCCTTCCAGAATTATCTTGCAAATTTGACAATGAAAACCGGTAGCTCCTGACCATTTCCTGTCTTTCACCCCCAATTCTTGGACGTGTTATTCTTCTCAACCAACGGTTGTATTCTTGTATTTTCAAAGCAGAAAATAACCGGGAAATACTCGGGAATATTCTTGGCTCTAGGAAGTAGGTGATCCTTGAGCAACGGCAGTCTTATGAACAATTTCCCCTCTTTGAAATAAGGTTTACTACTCCGTATTGCCGTGCTGCCATCCTCACATCGCACTCACTACGCGTCTCAGGGCGGGTCGCATATTGTTTGTATTTCGGCTTTAGTACAGGATAGTCTAAATCAATATCCTGTCCACAAGCATCTCCCAACTTGTACAGTTGAGATATCGGAGTCGACATGATGTACTAGTATGTGGAAATAAACCTTTATTAAAGTAAAATAAACCAATGTAGTTTTGACTGCCCTTTAAAACAATCTGTTAGAGGGAATTCCTTTTTCCCTTTTATATATATCAATATCCTTATCTTTTACTTGGCATTCTGGGTAAGTGGTGCGAACTTCAAACGCTGTCTTGGTCACATGATTATTAGATTAGAGACTAGTTCTCACACATATCGAGGTCTCGTGGCGTTTGACAAAACCTCGGTGCGCGTATGCAGGAGCACCCACTATACGGGAACCGGGCTGCGAAAAGAAAGAATCTAGCTTTACGGAGTGGGTATTCGGGGAGGAAAAATATGTAATATGTGTTCTCGGGCTTTTCAGGGGCTGGTTCTAAGTTTCGATTCATCCGAGTTCAATTTAAGAATTGTTTTGGGAAGGGCCCCGTTTGAACACCAGGTTCATATTCTAGGAGCACTCTAAGGTTTTCAAGTACTCAGTCTGGCGAATGTCGGAAAAGAAGCCAAGATTTTGTAAACCCTAATACCGACCTGGGCCTTGCGGTTACGAGCAGCTCGGTATTTTCACCCACAGATATGAGATTAAATCTGGGCCACGTTTCAAACAGATACGATGCTTTCCGAATTCCAGACCGCTTCTTCAACTCGGAGCTGACCTAATGCAATCGTTATAAAGAAATTGCCTGGCTCCCCAATTGTGGAGCCAGGCAATCCCATGGCACGCATGTGACCATGACCCACCTTTAGTAGCAAAATGTGAAATGGAAAAGAGCGGGCGTTACCCTAGAAGCTTATAGCTTACTAGCATGAAAAAGGATGGAGCTGCTTGAAGCTTGCTCAATAGCAGATATGAAGAATGAGCTGCTCAAATCTTTTCCTGGTCCCTCTTCACTTCCATCCCAACTCACTTCCAAATCCCAACTCGCTTCGTCTTCAGTTTCCGAATCAATCCCTTTTTCGTTCGAGATGCAAAACACCGGCCAACAACGCACATGAGATATAGTTCATCAGCTCAAATGACAAAACGGCTGAGACTCCCAATGAGCTTGTTTTTTAGTGAGGACTCGGCTCCATTGCTACGGGTTTCC
This sequence comes from Metschnikowia australis, assembly GCA_019285895.1. Taxonomy (NCBI): domain Eukaryota; kingdom Fungi; phylum Ascomycota; class Pichiomycetes; order Serinales; family Metschnikowiaceae; genus Metschnikowia; species Metschnikowia australis. Next base: position 463,370 of record JAGSXI010000004.1, read on the forward strand.
ATGATCAATCTCTGGCCACACGTGAGCTACTTCTCCACATAATATGTTCACCAAAACAAAGGTACTTTCCACATCTTCAAAACTTTTATTCATTGAAAAAACTGGTATATGAACAGACTTATACCAGCACTAAGAGAAATGACAAGACAATCCTAAAGACCACCAATGTAGCCCACCTGAACTACTTGTGCGCCTTCGCAAGCTCCTGTTTTGCTGATCACGCCATCATCACAAAGGAAAAAAACCTCGCTGCCATTGTCAGTCAAAACATTTTTATAGCCTTTTGTCTCGACTCTGAGATTAGAGTCTAAAAAGTTTCGGAAACCCAATTCTCCGCTTCCAACGCTCAAGTAACTACCTTTGTATTTGAAGCCGGGAGTTTCGAAGACAATGACTCCGTCTTCATGATTTCTACCGGCCATGACGTTTCCTTCCCGTTCAAAAACAAATAACATTTCGTTTGCTGTATGTTCGATAAAGAGTATTCCCCGGCCGAGGACAAGCTGGGGAAGAGCCATGGCGAGGAGAGAACAAACGGAGATAAGTTTCATTTTGTTGCTGGATGATTTCTCTGGTATTGATTTTGAGTTGACGATGAGATTATATGGGACACGGCCTGCAATTTATAGTTGAACTGCTGTACAGAAGAAACGTAATCACATGCTTTACTTTGGTCATGACTTGATGGCGACTCCTGAAGAGAAAGTCGACCGTTGACTCCTTTCTCTCGCAACCACTCTTGGAGTTGTACTTGGCACAGAATGCTCTCCTGATTTCGCATCCGCATTTTTGCATTGATTTGATGACTTCCTAAGCAAGCAGAATTGAATAAAAAGGAGTTCGGGCTTCCAAAGGACACTCCGCTTTCCAGCGTCTGCATGTCGCTTATGTTATATGTGCGACAAGAAAATTTCTCAACAACATAAGGAGTAATCTAAAATCTGTAATCAATTTGACACAGCCCAGATGGTTCAAGAAAAAAATTCGATGCTTGGCAATAACACGATTCTTGTTCATGTTTCCATGTTTGCTTTATTGTTGTGAATATAGCTCATGCAAAACCTATCCTCATAGCCCACATAAAGGCAAGTCTTTAGAAGTGCATGCATCATGCATGCTTCGAAGAAGGAGAAGATTTTCTCTGATTCTTTTACCTTTGTTGGTAGATAACTCTCTTGGATTTCTTGTGAGTTGAATCGGCTAAGACAAGGCATATATGTGGGAATGGAAGGCATGATTTTATTCAAGTACTATACGTGGCGTAGTCTCTCTGCAGAAGCATTATTGGAAGTAGGAGCTACTTTGCATGCAGGTACCGGAAGCATATACGTGCAGAGTCGCAAATGATAGACGAGCTTGCGAAAAAACGGGGAATGACATGGGGCTGAGCCTCTTTTGGTGCAGGAATGGATACATGAAATTTCAGAAAGCTGATTCTATGCAAGGCTACTTTAAAAGTGACTTAGCAGGACTGCTCGTTCCAACAATAATGGTTGGACTCATCTTCCGAAACAGATACTCGAGCATATGCAAGAGTGGCGTGAAAAGGGGTGACTTAGGGAAAGCTATCAAACAATTGCCATCTGCCGTTTCTCTGGGCACCGAGTCCTGGACTTAATCCATTCCCGAAATTTGTATTTCCGAATTCCCATTGCTGCTGGACGACTTGGTGTAGTGTTTCTGAATTTAGAGTCCTGGTTAGATGTGTTTTTAGGTTTCTGATCCTTGCTTCGAGCTCAGGAAAGAAACTTCTTTTGTTTTCTAAGTCCATGCAAGCTTCCAAGCACCATTCTATTTTTGAACTTTGAAGGCCGAAAATTAGTCCCTTTTTCTTCTTCAAAAGCTATATTCCAGGACCCAACAATATTGAGCCATACACTCCAGGAGCCAAAAATCAAAAGAAGAGATAATCGCGATATCAAAACCACCCCACAAAGGATTTCATACCACGAAACTCTTGGCAGACGCAACTGCACCAAACAACCTCGGCCAAAATGCAATAAGCCGTATGAAAAATCCAAAAGCTATCGCGAGCTCTCTCAAAATCATATCTCATGCGCCCAAGGTACCTACAAAAAAGGGGCCAAAGATATATTCTCGGTCTCTGAGCTTTCAATTTACAACTGTTCTTGCTTCACAAAATGGTTGATGTTCTGTGGATTCTCAAATGATGTGTACGGTGGGGCAAGCACTTCTCGAGATTCACTGAAAGCCAATCTAACCATACCAAAGTTCTAGACCTCACAATAATGAAGGAGAAAATCATTCCATTGGCAGGTTAAATTCCAATAAGCATTTAATGTATGCATTAGTAAGAGTACGTGCGGTCCAAGATTGAATAGCGTATGGCTGAAAAGTGGGCTTGCCTATGTATACGGCTTTCCTAATTTTCACCAATCCTTTGTGCTTTGGACCGCAAGGCACCGACCCGTAGATCTCCCAGTTTTTCCCGGGAACGTTTCTTGTGATTTTGCTTGCTTCAATAGCCAAAATGGAGACCAGTGATATCTTAATCTCCGCATCCTTGACCCCCTCCCATGCTGCAGGCGACATAATACGACCCATGTATACCAGAGTTCTCCACTGGACTCAGTCTGAAACACTGGTTTCTTTTTTCTTTGACTGGGCTCATCTGATTTAAACAACAATAAATAAAGAACCACCCAAAATCGAAATGAAGCCCGTCCCATTACATTACTCACGGCTGGGCAATACTATTGGCACACATTTGTTTATGCTTCGAATATTGCATGAATTGGAGAACTTTCCTTCTGTAATCGCTTCAGCTCAGAAGCTGTAGAAGACTCAGTCACTTCCTGCGACTCGCTAGGTTTTCGAGTGTATATCGTGGAGATCGTGGTGACAAACCAATTCGATTTCATTAAGTTCCCTTGAGAATTGTCCACCTGAACCAAACTTTCGTGTAAGCTCACGGGTTGGACAGCTCTTGCCACCAGCATTCGGGTCTTTCACACTTGAAAAAAGAGCGTAAGCTTGAATTTATCTCGAACACATGACAACAGAGAATTCCATGCCTTGGAATCTTCATGTGAAATGGCGTACTTTGAGAAGCCGGGTTGAAGAGGTATACTAATGACCACATCATACACGTCCTTCACGATGCACCTGGCGATAAAGAAAAGGGTGATGAAGACGAATTGAACAAATCCTGCACTTGCAGAAAGAGAGAAACACAGCCCCACCACACTGCTTCACCCGAATTACCCAGGCAGCGATATTGAAACTCAGGCCTTCACAACGAATGAGGTTTCATAAGTCAGGATTGTTCGTGTTTCGGTCATTTCAACACCAATTTACGTGCGTCTAGCTCTACCAAGATAGGCAGGGGCGATCCATTATCTTTCAGCAGAGCAGGGCCTGTTTATTGACCACACAATATACGTCTCGTGGAAGAAACATATATGAAATTCCAGTGACACGACTGGGATCGTCAAGTCCAGAATGCCAAAGTTAGTAATTCAGAAACTCATGATACAGAACTTCGTTCCCGTGATCAGTGAATGGACCCAAAGTAGCAACGAGTCACGAGTGTGCTTTTCCAGCCCAGCCCTCCTTGTGACTCCTGTAGATATTTCCGGGGAAATGATGGCTTGGAATCATACAATTGAAGGGCTGGGTGTATAGACTGTCGAAGTCGTGGTCAGAAGAGGGAACAGCGGCAAGTTAACGTTGGGTCTGTCTTTCAGCGGGGGTAACAAGACCTTTTTGATACTTTGCAGCTCAATGCTTTGAAGAACCGTCCCGTGGAAAATGCCTGTGGCACGGCAAAAGAAAGGTCTTTAGTCCGGCGCTTGTTCAAGGATTGTGTCCCAGTATTGATTTCAGCATTGATAAGAGCGTTGTTCTTTTTTGAAAGAAAGAGTTTTTGACCCGACAATACTACGCTGCAGCCCAAAGGAAACAGCATTCAACCCATTACTTTCAAAGGCTGTAGCTCATCTCAAATACCAGTATTTAGGCCATCACCCTCCAGCCTGCAAGTCACCAGCTTCAGCCGCGTCTCCCCAGATTGTGTCTTCCCTGTCGGCTCAGGGTCGCACTAAAAAAACTTACCGTTGATTCCCATATACACATACAAAACATCCAGGCACTTAGTCTTTCCAGGCGGTGCCCCGGATGTGCTTCTGGCGCTCCGGCACGCGGGGGCGGCTGCCATCCTTGCGGGTACGACGGTCGTTTTCTTCGCGGCGCTTCAAGCTGTTCACTTCCACGCGCTTGATCTCCAGGGCATTCTTGACCACACCTGGCAAGTGGCGGTGGCGTGAAATCCGTCTGATCTCCGGCATGTACTTGTAGCGCTCCTTCAACTTGTTGTCGTAGTTGAGCTTGGAGCGCTCGCGCGCAGACTTGACGCTTGAGCGCTCAGCCGCGTTGGCACGCCACAAGCGTACGTTGGCGTCGTCCGAACCACTGATGATGTAGCGGCTGTCCGTGGTAAAGGCCACGGCGAATACACGCTGCATACGCTTGGTGTGGTAGATGTCGCGCGAGTGGCCCTCGCGGGCACGGTAGATGCGGATGGTCTTATCGTAGGAACCTGTGACAAGCTCCTTGCCCGTGGGGCAGAAGTCCACGGACGTCACGGCACTCACGTGATCCTTGTACACATTGAGCGACTTGGACAAATCGCGCATGTCCCACAAATACGCGTTATGGTCGTCGTGACCCGATGCAAAGTGGTATGCCTCCATGGGATTCCACGCAATGGCGTTGGCACGCAAGCCCGTGACCACCTTCTGCACGGGCGTACTGGTGCGGATGTCGTACAACACGATAGAGTTGTCCAGGCCACAGCTCGCCACTACGTTGGTCTCAGTTTTGTTGAAGCGCACGCTGTTCACGTTGTCCGCGCCCCACAGGAGATTGGTCACGGCGCTGGACCGACTGGTGTTCCACAACTGGATGGTCGCGCCGCCGGTCACAAACACGTCATCAGAAAAGTGGTGGTCCAACCCGCTGAACGCATGCTCACCGGCAAATGTCTTGAGGAGTCCGGTTGTGTTGCCCTGTTGGCGGTACACGTCCAAGTCGTCCACGGCCTCGCCGAAGTCCGCGCTCTGCAACGACCACAACTTGATGGTCTTGTCGTCACCGCACGAGAGCATGCCGCGGCGCGGCGTAATGGCGAGCCCCGTGACCATGCCGTAGTGGGCCCGGAAACTCAACGCCTCGTCACGTGAGCTCATGTTCCAGTACTTGACCACGCCGTCACCGGACCCGGATGCGATCTGGTTAGTGGTCTGAAAGTTCTTGGAGATGCAGTAAATCCCGTCACGGTGACCGTCGCCCATCTGACCCACAAATGGCTGCGCGAACATGCGCTCGAGTTTTGTGGCTGTGACGGCGCGTGTGTATTCACGGGCCCTTTCGAAAGGGTGAAGTGCGGGGTTCAAGTTACGCGGCAAGGCCAGTTCCTGGGTGTTTCTGGCGGGCACATACGTGTCTGCGGACCTGCTGATGGTCTTGACTTTCATGGTGTGTGGCGGGAGAAGCGGCGGGTACGGAGGAAAAGTGGGGCCGGCGGCTGCAGAGGAAAAACGCCGAGGACCAGGGAAAACGCCGCAAAACTGGTGGAAAAACGCCGGGAAAACGGGGTATGTGTGCGGAGAGTCGGCGGTTGATAGTGCCGTGTAGCGGGTGCTGTGGCAGGCGACGTGCTCGTTGTTTTAGGCCGTTTAAAAGAGGCCTGGTACTGAAAGTGTGAGGTCCTTAGAGGCCCGGGCAGTGGGTTTGGGTTTTTGGGGATGAGCTGCGCGCTGTGTGCAGGCTGCGCGCGGCCCTGGTGCGCCTTCTATCGACTAGATGGTACGAACTCTTGCCTAGTATTCTTAATTAGCGAGAATGATATGTACAAAAACGGCAGCCAGGGCAGAAGGAACCAGATCCTGAATCTCGGAAGAAAGCGGATAGATGCCCTATACACTCGAAATGCCATGTCTCGGTACAGATCCGTTTTCGATGAATGCTTCCCAGGGTGCCGAACCTACAGCGGCAACAAGGACTTGACGAGGTCCAAACATGCGCCGGTTCTGAAGAAATCTCATCTGAGACTTGTTGTTTTGCATCAGCAACAAGATAAAGACAATCGTGCCGCTGGCTCATCGACGAGGTGGCGTCGTCTTGGTACGGTCGCTGTGACTCTTTAACCCACAATTATTTTTTTCTTTTTCACCGCCCTTGGGAACCCTTAGACGCCGAGGCTTCTGACGGCAGTTGTAACGAACTGAGCATAAAACGGTCTCAGATTGACGCGCTCTGGTCACATGCTACCCTCTCATATATGAGAAGGGAAACCTCCTGAGCACACTTGTCTCTGCATTCTAATGGGCATTCCGGTATTATATTCCAAGTCCCACGAGGTCCCTGCCATCATCGCATTTATCCATATTTCGACATCTCTAGATGTTAAACAGATTACGTCAGTACACGCATACTGCGACTGTCCCAACATTGACCCAGTCCAGGAGGCCTACGATTTCGATGCACTTTCACTCGGGGCCGACTGAAACACTTTGTCTTCTTTTTGTTGCCGGCGAGACTGCATCCGATGTGGAGTCTTTTCTGGTCAGAGCCTGGCCTAGTGGCACTTTCTGATATTCCATGCCTTTGGAATCTAGTACGCGTACAATAACTGGGTGCTGGAGAAACAGCTAATCTCGAAAAGCGGAAATCAACGTCTTGGATGGGCTTCCTGCCGACCATGGTTCAGCCGGTCCCGTGTACACGTGACATGTATACCATGTGACGCGACAGGGCCTGGTGGGTTTATATGGTGGGTTAGTCTGATCTGCTGTGGTTTTTTGGGTCTGGATTATCTCTTGGATTACCCTGTCTGAAGGCCGTCTCCTGGCTGCGTGCGTAAATAGCTCAGTATGGTGGACAAGGCCCGCCCAATATTCCGAGGTTTCCGTGGATTGGGACCCTTCTCAGCACCTCTGCAATCAGCTTCTGTCTTTAGCAGACTGGAAAATAATTTTCACAAGAAGAACCCGGCGTTTTGACTGTGGCTTTACTGGCACGATGAATCTTCTGTCGACCTGCAGATCAAAAATCTCAACCAAGATGTACATCAGTATCAGAAATGAAGGGTTGAGCCTGCCGAAACGAGCTTGGGACGAGCCGGCGCAAATGCCGCATGCGCTTTTTCTACGTCATTTTCACTCTGCCTGAATACCAGCGCTGGTGCGGCGTTTGAAAATGGCCTGTTGTGGCACGATTGAATAGTATCAAGAGTTAAATTCCGAAAAAACTCAAACTGTGCTGGCTGTTTGCACTGCCTCTTCCCCATTGAACGTTTCTCTTGACGCCGTACACCCAAGCTTCAGTTTCTTGTGCGTTCGGGATCTTGAACTGCTCCAAGGATTCAGCGTCCAGCCCACAAGGCTCGCGGATATAAAGTCTACGAGAGCCTATGTCTCGCAACCAGCACCGCTTACTCATAAAGGTGCATTTCTTGCCTCGAATGTGGTCTGCAAAACTGCCTTTATGCTGAGTCACAGAAAAAAACCCGTGGTCGTTTTATTCCCGCATCTCCCGCTTCCCGGGATCTGGCGAAATCAATGATGGTTTTGAGTAAGCAAATCGATCCTGGCTTCCTGGGGACCTACCGGAGCTATCTGCTGTATCCCAATGGAATGGATAATGGATTACCATTGTACCCAAAATAGACTTCTCTATATTATGATCCTGAGAGCGCATACCTCTTTTGAATGACTCTTCCTAAAAGATTACAGGGAAAGACCCGCCTATCATGACTCCCGTTCCCACATGCAAAATCATTTGATGCTTTTCCAAACCCCAAGCACAAACCTCTAATATACCTGAACACAACAACACTACTATTTTGTTTGGTGAAAAAAGAAGCTTGGAAAGTTCTACAAAATAGAGTTGCTTTTTAGCTTCTCGAAAACCATTCATATCTCTGAGCATAAAGCGTATTGCATAGGACGGGAAGCTCTCAATATCTTCAGAGTCGTGTTGTCTGCAACTCAAGACACATGAAAGAGGTGCTCACGAATGCGCTGGATTTTACACTCTCAAATAGTGCTTCGTAGAGAATTGCAGTGAGCGCGAGATGTCAGCTTGTATACCAAGGCTAGCGCTGCCTTACAAACAGCCTCTTCCAAAACGATCACATCTTCACTCAAGATAAAAACGAAGGCTTTTTGGTACGAGCTTAAAGCTCTACCCGAATATCGGTAATGTCCCGGAGTAAGTGGTCATCTTTCTCCAAAGGTATGGAAACAAGTCTTTGAAGAGCACAGTATCAACATTATTTGGAAGCAATGGATTCAGTGGGAATCTACTCTGGTTAGACAACTTTTTTCGTGTGCTGTGTCTTTTAGGACAAAGTACCATGACATAAATCTTGCTTCTTCACCAACTAAGCCCTGAACGTGATACACTATCAACCTTTCAAACATTGTTTGCCATATTTGAGGTCTTCATTAATTCCGCGCATCTGGTCTGTGCTTTGGATCCCTTTAGCTACTTGAGGAAGTCAGGCCAATCTGATCCTAAATAGCGAATGAAGCATATTTGTTTCAAGACATCTGATCAAAGCTTAGAAGTCTAGGTGAATTCAAATGAAAAAATGCTGGATTGACGGGGAAGAGCATGACGATTGCTGAGACCAGTCATACGTCTTCGTGCTATTGATCGGGCTTCGAATAAAGCTGTTTTCGAAGCATTTCAGAAGTATCTCGTCCCCAAATCTTTAAACAAAAACCCTCTATTGATTCGCTTTTGGTGGACGGCTTTAATAAAATGGCTATGTATTATGTTGGCTCGTACCCATCTAATCAAGAAATGAAGAGCAAAAGCGAGCTCGAGACGGTAACTATGAATTTCCAACAAGTGAGTAGACGATGAAACATTGCATGCGCAGAAATGTTGCTCGAACCTCACAAACACGTACTTCCACCAGTCATCATAACATCAAACCATCATGATCAAAAACCATGCTCCTTAATTAAGAAGATAAAGGTTGTATTCAATCAATTGAATTCTGCTCCAAAATCCCGGTTATTTCATCCATCAAAACTCCAGCCTCCGTATGTAAAGATTGTATTAGGGAAATTAATTATTCTATAGTAAGACGTGTTGCACATGTATAAATTTAAAGAGCCCGACCCACCTGCCGCGGCTGCATCCACCACATAAGTCCCGCTTATGCACTTATCTGCGATTATATGGTTATGTCTAACACCAAGCTTACGTCGTCAACATTGGGCCGCGACAAGTCCTCCAAAAGCGGTAACAAGTCGAGCAACTCACTGTCGTGCGTGTCACTGAACCAGCTAGAAATTGGCACTGAGTGCTGCGGGTGAAAAATGTACAGCGCTGGCGAGTTGTCGATGATAATCAGATCCTCTAATGGGCGCCCGAGCTGCGACAAGTTCTTGATGAAGTTGCCCTGATAGCTGTAGCACGAATCCCGGAACAAGCGCTGGTGCACGGCGTGGTGGATGTCCAATTTGTTCAAGAGCGGGTGGCCGTATTTGGCCACAGAGGCCGTGAACACCACCACTTCGTACCACTGCCCCACTTTTCTTAAAAACTCGTCCACGCCGGGTCTTTTGATCACGTACACATGGTGCACCTGATCTTCAATCTCCACGGGAATCACAAAGTCGGCCGTCCGCAAGTACTTGAACGACGAGTGCACAAGCGTCTCGTCCAAATCGAGCACAAGGCACTTCTTGTTGCCGAACCGCTCGGTGTCCTTCTTACCCAAGAGAAAGCCTGTTTCTGGGTTGAACGCCTGGTTCTCTTGCAAGGCCGACAAGTCGAATGTCGAGGCTTGGTGGTTGTTGATCGCTGCTTCAGCAACAGGATCGGCGTCCGCCGGGTTTTCAGGCACGCTGGCCACAATGTCGGAATGCACCGGATTCCGGGACTCGGCGGGCAATTCAACGGCTGCAGAGTTTTGCGACTTGGCGGGCTTTAGCTTGGCGGGCTCTTCGTTGGGCATAGAGAGCGTGTCGCTCTCATCGACAGAGTGTTCGTCCTCTGGAACTACTTTGGCAGCGGTTTTGAGAGCCGCCACAGGAGCTGCCGGTTTTTGTGTCATTTTGCCAGTTTGTGATTTGCCGGCCGTTCTGATGACCGGAGAACTTCGGGGAGACGACTGCTTGTGGTGCTTATCTTCAGGGTCACTGGACGTGTCCGCGCCGCAGCAAAGAAAAGATGCAAACAGGCCCATGGGGGAAAAGAATGGAGTTGAGCTGCTTCTAAAATTTCGATTGTGACGCCTTAGGAAGTTGTAAGCGTGGCGAGTCAATAGGCAAGAAAGAAGGATGATTCGAGCGTGGCCAGGGAATTGTTTCGTGCGATGGCAGCAGTCACAATGGAGTTCACCCGGTGTGGCAAGGAAGGGTTAGGCGAGGATTCTGATGGAGTCTGACGGCCTCGGTAGAGTTGGAGTATTCAGTACCAGAAAAGATGCAGATGGCACACGTTCACGTCCTGGCGGAGGGTAGAATGAGGACCAGGGAAACGCGGCTGTTTGCGAAAAAAAGACGCAGCAAGAAAACGGGCTGGGTTCGTGCCTCCTGTTCAGTTGAATACACGATGGCAGAAGACTAAAAAACAGCGTGGGGGTGTATTCCGTGTGTCTATGGGATTCTCAACAAGAGTACCTGGAGTTTTGAACAGTGGCCGAGATTGTCGCACAAACTGGGCGAGCACCAGCTGGCAAGAGAAAAAAAAAATACACTGAGAAATTAGGGCACTGACTTCAGCTGTACTGGCTGCTTACTGAACACCAGCGAGTTAGCTAGGTGCCCGAAAAATCGAATGGAGGCTGCAGGATCTGGATTTCCTGATTGTGTTGTTTTTTACTAAATTTCCACGTTGTCATGAGTCATGCTGTCGTATATTGATACCCAGCCGAGCGTGCAATATAGGAGCTAGTTGTTTTATTAGAGCGCGCCAGAAAAAGGGCCCCGCACTAGAGGGGAGCCTTGGAATAAACGGCTTGTGAGCGAGGTGGCGGGTGGGGGTAAATGGCGGCCTGCTCCGAATTGTTTTAATGGAAATCTGCCCCGTGTTTTCCCGGCAGAGGTTCCGGAAATTGAGTGCTGCATATAGGCCTCTGTTTGGCGAAGTGCTGGCAACCGCCGCCAAGTCAAGAGGCGGACTCCGCTGGCCAGGCCACCAAATCGATACTCTTGGAGACCGTCTGTCCACGCCAAACAGCATAGCAGCCCAGAGGAGGGGCAGGCCGACGCCGAGATAATAATATATGGTCACGTGATCCATCAGCACGTGACCAGATGTGATCTACCGGCACGTGCCCACGACCATCCCCAACTCCCATCAGCCCCGAGCCGCCCGTGGCTGTCCTTCCGTGCCCGTTCCCCGTCTGGCGCTCTGGCAGCTCCTCCCAAATTTCTGGCTCACCAGGTTCTGCCTGGCCGGTCTGATACGCGTGGTGATAAAGCAAGACGCGCGTTGCTGCACATATAACAATCAGAGTAAGCCAGCCACCCGCCAGTGGGGCCGCATTGCACTTTTACAATTTTTTTCTCTTTCTGCCTTATTCTGTCATAAACTGCAAACCGAGGCCCAAAATCCAAAGGAGAAAAACCAGTTCCGAGACAGTAAAACACTCTTGCTCAGTATTTTCTTGCTTGACTTCTCCAATAGCTGCCTCCCTTGACTACCAAGATACACAGTGCACGGATCCACAGGGCCATCACATCGAACCTCCCCATTCTCGCATACTCAAACCATAGTCCGGACCACCCCTCATAGAACACCATGGCGGGCCACACTACTCCCAGAGGCGTACCGCAAACACCGCCCTCAAGCACGCACAAAAGCCAGGGCGCCAAGCCCGTGCCCAAGTTCCAGCTTCCAGACGTGACTCCAGAGTGCTACTCAAGACCAGGTCACGTACAGCTCCAGACCCCTGCTACTTCCCGCAAGAAGCCAGGATTCCTGACCCCTCATGGTCTTTGTGGCCCGGCCAACGGAGCAACGCTTTTCCCGCCCTCGCCCGATGTCACACCACAGCGGTCGCCGCGCTCGAAACGGAAAAAATTGAGTTTCGAGCGCATTCTGCCTCCCACAGAATCATTCAATGCTCTTTTGCCGAACCACGGGCTCGTAGGCAGTGGCCGCAAACACGCGAGCACAGCCACTGCACAGCCAAAGCTCTCTGGGGTGTTTGGGCTGGCAGAAATCTTCGAGATCAACAACAACTTGGACTTTGAACAGGACCTATCAGAGAGCCCCAGCAAACGGGGCCGGTGCCGCCAGAACGTACCTGACACTCCAGGTAAACAGCTTATAACAGAAGAAAAAGTGCATAGCTGGCACGGAAATTCGTTCCGTGCCAGCTTCTCCTCTGATGAGGACGAATCCGACGCGGAGGGCACGTCTACTCTCAGACTTGCCAACCCGTTTTTGGAGTCAAAAACATCACTGGCTCACTCCCCCCACGTATCACGTGGCCACCGGAAATCCAACCCTTTTTCCACCGACAAGCCCTCTGTGGACTATGCGACACACATGGAGTTGATCAATCACCGCACGGGCGAGCGCAAAATCGAGGAGTTGCTGGAGGACCAGAAGAAAGTCAAGCCGAAGAAACTTAACTTTTCGGGAATTTGAGTGTGTTTTTGGTGCACACAGACAGACAGGTCCCTGATTCTGGTACAAAGAAGACTACACTGATGACACGACTGGTTCGTGGTGGGGATTCTTTGTTGGTAAAATCGATGAAAGAATCAGGCGGTAGGTGGACTTGGTGGGAGTCAGCTTGAAGAAAGCACAGCCTATCTCAGAATTAAAAAAGCCGCATGTTTTGGTTGCAACCCTAAAACTTATCTTCGATATCCAGCGATCAGCTCGCTGGCTCAATTCATCTGGATCTTGGCATTGGGGTTGAACTGTGCATGGCCTTACGCAGCCAACAAGGAACAAGATAATACAAAGTCATGGGGCATGGAAAGTGCAATGTTTTTTGATATATCTACGCCAACTAGATCTGAAATTGGTTTAAGAGTCATGTTCTGGCACTATGGGAGTGCCACAAAAATTCGTACTTGAGAGGGCCGAAGGTGACTCGTCTGTTCCGCTTCAACCCAAGCGTAGATGCAGAGAGCCTTGGAAGCAGCTTGGGGATTCTTTCCGTTGCACAGTCGAGCTGTGTGCGAGAAAGCAGTTCAATACACCGCGGTACCTATTCTTCAGTGTATGACTCGGTGCTCCTCGAATATCTTCAGCTAGAGAGCCTTTTGCGCTAATAATCACCGGCAAAATTAACACATGAAAATCCATCGATGACGTGCAGTTTTCGCCAGTTTTTCCCCTTATCCTGCTCGTATAAGTCGATACGCAATATACTTATCCCAATCTTCACACATCGACTTTGTATACGTTGACGACTGGGAAAGTTATCTCCCGGTTGCGGGTTTGTTGCCAAGTATTGATCAGAGCATTAGCTATAGAAATCGAACCTACACTCCTGGGTTTCTTTTTTCAAAGATGCGAGACAGACGGCCAGTGAAAGAAAGCGACTGGATTGGTGAACTACTGATCGGAATCTTTAAGCAAGACTAGCTGAATGAATACAGCATTACTGTTCATGCATGTTTTATGCCACTGTACTGAAAAGAGGAAATCGCCAATCGTGAAAGCACACTTTGACGCATTAAGCAGCAATCTCTTACAATTGAGACATCCTCTAATTAGCCCTATGCTCGGAACCTCTCCGCAAAACGAGCACAACCCGAGCGACAGTATATCTACGATCATGTCGTGTGGAGACTCAATATTTGTACATGCGAGGAAGTTCAAAACTTACTGTAGATAAGAAAACTACACGCCAAAACAAGTGAACAACGTACTTTCTAATAAGTCTGAAACTTGGGCCACTGATCCCAACCTGCTTATATAATCCCATAGTGTCTCGGGGTCGCGAACACCCGCGTAAAGAACGCTTCCTCTCTACGCCATCCCCATACAACTTGACACCCGTTTGTTGCGTTTTCAAAAACCCAAACGGCTTCGTATAGAAAATAGGCCAAAACATTCAATGCTTATATTTTCGTCCAGCAGCTGGCGAAGTGCAGTTGAGTCATTTCGCAACCTGGCGTTTATATCACCGCTGCATAAATACTCTCGACAAACCTTGGGAGTCAGATGCAAACCTATACAGTGCAGATAGGAAAAGCAGATTTTACTGATGGCCGCAGCCAAAAATAAGACAAAGGCGAATCAAATGAATTCTCCAGGAGCGCCTTCCGTTCCATGTACGCCGTACTGCACAGAAGTATCACCGGAAGCTCATTCCAATAAATCACAAAGCGCATCAACCACTGGATATTGAACTCGTTGCCTGTGAATTTCTACTTGATCTCGGGATTTTTCACCTCTGAATTCGGGAACGGCTTCCCGGCAAGAAAAGTGCAGGTCTGCAACCCCTAAAGAGTGTCCTGCACACAGGCGCTGCACCATCACCAGCATCAGAACGACGCCAATCCACAAGAGCCTAGTACCCCACGGATTTCGGTACACATTAAACATCGGCATGTCAATTCCCGGATTCTCAGCCTCCACGGCGTTCGAGGAATCTTCCCTGACCACCGAGGTCACCATTCCCGCCCGTGGCGAGTGGCGTTTTGAGTGCCCGTTCAAGCTTGTGATGAAGGTCAAAATCACAGAGGGCGTGGCGGAGATATTTGGCACGGAGCTCCCGAACGACGTGGAAGTCAGGCTCACAGGCTGCAAATACGCCATATACGCGCCGCTCGCGTCGGGCTGCCGCCTCCAGTACGAAGTGGGGCCAAACAAAGAAGAGCTCAATATTTCCAACGAGGACGCCAAAATCTCTGAGTATCTCAGTGACGACAGCCCCGCGCTGCAGTACACCAACATGCACTTTGCCCTCGAGGTCATGCGCCATGAGGCGGCGGCCAGTACAGACCGAAAGGGGCCGCGCGTCCTTGTATTAGGCAGCTCCCAATCCGGGAAAACGGCGCTTGCTAAGACTTTGGCGGCGTACGCGGTAAAGATGGACCGTGTGCCGCTCTTTGTAAACCTAGACCCGAAAACCGGGGTGTTTTCCGTGCCAGGCTCGCTCACGGCGACGCCCATCAGCGATTATCTCGACCTCGAGAGTGTCAACGGCTGGGGCGGCTCCACCACGTCTGGTGCCACGTACCACAACCCGAAACAGCCGCTCGTCAAGAGCTTTGGATTCTACGAGTTGTCTGAAAACGTGGATTTGTACAAGCACCAGGTGGCGCAGCTTGGCATTGCCTGCCTATCGCGGGCCAGCCAGGACGACCAGATCCGCACGGGCGGGCTCATTGTGGACACTCCCAGCTTATCTATCAAGGACGTGACGGTTGTGGAGAATATTGTGGCGGATTTCGACATCAACATTATCTTGGTCACGGGCAGCGACCGGCTTGCTGTGGACCTCGAAAGAAAGTTTGCACACAAGATCGCCAAACAGACGCTAGACGTGGTGAAAATGGCCCGAAACAGTGCGGTGGCCGAGGTCGAGGACTCTTTTATCAGAAAGGGCCAAGAGGACACGATCAAGGAGTACTTCAACGGCAACTTCAAGACCCGATTGTCACCCTACAAGACCGATGTCGACATGAAAAACTACATCATATACAAGACAGTCAAACTGTCTGAATACGCGTCGCAGATGGCGTTTCTCCCGGCTGGTGACTCGTACACCGCGGAGGATGATGTTGAGTCCGAGGCGAAAAAGGAGGAGAATTCTTTAGACAAGTTTCTCGTGCGGCTCGACGAACCCAACAGCTCGAACTTGGAAAACTCCATCATTGCCATCACTCAGGCCCCGGTGCCAGCCAACGGGAAAATTGCCCCCCGCGATTTGCTCAATGCTAGCGTGTTGGGGTATGCTCACGTGTCGAAGGTCGACGACGCAAAATGCAGAATGTCGTTGTTGTTGCCCTTTCCTGGTCAAATCCCGCGAAATGTGCTCATTGCCACCAGCATAGGATACACAGAGTAGACGGAGAAAGGAGAGAAACTATGGAAAGTGTCGGGGAGATGTTTCAGGTCACACTGGAGAACCTTCACTTGTGTGCCTTTTGGTAAAGTCTGTGGGATGCTATTTCCAGAAACAACTGTGATAAAAATTAAAACCCCGAGGATGCTTGGACTGCAGTGTATCCATAAACTTCATGGACTGAAGCCAAAAACGCTGAACGCTTGCAATTCTTTGTGTACGACACGTTGAATCTTTACTCATTTCCTGGCGGGACGAAGCTGGCAAGAAATGAGGTAGCGGGAAAACCGTGGTCTCTTCAGAATAGTCTAAAGGCTAACTGGCATAGATCTAGAAAATCTTGCTTTATATGCCGACCCCGCTGTTTGCACTGAGAGACCACGCCGTGGGTCTTCCCGAATCACCGATTAAAAACTTGGCAAGGGCGGCCAGTTTTGTAATTTGTCTCCTAAAAAAGGCAAATAGGCTTCTCTCTGCTGTATCACGTACCACTGAATTTTCGAAACTGCCTACCAATGGCTATGATTGACACATCACGGAATTACGGGTTGAATCGTGAATACATTTAAGGATAATCTAAAATTTACAGATTAGAAAATTTAATAACATTCATGTATTTCATACCAGGCGTGAATTCCAGTGGAAGGATGAGTTTCGAGCAGAAACAATGAAGCGCTTTTAAAACCTTTTTCAACAATTGTTTTGTCAAATCTTCTTTTGAATGTATGTGATTCTCGCTATCAACCCCAATCATTGTCTTTTTCAAGTCTCTTCGAATTTCTAGCTCTGCCCGACGAAACAAAACACTAAAAAAACTAATCAAAGCATGTAAAAAACTAATCTGAGTCCAGAATCGAAATTTGACACAAACGGCATCAGCCCCAAATTGATATGTCCAAAAAATTCAAATTGAGCGACGGTATGAAGTAAATCTAAAGTCCTTACAACCATGAACTGGAACACACAGACACAAGCAGGTCCCAGAACATATGAAAATAAAACAAATTACACTAGCCAATAACTTATAAATCAAACAAATTACATAAGCCAATAACGTATTAAAGGAGTGACTGTAGTTTCCGTCTGATGTTTTCAATCTCAATGTGTTGGGCGTTCTGTCAAGGGGCTATTGCTCCTACGAACTTGATCCACAATTGGCCTAAATCTCAAAGATCCCAGTTCGATATGACACATAACCTTCCCAGCATATTACCGTCGATGGTATTATGTAAACAACACGTTTGAGTCGACGAGAAGTCCCACGACTTTCATAGATTCAGTGAGATTAAACCATTTCTAAATGTGCAAGAGGGCACACGGCTGATCCACGCAGCAAGAATGTTCTTCCCATTCATTTTTCATCTATGATTTCAACAGTTTCATCGACGAATGAATAGAATGCATATCCAAAGCATTCACTGAGCCACCATCCATTTGCCCTACCACGTATGGATTCAGTCAAAAGGCACCCGCAGATTAGCCTGGGAGGCGGCCACCGCACTGGGGATTTTGATGCCGCAACAGTCGCCCCAAGTATTGATACCTTCTTTTGCATGCACATGACCACAGTCATCTTCCATGTCTTCTCCATGGCCCGTGACACCGTCAGGTGCTGGGAAGAGCTCTCCAAACATGATGTGCTGCACAATAGGAAGCTTGCCTAAGACTTCTGCGCGGTACATTTTGATCATGCCGTCGGAAATCTTGGCCCACAGTTTGGCCAGTGAGATGTCGTCCAACATTGGAGAGTGCCAGCGGAGACTGGCGCTGGATTTGTCGACGCCGGGAACGGTTTTGATTTCGTTGATGAACTGGATGCACTCCAAGTACATATACTGGCGCCACAAGGACTCCACAAGCTCTTTGTTGTGAATCAGCTTGGGCTTCATGTGCGGGTGTGTTTTGAGCTGTGCTGCCCCGAAAAGAAACGGAAGAAAATGGTAGTCATCAAGCCCCCACACGCCGTGGGATCCCGCGGGCTCGAGCCAGTATACCCTCTGGAGCCGGCGCATGATGGCCATGTACCGGGCGAAAACTTTCACGATAGCTGCAGTGAATTCAGCCTCCACTAGGATGCCGGTTTCGTGGAGCGTGTAGAGGAAAAGCACAAAGCTAAGCTCATGACCGGACCCGTAGTCTATCCGTGTTCGGTTTCCCCAAGACTCAGCAAAATAGGCCAGGATTTCCGGCGCATACTGCTGGGTTTCAGACAGACAAAAGTTGGCTATCCAGCCGGGCGCGTGGACCTGCAAATCATCGTAGAAATCCCGGAATTCTGGCTTGCCGAAGCGCGAGACGTCGGAGTTCTTCAACACTGGGTGGGCCTGAATGAGCAGCTCAACCTTTTGCAAGATTTGCAAGAGACAATCAATGGTTTTCGACTGGGGCACAGGCGCATCATTGGTGACGCCCACCGTCGCGGTTTGAAGCCGTTCAAGAAACAGTAAAAGCGCATCGTGGCTAGCGGAGCCCGACCACTTGGCGAGGTCGGCTTGCAGCACGATTTTCTTCTGCATGCTGGCGATCTCGAGGCTGTAAAATACGGTTTGTCGTCGATCCCGAGGCTGTTAAACGAGGTTTGCAGTCGATGTTGGTGCGGTACACGGGACGGGAGCAGCGGGGTATTTCGGGGCTGAAAGTCAAGCAATCTGAATCAAGCAGCAGATTAAAGTGGATGTGGATCTGCGTTCGGGCGCTTGTGCAGCCGAAATGTAATGAACAGCCAGATTCTAAAGTCTACCCCAACATATGGCAACCGGTCTGGAGACAATGGCCGCGGAGATGTCTGGGTGCAGGCCGGGCCAAGGGCCTAAGGCCACTGGAAGCAAGGCCAAAAAGCTTCAGAACGGGCGTTTTGAAAAAGAAAAAAAAAGCAGGGGTGTGTTTCGGGGACCCCAATTCGGATTCTTGGGTTGTTTTGTTGTTTCTGACCTGTGATCCCGTCCATATTGCCACCTGAAATTTGGCTAGATGAGCATTGGACTTCTGGTATATGCCGGCCCGCGGCGCTTTGCCAGGCATAGCTGGAGCATGGTTGTATTGCACCCAAACATTGTGCAGACCCTACTCCTTCTTTTTCCACACAGCTAGCACAGTAGGGTTTTTCTCCGGGCTTGTTCTTTCTGTGACTTTGCACTATGAGTTCGCGTGGTCTATTTTTCTACGGCACGCTGCGCAAGCAGTTTCTCCTGGCGGTGGACCGGTCGCCCATGCTCCAGTCACTATGGAGCCAGCAAACGGCCACGGCCGTGAATGTGCCGCAGACGCTTCCGCTCAGCATGCCCCTGAAAAGCCAAATCTATCTGGACGTCGCTCTCACCAACAGCGGCAGACCGGCCGTGCAGGTCAAAGCCAAGCAGGGCCTTGCGTACGTCAAGCAGTTGATGCGCTTCTACAAGCACGGCGTATCGGCCGTGTGGCACAACCACAAACAGGCGAAAAAACTCATGAGACAGTCGTTCAAAGTCTCGGGGTCTCTCGACCGCGCCGGCCAGGACACAGCCGTCCGCATCCTGGGGCCACGTGCGCTCACTCGCCACATGGCGCAACACTTGTACATGAACCTTGTAGAAAACAGGGCGGAAAAGGCGGCCGTCACGGGCGATATTGTCAAAGCGGGGACAGTTGCCGAGGTGTGTGTGTCGCTGGGGCTCCTCGCCATGTCACGGGCCGACTTCCAATTAATCCGCCGGACGCCGCCAGACTTCTTCAAGATCCCGGCGTTTGCTGTGCTCTGCGCCATTTTCATGGAGACCACCCCGTTGGTCTGCTACGCGTTTCCCGAGTTAACGCCGCTGACGTGCATTCTCCCGCTGCTTCTCCCGAGAATCTGGCGTCCCGGGCCCGTGAAAGACTTGCAGGCGAATATCACCCCGGCTGCAATTGGGCTGGTGGACGATTACATCATGAAAACCGCATACAACTTGCCGCTGGGCCACGTGCGCTTGCTCTGCACGGCCTTGCGCTTGAAAACGAAGTATGTGCCCTCGCGAATGTTTCCGGAGTTTGTTCTCCGCAAGCGGCTCCACGACTACTTCAACTATTTGACCGTAGACAACTACTACTTGAGCGGAAGGAACGGTGATGGAAACGTGTGGAATCTTGATGTACAGGAGCTTGTTCTTGCGTGTTTGGAGCGCAATTTGGTCGACGACTGCAAGGTCTTGGTGGACGTCTTGAGCTCCGGATCATTGGAGAAGCGTACCGACACCTTGGACGCTTTAAGAATCAAGCTTGTGCGCTTTATTGCTGACTTTTCTTCTGCCAATGTTGGCTACTTGGCTGTCGGCCACTTGCTTGAGATCCCGGATGTGAAGATGGTCACAAAGTGGAGAGGTTCGGGACAATAATCGCATCGTGTGCACAAAGGCTGTGTTGAAATCTTCAAAAGGTTGGCCTGAGGCAAAAACGGATAAGTTTAAACGGAAGTGGCTTGTCAGCTGTTCTTTGGCAAAAAGACTGAAGCTGAAAAACAGCCACACATGACTATTGCCAAGGCTGGGGAAATGATAGCCTGCTTCTGGTACATGAAAACTGCGAAAACGCGTTGTGATGAAGTACACAAGGTTTGCATCTTCAAAGACTCACTTTTATTAGTTGGGCGGATCTTTCCATGTAACAATAGAAAAACGAAAGTTCTGGGGCCATTCTATGAGCGGATCCCCTCATTCATAGATTTGAACAATATTTACAAGGCCAAACACGAGTATATACATGGTTGCCCTGAGCCAGGGCATTGGTGTTGAGATATTTAAATTTTCTAGCTCACAGTGCTAAACGGTTATCAACACTATTTTCGACTTCGTTTATGAGACAGGTCCATCTCGTCAATATTCGAGACACGGAAAGAGATGCGAGAAGGCAGCATGAACATCAACAGAAAAGAAGTTTTTCCACACAAAATATGGAACTCGGCAAATTCGAAGAGATTCGAGTGGCCCTTATTATTATGAGTTGCTTTTTGGGCCCTTAGTGACAGGCTCTGTCTGGTTGAAAATGGCCGGAAGAGCATGATACGAAAATCCCAACAAGGCAGAGCCCATAGTTTCTGGAACCCAGTTGAGGATTTGAAGCGGCACAACTCGTTTTCCGTGGCCACACAGCGACAGGAATATAAATTTATCTGAGCGCCTAATTAAAAGAAACGGACTCCGTGTGTATGGGAAAAGCGAGTTTTGCAGTCAGCTGGCCATCAAAGTCTGCGAAACTGGCTGCCCGTTGCACCAGATATTCATGCCCAAGTCCACTTTGCGAGCGAATCGTGTTTTTTTGTTTAGAGAGGGAGCACTCTGATTTCAGCTTCAAAAGCTGTGGCCACCAACCATTCCAGCAGCTCGATTACTAAGTAGCAATACCTATTAAGGCATATAAACGCTATGCACAAGATGATATCAGTGTCAATGGAGCCACGGGGCGTTCAATCACAGGAGGCAATCTCCGGCTTATGATATTTTTCTCCCACAGGCTTTCCCTGAAATCACATGCCTCGCACTCAAAGCGCAGAAAAAAGCCACATACTAATGAAGGGCCGAAAATGGCCTCATAGATATGGGTCCGAGGACTCACTACTAACACCACCCAGCAACGCGCACCCACGCCCGCCGGGTCACATGATCAGCACAGGCCGTCCCCCATACCAAAGTTGAACCGCCACAATAGCCTCACAAGATCAGGTGATTTGCCCAGGAAATGCTGGATTCGCAACTGCCGGTACCAGGGGTCACCACGCCCCTCATCATTACCAATAAAGATCCCTCGGGACTGCCGTTCTCCGCCGACGACATCGTCACGGGGTGCAAGGTCTATGTTTTCAAAGAAAACGAAAAGAGACTCGCGGAGATCTTGCAAAGCCATGTCAAGAAGGGCCAGAAGCGGTTCTATGTGCATTACCAGGACTACAACAAGCGGTTGGACGAGTGGGTGGCCGCGGACCGCATCGACTATTCGGTACCGTTGATCATGAAGGAGGAGGAGCCGGAGGAGAAGAGGCCCACGAAGCTGAAACTGAAACTGAAGCTGAAGCTGGACCTGAAACAGGGGCCGCTGAAACTGCTGAAAAAAGGCGGCCCCGCCAAGGCCAAGGACGACGAGTTGGACCTCGACAACTTGAATGTACAGGGCCTCAAAAGACCCGGCGAGGAGGAGCTGCGCGAGGACGAAATCAAGAAGTTGCGCACCGGCGGGTCCATGATCCAGAACCACTCGGAGGTGGCGCGTGTGCGCAATCTCTCGGCCGTGATCTTGGGCCTGTTTGTCATCGAGCCGTGGTACTTCTCGCCGTACCCCATCGAGCTCACGGAGGAGGACGAAATCTACGTCTGTGACTTCACGTTGCTGTACTTCAGCTCGCGCAAGCAGTTTGAGCGGCACCGCGCCAAGTGCCTGATGAAACACCCGCCAGGAAACGAGATCTACCGCGACGACAAGGTCAGTTTCTGGGAGATCGACGGCCGCAAACAGCGCACGTGGTGCCGCAACCTCTGCCTTCTCCTGAAGCTCTTTTTGGACCACAAGACGCTCTACTACGACGTGGACCCGTTTCTCTTTTACATCATGACCAAGAAGTCGTCGCAGGGCCACCACGTGGTTGGGTACTTCTCCAAGGAGAAGGAAAGCGCAGACGGCTACAACGTGGCGTGTATTATGACACTCCCGTGCTACCAGAAAATGGGGTATGGCAAGCTCTTGATCCAGTTCTCGTACATGCTCTCCAAAGTGGAGCACAAGAACGGGTCACCCGAAAAGCCGTTGTCGGACTTGGGCTTGCTTTCGTACCGGGCGTACTGGACAGATGCGTTGGTCAGGCTTCTTGTGGAGCGCGCCAATCCGCATCTCTGGCGGGAGAACAACGCCCATCGGGAGGACCGGGACACCGGCCTGCCACCGCCGCGCTCCGCAAGCGGGCCGCTGGAGATCACTATCGAGGAGATTGCCAACAACTTGTGCATGACCACCACGGATGTGCTCCACACACTCGCGACGCTCCTGATCATCAAGTACTACAAGGGCCAGCACATCATTGTGATCACGGACCAGATCATGGCCTTGTACGAGAAGATGATGAAGAAGGTGCTTGAAAAAAAGAAGCACGAGCTCGATCCACAGAGATTAAGCTGGGTGCCGCCATCGTTCACGGCCAACCAGTTGAGGTTTGGCTGGTAAGGCTTCTATGGGGTATATGCCCTGCTTTTTTGGGGCTTGTATGCTATTGTTCCAGGAGCGCTGGTTTGGAGCTGCTTCTGTTGCTCAGGAGCCTGTTTATCACTTGATAATTTCGAAAGACGCTGCTTCAGTTGGGATTGTTCACTTGATACTCCCTCGATCGATTTTATTCAGCAGGAACTTCCTCGATTAATATCATTCAGCTGGTACTTGGTTGACACCAGTCAATAGGTGCTTCCTCGGTTAATCTATTTCAGTCGGTAAGCTCCTCGTTGACGCTGCTCCGGTTCTTATTCTTGAACTTGATTAGTTGTGATTCTTTGTGATTTGTTTTTTGATATTTTCTTAATGGATACGACTCTAGTGCGGATCTTTCATCAAAAATTTTTCAAGTGTGCTTCATTTGGTATTGTTTCAGGGATACTGTTTCAGCTTGGTGTTCTGCCGATACATTTCCTGTTGGTACTGTTCCGGTTGGCTTTGCTCAGTTCACACCGTGCAATTATACTCCTTTGATACTATTTTCCAAGCCAGTGTCATGATGGTCTGCTTGATTGGTGCTGCTTCAATTGAATTCCCATACTTGGTGCACCTTGAATAGATGGTGATTTATGTTGCACCTTCATTTGATAATCTCCAGTTCATATTTTGGTTGTTGCGTCGGAGCCAATGATTCCAATTGACATAGCTTCCACTGATGCTTTCAGACCAACACAATCAACACTGCTGCAACTGTTTCCTATCACCGATACCAATTGGCTCTCCTCATTGAAAAGTATAGGCCCCAGGCCTCCAGCTAAAGTCCGCCCATCCCCCGGCACCAGCTCACTCGTCACAACCCCAGATCTTTATGCTCTTGTCGTTCTCCCCGGTGATCAACCGCATGCCCAGCATGTCAAACGCAGACGTATATATGACGGCGGATTCCGTGCCCGCAGACGACGTGGTCTCGCCATCCTGCAAGACACAGCTAGACGCGTAGTCGAAGAACTGCATGCGCCCGTTATTGTAGCCGGCAAATAACTCATTTGTCGCTGGGTTCACGGCTAGCGTGTTGATGATGCCGCCCGCGTCACGCGACACTTCACTCACATGCCCGAACTGGTGGAGGAGTTGGCCGCCCGGCAAGAGCCACTGTCGCAAGCAGCCGCTGGCGTCTGCGGACACCATGGTCAGCTCGTGTGGGTGCATTTGCAACAGGCGCACGCCCTTGGTGTGGTGGGTCAACGTCACGTGCGCCCGCTGTTTCCGGAGGTCCCAGAGCTTGACGGTGGAGTCCATGGCTGCGGAGCATACCTGCGGATCGCCCGTCTGCACGGCCAAGCTGGTCACATCGCTACGGTGTCCCGTGAGCACCATGGCCGGCACTCGCGAGCGCATGTCCCACACGCGGATGGCTGAATCGCGCCCGGCGCTGAACAAAAGGTCCAACTCCGGGTGGAGCGCCACCGCGTATACGCCGCCCACATGTCCGTGGTAGTCACGTACCTGGCAGCCGGCAGGCGCATGCGAGCGCTCCAAGTCCCAGCACCGGAGCGTCTTGTCTTCGGACCCGGAGAACAAGTAGGGGTGACGGCGCGACACGGCGAGCGCACGCACTCCCATGATGTGGCCCGGGAGCGACGCCCGCACGGCGCCGGATGCGAGGTCCCACACCTTGATCTGCGCGTCCGCCAGACCCGAGGCGAACCACGCGTTGGACACGGGGTCCACGGCCAAGCTGCGCACCCAGCCCTGGTGGGCGCCGGCGAGCACCCTGCGGAGCGTCCATGGTGTGTGTGTTGTTTGTGTGTTTTCAGCAACTAGAGCGTGTTTGGTGTCGTTTGTGTTTTGAATGGTTCTGGTGTTTGGGGTGTCTCTGGTGTTTGGGGTGATCTGGGGCAGACTGGCGGCGCTGGAGCACAGCTCCATGTCTTGTGGGGGCCGCGGCCCGGCATCGCCGAAAATGGCATCGAGCTTCACGCCCGTGTACATAGCCTCACTGAGGTCATCTCGCAGAAGCAAATCGTCATGTGTGGACATTTTCGAGTGGTATGGACGGATGCTGGGGAGAAGAATAGGGTGGGTTTTGGGCCGCGCCGGTGCGATCGGTCTGGTGCGATGGGCCCGGTGCGAATGCTGCCCCAGTCTCTGGACAAAATGGCCGAACGCTTTTAGTTTGCGCCACGTCTTTTCAGCCCGAGCCGCTTGCCATACCAGGCCGGCCCACTGGATTTCTGTCGCATCGCTTTTTGGCCGGGGAACTGGTGGCAGGAGAAGCGCGGGGCCTGCGCTTAGCACGAGAGTGCCCGAGCCTGCCCAGGGCCAGCAAGGAAAGGGCAACATTTGGAGCCATAGACAACTCCGTTTGCTTTTCCTGCCATCTGCTCAGGCTGACCAAACTTTTGCTGGTCCCATAATGGCTCCCTCGTGGTATCTATGCCGGATTGTGACCAAATAGCCTGGCTTTGTGAATGGCCTGGCTGTCCTGGTTGTCTTTGTCCTCGCGCAGTGCGCTGCGAAAATAGAGCCTACGGCCCCAAACTGGTGTCCCCTTGCCCCAGCAGAATGGCAGATGCGCAGATCTACGCAGCCTCACACCAGATTTCAAAGCCGTGTTAAGGTCCTTTCCAAAACCTCGCCCCCACACTATTCCCCGACACCCGGCCACACACCACACTGCCACACTAATTGCCGACACACCGACCAATCCCCTTCGTCCGCGCTCCATCGAACGTCTCCGAACCCATCTCTCATGAACTTACCTCTCACCCGCGGCCTCTACCAGGCCATGACCAGCTCCTCGTGCTTCTATACCAACGTCCAGCTCTTGCCGCTGGGATCCGCGGTCCAGGCTGTGGAGGACTGGGAAAACAACACGCTTGAGATTGGCGTCCCCAAACGCGTCTACTTGCAGATCTTCGCTGAGGGCCACTCGTACTTCGAGGGCTCGTATCCCCGGGCCCTGGACGCTAGTCTGTATCCCGCCGAGCATCTCGAAAACACCTACTTTGCGTGCTTGGCGCTTCTCGCCACAACAAATGACCACACCACTGTTTGGCGTGTGCATGAGCTGGTGTTATGGGAGCTCTGCCGAAACAACGGTTGTTCATGGGGCCAAAGAGACTTCAGGTTCTGCACGGCCTTGGCGACGTCCCGCCTAGATAAAATCAACAAAAGCACCCTGCTCTGGCACTGGCTACGCAAGAACACCATTCTTCACGTGTTTGCGACGCCCAGCCCGGCGCATTTCTACGCTTTTCTCAAGCAGATTCTCCGCTCCATGGACACGCATTTGGCCAACTATGCCGCCGGCTTCACGTTCATTTGGCTCGTCCAGGTAGCCCGCGCGTTGGGGCTTGTGTTCAGCGAGCAATCCGTGGCCTTGCTCGTCCAAACGAAATGCAGACAGAAATTGGGCGACGTTCTGCTCTGGAATGTCTACAGCCTGTTTCTTCGGAAAACCGCCTCTGCGTATTCCATGCCACTATTCTGGCAGATGTCAGCACAGCTCCAAGAAGCTGGGGCGATTGACTCTGTCACATGCTCGGCATCCACTCATAAATCAGGCCCTTTTGATGGCACCTCGCAAAACGCCACCTGCTTGGCCGAGACAACGGATTCTGCAGCAGTAGATCTAGCTCCAGTCAATTCCGAATCCTTCTACCAGCCGCATCGCGAGGCCTTGCGTGAATTGCAGTGGCTTCTTGACGTCCAGTGCGCCATTCGCATGCCTTATGAGCATATGCTTCAGGTCATGATATGTACAGAATATGCCAGATCATTGATGCGTCAGAGAATTGAAGCCGCCGCTATGGCCCGGCCACTGGAGCAGATGGCCAGGTATCTCGAAGTTTTGGATTCGCTCGGAACCTGAGGCCCTATGAGCACCAGAAGCCAGCCTCGGCAACCCGCCCGTGCCCAAAAATCGGCAGGGGGACATCAAAAGCTAGTGATGGTCAATTAAGCGGGAAATATTTCATAGTAGGCTAGCAGTGTGTTATCCCTGCCTTTGTCAACCCTAAAATCGGCTATCCGGCCTGTACAACACATATAACACCCGTGCACCAAGCTTTACCGGCCTTGCCAGATCGGTATGGAAACTCCGGTCTTACCCAAAACAACCTAAGTCCCGCAAAATGGTACGTGTTCTCCTTCTAGCTTTTCTGTACGCATCATCTGCTAACACTCCAAGTTGAAAATCCGCCAGCTCCAGAGACAGAAACAGCAGCAGAACGCCCAGCTGCCAGAGCACACAATCGTAGGCGTCCACGGAAAAGTGTCCGCCGCTCAGATCCGTTTGCAGAAAGACATCACGGAGTTAGAGCTCCCGCAACTGATTGCAATTTGCTTGCCTGATCCGAAGGACTTGTTCCACTTCGACATCGAAATCTGCCCTGTAGAAGGCCACTATAAGGCCGGGCGGTTCCGGTTTAAGGTGGAGATTCTGGAAAACTACCCGATCGACCCGCCCCGCATCAAGTGCGTGCAGAAAATCTACCACCCAAACATCGATTTGGAAGGCAACGTGTGTCTCAACATTTTGCGTGAGGACTGGTCGCCGGTGCTCTCGCTCAATGCCGTGCTTCTCGGCTTGAACTTCCTTTTCTTGGAACTCAATCCGAACGACCCACTCAACAAAGATGCTGCGAACATGTTGGTCAAAAACCCGACTCTTTTCTCGCGGAACGTGAGCTTGGCCATGCGCGGGCTGTATGTTGACCTGGAAGTGTATGACCGGGTCATTTGAGGGTTTTTTCTTCCGTGAGGGTCTCATGGAGTCGTGGTCGCCCTGAAGTATGGGTTGGATCATACGCTTCACTACTTGTGCTGGCATGTGCGTCAGTTAAACTTATCGAAAACTGACGAGCAAGCGAGGATCGGGCATGTGCTTTGCTTGGGTCTTATTTTGGACCTTCTTTAGGGCGCTTTTACCGTCCTTGAGATTAATAAAGTCGAAAGCCATATCTGTTAGTGAATATCGATACATCTCTACGGCACTTCCAAAATCAAAACATTCCGCCCCCTCCAGGTCCGCCGAAGGGAGGTCCGGGAGGTCCGCCAAAGGGAGGCCCGCGACTACTGCCCCCAAAGCCAGGGTGCCTCATATTTCCAGGAAGACCCATGCCCATATCCTCCAAGTTATCTTCGCCATATGGGTCATCGAAACGTGCACCGGGAGGTACGCCTAATCTTGAGGTGTTGCCCTGGCGCAGACCAAACATCGGGTGGTCTCCTGTGGGATACATCCCACCGCCAGCAACATCTCCGCCGAAAGGATCAATATAGGGTTTCATGGGCGGGTCACGCAGCAAGCCCGGCGGATTGAGGTCGCGGTCGCCAATGCCGAAAACCCCCGCTGGCGGTGCCATACCAGCACGGTTTCTCAACTCATACTCGTCTTCAAAGTCAGGCATGTCCGGTGGCCTGGAAAACGGTCTTGGTGCAGATTGCAGAGCCCTGGAAAGAAGCGAATCCGGTGCCAGGGGCGTGTGGAGCCGTGGTGCTTCGTTGTCTCGGCCTTTTGTATTCGGCCCGATTTCTTCCGATTTTTTTGGTAGCAGCTTCCAAAACCCACCTGCATGATCGAGTTTGCCGTCGACATGGGCAGTAAAAGAGGCTACTAAATCGGGTGTGATGTCGTCCACATCGACGGGCAGAGTCACGCCTATCGCACGCAAAGGCACCTGAACCGCGCGCACGACGTCACCACTGATGAAATTCAAAATCGTGTTTTCATCTGTGAGCCAAGTGGCTGTGATGGTCGCCTTGTTAGAATCGCCTCCCACGGACCATTGAGCATGGGTCTCTGCGGACAAGGATTGCGCAATCTGCGAGGGCTCAGCGGCTAATTTCTCAGCAAGGTATTTGCTCACAAGGCCCAGTATTAGTTTGAATCCCGAGACATACATGTTAAGCCTTTATTTGTGTCTGAGGGTGATGATTGCTGGTGAGAAAGAGAAATGATGGAGCATGATGGATGGTCTGATGGTTTGCCTCGCGGTCTGGCATATAAGGAAGTATGGGGTATACATCTTGCCTTGAAGTCGCTGCAGCTATTCATTATTGTCCAGGGTGAAGAAATTCGGGGCAATGTTTCTGATGTGGGCATTTATTGTACAAGAAAGTTTCGTTCGGAATGTTATTCACGGTCAATCCGAAACGAAGGAAGAAATATTGTGCGGCTGATCCATATCCGGAAACTCCAGACAACATTGGCTGTTATCACATTGGAGGTCACAGCATACATACCGATAGACTGGCTAGTTCGGACGTGCAGCAGATCAAACAATGACTGCGGCATATGGGGAATTGCCAACGATGACGAATTAACACATGATCCATAGGTGCCAAATGCGCCTGACATCCAGGAGGCGGGCGCCACATTATAGGAACACTTTTCGGGCCTACATACATGGAGACATCGAATCACTCTATTTTCTGGAATCCAGAGAATGATTTGTCGTGGGCTTACCGAAACACTTGAGTCACCAGAAAGACTAGCAGTGTCCATCTGGAATGCAATGTCCAGAATGCAATGGTGTGCACGCGTGCCAGAGCTGGATGAGATCACTTGGCTCATCTGGATGTTCAGGGAGAATGATGGGATCCCTTAGCTCCGAGGAGTCATGTCATTAGAACGACAAGCGCATCTAGCCTCATGGGCCATTTAATGAATGAGTCTGATTTGGAAAAGATACAACACCTTCGTGTTGTATACAGGTATATGCCAGGTCGAGCTTCACTTTTGGGTGGCTCTTCCCAAGTCTTGTGGAGCAGCTTCGTTTATCAATGGCTCCCATTAAGTCTGGCAGTAGAACGCAATGCCTCTAGAGTGGGCCTGGCGCCTTGCCTGCCGAAAATGGCTGGGCAAATTCCGATCAAGGGTGTCATTTGACCTGGGTAAAGGTAGAACTGGCCCGACTACATTATAGCCGATACCGAGAAAAGAAGGAAAAGGAAAAATATAGGTACCCATGACGTCAGCGACAGGACCGAAAATAGAAGCGACAAGACCATGAAATTCAAAGTGGCAGGACTGGCTCGCCAAAATGCAAAATCGAAAAAGGAGAAAAAAAATCGTAAATGCACCGACTGCCTCGCCCCATTATTACTCATTCGCGGTACCG
The DNA here is from genome assembly GCA_019285895.1 of Metschnikowia australis. Taxonomy (NCBI): domain Eukaryota; kingdom Fungi; phylum Ascomycota; class Pichiomycetes; order Serinales; family Metschnikowiaceae; genus Metschnikowia; species Metschnikowia australis. The sequence goes on from JAGSXI010000004.1 coordinate 493,661, forward strand.
GCTGGTGCGGGATAGAAAACACCCTTCCGCGTCACGTGATACCCTGTCCACCACCAACAGCAGCCACGGCGCCGCAGTGTGCACAGACCATGCCTTCTCGTGCACGCCTTGTATTTCAGTATATTCGGCGACCCGTGCTTCGTTCGTTTCCATCCACTTTTGGATCGGCCACCCCCACACTCGTGCATGCTTCCACCTGCAGACCGTGCGCCCACCTTCTTGGTCACGTGATACGCTCGCTCCGGCGGGGCCGTGCTCACCTTCTGCCCTCCTATCTATCCCTCCCTGCCCAGTTCTTTCCAAACTTAGCAAATTCCTGATTGTAAGCGACAAATTCTGCAAGCACGCACAAGAACCCGTCTCTATAGGGAAGCTTCTTGTCATTTCGCTCAGCCGCCGCCACAACACAAAACCACCCCTGTTTTCCGCCGGGTTCCGCTGAATCTATTTTTTCTTTCGCCCCACCCGCCGTCTCACAGCCAACAGTGAACCAGCGCAAAGAAACATTCGACTCCCGCATTTTCGTACCACTTCCAGGACCAATAATTGAACCTATTCCGCGCTCCCCTTGTCCGACACCCCTGATTGCCAATTGCCCTGAAACCGGACAACATTCGAACTGATTCCTCCGCTTTTCACAAGCCGCAAAACCTTCCGCACGTTTCAGGAGACCCGCTGCCAGCCGCCGCCCTTATTCCAACTGCTTCTGTTAAAACACGATAGACAGAAACAGACCCAGCCGGCAATCACAAACCCGCACAAGACCCGAAAGCGATCCCAAACCATGACGACGCAGGTACCATTGATCTACTCGTTCCCCGAGTTCGAAGGAGTGGCCGATGCTGTTGCAGACCACATAATAACCGCTCAGAACAACACGCTTTACAACACATTGGACAAGGCCGCCATCGCTGGCTTGAAGCTTGCTGCTGCTCTGCGCCCCTCCTTGCTGCAAATCCCGTCTTCGGCTTCCATACAAGGCCACAGCATAAGCAATAGCGGCGGCCTCAGCAACGGCGAGGTCTCGCGTCGCACGCCCAAGTTGAAGAAACGAGCAGAATTGCGCTTCAAGATCGCCATCAGTGGTGGTTCGCTCATCAAAATTTTGAATCAGGGCTTGTTGTCCAGACAGGACGAGATTGAGTGGGACAAGTGGGATGTTTACTTTGCAGACGAGAGAATGGTGTCTTTCGATAGTCCTGACTCCAACTACGCACAGGCGAAGCAAATGATTTTCGACTTAATCGAAGGCGATATAAAGCCCAACGTATACCACATTGATGAGCTGTTGATCAGTGATCCTCAAGAGTGCGCGGATGCTTACGAAAAGCTTCTCATTGGTAACTTTGCCAAGAAAGACTCGGTCAAGTTGCCCATGTTTAATTTGTTGCTTCTTGGCTGTGCGCCGGATGGCCACATTGCGCTGCTTTTCCCAAATCACGGCGAGCAATTGAGAGAAGACTTGGCGTGGTGCATGCCCGTCTCTAATGCCCCTCTGGGCCCCGAAAACAGAATCACCCTCTCCATTCCCGTCATATGTCATGCTCAGCGTGTTGCGTTCGTGGTGGAGGGGTTGACTAAGGCCCCGATCATGAGAATCATCATGGAGAGACCCGAAAAAGGCTTGCCCAGCTCAATTGTCAATGAAGGAGCAGCGGGGAAAGTTTCCTGGTTTGTGGATGATGACGCCTTGAAAGACTGCTACGATATTACAAAGAAGAAGTACAAGTTTTTGAGTATTCCCGACCCTTCTTTTTAAAAGTGCACTAGAACTGAATCATGGCAAGACTTTCAAAGGATGCAGAACAGCTCCGATCTCTGATGTGAGAGTGGACTTGGTGGTGAAGTACTGCTTGAGAAGCGGCAAGCTTGGTGACTTCGGAGGAGAAATATGTGAGCGCTAGATTCTGAGAACCTCTTTCTTCATACTGCATATTTCACTCCCCAGTTGTTGTGTGTTGTGTGGGTTTTGGCCCGAAGTATGAACCAAATTACGTATGTATCATAATATTACCTCTTAATTCATCTTATTTGTTAATTTGAAAGGATGATAGCAAATACTGGTTGGCACATTCACATGTATGTGCAGGAGGAGTTGACACAGTGCTGAGCTTATCAAGTCCTCGACTCATATTCGGCAGTTCTGAATAAATTGACATTTAAGTTGAATAGTAGTTAAATTTGAGAGTTGGTATCGTTCTTGAACGCGGATATTAGAAAATCTTCAACAGAATTCCAGCGAAGTTCTGGTTGGTCATTGCACAGTTATATGGCGCAATCATTAGAGTACGGACGTATATCCACTTGGAACTGATGGCCGTGAGATATTCCGATTAATGATCAGGCCTGATTTTCAGTCTCTTTCTAAAGTGCTTTATTCGGCTTTCTCAATTTTTTTTAAACTAGATGAATCTAACAAAAAATAACTCTGCATGTTTCTAATCGAGACAATCATATAAGGGCTGGTCGCTCGTAAAAAAAGCCAACCCTAAATCAGCAAATGTAATTCTAACTGTCTTAAATTGAGCTGAGCTTTTTTAAGAAAATCGTCTCCTTGTGAAACAGACTTTCTTAGTTTTCGTCAGTATCACATGTCCTTATTTTTGGGATCTTTCTCAAAACTGTACGTCGAACAGCAGCAAAGTGTCTCTCCTTTTATTGACATTTTATTTCGTTCGAATTGGTAAATCAGGGCTAGATTCATGACCAACACACTTTGCTGCAGAAATTAGAAGCGTAGAACCCGCTTCTTAATTATCTAACTGTACACCACTAAACATATAGCCACGCAATGGGCGGGCTAAACACATAAAAAACTCAGGCATATATGTCTAGAAGATTTGGTACAGCCCTTGATTCCCTATTAATTCACTTTTTTTTTTAGTAACAACACTGATCGTTCTTCGGCTGGCTCTCTATTGGTTGTTTTAAGGGATTTCTTGCCTTTTATGGGTCCCGAGTCTTCAAATAGTCCAATTAAGCAGGGAAGTGAATTAGTACAAAAGTTATTTAGCAACAGCTCTTTAGCGTGGTATATGCCCTGGTATTAGTCAAATTAAATGCACATCACCAATGTGTAACTATGCTGATGTGTGGTAATAAATGTCACATTCTGCCATTTAGTGAGATTGCAAGTAACCCAGTATTCTCTGTGGTCTTGCTTCTCAACATATGCGTCATTTCCTCAAAACAACAAAAGAAGAGTTTGTGATTCTGGTCACTCTGGCTATCTGTCGGGCGTAAACATATTGATATAACTATCCTGGCGAGGCTTAGGATATTGCTTCCGGCCTTCGGCTTTCACACACATCCTTGATAATAGAGGGCTTCACTAATAGATCACGTTTGGGTATCAACCTTTGCTTGTGCGATATACATACCATAACATCTAGCACAACTGAAGGAGTTTTGGGTGCCGACATCTAAGGTCCCGATCAGAAAAGGGCTGGCACATCTCGCAACGTCAATATATATAAGCCTTCCAAAAAAAAGGGAGCCCAGCGGCAAAAATTGCTGGAAATTCAAACCAGAGCAGTCATAAACTATACTTGCACGTGGCAAGAGCCGCCAACAAACTGGTACTCTTTGGCTCGGTCTCAACACGAATCTTTAATACTATAGCACGCTAAATATTAAGCCAAACCTACTGTCGGGCATTTCGAGCGAGTAGAGTTTCACAATCTTACTTGAGCAACTCGTCGATCTTAGCACTCAACGACAAGGGCTTTGTCAAGGACGAGTATCTCTCCACAACCTTGCCGTCTTTGTCCACCAAGAATTTCTCGAAGTTCCACTTGATTCTGTTGAGGCCCATGATGCCGGATTTCTGGCTCTTCAAGAACTTGTACACAGGGTCGGCGTTGTCCCCGTTGACCTCCACCTTGCCCAAAACAGGGAAAGTCACGCCATAGTTCAAGGAGCAGAAGGACGCAATCTCGTCAGCACTGCCTGGCTCCTGCAGGCCAAACTGGTTGCAGGGGAACCCGAGGATTTGTACGTCCTTGTCGGCGTACTTCTTGTTCAATTCCTCGAATTCCTTGTATTGTGGTGTAAAACCACACTTGGACGCCACATTGACAATCACGACGACTTTTCCCTTCAAGTCAGCAAAGGGGTATGGCTCGCCCTTGGCGTTTTTGGGTGCAAGTTCGTGGAAGGACATCAGATTAGCGATTAGGGGATGAAAGCGACGGTGAGGGATTTTGAGGATTTGTGTACGGCTGAGCGGGAACATGGCTCTTTATATTCTTGTCTTGCAGGTTGTTTTCCATCCGCGGCAAAAGAGTGCCATCCGGGCGCGATAGCGAAGGGGCACCCGAAACTTTAAGCGGCAGAAACGATTGCGTGATTTTCATTGTTTGTTGCTCATTGCCTTGTTTCTGAAACAGAGTGTAGTTTATCCGTGATGCCCTGTTGTCGGGGTCTGCTACGAAGCGGGTGACAAGGCCCCAGTAATGTGCTCCAGGTATGGCCCGAATAACAAGTGCTCCAACCATGGCCCTCATGTTGGCTGTTTCTATCATGTCCGTGCGCAATGCGGATATTCCTAGATTGGAGGACGTAGCCCCACAGTCCGGAATGTCCATTAATGGCACAATGCAATTTCACGACGCTATTGTCGCCCGCCATTGTATACCGGCACTCGGCACAACGTAGGAGACACGTGAGGGGCATGTTTGGGAAGACTTTTTTGCATTGTCCCTGGGCCATGGGCCGGGTGGTATATGCAGGACGGCCAATTAATGCTGGCTGGGTTCATTCCAGCGTGTCGAGTTATGTTGGATGTTGGTTCGTGATTTATCGTATGGGTCCTTGGAATGGTCCAAGCAATTCTTAAGAAAAACTAGAGGGGCTAAACCGTGTTGAGATTTTATATAATAGATTTTATGGTGATATTTTAGCCAGCATTATATTCGAGATTTCAAAAGACCGCGGATCTTATTGTTAGATATATTTTCAGAATTAGGAAAGCACTGTGGTGTTTTTTCTGCTTTCCAATTTTCACAGAAGATGATTAACAGTCCAAAATAGCTAATGCCGAATCATGGGGAATAGGACCGAAATTCTGCAATATGCTGGAGAAAATCGGTACCTGTAGGATATATATTTCTATAGCTAAGCCTGACCGAACAAGCCCCAAAAATAGATAAATCGGAGAAATCAAGGAGCTTGAGCATTGTGTAACAGCATGAACGCCGCTCGCTTGAACAAAATCGAGAGTCTATTTGGCCTCGACTACCCGCAAGTGAAAATCACCTATCTACAGACGTCCCATACTATGACGCGCTCTTGATCAAATATCATTTATTCTTTCGTGACTAATCAAGTTTTAAATAAGGTATGGCGTGGTGCACAAGTATAAGCCTCAGGAAACAATGACGACAAGGGGCACTCGCGAGAAAAGTCGCGTTGACGATAGTCTAGCGTAAGAAACACGGGCGATCCCAACGGGTGTATCCGAGCTGCTAGCAATAAAAATCTCAGCCCAAGCGAGCCAATGTTCGTACATATCAAGCCGGCGAGCCCGAAATCCCGCGTCCACCCACATCCGTATGTATCCCAAAAATTCATTAACAATCTCCTGAGGCAGTGTTTATCTACTTTTGACAGTAGCTCTCGTACTCATACATCCACGCTCACGGTAGCGCCTAGAGGAAGAGCTGGTCACCAATCACGCCAACCAAGCAGATGACAAAGCCCACGCCAGCAATTATTGAAGCAACATTGTACGCAGAGGCCACGGTTTCCAAGTCCTTTACGCGCTCCTTTTTGCTCAAGGCATCTTCAACTTCGCTTTCAATTGCAGACGGCATAACATCCAAAGTCTCGATGGGCGTTTCGGAGGACGAGTCTGTCGACACTGAATCGTCAGAAACATGGATGTACGACTGGTCCATGGGCGCCTCCTCCTTCACAGGCTTAGGGGTAATATTTTCCTTCTTTTGTTTCTCCGAAGCGCTGGATCTGCCGGTGAGTTTTGAGATCTTCCCGCAAAGACACTGCTTGATGCTGGCCCCATTGCTGAAGGGTCCCGTCAATATACAGGTCGTGGTGCCGGTCTGGTAATACAAAGTTACAAGCGCCAAGGGAGCAGCCACGGCAGAATACACCAAGTAAGGGTGCTTTCCGGCTGCAGACGAGTGTCTGTAGATAGCCGAGAAGAGCCAAGAAGAAAGCGAAGCCAACACAACATTCACAACATTGGACACTGTGAAATTTGTCCGGATGGCGGCCAAGACAGGCTCAGCAGACGCGGCTTTAAGGGACGCCTGCTGGTTCAACTGCCTGATCAACTCTGGGATTTTCTTCATCGACTGATACGCCAAAGAGCCGGTCAACAAACCCAAAGACGTCGCCCCTGTGAGCGTAATGACAGTGGTGCATCTGCCCATTGTATCAGATTCTGGAGTCGTGGGAGGTAGATCAATCCAAGACTGCGGACTGGAGAAGAATCAAGGGCTTAACTTTTAAGATTCAGGATCAGCAATATGATGCTAAGATTTGCTGTGGGGAATGGCTTAGGACGTGGAAGAAACGCTTTTTATCACTTGGCCCTTGTTTGCCCTCCCGAGTCAATGCGGAAGATGGTCCTCTATATGCTTGGCCCTGGGAGGCACGGGTGCCAAAAGTGCCGGTCTTCCGATGTCGCGATAACTGGGGCCCATCATAGGGCACAGCCAGGCAGGCCTCGTGTGTGAGGCACGGGCATCTGATTCTCATGTTGAGCAAGAAAGCATGCACATAGCAAACCATAAAGAACCCTTGTTTTCTTCCGTGTTTGTGTGTTGTTCTTTATTTTTGAAAGTAAACCAGGCGCGAGCGACACTCTTTGTTTTTGTCTCAGTAATCCCGCTTCAAGCAAGTAAATGTAGTCCCGGTATCCCTTAGGTGATTGCTATCACGGTTCTTCAAAAACACACTATCTGCATCAAAATCAGCAATCTGTTCAAGGGTGGGTTCTGAGAACGCATATTCATCTTCGAAGTGCAGATGCTGTCCTGTTGGTCTCGACGTCAACGAACACTACCACGCAAACTGTAGACATCACGCATGCCGCCAATTATGGTTATAAAAAGCGACTGTGACGGCGGCAATTACAAATTCAATTGGTGCTTGAGATGCCTGGTGACCCCGGTGGACTTATTCCTTCACCTGCAAGGGGCCTATTTCAAGAAATCAGGAAGCTTAGTGGGATCCCCCTCCACACTCAGGACATCAAAGCTTTCAATGAGCAATTCCACAAGTATCCGCCCGCCCCGCGTGCCAGAAAAGCGGCGATACTCCTCCGAAACACTGGCTAGGTTCCAGCCTTGGAGCCGGCGCAAGCAGCCAATGATCGCGCCTGTGCGATGTCTTCCCATCCCACAGCACACGAGCAAGGGGTAGTTTTCCTTATTGCAGATGAGCTCCAAAGCCTTCTTGATGGTGTGCTCGTCCAACGAGTCCCACGGATTGATGTTCGTGTAGTTGTAGTCGTTGATAAGACCGACAAACTCGATGTTTATGCTTTTGTTCAGGCAGTAGTCCAAAAAGTCCTCCACAGGTTCCTCGCTGGCCAACCAGAGAATGGTTTTCAAGTTGAGTCCCTCCAAAAAAGACTGGTTGATGAGGGACGGCTGGCCGGACCGGTAGAGCTGTTTCTCTACAGGGCAGAAATTCAAGGGGGGAATGATCCGCAGAATCGGCGCCTTGGGAATAAGCAATGATTTCAGGCTGTCCAAAGGGTCGATTTCGGAGTCTTGTTGAGTGGCGGCTGACATGCTTTTGCTGCCAGAGAAAGCCATGGCCGACCACGATGGAAAACGCATATCAATTTCAGTCACGTGACTCCGCTCCAGGAGTCGCCGTGGATAGTGCGCAATCTGGCCCGGCGCCAAACCATGTCCCTTTCCGACGTCTAGAAATCAAAGGGAAGCATGAACCAGATCCTTTAAAAAACCACATGTGCCAGTTTTGGTTCTGTCAAGCGTCCCAGAAAAAATTCACGTGATCTGACATCTCGGTAAGCTGCTATCAGGGTGCTTGTGGACTAGCATACCTTTCCAAAGCGCTTACTGGACGGAAGTCAGGCAGTGTTCACAGACATATTCGTCAGGTACAACGTTCACAAACACACTCGCTGAATCTGGTGCCCACCTACCCTTTGTTACAAAGCTGTATCTGGCTCTTATATATGTTGCCCGCTTCCTGTTTTTTGCTTGTTGTTCTATGTTTTTGCAGCACATTGGCGGAAAACGAACATGCCCGTTTCCAAGTGCAGGCCTCTAAAAAGCACTCCGCGCAAGTGCCAATGCGACTTGAGGTGCCGATCTACGTGTTCACACCGCTGCACTACTACACCTCAGAACCACCATGTCCAAAAAAGCCACCGCTGTGAAAAAGGCGGCTGCCGCAGTGGCAAATCAGCAATCCACGCAAAAAGACACAAAGCCGGAGTCTGCGAAGAAGCTGGCGGTGTTGAACCAAAACTCCAAATTGGGCCACAGCTTCAAAGACGTGGCCAATGCCGTGGAGTCCACATACAACAACTATTGCAAAACCTTGACCCCCCGCTTGAAGTTTATTGACATTTTCTTGGCTTTCTTGGTCGCCTTGGGCGTGTTGCAATTTGTCTATGTGCTTTTGATTGGAAACTTCCCCTTTAACGCATTTTTGGGCGGCTTTATCGCTTGCGTGGGCCAGTTTGTGTTGACTGTTAGTTTGAGAATGCAGTATGCTGCGGTGGGAGGTAAAAGCGGCGACGACGAAACCAAGGCCGAAAAGGTCTTTCCCACAATCAGTCCTGAACGTGCAGTTGGTGACTATATCTTTGCCAGCTTGATCTTGCACTTCATTGTATTCCACTTCATCAACTAAGCTTCCTGCTGTGTCGGCATGCGCTACCGAGGAAAGGACGCTAAAATAACACAAGATTCCTGGCACAAACAGTTTTGAAGAGATATGTCCGCGAAAGAAAAGAACGAATTGTAAGAGCCCCAACAGGGTTATAAAAAATCTAACAGTATTTGAATGAATAGAATCTAGTTTCCACTTCGCTTAAGATATAGGAAAACGCACTCGCTCACATCACGCTGTACACTAAGTACCGTGCACACGCATCATGATTTATATAGTCGCAATTCTAGACAATGACACAGCATCCACTCTTTTCTTTGCTCTGCGTGGTGGATGACTTTTGCGCCTTTCTTTGAAGTGCACTCACGGGGGCCGCCTTGTTGTCCCCAGCAACAGCATTACCCTCAACGCCATTGTCCGCGTCATTATTAGCGAGGGCCGACGCAGCAGGGTCATCCAGCGCAATGGCAGCAGCGTTTGGAGCGTTTGGATCGGTGGATTTGCCAGACAACTCGGCATTGTCCAAAAAGTTTTGAGTATTGATAGAGCGGACCAATCCATGGAAGGCTTCCTCAACGTTGATTCTTTGTTTGGCGGAAGCTTCCATGAACGGACAGCCCAACGATTTGGCAAACGCCAAGCCCTCCTCATAGGAAACCTGTCTTTCGATTTCCAAGTCAGATTTGTTGCCCACGACCAAAACAGGCACGTTTTCGGAGTCCTTTACTCTCTGTATCTGCTCGTAAAAGACCAGCAATTCATCGAGGGAGTTTCTAGAATTGATGGCATACACGAGCAAGAAGCCTTCACCAGTACGCATGTATTGTTCCCTCATGGCCAGGTATTCCTCTTGCCCCGCGGTGTCCAAGATATCCAAGATGACCTGCTGCCCGTCAACGACGCACAGTTTGCGGTAGGAGTCCTCAATGGTTGGGTCGTACTCATCCACAAAATGAGACTGGATTAGCTGGATGGTGATGGCGGATTTTCCCACACCTCCGCCTCCAACAACGACTAGCTTGTATTCTTTAGGCATCCTGTAGTGTGTGTTATTGCTAGTGGCCAAAATAGGCTGTGTTTTTGGGTTCGATAGATCCTCTTCCACCACTTGGACGCGGGATGCACGGGTGGCGATCCTGCGGCCGCCAGGCATCACGACCGGGCGGCGCGCTGCAACGCCAGTCTGGGAAGGGGCACCGCGCAATTCCGCTGGGTGCAGGACTGCATATCCAGCTTCGAAGCGGGAACAGTAGCAAGCCCTGTCTGGCGTTCTAATTTCCTGGTAATTTCAAAACCCAAAAAAGGCGCAAGTGGGGCATTGCAGGTCGGGGAGAGACAGACAGAATGAGGTGCCCGGTTGGGCCAAGTCAAAGCGAGCCAAGACCGAATTGGTATACTAATGCTCGAGAACGACAGGGTTTCTTTCCGTTCTGAGACATCTCCAAGCGAGAAGCCAAAACAGCCGCGTTGCCGACAAACAAGCCGCATTGCAATTTTCCTCTGGACACATGGATGTCCCTCAGCGGAGCTTTGGGTCACGGGGAGATTTCTCGTTTCAGTAGAGGTTTTGGGTCACATGGGGAGTTTCCATATCATTAGTGTTTTGGGGCATATGTTTCCGTTTCGGTGGTGTTTTGAGACGTCCCATGAGAGAAGTATGTTTCCTCGTGGTTTTCTGAAACAAAGCCGTTGCCGTTTTGCTCCAAAGTGCACCAGTGTGATACACCGCTATGCCAGTGTGTCACGGCACCTCACGGCACCTCACGGCTGCTTCATCTTCTTCATCGCGGCAACTCACGGCTTTTTCGTCTTCTTCATCTTGGCAAGACAGTCGTCGCAGTACCATTTGCCTTTAGGCGGGTTTTTAAAGCCGATACACGGCAAGTGGAACCACTCGCGATCGCAGGTGTCGCCGTCACAGCCAACCATCTCGCCAAAAGAGATCTGGTTGCAGTAGCAGTAGGTGGGCTCGGCCCCGGCGCTTCCCGGGTGGGAAGCTGGCTCGAGCTCCCGGTCCTTCCGGGGCTTCACGCTCGTTTTCTTCTTGTCGGCAGTAGCAGGCGCCACGGCCTTCTCTGTCTCCTTGTCCTTGCGGCGCTTCTTGACGTTGCCGCTTGAGGGTGCGGCGAGCTCCAAGGGCGTGGTCTCCTTGATCTTGCGCTTTTTCGAGCCATCTTCGTCCTCGGGGTCCTTGTTTGTTTTACGCGCGGCCAACGCCTCGCGGCGGGTCTCGGATCTTTGCGACTGGGTGCTCTTTGCGGCGTCGGCCGCGGCCTGTGGGTCCAGGATCAAGGCCCGGTGGTTGAGTGGGCCCACGCGCACGGACTCCGGGATCTCGTTGTTGCCGATGATGACCTTGTAGTCGTTGTTGATGCGGTACATGTGCTTTGCCGTCACGTCGGCCGCCACGGACGTCACGTGCATCTTCTCTTCGAGACACGGGATCACCTCGTGGATCTGCTTGCGGATCCGCTGCAAGCGCATGATTCTGGTGAGCGGCGCCTCGCCCTCGGGCTTTTCGTGGAGATGCTCGATGTACTGGCTGATATTGTGGTTGATCAACGGGACGGTCTTGATGCACTTGGCGTCGATTTCCTTCAAGAGCGTGAAGTACTTCACCAAGTCCATGGGCATGGCCTCGAACGCGTCGGAGATGTCGTTGAGCCCAGGCAAAAGATCGTTTATGTTGGTGATGTTCTGCGTCCGTTTTCGGAACTGCTGGAAGTACTGCGACGGCTTGTCCGCCTTGCTTTTGTTGACTAGCCTCTGTGACTTGGGGCGTGCGGGCATGTCGGGGAGCATTTCCAGATGGCGTAGAGCGGGGTGTTTTCGCGGTAGTGAGTGGGGATATGTGCCGATCTGGCGTTTTCCTGACGTTTCAATGCCTGACATTTCGGTGCCAGGTGGTTCTAGGACCTTAAGACTTTTGGTGCGCTGGTGTCACCTGCAGGCCGAAATCGCGGATCTAGTCGTGCGCAGCCCAAGTCACCGGTGATCCGCTGAGACCGTAAGTAAGGCGGGCAATGACACGTGGCTGGAGCTGCGTCGTCAGTATTCGGTGCGAGGTGCCCGGCCGCCAGGTGAATGCTGGTCACGTGCCGGGCCGTCCCCTTATGGTCGACGACACGTGCTTGTTGGTCACGTGATCGGCTCTTCCTGTGTTGTTTCTCCCGGGCAGAGCCAGCCACGGCCGAAAACGCACCAGGGCCAAGTCGAGAGTCAAATCAAACGTGTTTAATGCGCCCGCCAGTTGTGCAGAGAAGCGGCGTTTCGAACGCAAATCCCAAATCGCCACCGGCTGACCGCCTCGCGATTGCAAAATGTCACGTGACAGCTGACAACCCAATGCCACCAGGTGGATGCCGATGATTCCGAGCCGTAATGGCTGTAGAACAAAATTCGGCCGTTCGACAGAATAGCCACGTGACTCCAGACTAGGCCTTACTTCTGATTCCTCGCCTATAGCCCGACAGCCTGGACAGAACCATACACGTGCATCTGGACGCCCGTATTGGCATCACAACTAACCAGGCAGCATTGCATTTCAATTAGGCATTTTTCGGGGCACCAGCACCACTCCAAAGCGGTCGAGCGCACCCGCTCTTTGTGTTTGAAATTCCTAGTCCATACTTGCAGGCCTGAGCCAGACGAGTCTTGTATATCTCGGGAGCAGCAGAAGCAAGCTAGGCCATCAACAAGACTTGACGCCACAGTTTTGAGGCGACTGCAACCACCCAAAGTTTGGACTTCCTCTTTTTTTATTGAGAACTTCAAGTCTTGCGTCCTTTACCGGCGGTCATCCATAGGGAGGATTTCGGGACGAGAGGTTAGGGCACTGGAGAGGTTTTAGGTTCATCCCTGAAGGCGACTAGGATCATTGGAAAAAGACTTCAAGATCATTAGTGAGGGACTTCAAGCTCCCCGAAGCCGACCGTCGTCATCACCAAAAGGCTTTCCAGCTCCGCCTCTGCACTCTTGTGTGACCTTCTGCCACCTCACTACTCGTCGATAGCCGCTGCTCGCCACTTGGCAATGAGTTTCTCCGTATACGGCGGGGACTCACCGCCAAACAGCACCTCTTCTTTCCACGGACTCAACTACATGCAGCGCCATTCGCCGGTGGTCATCGAGCAAAACGTCAGCTACACACGAGGAGAGTATGTTCTGCCGTCGCCACCCAAGCAACACGTGTCTGCGCCCCCAGACACCCGGGAAGAGCCCGAGTCTGACGAGGACTCCCGATTTCTTCGCCTCGCGCACGAGGCGCTCGTGGCCACGTCGGCGGAGTCCAATCTCATGGTGGACCCGACCATCCAGGATCTCCTAGCGCGTCTCCAGTATGTACTGTCGCCGCACGGAAACCCGATCAAGCACTCGGAGAGCATCAAGCTGAACGAAAGCGGGCAGCTTATGATCCAGAGCTTCTACGAGAATTTCCCGGACCTCAGCAACAATTACTTCATGAGCGGGCTGGAGACTCCTGCTGCGCCGGACAAGAGCCCCGACTGGACCGTTCCGGTCGAAAATGCGGCCACGAGCCTGGATTTTGGGACCGGCGATGCGCTGGACCTGCGGCTGCCCCGCCTCGCTCGCAACTTCCCGTGCCGGGGCTGTGTGATGCTGTTCCGGCGGTCATCAGACCTTAAGCGTCATGCCAAGCAACACTTGACGGTACCTGCGAACATCTGTGCCCAGTGCGGGAAAGGGTTTGCCAGGCGTGATGCCCTCAAACGGCACACAGGCACATTGACGTGCAAGCGGAACGCGGAGAAGGGACTTTATCACGCGAGCCCTGACCCGAGCGAAAAGTGATAAGCAGGCCTTTCATTTTGGGCTGTAGGCAATGGCTCGCTACCGACTGGCTGCTGGCATGCATTTGGCTCAGACCACCGCAACTCAAACTCCAGCACACGCTCCAAAGTTGCATCCGATGCGTGTTTCAACGCGGGGACCCGCACCCGGTATGGGCGGTCCCTGGCCACGGCAGGAAGACTAACAATCGCCCAGTCAAAAGCAGGTGTTGCAAATTTTTACTGGTTCTTTCCCTCATCATCTTCATCTTTCGCAGCCGTTTCCGCACGGCTGATCGAGCAGCAGTCAGCCAGCGGACATTCAAACACCCGAGCGACAATCCCACAAATCCCTGCAATGGCGGGGGTGAAAAGAAGACAAATTTATTCTGGGCCGGCGCTCTCCCAAATAAAGCCAAAACTGTTCTGGAGCCGGTGTTTTCCCAAATGAAGCCGAGGCACTGGACAAGGTTGTCCGCCGCATCATAAGCGCATTCCTCCGCTCACGCGTGCACTCCGCGCATGTGCAGGCTCATGCGTTCACGAGCATTGCCACGTCACTGGCTCACATATGGAGAACAGCGGCGAGGAGAACGGAGCTGATAATGACGAGCCAGCGAGGTGTGAACCCGCTCGAAGACTCGCAAGAAAAGAAAATGCGGCGGCTCTAGACCTCCATTTCCCGCAGCGTGTGTCGAGAAACCTATGAGAAGCCGCGCGGATCCCCGTGTTGATTACTAGGACCCGGTGAGTCTTCCGCCCAGAACTTGATCACGGATCTCTGTGTCAGAAAACCCATCAAGACCGCTGCCGTTCCCCTCGAGGCCGCTTGAAAAAAGACAAAAGGGAAGAAAAAAAGGCAAAAGGGCAAAAACCCCTGGTCTGAGTGCTAGTCTTTCCAGCAGAGTTCTGGGACCTCGGCCTGGTGCGCACGAATGGCCAGGGGCTTGATCCTCGGGCCTCACTGACTCGCACCTCAATACGCACGGCCGGTATATAGACCCTCCCGGCCCATGCCGGCCCAAAGTGATTCGGTCTTGGGAATACCCAACAGAAGCTAAACAAGCACCGGCAAAACAAGCACAGAAAACAAGCATCGGCAAAAACAAGCACCGGCAAAAATAGCACCAGCAAAACAAGCACACTCCGCCCTTCAGACCTTGCTGACCCCCGAATCGCGTCGCCTAAAACCCAAGTCAGAATGTCGTCGCCCGCCCAAAGATTGCAACATCTTTCGCAGATTCTCGCCTCGCCGGCAAACTCCAAAGCGCAGACGCTGAACCCCCTGGCTCCCTTCCGCATCGCCGTCATCGGCTCCGGAAACTGGGGCACGACCGTGGGCAAGATCCTCGCGGAGAACGCCGCCACACGGCCCCGCATGTTCAAGCACCATGTGGAAATGTGGGTCCACGAGGAGCAGGTTGCCGGCCGCAACTTGTCCGACATCATCAACCAGGACCACGAAAATGTGCGCTACTTGCCCGGCGTCAAGCTCCCGACAAACTTGAGAGCCAGCGCCAATCTCGTGGACGTGGCCAAAGATGCGGACTTGTTGGTGTTCAACTTGCCCCACCAGTTTTTGCCCCGCGTCACCAGCGACTTGAAGGGCAAGCTCAAGCCGCGGTGCCGGGCCATCTCGTGTCTCAAGGGCTTGCATGTCACGCCGGCGGGTTGCTCGTTGTTGAGCACCTACATCACCGAGCAGCTCGGCATTCCGTGCGGCGCGCTTTCCGGCGCCAACCTGGCCCCAGACATTGCCCGCTGCAAATGGTCCGAAACCACCGTTGCCTACACCTTGCCTCCCGACTTTGCGGGTGCCGGCCTCGACATTGACTTCGACGTGTTGAAAGCTGCGTTCCACAGGCCGTATTTCCACGTGAACGTGATCGAGGATGTTGCTGGGGTTTCCGTCGCCGGCGCGTTGAAAAACATTGTGGCCTTGGCGGTGGGCTTTGTCGAGGGTCTTGGCTGGGGTGACAACGCCAAGGCCGCCATCATGCGAGTCGGCTTGGTGGAAACCATCAAGTTCTCGCAGATGTTTTTCCCGGAGTCCGCGGCTGCGACCTTCACCAAGGAGTCTGCGGGTGTGGCTGATCTCATCACCACGTGCTCCAGCGGCCGCAACGTGAAGGTGGGGCGCCACATGGCCGAGACGGGCGATGACGCCGAGACGGCCGAAAAGAAGTTGTTGAACGGCCAATCGTCGCAGGGCGTGCTCACCGCCAAGGACGTGCACGAGTTGTTGGTCGCTGTGAACAAAACTCTGGAGTTCCCGTTGTTTGAGGCCACCTACCAGATCATATATGGTACCGAGAGCATCGAAAACTTGCCGACGTTGTTGGGGCGATGCTAAGGCGCATGTGTCACGGAAGCTTGCGGTCCGTGATGAAAGTACGTATAGAAAAAAAACGGATAGAATCAAATGACAGTGTATTATTCTGGGGGCTGGGCCGCCCTGGTCTTTTCCAGTTGCAAAGACGCGGCACAGTGCCGCTGCAGCAGCATCAAGGCGCAGTTTTACCGTTCGGCTTGGCTCGTTTCGCGTGAAACTTCAACAAAAACTTGTCCATCCAGACGTCGCAGAACTCCCGGAGCTTCTTGATTTTGGCCCCATCTAACTCCTTGGGAGGAGAGCTCTTATGGTCTTTCTTCAACTCTTTCGCTGCCAACACCTTCACCAACTCGCGCGCACAGCCCTTTATATTCTCGTGGCCTATGCTCCCTTCATGTTTCTTGATCAAGTTGGGCACGTAACGAGCGAGTGTGTTTGTCCAGAGAGACTGGGATACGGAGAAGTTTTTCTCCTTCGTGGAGGTGCTGGCCACAGCTGCCGCCTCGCGCCGGCGCTGTCGCTCCTTGATTTTGGCTATGCGATCTTGCTTCGCCTGATCCTCAAAACGCTTCTTCTCCGCGGCGTCCTGCTGTGATTTCAAGATAAGCTCCTGTAGAAGCTTTTCTTTTTCAAGAACCCCGTTGAACTGGTCTTCTTTCTCCTTCCGTAGGTAGTCCTCGTGAATTTTGTGCGGATTGCTGTCGTCGAACTTTTTGACGTGGCGCGGCGGCTTCTCCTTGCCCACGGCCGCCTGTTCTTTCTGGGGGGTGCTCTCCTTCTTGGCACCCAGCTTGGGTCCCTTTGGTACGGCGGAAGTCGGGCGTTCCCACTTGGAGATGCCCATGCCTTTGTGGTAGAAGTAGTAAGTGTTTGTGCTCGCATCTAGCGCCTTTTGCCAGCCGGGAGGAAGCGGCTCAGCGTCCTGGTTTTCGGAGTCCTTGTCAGCCGCATTGCCAGGCAGCTCGCACCGCGGATTCCGGCCATAGTCCGGCGATATCGAGGTCTTTTCATCGTTTTTGACCGCATTCTCGTTGTTCTTAGGAATGCGGTACGCCATTTGCAACTGGCTCCACTCGGCGAGCAAGTCTTGCGCCAAACTGTGGATTTCCGCGTTCAGCAGCGTGTCCACGATCTCCTTCACAACGTCCTCGATTTGCGACAGCTCGATCTTGTTTCGGGTCATGGACGGCCATCGATTCAACGTCAGCAATATCCTTACGACCATGTCTTCTTTAGATGCATTTTCCTTGAGCACGCGCGACAACGTCTTGTAGCCATGGAACTTGACGATCAAAGAGTTGATCCTGGGTTCCTCGGTCAAGTGCACACGCTCCACGAGCTTCTCCACAATACTGGGCTCCTCTGCTTTCATCAATGCACTCATGGCACGTGCAACGTCGCCGTCGGTCAACGACGAAACCTCCACGGACTTGACAAACTCCTCGTTTACTACAGCATCAGAGTCCTGGGAGTTCTGGGCTTTCTTGTTCACCTTCAACCATGCTCTCTCCTGCTGTCTCGTCACGCCTAGCGCCTCAGACAAGCCGTCTGGAAGCAAGAGTGCGGCATCAGTCTGTGTCTTGCCGCCCATCCAGCCGATACAGCTTTCAGAGCCACAATAGCAGGGCTGCAGCTGTGCGCCGTACCGGTCCACATTGTAGTCGAAAGTGATTTCCTCGCCTTTTTCTATGGCTCGCTTGGAAAATATGCCCATGCGCAATTTGTCGCCCACGACCCACTTGTCCACGTACGAATTCGGCAGGCACGAGTGGTTGCAGAACCGGGCCAAACAGCCCTTTTCCGTGGCGTCGATGAACGCGTCTTTAGTGAGCATCATAAAGTAGAAGTGCCGGATTTGGCGCGTGTCGTAGTCCACCATCCGCTGGCGAAATCTGTCCTCGCCAATGACCTCCCCTAAATACTCGTAAATGAACAGCTGCTCTGGGATCTTCTCGTTGGCCACAAGCCCGTATCCTTTTTTCTCAGTCTGAATGACTTTCACGTCACAATACTGCTGTTTTTGGAACCGCTGGTTCTGACAGTCCTTGCCACAGAGACAGCCCTTGTTTGTGCACTCGACAGAAGTGACTCTATTGATACAGTTACTATCTTCACCGCACGCTAGGTTGCTTGCAGACGCCTCGTCCCAGTGCTCTGGGCAGTCGCATGTCATTGTTTCTTTTTGGCCGGATCGGCCCAAATGTTTTCCCTGATACAAGCATTCGGTTATAGGTATGAATGTGGCCAACGCCTCGGAGGTTTTGTCCGGGGAGTCGACAAACAACTCAGGTGTGTTCTCTTTGTCCGACATGATACAGGCGAAAGATCGGGCAGAGAGGGCACTTGGATTATTAGTGCACCTCGAATTAATCGTCAAACTAGAAAGCTCAATATTCTCGAAATTCAATGCTTTTGTCGCGAGCGTAATGATTGATTGGTCTTTCAATTAGCAGGTCGCTGGGCCGATGGTTGAACTGGTTTTCGAATCAGCTGAGCGTCTGGATCAGTGAAATTTTCTCTCCTAGAGCCAGTCTTTGATAGCAAGCAGCGGTGTCTCGTTATACTAGTGGGAGTTATAGATGGCGACAGGCTCCTGGCTGGCGGTAGAGTGGCTTCTCTTTGTTGACAAGGACCGTATGGTGTGGATGTTCATTGTGGTTTTCTCGATTTTTCTTTGAACGACTCGCCGCGCGCGCGTGCTACAGGCCGGGCGCCCCAGATCGTTTTCACCAGGTTTAATTGGAAATTGTGCGATGGGGGCTCCATCCGGCATAGTTTGTGGATGAGGATATGACTTCTCTTTTTGTTCTTGATGTCATATTGACTGTGAAAACGCCCGGTAGATTCAGGAAGAGGGCTACTTGTTTTCAAAGTATTATTATGTTTTGCTCGCACAGCCAGCTATCGCACTATTTGCGGCATCACCAGAGACTCATGAAATAAGCTCGCGAACCGCATCGAACAACATGCGATTGTAGAGATCCTTCGTGTTAGGAGCTTCCGTGGAATTGCTGTTGATGAGCGACGCAACCTCGTTGAGCTTTCCTAGCTGTTCTTCGATTTGCAGAATTGCTTCCTTGTCACCCGAATTTCTGTTTGGGGTGTAAACCTTTTTCACCGTCGTACGGAAGCTGTTATTGACCGGCACGTTCCGATTCTCCTGGCCCATGTGCATGTGATCACCTCCGCTGAAATACGATGCACCTGGTGAGTTAGGTGCTACGGTGGAGAAATATGACGTGGCAGCGTCTGCCGCTGGGGACATCACAGGAACACTTCCTTTACCAAAATAGCCGCGCTTTTGACTCCCTACGGTCATCTCAATGAGTTTGATTTCACGGGCTCGTAAACTGATAAACACCGTCTTAGAAGTCACCTTTTCAAACCCACAGTTGTTTTGGTAGAATAGCAAATCATTTTTCATTGCATTCGACACCTGAGCCTCGAGCCTGGGATTGACCGGACACGATTGAATTGTATATTCGGACCTGAACTCATCCACAAACCCCACATTTGGTTGTAAAAAGGCTTTGTTGTGAAGTTTTTCTGGAGGTGAACCAAAATTTAGCAGCTGTAGATTAGACCCTTGGTTGGGGATGGGTTCAGATTCATGATCACTGGCTGGGCATTCATATTCAACAGAGACTCTGTGGTTATCCATCAAAGAAATGCGTAGCTTTCTAAACATTAAATTCTGAACCTTTCCCTTGATAATCTTCAGATTCGTCTCATCGGCATCTCTGCCCTCGACGTTAATAGGAGGAATGTAAATGGACGTTCTCGTTCTATCCACTCCCAAAGCCGAGGATGAGAGCCCCGATTTATTTGTTGGAAGTTCGTTGAACAAGTTGAGAAGGGACTGAGTGCGCGAGCATTTCTGTTTTACAGGCGAATGTGTGGAGTTGGCGGAGAGCGAATCCTCCCAATTTGGTTCATCCAATTCCTCGCCTGGTGATGGTGATTTTGTGGTAGAAAATGCAGGTCTAGCACTAAGCGTTTCAGCCGTGATAGCCCCATCAAGGGTCTCCGAGATTAAATGAGGCTGGAATTTGTTTGACCCCACGAGCGAGTTCTTCCATTTGTCCATGAAACTACTCCCCAATCTTGACAACGAGTAATTTGAGGCACTTGAAGAGAGCGAAGAATTGAGAGAAGACGAAAGATAAGCCATTGATGACGTATTCGATGCAGAGACTCTCCTTGTGATTGGACTTTTTTGAGCCACTGTCACATTGGAGGTTTCTAGCAACGTCTTTTGTCCCAGAAAAGACAAGCTAGTCATCGATTTGTGCGGAACATCCCAGCCTTTCGTGGAAGAGACTGAGACTGGTGCAGAATCATCAGAGTGTGAATCAGATGCCATCAGATTAGCTCGAATAGGTATTGGCTTAGTTGTTATTGGATTTGCCGTGAAGTTTATACCTCCTTCATGTGAAACGTCAATCAGAGGCAGACCCAATTTTAGAGACTTTTCAAAGGCTTTTGGTAATGCCTGTGGACTTGTGACATCCTGATTCTCGCAGATTGAAGATTTTAAGCTGCTTTTACCCCCTGACTCTAGTTGTTGCAAAAGCTCAACGTCTGGAATAAGTCCACTCAAAATAAATATAAGCTTTTTTGCAACAGAGGAGTTGCTGGTCATGACCACAATTCTGGTAACCGTTTTCGACTTTGACGATCCAAACGGGTCTATGTGCAATGGGCCTTCTGATAGCAGTTTCCTGAGTGGTAATATGAGGGCTAGTAGGCTTGCTAAGAAAGTGTTCGTTGGGCCTGGGGATTCATACCGATACCATGAGGTGGCACTAGAATTGCTGTGCAGAAGATAGGAATTTTGAGAATGCATCTGAGGTATGGCTTGGCCATGTAAAGGGTTGAAGTTCTTTCCGTCTTTAAATTCAAGCCAATTGATGACCTCGAGTGCCCAATTGATCACATTCGTTTTGAATTTCGAATCAACATGACTCAAACTGTAGGACATAAATGAGTTGATATTCACCAATCTGGGAGTATTTACATTATAGTTAACAAGCTTGATAAGTTTTTGCAACTGATGCCCGAGCTCCGTCTCCGATTGTAGAACACCTGAAGGAAACAGAATTCGCTTGTTGATTATGTAGGGTGACTGATTGAAGGCCAGGGATGATTTCAAGGCAAGCATGAGCTTTTTGCACACAAGCTTTTGGAGCACTATGAGGTAGTGAGAAATTATTTCCCAGTTGCTGGAAAGGACTTCCTCCACCGTCGCGCTCGGGTCCTCGAAAGGTATAATGACACCGACCGCAAACCTCGAGCTGAGCACGGAGGAAGTTCTGTTCAGAGACGGCAGGTCTGTTATCGTGGCGCACAGTTTTCCTGGTGGTATGAACACGTGAAACACCGTGTCTTTTGACGGAAACGTGGCGTGAGGAGACCAATCGGAATCACCCAACACATCCGATTCCACAGCACCGGGATTCGAGTCTGATATCAGGAAGAGCTTAGTCAATAGCACAGCCAGGCACGTTCCTTGTACCAGCAGATTTAGAGGGGGAAGCATGTGTATTTTCGTCGAGGTGTGCCTCTCGACAGATGGAAGCCCACGTCCGAACATGTAATCATTCAAGTCATTTATATTATATGAGGACTTGGCCATGTGTACGTTCTTCCTGGGAGAGGCACCTCTGAGTGTGGTTGCTGAATTGGGCATCCTGGAGCTCAGTGATGGAGACGCATACTGCGAGCTTTCTGAATCGCTCGTCAATCTCGTCAGTAGAGGTGACAGGCAGGGCGCTGAGGCCGGTGGGGTAGTTGCTCGCACATTACCTGAACTCAGCGAGTTGGTGGCCGAGTCGTAAAGTACTTGTTTCGAGCGCAAGTTGCCGCCGTCTTGCGAAACCACCAAGCGAAAGCGCTGCGGGGTGAACGGGAGCGGGTGAAGCACCAAATCTGACTGGCCATATAGAATCTCCCGCGTGTACGAGTCCTCGAATGAGTTGGCGTTGGCACTTGGATTAACACCCTCGAAAACCTGTGCAGACGAAGAAACGGGGTTTTCCGTGCTCTCCGACAGGTCGCTGAGCGGGCTGGTTGGCTCGACGGGCAAGCTGTCTTCCGCGCCTAATGGCGACTTCAGCTTGAATAGTCTTCCTAGCATTGGCACGGAGGTAAACCTAGCTCCTCATTGTCAGTTTGCGCAAGGCAACACAAAAGGATCTTAAAACAGGGGTGGGTGTTTTTTTGTTGTTTCTCCTTCGAGGGAAAAGAGTTGGTGAGTCTGGCGTGGTGCAAGGCGTATGGTGTTGGGGGTTTGGGTTTTGTGGTTTTGGTTTCTGGTGGGTGGAGCGTGTGGTAAGCCCAAGGTTTGCGGGTCTATGCGATTGCACGGCGATGGCAAGGCGCGAGGCTGCGGCAAGGCGGGCAATGACAGGTGGCGGTTCCGGTGCCGGACCGGGAATGCCACTATAAGGAACGGCAATACACGAACTCCAAGGCCGGGGTGGAAACACAAAGGCTGCAGACACGCAAGTACAAAAGCCTGAAAATGAGGACTTTTTTGATCTGTTGTTTACCCGGTTTGGCCCTATACCACTGTTCCGGAAATGGCGCCCGGCCTCTTTCCCGGACTTCGCGGGCCTGTATTTCGTGCCGGCATATTGCGCCTAGATCCGGGCGCAGCTTTGGCGGCTGGCCCCGGCGGCAACCGGACAGAAGGCTGCAAATGGAGCGCAGTCCTCCTCCTTTCCGTTTTTTCCTTGAAAATTCAAATGAGGAAAAGGTGTTTGTACTTGTAGCTCGGTGTTATGACTTTCATTGGTGATTTTCCCCGCATATCTGACGACGCTTTGGTGTGAATCAGCTGTAGTCAGGGAAAGAAAACATGGTGGTCCGGGGAAAAAATTCGCGCGGATGAGTGGGTGCAAATGATTTGGCTCGATATCAGCCTGGTATTATAGGTCCATCCTGAGCGCACCCTGATGTGTTAAAGAAGGGTTAAGGTTGGCGGGAAAACGGGTATGGCTGTGTGAAAAGGAGGTTTTAAAGAAACAAATAGTTCGGAGAATGATGTCTTCAGGGAGAATGATGCATCCAGAGGAAGAAAAAGAGATCACATCAGAAAGAAACTTCACCTCAGGAGAAGAATTGAAGAGGACAGGAAGAAGATGTTCGAAACGAAGAATTCTGCGCCTGGGGGTACAGAGTCTTTTTGAATCTTTTGTCTAGTCCACGTGCTCCATAGTTTTGTGATTTGGTCTGGCTCCAGACTTTCGGCAGTAACAGAGGATCGGGCTATGGAAAATTGCTAAGCATGACAGTAGAGGAACTCCTCGTGCATGCTGCGTTGGACTGAGATCTTTGGGTGAAAAATGGGGCCCGATAGGGTGTTTTTGGCACTGGTTCATGAACCGCTGTCTCCGAGCGCATGTGGAACATGGCTATTTATTTGCATCTGGATATTTCAAAAACGTGCCAGCAGGGCATGTTCACGAGATCTACTATATTTGCCCTGGCCAAGGCTCCCAAATGCCTCCTCCTTCTTCCCGCTCAATCCCATTCGCGAGGTGATAGATCCAGAAAATACTGTGGGTTGCGTGGCTTTAACTGATGGAGTCTCGAATTTGATATTTCGGGTTTGCCCCGGGACTTTTCTATTGAGCTGGCGGGATCTGTAGGTCACTTCCAGCAGGGACCATGAGCCACCAGCTTCTAGAGGACATCTTCCAGCGGGTTCCATCCAGGGCACCATCCGAGGCCTCGTCCAGCAGTATTTACAAGGGCGCCTCCGGCAGTCGTATGATATCTCCGCCATACTCAGAGACCCCGCAAAGAGTGCTCGAGGGCCTCCAAAAACAAGTCCGCGTGACTCCGCTCGAAAACAAGCGAGGGCCTCAACCTGATGCTGTAGTCGCCACAGCCGCCGATGTTGACGCCCACAGAACGCATGTGCATCAACAACTCGTTGCGCTTGGCCGGGTTCTCGCAGCTCCACGCAATGAAGGTGCCGAAGTTCTCGCCCCGCAAACTGTGCGCAGCGGTGGGGTATTTTGCGAACATCTGCTTCATCTGCCCATACAAATAGTCGCCGACGTGGGCCGTCCTAGCCACAAGATCATGTTTTGCAATCTCCTTATAGATGGTCCGCGCAATGAGCGCTTTGGAGGGGTCGCCGCACCAGGTGTTGAACTGTCTGTATGGCTGGTCCGGCTGTAACTTTGGGTTGGAGAAGTAGAAGCCCGCAGCCTGGAATTTCTTGGAGAACGTAACCATATCCGGTGGTGTGGTCAAGTTCCAGTGCTCATGCGCCCAGAACTTGCCGCTGGCACCCACGCCGGTCTGCACCTCGTCGACGATCATGAGAATGTCGTGCTTCAAGGTCAAGTCACGCAAGCCCTGGAAAAACAGCGGCGACGCATGATTATCTCCGCCTTCCGCCTGCACGGGCTCCACGATGATGGCGGCAATGCTGTTTGGGGGATACAGCTGTACAATCTGCTCGAACTCGGCCAAGCACCTCGCCTCCTCCTCGGCGTTCTCCCTCACGTGTTCGTCCAAAGGGTACTTCAAGACCGGGAATGGGGCCTTGGGCCATTTGAATGCAGGAATGTCCAACTTGTGGATGGCCTTGGACCGCGTCGTGGACAACGAGCCAAACAAGCGGCCGTGGAAGCCTTTGTCGAATGACAAAATCACCCTGTCGGGCGCCCCCGGCGCTTTGTTTTCCATGACTGACGTCAACTCCTCGTCAGTGAAGTCCGACGAACCCCGCTGATGGGCCGCCTGGTACATGAACGCGGCTTTGTACGCGGTTTCGTTTGCACACGAGCCTGAAAGCGCCGTCCATACCTTGTTGGTCCCGGGCGGGGCCGCTGCCAAGATGCCCTCCAGCAAAATCTTGCCGTAGTCGGCCTGCGGGAAACACGCCAATGCAGGCCGGTTCACTAGGGCACTGGCCATTTCTTTGGAAGCCGCTGTTTCGAGCAAAGCGGGGTTGTTGTAGCCCAAGGCGATGGACGAGATCTGGCAGTACACGTCCAACAACTGATTGCCATCCGCGTCGGAAATGTAATTCCCCACCGAATTGGAGTAGTCCGTGACGAAGTAAGACGCACGGTTGTCGAAAACGGCGCCCAAATTCTTGTTGATTTCGATGCTTTTGGGGCCGGGCACCGAGTCCGTGACGAGATTGGGTGCAACTGGCTCGGAGGGGAAGTAAGTGGCGGCGACCGAGGACGAGGCTGCTCGTTTTGCCCACAAATGGGGAATGGCTGCAAACTTGCGTACTCTAAGCATTTGAGTACAGGTTGTTTGGGGCCAAAAGTCGTGTTCTGGAGTGCTTTAAGGTATTCTGGTGGTTTAGCAGAGCTTAGTGCCTTCTTATACTTTGCCAGGCGGAAATGCACACGCGATTCGCGCCCCGCTTTGGGCAGGAGTATGCGGGGGTTTAGGACCAGGAATCCCGAGGAGGGGCAGCTTCAAGGAAAAGAGGAGAAACCAGGATACGGGCAGAAAAGGATTGTTTGGGGCGCTTGCTTCATGTCTGAAAAATCTGAAGAAAACTACGGCAGGTTGAATGGGTGCTCCAATGGTGCCGTAATGCCATATAGCCATCGCAAGATTCGATGGACGATCGGGTCGCTGCCTCGCAGTGCACACGCATGCCGACTGATAAGCGCCCCGCAGACACGCATTGTCTGAACACGTGATTCGACTGGAGAGTAGTGTGCGGCACACGACCAGTGTTGCCAGCCTGGGGCCGGCGTAAGATTATTTTGCTGCTGTCAGTAGCCTGCTGTGAGAATTCCCCTAACACACTGAAGCTCGCAGGGCATTCTTGGAGAGCAGCAGACACGGTCACGTGACCACGTGACCACGTGAGGGATCACGATATTCCCCCTGTGTGCAGGCCACACTGCCGTCGAGCAAGGACATGAGCAAGCTTGTCCAAGCCCGTCTGTTGCCTTTACGTTTCTGGTCCACCGCAGTGAAACAAAAAAACACTCCTGTTTTTCGATAGTTAACAGCTCATTTCTGTTCCGCTTTTCCGGGAAAAACCACTCGTCTCAGCGCGGTTCCAAACCCACCTTTGTGCCTCTATTTTCACTCCCCTCACCCGAAATGGAAACCGAGTCGAACAAGCCGTTAAAGAAGCTCTTCAACCGCATCAGCGGCCAGCCCGAGTCGTATATTTTAAAGACCAAATACACGTTTGGACGCACGCTCGGCGCAGGCTCGTTTGGTATAGTCCGGTACGCCAGGGACAACAGCACGGCCGAGGACGTGGCCGTGAAAATCATCCTCAAAAAAGCTCTCAAAGGCAACGAGCAGATTGTCATCGACGAGCTCGAGCTTCTCCAGCTGCTCAGCCACCCACATATTGTCGGGTTCCGCAACTGGTTTGAGTCTCGCGAAAAGTTCTACATCGTCACGCAGTTGGCCACAGGCGGCGAGCTTTTCGATCGCATCGTGCAGCAGGGTCGGTTCACGGAGCATGACGCGTCCGTGGTCATTGTGCAGATTCTCGAGGCAATCGAATACTTGCATGACCGGGATATTGTGCACCGCGACATCAAGCCCGAAAACGTGTTGTACTTAAACAAGGAGGCAGACTCGAACATTGTGTTAGCAGACTTTGGCATTGCCAAGAAATTGCAAAACCTGAACGAGAAGCTCCAGTCCAGCGCAGGGCTGTTTGGCTATGCGGCACCCGAGGTGATCATGGGCACGGGCCATGGGAAGCCATGCGACATCTGGTCGCTTGGGGTGGTCACATACACGATTTTGTGTGGCTACTCGCCGTTCCGAGCAGAAAACGTGCAAGACTTCGTGGCCGAGGTGCGCCACAATAACGCGGTGATTTTCCATGCGGACTACTGGAAAGACGTGTCGAAGGACGCGCGGCGCTTCATAGTCAAGGCGTTGCAGTTCAACCCGAGCCAGCGGTCCACGGCCACCGAGCTTTTGAACGACCCGTGGTTGCTCAATGTGGCGTCGGAGCACCACCACGCCGATTTGTTGCCGAACTTGAAGCAGAACTTCGACGCCAAGTTGAAGTTCCGCCAGGCCATCGAGATGGTCAAGTTGGCCAACAAGATCAAGCACCTCAACGCGCTCCAGGAAGACATGGACGACGACCCGAACGAAATCAACTTGTTCGGCGACGAGGGGCTCGTTTCTACAAGCAAGTACCCCTCATCGGCACTGACCAGCGAGGAGGAAACGAAGGAGAAAACTACGGGTTCGGTCCGGTCGCCGCTCTTCAAGTGGAACAAGTTTGCACATGCCCTCAAGGATGCAGGCGAACAACACCAGGATGCGTCCAAGTCTTCGTTAACCAGCACGCCGCCTGCACGGCGGGCCACGGATGGCGAGACGGGGCGCGGCAAGTTGGCTACTAGTGCGTTCCAGCAGTTGGTGGAGGCTGCGAAGCAAAACAAGCAGCGTGTCTCGGAATATGAGGAAGAGTAGCTGTGCCTGTGCTAGACGTACACGATAATGGCAGTTTATAAGGGAGAATTTTGGAGTACTGAAGTTTATTGAAGAACATTGAAGAGTACTGAAGAGTATTGAAGAGTATTGAAGAGTATTGAAGAGTATTGAAGAGTATTGAAGAGTATTGAAGAGTATTGAAGAGTATTGAAGAGTACTGAAGAGTACTGAAGAGTATTGAAGAATAATGAAGTTTATTGAAGAATAATGAAGAGTAATGGGGATTAGAAAAGCATTGAAGACTAAAAAATCATTCAGGACTAGAAAAGGAAGAATGAAAAACCAAGGATGTATGCGGAACCAGAAAGAAATAGGTTGTGAGGAAATATGGGCGGAATACTAAATACAAAAGACTAATGGGAAAGATACAGGCAAAATCCTGTGGAGGAAACAATGAGGCGAAAATATTGAAACTGAAAAATATGGTTTGAGGCAGGAAGTTTAATACTCACAAAAAATGAAAGTGGAAGTAACGAGGCTCTGAAATTCTTGAGTATCCGCATCACACCACTTTGTTTCACCTCAAGCCTGGAAATGCGAAAGCCCGCGGCCGTCTCTGGAAGCATCTTTCGCTGCGAGTTGAATGTGGGGCCTGCATAGTCTCAGGAAGTTTCCCCGCCGAAATATATGCGGCCTCTGCCCTCTTGTTTTTAGACTTTAGGTGAGAGAGGAGAAATCAGACCACACGTGGTTATTCTTTCACTTTTTGCTTGGTGGCGGCGTGCGTTTTCGCGAACCACCTTAACTCTCAATGGCCGCATTTTGCGCTTTCTGTAAATGTTGATCCAGTTTCGGTTTTCTTGATTGCCCTGTGAAAATCAGTCTCCCCGGGGTACTATAACCCTTTGGCTCTTGAAGAATGCCTGGACTGAGGCCCTGTATGCTAGTGGAAGCGGTCTTTTGTTTTTTGCCAACGCTTGTTCCCGCAGCCCTGCCCTCTCTCTATGCAATCCCAGAACCCCCTTCTGGCTGCAATGGCACGTGGTGGTGCACAAAGATCCCTGCCGCTCCCCATTCGTCCTCTATCCACCGCGCTCCAGTACTGGCCCGCATATGCTAGTGAGTCTTGGCCGATATCTAAACCTCTTCCGGGAACTTGTGAAAAGCTTAAAACAGGAGAGCAGATTACTTTGCCAGTGCGGGATTCCTACAGAATCGTAAAAATTACGTTCGTCAACACGAGGATCAAACAAGCTCTATAAAGTGTATTAAAAAAATATATATAACATCATTGGTGTCGACATCTGTGTGGAGTGGTGAACCAGCACCGCATTCCCATCCTGAAGAAACACACCCGTATCCAAATCAAGCAAATCATATAGTGAACATCAAAAACAAATCGTCATTCTGGTCTGCGTGGGCTTTCAAAGCCCGAAGCCCTCTTGGCGACCCACAGACCATTCATAATCTCGTAGCAGTTCGCAGCATTAGCCACCTGTAGTCCTAGAGCAGCGCTTAAAAATCAATGTTAGGCATCAACTCAGGCGCAAGCCCCAGAAGCAAAGGGTCGTTCAAGCTGTATTCTATTGCATACTCGTTCTGTGTCTTAAACAAGTCCGGCAATACATCCATGCTGGCAAACATGTCGTTCTCGGTGATCGGGTCGACAGCCAAGGTGAAGTCCAGGGAGAGTTTCGGGTCGCCCGTTGCAAATGAAAACTCGCTGGCGGGCATCACCTCGGGAAAGGTCGTGGCCGAGCCGTTCAAGGGCGATACGTCCTCGAGGGAGGTGGGTGAGATGTCGTAGGTGCTGGGGAATTCTAGCTGCTCGTTTCCAGGGGCGGCCGCTGCAAACACCGAGTCTGTGGACGGCATTTCCTGGCGTTTGGCAAAGAAGTCAAAGTTGCGCAGGTGTGGGAAAAGCGAGCCGACTACCTCGCCGTACGTGCTCAAGTTGGGCACCAGAATGGCACGCGTGTTCAAGCCCAGGTATGCGTCGAGGTCATCGTCCAAGCGGAGGTTGTTGAAAAGGTTCAACTGCGGCGACGCCATGTCGTGCGTAGTTCTTTTGGGCGAGGGCATCATGTCCTCCGCGTGCGTGCGTTTCTGGCCGGATCCAGGCGAGCCAAAGAGAGCAGTCTGCGGAGGCGTCAAGTACAGCTCGGGCAATTCAAAGGGACAGAGTTCCTCTGGCAGCTGGGGTGTTGTAGCTGCAGGCACCATGCTCAAAGGAGCGGCCTCTGGAACGGATGTCGGGCCTGGCACGGAACCAGATTTGGATCCACGCTCTCGTCCTCCTCCGACAAGACGCTCGGAGTCTGCCAATAAGCTCACACTGGAGATTTTCCGGGCAGGCGTGTCACCCACTTCCATGGCACCCTTCTCCTTTTCCAAGAATTCCCAACACATGTCGCCGTAGGTCTTGGGAGTAAGCCCAATGATACTCTTGAACACGCGGTGGAAGTGCCATGCAGATAACTTCGACTTGGTGGCGAGCTCCTTGAAGCCTAAAACCCCGCCGCGTCTCTTCTTGCCTCCCTTCTTCTTAGCCCCTCCTGAGCTACTGTCGTCGGATCTTGGACTACCCCCTGAAGAGGCACTGGAGTTGTTAAATATCGACATCGCTGCGGCCAACGCAAGGTGGCGGCACGCCAAATCAATGAGGCGGTAGTGCTCCGAGTCGTTTTTAGAAACAGAGCATGCGGAGGGTTTCAAGGCGGTTTTGCTTGAAAACGCGTTGGTGGGCACTGACATGCGGCGCTGTACTGAGCTCTGGCACATGATGTTTTCCTTGATGGTCTCAGTGACCTTGTTTTCATCGTCATCGAGCAAAGGGGGCACAAAGCCGATCATGGCGTTGATCTCCTTGACCGTGACTAAAAGAAGGTTCACGTCAATACTAGGCATCAGCATGGGTTCACATGACTTGCAGGGTGAGAACCCCAACCGAGCAGCGTCTGAGGCTGACTCCACGAATTTAATCTCCAGATGTAATTCCGTGATCGGATGGGCATCGCAGTCAGGGCGGCAGAAGTGGGAGTTGATTTTGTTGCACACCACAAACGAGCCTGCGGCAAAAGGGTCCAGAAACTGGTACGCTCTCCATTTGCTTTCATCGGTAGAATAGACCATTGTGTATGATTGAGAAGTTGTAGTAGTTTACAGGAGGTTTTATGGTGAGTGTTGGTATGGAGTAAAGTCCGATGATGGAAGAGTGGGGTTGGAGAGAAAACCGGGGGGAAATACCGGGTTCTTAAATACGCTGAGAATCTGGGTCAGAGATGGGTGACGATGGTGCACAAACATCACTAGCTGCACATGCGGAATATTCTCCACTGCGGGCAAATTGAACAAACCCAGAAACCTTTAGCCCCAGATGCGCCGATGTACATGCTGCATCCCTGACGCCATGCAGACCACAATTTCCTGCACGGCACGGCACAGCCTCTGAATAAAGAACCGCGGGTTTCGAGCCCTATTTGGGAAGCGGATTACCAGATCTATCCCGGACGCAGCGGGCGCCGCTTTCATTGAGGGACGTTTTCATTCCGGTTTTTTTTTTGGGGAGATGTATTGCGTGGTAGGGCGTTGTGACAGTACTGCAGGGATGCGTGCTGGCCGTTCCAGACACATCCACACAATTTGGCTTTCTCATATGTGCAAGTCTTACACCAGACCTAGGCCATCCCCTTTACGTCACCATGCGAATTGCGGAATTGCGCGGGAGTCGTACACCGGCGCGCAAATGCGGATCACGTGACTACATATGTCGCCGGGGCTAGGCCATTTCACATTTCCACACCCCGCCCGCACGCCATCTGGAACACCACCATTTCTAACCAAAAGTCAAAACTCCAATTCTGACACCATGCAAATCATTTTGGATGCTCCAGTTTTTCTACGGCGAGTCTGTGCCTGCTCAATGGACTCTCTCATGGAGACAGAACTTGGGAAAATTGGGTGTTTGAGGGGACTATTTTCTCCAATCAACCGAAAATTAGACTTTGCGCTTTAAAATGACCTCAGTATGGATTTCCGAGCTGGAGCGAGTGCGAGAATTACGTAATCGTTTTGCTCTTCAACTTTTTTTGCGAGAACGACATGACCATTACGTCAGCGTCGTTACATGCCGAACAAGCTTTGGGGTGAGAACCACATACCACTTCAGCAGCCAAAGATTTATCCGAGACACCAGTGAGTGAAAATTCATGAGTCCAAGTTTGCTGCCCCCAGTTGCAGTGAGCGATGTCGAAGATCCTCACGCCTATTGTATTTGAATGCACTGGACACGGGCAAAACCTGCCGAGCAGGGTGTGCAGTATACACAGGTCACTCAACGAATATTCATGAAGAAAGCACCCGCCGCGTCTCGTCCTGAAAACCATCTCCAAATTTGGCGTTGCACGCTCAGGGATGCACGACTCAGGGTAGTATCATTTTCGTTCATTTTCGTTTCCCCTAGCAGTTTATATTATCCACATGTCAAGAGTGGCAAAATAAAAGTTGGTTTGCAGCGTGAAAGTGTCCTATCCACACGAGCATGTCTCAGGCTGAATGTGAAACATTGACTCAAATCACTTCTTTCTTTTGTTGGATTGATCTCCGACTTCACTCGCCACATCCAAACACGTTAATTCCGGAGAGGTGTAGCCGGAATTAGGCTGCAGCATTTTACATCATACGTTGCATATTCATTATTTCTGTGCAGGCTGTAAACGCAAGCCGCGAGCTGATGTGTCCGTTTTGGGCGAGGGGAGACGGCTGTGGTTCCCTGTGCACCGTTTGCAACGAGGATAAATTAAGGAAGCAGAGTTTCTGGGCGTGCCGTTCCTTATTCGATAACGCATAACCCGCATCTTGAGTATCGGGGCGATGGCCTCCAAGAAAAAGTATCATTTTTCAGAGATTATCTCCGGTATACCTTACGAACGAGCGGTGTTCCGACGTTTGCTACAATCGCGGTGTATCTTGATTAATTTAATTTTTAAAGTTTGAAGCATGGGTACATTCCTGGGATTTGCGATAGCCTGCTATTAAAACAGATAAAATACCGCGGATGTTTTGAAATCAAAAAGGGGTAAGATCATTGCCGCAAAAGCCGTACACCCAAGAATTGTCTTTCGCAAACATCCGCCTTACGCTTCGGAAATCCGCCGGTCGAAGCTAAAATTAGAATAAGAGGCCGAAAAACAATCTATACATGACTCTTCATTCCCGAAGATCCGAGGCCACTAAGGTTTTGAGAGTAATCCATTTCACCTCGCGTAATGACAAAAGGTTTGTTCCGTACTAGCTCACTAGTGAAAAATATAACAGTATATAAACGCTATGTGCGTCAAGCCTGGCGCATGCGCATAAACGTGGGAGTTCCGCGCCTCACCTGTGGCGAAAGCTGTCTCACATTTACATGCCGCCATGGTGCAGCGGGACGTCAAAGCCGTTGGTGCCTGGCCACGCTCGTGGGTAACAATTCCGTGTGTGTTTCCGGATTGACTGGACATGGAAGATCTGACTAGCCATTGTTTTGCAGAGCGGCTCCTCAGGTTCCATCTCTATGTGGGCGCATATCTTAGTGCCCGCGTATGCCGAGTCCGCGGATCTGCCTGCCCTGCCTCAATAGAGAGCTACTCAAAAATTTCTGGCGCGGGCTTTGAGTTATCGTCTCTATGCGCACACTGCGATTTCGCGCAGCCGAACTGCTGACTTTACCGTAACCCAACACCAAATGGGGAAAACAAATACCAACCCCGTAGCCACGGAGGCTTCTGGTTTGGATGCGCAGTTCGCCTCTCACAAGCACGAGTTTGTGGTGCCCACATTCCAATCGTTGGGCGTGAGCTCGCCCCGGTTTGATCCCGCAGACCCGGCGATCTACTTCTGCGGAAATTCGCTAGGGCTCATGCCAAAAAGCACGAGGCCTGCAATTGAAGCCGAGTTGCAGGCATGGGGGGAGCGTGCGGTGGAAGCCCATTTCAACCATCCGGAAGAAGAAAAGACTATGTGGATGGATATCGACTTGCCTCTTGTAGGTCTCCTAGCACCCATCGTGGGAGCCAAGGCAACGGAAGTGGCGGCAATGGGGTCGCTCACGGCGAATCTCAATGCCCTTTTGGTGTCGTTCTATAAACCCGAGGGTCGCCGCACGAAGCTTTTGTTCGAGAAAAACGCGTTTCCCTCCGACTACTACGCGTTCTTGAACATGGTCAAGATGCACGGCTATGACGAGTCTCATTTGATACAACTTGAGGTGCCGGCAGGCGAAACTTACCTCAAAACACAGCTTGTTTTGGACGCCATTGACTACCACAAAGATGAGCTTGCACTTGTGCTTTTGCCCGGCATCCAGTACTACACCGGCCAGTTTTTCGACATCAAAACCATCACCCAGTATGCCCACCAGAGAGGTGCGCTAGTTGGCTGGGACTTGGCCCATGCCGTTGGAAACGTGCCACTTTCCTTGCACGAGTGGAACGTGGACTTTGCGGCGTGGTGCTCGTATAAATACCTCAACTCGGGGCCCGGGGCAATTGGTGGAATCTACGTACATGAGCGGTATACGGAGAACAACAGCAGCGACAGCTTTTCACCTCGGCTTGCCGGGTGGTGGGGCAACAACGCATCGCAAAGATTCAAGATGTTGGAGCAGTTTGACCCTATCAGATCGGCCCTTTCTTACCGCCAGCTGAACCCAAGCGTGATCGACTGTGTGGCCTTGCAAAGCTCTCTACAAATCTTCCAAAAGCTAGGGGGTATTGCCGAGCTCCGCAAGAAGAGCGTGGCTTTGACAGGCCACCTTGAGAAATTGTTGGTCCGCAGCAAATACTGTCTTTCTGCCGACGCAGAAGAATCGAAGTTGGGATTCAAGATTCTTACTCCTGCCAATCCCGACGAGAGGGGGTGCCAGCTCTCGTTGCTTTTCCAGCCCCATTTTGAAGAGACTTCCCAAAACGTGATGGAGCATGTCCACCGGTACTTGCATGAACACGCCATCATCTGTGACGAGAGACGGCCTGACGTCATCCGACTTGCCGCAGTTCCTCTTTACAATACGTTCAAAGAAGTCTCGATTGTTGTGGCCCGCTTGGTAGAGGCCATGGACCAGATTGAAACCCGCCATTCATGAGACTGGTATCGCTTAAGAAAGACGTGAAGCAGGTTTTGCTTACTAGGTTATGATGACGGCTTGGGGGGTGGCCTGGCTCAATAGATACATTGTTCAATATATGCCCTAGATGGCCGAAGAAATCTGCATTAGACGGAAAACCTACAATGAACCGACACTGCCTCAAATAGGCATCACCGCGGGCTATGAAGCTCACCATCGGAGCCTGGAGATATTACCTACACATGCGCGTCTCCTTTGCAAAACACAGAGTGTATCGTTTGTTTATTTATCGTATCTGGAAATAGCTGCGGTGCTATTTGACGTACTTAGGAAGGACGCGCACCACTTACAAAGTGGCGGCGATTCTGAAGTCCTTACCAGCGTAGACAGCCTTGTCACCCAACTCCTCCTCGATTCTCAAAATCTGGTTAAGCTTGGCCAATCTCTCAGATCTAGCTGGGGCACCGGTCTTGATTTGACCGGATCTCAAGCCAACAGCTAAATCAGCAATGAAGGTGTCCTCGGTCTCACCGGATCTGTGCGAGACCATGACACCCCAGCCAGCGGCATAGGAGTCGTTGGCAGCGTTGATGGACTCGGACAAAGAGCCAATCTGGTTGACCTTCAACAACAAGGCGTTGGCGGCCTTCTTCTCGATGGCGGTCTTGATTCTCAATGGGTTGGTGACAGTCAAGTCATCACCAACAATCTGGATCTTGTGAGAAACATTGGCAAAGAAAAGCACCCACGACTCCCAGTCGTCCTCGCCGAATGGGTCCTCAATGGAAACGATTGGGTATTCGTTGATCAACTCCTCGTACAAAGAAGCTAATTGCTCACCAGACAACCACTTGGAGGCGTCAGAGTCTGGGTTCTTGAAGTCCATGTCGTACTTGCCGTCCTTGTAAAACTCGGAGGCAGCAACGTCCAAGGCAATGCCGACTTGGCCGGTATAACCGGCTGCCTCAATAGCATCAACAATCAAATCCAAAGCCTCTCTTGGGGATCCGATATCTGGGGCAACACCACCCTCGTCACCGACGTTACCGGCGGATTGGCCGTACTTCTTCTTGGTCAAAGACTTCAAGTTGTGGTAGACCTCAGAGCCGATTCTCAAAGCTTCGGCGAAAGATGGAGCACCAGTTGGCACAATCATGAACTCCTGGAAAGCCAAGGCACCACCGGCGTGAGAACCACCGTTGACGACGTTTTGGAAAGGAACTGGCAACACGAACTTGTCTTGCTTGGAGCCAGAAATGTCCGCCAAGTGCTGGTACAAAGGAACGCTCTTCTCAGCGGCAGCAGCCTTGGAAGCAGCCAAAGACACACCCAAGATGGCGTTAGCGCCCAACTTAGACTTGTTTGGGGTGCCGTCTAAGGAGTTCAAGAACTCGTCGACCTTGGCCTGGTTGGTGATGTCGAGCTTGGCCTCGATGAAGGCAGGGGCGATCTTCTCATTGACGTTAGCAACAGCCTTCAAAACACCCTTTCCAAGCCACTTGGACTTGTCGCCGTCTCTCAATTCCAAAGCCTCGTGGATACCAGTGGAGGCACCGGAAGGAACGATAGATCTGAATCTACCCTTGTCGGTGAACATGTCAACCTCGACGGTTGGGTTTCCTCTGGAGTCGTAGACGTAACGGGCGTGGATTTTGGTGACAGACATTGTGTGTGAAAATTGATAACAACGAAAAATTGAATTCGAAGATGTTTACCAGTGCGGGTGCGTGGGCATTTATAATGAGGGGGAGATGTGGACCACACAAGCCCGACTTGCATAGTGATGCACTAGAACCTCACCAAAGAGTATGCGGTACCGGGGTACAGCACCAGGAGTGCGGGCATTTACTACCCCAATTATGTGAGTACACAAAGTTCTAGCTGGACTTCTTCCATTTTCAATACAATTGTATCAAGAAGGATTGCAGACGTGGGCGTGGAAAAAATTGCGCTCATGATAGCCCGGGCCTATGTTGGCCTGAGTGTGCGATAGGGGTTGTGCCCACGAGTTTTCGGCGTCGGAGTTTAAATGCGCGTACGAATCGTGCCATGGCCCGGAGCCGCCCGGCGCGTGTCCGGACGAGAGGATGGAAGAAATGGAAGCAGTGAGAACAAGGCCAAGTCGTGCGAGGCATAATCGCCATTCCCACAGTCACGTGAGTCGCCGGGGCGTAACCGCCGACCACCTGGATGGCTGTCTTGATAGTGACAATCCCGGTCCCATGCCCTAAGTAATATCCATTTGAGGAGATATGTCAGGTTCAAAGGGCTGCAGGTCATTGGAACAAATGAGATCGAAAGCTTTCCTTCATATCCGTTTATCTTGAGGAAAACAAACTCTTCAAACGCAAACTCTCATAAGAACCAACACATTGGTATCATATTCATGCATATTCATTTGTCAACGGCGAACCATTTCAATTTTTTTTATGGGTGTACTTGACCAGTTGAATAGGGGGTAGAGCTTTTTCCATAGCCCACCCACCATTCGATGCCTAGAATCTCCGGTTCCTGGAAAGATATCAAAAACAAATATCAACTACTGTCGCCATACAACTGCTACTTTTTGTGTCACAAAAAGCATGAAGGAAATGAAAATTGCATCAGTGTATAAGCAACAAGATCAATGGATTCGCGGTGTTACTCTGCAATGAATTTGCACTCACTCTTGGACATTGAGGTACATCGTTGTCAACTCAGCTCACATGCCTTTGCTGAACACATTGGAAACCGAAGAAGGCTTAGAGTGGCTGTTAAATCAGAAGAAAAATACTTGTTTCTTCACTGATTCCGGCTGAGAAAAGTCCCCAGTGGAATTTTAGTCAGACGGAATGCCAGACTTGCGCTTTGTGAATCAAAACTCGATGACAAAAGACAGGATGTGTATCGGCGAAAGTGCCCCCTGACTGCACGGCACTCTTTTCAGTCTTGAGTCAAAGGATACAAGGCTTAGCACGAGTTGTCTCAGAAAAAACTGACAGTGCGGAGCTCCGTTAATTAGCCCGAATTAGTGGAGTGTAAAGTTCCGCTTCTCGCTACATGGCACTGCACACGGAAGTCCGAGTGTTTAAGAAAGCAATGACAATTCCGTGAGTATACTTGTATGCATCTGGGACATCAGTACGTGTCCCATTTCTGCAGTCACTCCTAGCTTGCTGCCGGCGGCTTGCGCAAGGTTTGTATACTGATACATGTCTCGGATTAAGTATATTTTGCATGCGCCTATGCGCAGATTGTCTCACTCGCCTTGTCTTGTGCAGGAATTCAAGTGATCCGGGTTTGTCAACCTGGCCGTGTCATACGCACGATGACGCTCATCATCCGCCACGCACTTTTTGACCACGCGCCACAATTGCTTCCAGACCGCACAATTACATCATATGATAGCGTATGCCAACTACGTTCCGGATCGATATCTTACGCACAATGCCCACGAGGCCCATGGCTCGCTTAAAGTCACCAAACAAGTGCGTCCAAGGGGTAACAGTCTTTTCGGGTGCTCATGTTCTCTATACGGTATACAGGCAGCCATGACCGAACTTCTCGTCATATTAGTGAGTTTTTCTGAGCAACTATAGTTGGGCTTCTCAACTTGTCCACATAGCTGTCTATGAGCTATTGAGCTCTGCTCACTTTCGTTTTATCATTTACATACAAATCATGGTACGAGTTTGCCGCCTAGACCTTCCGCGAACTTCACTTCTCCTTCGCATTATCCAGTCATATATCTCTGAAGCCTGCCATACACATCGAATACAACTTATGTAGAAACTGCTATGTGGAAAAATAAGATCTGTTCGTCAGGCTTCCCAGGCCTTGTTCTGCTGACAGTAGCATCCAAGCAGCAGCCGCCGATGTGTTCAGGGATGTACTGGTGTGAGCGAGGCTCCTCGATCAACATCTGGAAGGGCGCTTGATTGTGCTTGAAATTGTCGAGGCAGGCTATTGATGACAGGCAAAAAGGAGCCCACAATCGATGAGTATACGCGGCTCAAAAACGATCTCACACGGCTGATCCTTAAAAAAAAAGAGGTTGATTCCAAGCTTGCCGAACTAGAAGAGTCCATCTACGAAAAAGAAACCGACTACTTCAACGACAGCGCGTACGGCAACATCGTCAAGGGATTTGACAACTTTGCCAAAAGCTCCTCTGGGGGTAGCAATAAACGTAAGTTGGCAATCACGGACGAAGATCACATTTTTAGCATGTCTTCGGCCACGTTTGTGAAATCATTACTGAAACGACAGGGTACGGGATCTACGGCCACAGATCTAGATGATTATGAAGATTCAGTGGAGCCGGCTACTGGGGGGACGTTGGGGAAAGACGCCGGCGTAGGCACTCCCACCAGGAAAAAGAAAATATAGAACAAAGGAACACAGAAGAATCTAGAGAAAATTAGAGAGAGGAGAAACAGAGAACAGCACCAAGAGAGAAAAGAAAATTTGAGAAAGGCAAACCCTGAAGAAAACGAAAATCTAAAGAGAAAAAAAGGTCGAGCGATGCAGGCAGGTTAGAATAAGACAGAGGTCATGAATGTGAGGGAATTGGGAGAGAACACATCTGCAAAACATTTGTCGCTAAGTCAATTACCGGTGGTCTGGGAGACATTTTTCTGGTGCTTCGTGCTACCCACGGATATTTATTGTTTGCTTACTCGCTGGCTCTCGCTGGTTTGTCCCAAAACAGGCCCCTGCTCAATACGAAGGCGTGTTCGGTATATCTCGATACCCAGTCATGGAGCATCAATGCTGTGTATTTGTATGTACATGGGGGCGTTCGAACATGCAAGAACGGGTTCTTTTTCGACTCGCTCGCGTATCTTTCCAAGTTCTATTTCGACTCGCTCGCGTATCTTTCCAAGTTCTATTTCGTCTCGCTTGCGCCTTTTTCAAAGTCGTACACCCAGGGCCTGTTGGCAGGGAAGTCTGTAGGCACCCTCATGTCCAAAGGAAACCGCCTCATTTCCTCTGGCTTGCTGGCAGCCTCGTACAAGTCTGGGCTGATTTCCTTCAACTCGTCCATGGCATTTCGAATGCTTCTGTACTGTTGTTTGAGAAGGTCGATGGACTTGGTTTGTTGTTTGCGGGTGAAGACTTTCCATGCACTGTTGATTGTCTTGTGTTTGATGAGGTCCTCAGCACACAACTTCAAGAGTTTGGGCTGTTTTTTGGTGGCCGAGAGAGCCGAGAGTTGGTTGACAACCTTTTGTGTGGAGGGGCTCACGCTCGTGGTTTTTTTCCCACGAACAAAAACCTTGTTGAGCTGTGGCGTGCGCCCGGCTGAAAAACGGGAGATCATGATGCTGTGGACTTTTCACGATGGGAGATAGTGATAGTAAGCTCACGTTGATATGAAAATTTTGAGGCGCACCCGTGCACCAGGTGAACCGCGTCACGTGATCCACGGTTGGTCATGCACCCCGCGGTCACCAGCGCTTGACCGCTCCTTCATGCTTAGGACAATTATAATCGTCTTACATCTGTCAGATCGAATCTGGTAAGTCCAATTGACTAGAATCTGACTGGAATCGACTAGAAATTGACTCTTGAAACTGACTAGTATCTGACTAAAATCTGGCTAGAAACTGACTAGAAACTGACTCGAATCGAGTAAGACCTGACTTCTGCAATGAGAATGCCGTTCTCTTCCTCGTCAAAAAAAGAGCTCCCCAGCGAGGAGCCGCCTCCGTACGAGCAACTGGAAGCAATTTACAGCCCCGAAAAAGGGACTCAAAAAAGCTCAGAGGCACCACCGTATTCCGGAACCTACGGGCCTAACGAGTACCCGCCCGAAAAAGGGGGGCCTCTGTTTGCGCCCCGCCCAGACTGGCAAAACGGCAATAACAACAGCCCAAGTAACTTTTCGCCGGACACCTACACCTACGCTGTGGCGCCGCAAACAGCCAATATTGCGTACGATACCG
Organism: Metschnikowia australis; assembly: GCA_019285895.1. NCBI lineage: Eukaryota > Fungi > Ascomycota > Pichiomycetes > Serinales > Metschnikowiaceae > Metschnikowia > Metschnikowia australis. Next base: position 534,056 of record JAGSXI010000004.1, read on the forward strand.
AGGGCAGAAACGCCAGGCCCGGGTACGCGGATTACTTGCAAACAGACGCCCAGAGAATTGCACAAGGAGACGTTCCTAAACCGCGAGAAGCGTTTGGTCGGGGAGGTGCTCCTTTGGCACCCAGCAAGAAAAGCCTGGGTCTGTCGGGCAGCTTTCCTGGTGCACCGGGCCCTACCTACTACGACTCTTCTCGCAAATAAGCTCTATGTCCTTTTGAATGCGGAGACTTCCTTTAGGGGCGCTCATTTGCTGCAGCGCGTGTGGGTCTTTGTGAAGAAATGGCAACGAGGTGCTTTGGTGGTGTGGTTTCTTCCCCGGTTTGTTTCGTTTCCTGACACAATGCTACGTGATATAAACCCTGAGAACTTGGTGATACATGCGGCAGAGTCCTGTGTGATTCCGGGCATGCGAGGGGCTTCCTCTCCATTGCACGTCTGCTCAAGTGGCTGTGCTCTTGAGCCTATTCTTTCTTTGCACGGATAAAGATGGTGTGGAAATAGGTGATCTCGAGAAATCATGTAAAGCCGGCTTGAATGTTCTTCTCGTTCAAATCCTCAGCCCGCCAGATGAGACTTCGGATAAACGAGAAGAACATGAAGCAATCAAACCAAGCTCTCGCTGGTCTACTTTGTCAATATTACTGGCTGAAAAGCGGGCTGGATGAGTCTGCCAGACGTGGTTTTGGCCTTAGTGTGGGCCCGCGGTTTGATGATCACAACATTAAAATAGGGTATGTTGTGCTTCCTTCTATTTGCTTCTGTTGTTTGTGTGCACCAAAGAGGCTATCGCCTGTTGATACTCAGAGTGACTTTCAGAAAACATTTTAAGGCACTCAATGCTTTTCTGTGACCACATAGTAAGATATTTTGATTTATTTCCCCGGGGTTACCTACTCTTGGACTATTCAGCAGGGATCACTAAAGTGGACTATTCGGTACGAATGAGGATTAAAGATCGGAAGTACGAAATGCTAAACTTTTTCATGAGAAGATCTGATTATCGGATAAATACTTTGCAAATAGCCGTCACTTGGACTTATTCGCAATCGCCTGCACCTCTCTTCCCCTCTTCAAGATCTTGTTCCATCCCTCACTTGAAAGGTCGTCTGACAACACTTCTATATACGATATGTTATCATCAATACGAGAATTCCTGTAGATTTTGTGCTCGGAGACATGCGGCGATACACGGAAAATTCAAGATTGTTTCGTGCGAATGCATGCAAGATACTAGACCCTCTTCCGAGTTCTTATGATAGCATGACAGTTTTTCCTTCCGGTTTCATCCCAAAGCAGAGGCCCATTGGCATCATGAGATATAAAGGAAGCAACGAATGCAGACATGTTTGATGCGCACATCTCGAACTTTGAGGCACAGTCGCCGGTTATCAGTAGAGCCATTCGATTGTGGATACATATTGGTGCGAAATCTGACAGTGCAAGTCCCTAGAAGGCGGGAATTGTTGCTCATGAGTAGCATGGCTGTTAGCCAACTCGCGGCACTGCCTCTGGGACGCCTCGTTTCTGCTGGAAGCGAAAAACACAGCGGGAGACTTCAAAAAGTGAAGTGTGTGATTCCGTCCGTCTCTAGCACATGGTCCAGCTTTCACTGTCTTCCAGGCTCTGAGCTGACCTCAACTTCACCTTCACGAATCTGATCTAGAAACGCAGCAATTACAGCATCTAGTTGGGCTTGTAGCAAGGAGCTCGCAGCCCTCGACAACAACGCTGCGTAGCAAGGGAACAGTGTTACACGTGTGCAGTTAGCGAGTAGCATTCTTCCCATCTCCTTCAAAGAGAAACTCTCGAGCGGGATCCACGTACGTGGCATAACAGCCGCGAAAAGTGCACCATGTGTTTCTGCGTGGCCCGGACGCCTCGGCTTCGGGAATACCACCCTCAACACCCAAGGAAGCACAGGACACTTCGTCGCCAAGAAATCGGCACGCCTAGCTACGTCTATAGGCCCATTTCCGCTTGCAAGGCCCGGAGCGCCTCTTCGTCCTCGTCCTCCTCGTCCTGCGTCTCAGGCTGGCTCTTGCTAACGGTCGGAAACTCCGGCAAGGCCAGCACCGACCTGGATGACTGCACCGAAGGCGCGGCCTGCTTAGGCACCGGCAGCCTCTCGAGCTCGCGGGCCTGTTCGTCCTCGGCCTGCAACGCAGCCAACTCGGCGTCCAACTCGTCCTCGTCAACGTAGCCGGTACCCACGGGCCGCGATATGGCCTCGGAGATCTCGTCCGCCAACTCCACCTGCTCGCGGATGTCATCCATGGTGGTCTCCACCTTGTCGACGTCGTACTCGCCGTGGATCTGCTTCATGGCTGACGCGCCCTGCTTCATGGCCTTCATGGTCTCCAAGTTCAAGTTGGCGCTCTCGATGGCCGTCAACTGCGTCTCCAAGGAGTCGATCTGGTTCTCGATTTTCATCAAGTTCTCCTCGTAGCCCTTCTTCCGCTTAAGCGCGTTCTTGGCCAAGGCCTTGTTTGTGGCAATGTGCTTCCGGGCCAACAGGTCCTGGTCCGCAATTTGCAGCTCGAGGTGGCTGCGTTTCTTGTTGAGCATCTGGATATGCTCGCGCAACTCCACGATGGCCTTTTTGGGCAACTCCTTCTTCTGCTGCTTGTTGCCGCCGAACATATAGCTCCACATCCTGGGCGGGGTTTAGGTTTTGGGCGTGAGGAAAAGCGGGGGTTCAAGAGACTGAGGAAATTGGCGGCGAGGACCGTATATGGCTAGTTTCTTCGGGGCTGTGGTGCGTTTTGGGGCTGATTTGGGGAGGCCGATAAGATGCCTGTTAGTGCTGAGATTGCGAGGCGGGGGTTGTGTGGTTTTGGTCGCGCGCACGACCCGCCGCGACGGCGCCGGCGTCACGTGTCGCGGCGGGCTTGTCCATTCTTCGTGCCCTTTCTCTCTCGATGTCTTAGTGGTGATTCAAGCAATGACGGGCTATTCTCATCGTGTTTTCCATGTTTTTCAGCCTTTGTGGGCCCTCTTTTTGCCATACTTTATTGAGGATGGCGCGATCTCATGGATCTCGCGATAGCGGGCGCCCGCTTTGACAGGGCTCAGCTCACACACAGAACATGGAAATGGAAAGTGGATACGATCAGCAGCATTTCTGCTTTGCCAAGTTGCCAGCGGCTAAATCCGCTCATATGGCCTGCAAATGGGCATGTACTAGCTGGGACACGGCCTACGTTGTCGGCCCGTATATTATCCCTATGTAGGTACATACCCTGTGCGCAGGACAGCGGCCGTCCTTATCGTGGGCTTTAGATTCACCTAGGCCCCGGGGTTTGGGCCGTGTTTCTCTTGTGGTGGTGGTCCGAAGCAGTGCGGTGAAAGCGGGCGCAAGAACCCCAGTCATTGTCGAATTCCACCTGAGCCGTAACCAGTAGTTTATCAAACTTTCGAGTGCCCGGACGCCACCACCCACGGGCCTCACGACAGACTATTTCTGTTTTTCTCGGGGCTTCCCAATTGTCTCGATCATTGCTCATCAATCAATGCCCAGCTGGCGTTTTTTCGATTGGCCATTTGTTAATCAAGCATCTCCCCGTCAGCGATTTCTCAAGTATTACTCAACTGGTCATTTCTCTGTAGAGCATCTCCCAATCAGCGACTTCTCAATCGGCATTTCTCGTGGAATTGTTTCCTAACCAACCACTTTCAACTGGTCAATTCTCACTAGCAGATTTCCCAACTCAGCTTCCGCGACCAAGCCCAATCAAGCTCTCGATTTGTCATTCCAACCCCGTCTCCCGGCGTCCTTGATTAGCTGACTACCACCCAGAGAAAGAAAAACACTAGCAAAACACCAAACACCTTTAAAAACATCCAGCGGTTGCTTGATATGTGCGCATAGTACTTCAAGAGCTCGCGCTGCGCCCCCGTGATATTCAAGTCAATGTCCTCCACATTCTGGTCAATCCGCTGGATCGTCTCGCCCTGCTCCGTGACCATCGTCGCCAACTGCAGGAACAAGTTGCCAACCTCGTTGATCGTGGCCTCGATGGTTTCCACGGCGGAGTTCCGCTGTTGTAGGTACTCGCTGCTCTGCTCCTCCATGAGCAAGAGCTGCCGCGTCTGGTCCGGGATCGAAAGCAAGTCTGCGTTCCCAGCCAGGTCCAGCGTTGGAGCATCTGGCATCAAGTACGGGTTCTCGCCCAAATTGGTCAAGTTGTTGCCGCCGCTCAAAACGGGGGTGTGTCCGTTCGAGCGGCCGGTCAGCGCCGCCGATAGGAAGTTCTCCTTGCGTGACTTGTTGGCAAGCTCGTTCTTTTGCCGGAGCTCCAACACGGACTTGAACTCGCCGCTGACGTTCTTCATTTTGGAGTTCAACAAATTCAACACGTTTTTCAGGTTCTGCGTGATCTGCGAGTCCACCTGGATCAGCAGCTCCCCGCGCACGTACTTCTGCAAGGTCTGCATGTTCTGCTCGATCTTGAAGATGTCCTGTTTGATGACATAGGTCAACTCGCCGATTTCGACCGGCCGGTCGTCGAATAGCGGCTTGCGCTTGGCTAGAAGCGCGAGTTTCAGCAAGAGCTCGGTGGTATGGGCAATGTCTTTAGCGATAACACTGGCCTGCTGACTGAACTTCGATTTGCGGGCCGGCAAATGGTGCATCTGGGGCGTGCCGAGCTTGTTGATTTTATCAAAAGAGGCCACGCATTGGTGGAATTCGTGGGTGCGGTTCTGGATGGTGGACGACATGTTGACTGCAGCGGTGTTTCGGCAGTATTTCAGGGTAGTCCGAGATATGCCACTATGCTTTATGTTGCTGCTGGCCGTGTGTGTGCTACAAGCGGTCGGGTTAAAAACAGACTTCTTCTATGCGGTGCCCTGTATCTGTCTGATGTTGAGGGACATGATGGTGGGGTGTTCTGTGCAGGCCGCTTGTTTTAGCATAAAGCAAGGGCCACAAGAAACGGCCATAAATGGCAGTGGAGAGTGGTTTGGCCTGGAATCCATATTTTTTCTGGGCTCCCCGTTTCAGATGTTTTTTTCTGGCGTTTTCCGGCCACGCTGGCCATTTTGCGGCATGTTTTGGTATTCTGGCCGTGTTCTCGTTCGGCCGGCTCCAGGTATCCAAGGTGTGTTGATTGTGGGCTTCCAAAACCTTCTGTTTGCAAAACCAAATCCTGATTGAATCATTCGGTTCCGAAACGGTCTTCTATGGGCTCCTCATTTCGAAGCGATCCTCCCAAAATAAAGCAGACTACTGTACTTCGATCCAGTCACGTGGAAGTATCAGGAAACCTTTTTGGAATCTTCAGTGCTTTTGCCACAGATGCTTCATTTGATCCTGAAGCCACATATTCCCAGCAACAAAATTCCCAACGTATGAGGCACTTCTCTAGTCTGTGTGAGAAGATCTCCGCGTTCAGTATACCGTTTTCAGATCCAAAATCCAGGAATCTAGCCGTGCAAAAACTTCAGATACAATTGCTTTTGCTTCAACTGTAAAACCAGGTTCAAACAAAGTGTCATTTGATCACTTTCTATGGAGCCTCAATTGCAAATGGCTTGGATCAGCTAGTGATATGAGGGGGCGTTTTGTCCTGAAATCCCCTTTCTAGAACTCTCGATCAGAATTCGATGAAACCCTGGTAGCTCTTATAGAAACAAACATTTCTAGGCATTCGAAGTGTGTGGCCAATCTCTCTATTCCATCAAAAGGCATTTCACTCATCCTCATGCAAAATGCTTCTGGGTACATCTTGACACGCCACAAACATAGATCCATGTATTTTCCAGCCCCAAACAGCCTAAGAATTATTCTGGTTAGAATACACCAGAATCTATAGTGAGAGCGGTGGGCAAATATCAGCGGTTTAGGACCCGGTCCAAGCTATTTTATAAATGTGCTTCAGAGCCATTCCAGGACCAAATGCTAAGGTGAAGCCAAGGCCAATAACTTTGCAGCTGATTCTTTTGCGTAGTTCTGGAAAATGCCTGAGATTTGGATAATAAAAGGCTCTTTATAGAAATGTGATTCCAGTACTCACTATCAAGGTCTCAGTCAATGTGCAATACCTAAAGACAGGAACTATTCAACCTGTTTTCAATCACATCATGGGCATTATTCTTCGCACGGCTTTTCTCAGACACACTGCTGTTTATAGTCACGCTGCTGTACCCCACCCAGAGATCAGAGCATATTTCTCTATTCCTAGTTCCATTGGATATTTGGCGATGGAAATGCGGCTCCACATCCCGGTGTATTATTTCAGTGGCTATTCGCTTGGGTGTTTTCGGGATCCGTAAGCTGAACGGGTTTCTGAAAGTATGTGGAGAAGCCAAGTCCCGACTTTAATTCATGTTCTATTGCCGCAAAAAAGCCTGGAATTCTTGATAGCACCGTACACTGGGTCCATTTGAAAGAGCGGAGTGTAAATGTTTTGTTTCATGTGTTTTATTTCATGTGTTTTGTTTTATGGATTTGTTTCATGTGTTGTTTTCATGTGTTTTTTTCATGTGTTTTGTTTGACGTGTTTTGTTTTACGTGTTTTATCCTTGTGATAGTAAAGAGCAAAGACCCCTACACAAAACTCATACTCTCTCGTGGATTCTGGAATGCTCCTCACTGCCTAAGAATCTTGAGTGCTGCTTATATAATTATGTTAATAATTTCTATTCAAAGACCAGGTTTTAGTTGGCACATTATCGAACATGTGTTTTAGGTAGTAGCACATTTACATCAAAAGTGCGCGCCTCTGAGTATATATCATAAATTACATCTCACCTCCAAAAAATACGAATTATCAATCAATACCCAAAAAACAAGAAACGGCACAAATCATTCCCGGGCCAGAACAAGATATTATCTTTGTCCGAAATGATCTGTATATCACAAGAAAAACCGTAACTCGCTTCAGTCTAAGCTCTGGGCGTAAATACCAGTTCTTGACACTGTCGTGTGAGCTGCACCTCTCTTAGGAGGAAACACGTGACACACACACCTCACCAATACCCACGAGACACCCAAAAAAACAACAAAGTTCAGTCACTCTGCTTCTGCTGCTATACAAGGCTGGGGAGTAGGACGTCACATCAAAAACTACAGCCAGCACGTGGGCATCGTCAGCGGCATGGATCCCTGTAGTACAGGTGCGATCCCAAAACGGGAAAAAGACAACACTCGTGGGTCGTGCATCTACCACATGGAGCCCGCACAGAAAACAAACATGGCCCAAAGCAGCCCTCCACCCTTCTGGTCTCCTGTTATCTCGCTACCACTCCCTTCTTGAAGCACCAAAATGAGAGAAATCGTACGTTGCTACCCCCAGGAAACAAATCTCATGGAATTCCCCGGATCAGGCTGTCCGTTTCTGTTTTTTTCCCGCTTTTCTAGCACCACTCGTCCCTGATGTGAGACGCGGATAAGACACGCTCCTTACGATGAAGCAACGATTGCTAAGAGCTCGGATTTCCACCCCTCTACAAAGACTCGTGTTTAGGCCTGGACCTAATAAGCAAAAGTCATTGCCTTTTTTGGCGGAGAGAAAACGAGCAATCAATCGCTGGCTTGTGGCTGAGGATCTGAAACTAGCCGCCGGCGCCACCCCTTGAATGGCTTCAAAATCGAAAGGCTTATATTTTCTCCTCTTCGAAATAGACATGGTACCGCACTCCGAAGACCGCAACGCAGCTCACTAGTCAATATCTGCATTTCTACTCACTGTTTCCCTGGATCATCCCGTCTCAACCAGGTCACGTGACACCACACATGTCCCGCATCGTACAGCCTGGTCCCGAACCCCATACCCAAGCCCCGATCCATACTAACAAGCTCTAGATTCATTTGTCCACTGGTCAATGTGGTAACCAAATAGTATGTTCACATTGATACCCTCGAACCATAAATCCATTACTAACAACTGTAGGGTGCTGCCTTCTGGGAAACCATCTGCGGCGAGCATGGCTTGGATAACAACGGAAACTACCATGGAGACGAAGGCATCCAGAAAGCCAAATTGGACGTCTACTTCAACGAGGCGTCTTCTGGTAAGTACGTGCCTCGCGCTGTGCTCGTGGACTTGGAACCCGGCACGATTGATGCCGTAAAGGCGGGTCCCATTGGCAATTTGTTCAGACCAGACAACTATATTTTCGGCCAGTCGTCCGCTGGTAACGTGTGGGCGAAGGGCCACTATACCGAAGGAGCCGAGTTGGTCGACTCGGTCATGGACGTTGTGAGAAGGGAGGCCGAAGGGTGTGACTCTTTACAAGGTTTCCAGATCACTCACTCTTTAGGTGGTGGTACCGGTTCCGGTATGGGAACCTTGTTGCTTTCCCGTATCAGAGAGGAATTCCCCGACAGAATGATGGCCACGTTCTCTGTGATGCCTTCTCCGAAAGTGTCGGATACCGTCATTGAGCCATACAACGCGACCTTGTCTGTCCACCAGTTGGTGGAGAACTCTGATGAAACGTTCTGTATTGACAATGAGGCCTTGTACAATATCTGCCAAAAAACTTTGAAATTGCCACAACCGGGATACCCCCAATTGAACAGCTTGGTCTCTTCCGTGATGTCTGGTGTAACAACTTCCTTGCGTTATCCCGGTCAATTGAACTCTGACTTGAGAAAGTTGGCTGTAAACTTGGTTCCTTTCCCAAGATTGCATTTCTTCATGGTTGGATACGCCCCTTTGACCTCTATTGGCTCCAAGTCGTTCAGATCGTTGACCGTGCCTGAATTGACCCAGCAAATGTTTGATGCCAAGAACATGATGGCGGCTGCAGACCCAAGAAATGGCCGTTACTTGACTGTTGCAGCGTTCTTCAGGGGTAATGTCTCAATGAAGGAAGTTGACGATGAGATGTACAAGGTGCAGACCAGAAATGCGGACTATTTCGTTGAATGGATTCCTAACAACGTGCAGACGGCCGTTTGCTCTGTCCCTCCTAGAGACTTGGACATGTCTGCCACGTTTATTGGTAACTCCACCTCCATTCAAGAGTTGTTCAAGAGAGTGGGTGACCAGTTTAGCGCCATGTTCAGAAGAAAGGCTTTCTTGCACTGGTATACCTCCGAGGGTATGGATGAGATGGAGTTCACGGAGGCCGAGTCCAACATGAATGACTTGGTCAGTGAGTACCAACAATACCAGGAGGCAAGCGTCGAAGAAGATGAGGACTTGGATTACGGCGCAGAAGAAATGCCTTTGGCAGACAACTTGGAGTAAGCAATTGTACTGCTCCTTGGTTCATAAATAAATATAATACCCCTTCGCGTTAACTCACCCCTTTTCATTTCAAGACTCTCCCCACCTCCCGGTCTGGTTTGTTCTCTACGCGATGAAGTTGAATGGCTACACAGTGGCAACTTCATGAAAATAAATAGATTGTTCAAATTGATATATGTTTGCACAATACGCAAAATGCAACCTGTCCATCAGGCATTGATCGGCGAAGCCGACCGTTTGATCAAGGGTTATTGAACCGTGAATGGAAATGCTACAATGGTCACCGAGCCCGACTGATGCATATCATCTCCTAAATACTTCGAGTTAATTACTTCAGATGATTTAGTTACCTCTCAAGAAGTTTTTGACGAAATTGTTTTTGTCAACAGCACCGTAAACTTCCTGGTCCTCGAAATACCTCAACACGTGACACTGCTGTTTCCAGAAGTTGACCAATTCTTGGAATTCCATCTGGCCCTTAGCGTAGAGAATGTTGGTGACGTCCAAGTCTTTGACGTATCTTTGTCTCTCAAACTCCTGTCTGATTTTGGTCTTCACGTTCGACACGGGCATGTCCAACTCGTACAAGTTGGAGAACTCTTTGGCGTTTCTGATGTACCTGCGGTACATGTGAAGAACTCTTGCTCTCATGTCTGAATGTGTGAGAGACCGGCGAGTGGTCTCGGCAAACTCCGTGGCGAGCGTCATGGTTCTGTTGTGATTTGTGTGTACCTCGAAGTGGGAGTATTTTCAACTGACTGACTCCAAAGCTCGCCTGACAAAATGAGGCAGTTTGGTTGGCCAAAATAGCGGCGTGCGCGCACCATAAAACAGGCCAGACGCTGTGCCGCTACGAAGATGCGAGGCACGCGCGCACTCTGCCTAAGAGACCGCCCAGCGGCTCCAAAAGCTTAATGAAGCGGCAGAGCTCGAAGCACTCGTCCCACTTGTCGTCCTTCTTCAACAAGGCCACGATTTGCAAAATAATGGATTGTTCCGTTTCGCCGAGCAACTGTTCGTCGTCGGAGGTCGAGTCCTCGGGCGAGCTCGCACGCTCGTGCTCTTTCTTGAAATTGAGGTAGATGTTTAGGTAGTTGTAGCAGAGATCAACGTTTTGCGAGCGAATCAACTTGGCCATGAACTGCATCGGAGTGAGTTCCAAGATGCGGAAAAACTTGTCCCAGTAGTGCGCCTCGATCTTGCGTAGGAAACTGACGTATATGCGGTCCGCAGCCTCATGGGCATTGATCACGCCGCACACCTTGTCAAAAGAGCCCTCTTCATCAATGAATTCTAACTGCTCAAAGAGCAAGAGCTCAAGGCAGTGGGTGTAGTTGTTGAAGCTGGAGTACTTTTCGTTGATCTGGGGAACGGTGAGACCCGAGGAGAGCAAGTCGCGGAGAACAAGCTTGTTCAAAATCAGCAAGCGGGCGGGCCGGTGCTTGATGATGAGGGTTTCGCCTTTCCAGACCGTCTGGCACTCGAAGCCAGAAATACCGATAGTCCCGTCGGACTGCAGTACCAGGACTGGGGCGAACGCCGGCACCTGACTCTCGATGGGCCTCAACAGCTGGGCCAAGTCGCTCTTTTCGGCGCCCTCGAACTCGTGGGGCCGGTCCAAGAGCTGATGCAAGTCATAGAGAAGCACGCTGTTGCCTTTGTAAAGCGCGAGATGGTACTGGCGCAGGCTCTTGGCGAAGAGCACCGGGCACACTTGGAGTCTGTCGACCGCGCAGTTCACCTTGACCAAGTCGTACATGTGGGTTGGAAGAGCGTCCAGCGAGGCCGCCGGGGCGTCGGCCTTGTTTTTCAAGAGGAAGCAGTCGCCGTTGTGCAACAAGAAGAAAAAATGCCTGTTGTCGATGCTGAGCATGTCTGCCAAGGCGCTGATCTGGAGCTTGTGGCGGATGCTGGACAAGTGAATGGTGCGGCGCACGCGGATGGAGATCTTGGGACCGGCCGCGCCTGCGAGGCCCATAGCGGCCATGTCGAAATCCACGAGGATGAGCTTCCAGTCGTGCGTTGCCAAGACCAAGGTGCGGAGCTGACTTCCGGCCACCACCATGCGGAGCACTCTATTTTTGAACGTGTGGCGCCACAAGAGGAGGTCGCTGTCAAAGCGAAACGGCTGGCCGCCCGCGGCGTTGCGCGACGGCGGCGTGTTCAAGAGAAGAAGCTCGTCCACTTCCAGTGAGTCGTGCGCCACTCGGCTGGCTACAAGCAAGTAGCCGTCGATCCAGATGTGGTCCACGACGTTGAGCGGCGCCACGAGGTGGTTGTAGAACTGGAACCAGTAGACCTGGCGGCATTCCAGCCCCATGTGTGTGGGTGTGGAGATGGCGAGCAGAGCGCCGTGGGCAAGCGACATTTGCGCGTACCGGTTGACGCGGGCGGTGAATACGGGCAGCGTGATGTGTGGTGCAACAGGCCACTGGGGGTCGGCGAGATAGCGCTGGGCGAACGGCGGGACAGGCACGCGTATGAACAGGCCGGGGCCGCCGGGATGGAGCCGGCTGAGGTACGTGGTGTCCTCGAAGAGACCGTGGACGTGGCGCACGAGGTCGATCCTGTAGAGCGTGTGGCAGGACGCGTCTACCACGTACAAGGCGCGGCCGTTGGGGGCCACGGCACAGGCGGCGGCACGGCAGAACGCGGCACGGCCCAAGGCTGGGGGCGACCCCAGAGCAGAGGGTGCTTCAGAGGGTGCTTCAGAGGGATCCGCAGGTGCTCCGGCAGGCACTTCAGTTGGTGTTTTTGCGGATCCGGCAGACCCAGAAGAAGTTGTAGAAGGGACCCCAGCAGACACAGAAAGCTCCCGAGAAAACATACCCATGTCCACCGCGAACTGCGCCGAGTCGAAGAGCACACCGCCAAATCTGGAGAGGAGTGTCCAGCGGCCCCGCGCCACGCAGTGGAAAAAGCCGCCACACGGCAGCCAGCCGAGCACAAGCGGCCCTTCCGGCGTCCCCGCCACGCGGGCCACGAGGCGCATGCCCATCCGGCCGTCTTCAGGCCCGAGCGCATACACGCCGAGCCCGCCCGGCGTGTCCACGAGCACCACGGCGCCGCAGGGACTGGGCTCCATGCAGCGCGGCGTTGCATCGAGCCGCAAGAGCGGTGTGTGTTTCACTGATGAGCCGTTGTCTCCGTCATTGTCGCTGCCGGCGTTCACCTCGAGGAGCGACACCTCCAAATCTGCGTCCACGTACAAAAAACAGCCGCTGCCTGCAGCGCGCGCCATCAATACACTGCCCCGGTACCAGCAGTAGTCACGGAGCTTCACCACGGAGCTTTCGCCGGTGTGCGGGTCCACAAACTGGAGCTGGCTGGCGCCGTTGTGCATGATCAAGCCGCGCGCCGCGGCCAGGCCCCAGAACCCGAGCACCGGCGCCAGAAAACGAAGGATTTTGACAAGCGACGTTTTCACGAGTGGCACGTGCGTGTTTCGCTGCGCGTCGTCCGCCTCGCTGTACTCAAAACTGTCCGGGCTGGCCATGCCCGAGCCTCCCGCGACGCCCTGGACGAACAGGCGCGTGGCCGCACGGAACATCGCGGAAAGCGAGTTTTTCGAGCTGCCAGCGGCGAGAGGGAGCGCATTCTGGAGCATGCGTGCTGGCGCATCCGCAGCCGCCACTTCGAAGAGTGCCTTGCCGTTGATAACAGACACATGGAACACAAGCACATGGTGCCGACTGGTGAGCACGTTAACGGCGATGGCGGGGACATTTTCGCCGGGAGAAACGGCGCCGGCGGTGCAGCATGACTGTACGGCCATAGCGGATCCGTGGGTGGCGACACACTGCTCAGGACGCGTGTGAATCGCGAGGGGAAGAAGTGTTTGGCCGTCATAGATGGCCATGGCAGACGCGGTGAGAACCGCCACGAGGGGCGTGTGAGGGAGCGGCACGAGCGCCACAAGGGGCGATTTGAGCGCGAGAGGCACCTGGACTTTCGGCGGCGACGCGACCCAGGCCATGATGAGGGGTGTGGCGGAGAATATGGGGGTGAGGAAAGGCCGGGGAGCGAGCTTCTTGGGGTGGTTGTTGACAGTTCATGTTGGACCTGCACACATGGCGCGGTTAGGGATATTTGTGGTGAACATTAGTGGGGAGTTTTAGGGATAAACATTAGGAGTATTCGTGGTAAGCATTAGTGGGGAGCATAAGTAGTTATCAACAACGACATATATATGCGAAGAATTGAAGCGACGAAATAACACAAATTCAATGAACGGATTTTCAAGGCGACACAATCGATACCTTGGTCCATGTCAATCTCCGGACTAATGAGAGTATCAGTCAGCCACAGCTCAAACAGAGTTTTTAATACGAACCGTCGGCATTTTCATCTTTTGAAAATCTTGAGCAGGAAGGAGAAGAACGACGTTCATGCTATCACCATTCGGGAACGTTTTCTACTAACAATGAAACACATTTCTTCAGCGCTATGAATCTTATCAGGCCCATGCAAAAGACTGCCAGCCAAATAATGGGTACGGAAGTTCGAGGCAAGAGGCTTCAAATGATGAATTCCAAGGCGAAATTGAACACATGAGCGATTGAACAATCATTACGTAAACCCTATCCTGCCATATTCTTGCCAATGGCGATATCTACCGTCCACTAAAACTGTCCACTAAAGCGTACTAGCTCCACGGGACATTGATTGGATTTTTAGAGCCTGGAGACCTGAGTCCAGTACAACTGGAGCAGCTTGCGGAGCATGTTTCAAGTCGTGTTAAGCTAATGATGGAAAAGAGCAATGTTTTTGGTGCAGTCATTTTGGCCGAAGGGTCTGAGCCCGTGACCATCTGTTTCCCTTCAAGGAATAAACCTGATTGACGGGATTCAATACCCAATCATGGTCAATCTAGGAGCTGTGTTCATTCTGACATCGAAAAGCACAAGTACCGTGTACAAAGATCTTCTGCACCTTGGTCTGAATCTCCACATTTATATTTGGTGAGACCCTGCCATAGTCAGCCTTTAGAGAACACACATCAAGATAGACCCGATCAAGGTCTTGAGCATTTTCTGGCAACCACTACTCTGACAACCACTACTCTTTTTTTCAGGGACATTTTGGTACCCCTTGCAGCCGAATGCTGCAGCATAAAGATTGCCACTTTTTTGGAAGCGATGCCTAATTCGAGCAGCAAAAAGCGGTTTGACAGGGAATGAAATGAGGTCAAAACCATAAAGACTGGCGCTCGGGTGGTGACTTTTTGAAGCCTTTCGAGCCACCAATGTGCTTTCAGGTTTTCGCGGGGTTTCTTGATGCAACGCTGAAATACATAAAGTTTTGAGAAGGTTGGATGAATTTTGGCTTGAGGGAATTGCAAGGTTTTCCTGGAATGCCTGGAATCGTTGGGGCGGTATCAGGTATTAGATTTACCATGACACCTAGAAGAAAAGGTCTCATATTTTTCATAGGTTACAACCAAAAGGCTTTTGTTAAGGAAATGGAGGTGGAATCCGAAAATTAGTGCCGAGGTGTTGGTTCTGGAGAATGAAGATGACAGAGGTGATGACTAGCTGCAATTGAAGCTATTCGGGAGCACGAGTAAGGGAATGACGGCAGTGTTTCGAAAATCATGACTATTATGACAGTGAAGAATTCAAGCAATGAAGGAAGTTCTCTGCAAAGTGATGAGAAAATATCGAGTCGAAGAATAAAAGGCAATTAAAGAATCGCAATGGAAAAAAGTGAGTGGTTGGAGGACATACCGAAAAGAGACAATGAGAAATAGCCTTAATCAGGGAAGGAAGTGGTTGGAAATGCAATACAGAGATTTTCAAGAAATTAACCGCGGAGAACAGGAAAGATAAGCAATGAACTTTAGCAATGTAACAATAGTGTTTTGGTATGGTACCAATGAACACCGGGATAATAAGACTATGACTGGATTCAAAACCACTAAAATAAAAGAGAGAGTTTGGAGCTGCCGAGGAAAGGGATCGACGCTTTGTTCATCAATTACGATAATTGGCAGATACAATGATTGATAGATACAATGATTGACAGATATAATGATGGACATACACAATGATTGACAGATATAATGATGGACATACACAATGATTGACAGATAAAATGATTGACAGATATAATGATGGACAGATACAATAATGGACAGATACAATAATGGATAGATACAATGATTGACAGAAATAATGGACAGATACAATGATTGACAGATACAATACTTGAGAAAAGTAGCAATAAGAAATTGCAGAGATGACACCACGATAAGTCACAAGAAGAAGTGAAGGTTTAAAACTGCAGTGGTGAAGAAATTAGTAGTGGGAAGCCTCTACCAATTTACATTATAAGAACGAACAAAGGTAGTGAACCACTTGAATAATAAACCGCTGCAATGAAGAATACCTGTAACATGAAAGAGAAGTTCTGCAAACTACTTTCCTGGCTCACAGCGGAAAAAATCTGAAACGGCTCCAAATCTTGATTAAAACGAGAGTAGCGGAGGAGGTAAATATTGAGAAAAGGGAAAAATTGAAAAATGATAAGACGGAAATCATGACCCTTTTGTCATTTTGATTATGAAAATAAAACAATAAAAAATAGTTTCGCTTTAATCAGACGAATCAAAAAAAAAAGAGTTGATATTTTTCTTTCAGGTATGGAGGATAAGAGGCTATTTTGTTTACCACTCATGTTCAAGTATATGACAAGATACAGCACGAATTAAAGGGATGCTGCCCGTGTGAAACAAAGATAAGCTGTACTCCACTATAAGGAATGTCCATGATAGCTGGAAATATTATTTCAGACGGGGACCAGCACTCAACCTCAGATCATTCTGAAATATATGACCCATCCTATCCAATATGAAATCAGCCGTTCTGACTTTATGAACTAGCTGTCATAAATTTATCAGATTTGATTCCCTGACATTGTTTTTTCCGGCAAAAAAAGAAGATTTCACTCCAAGCTTTTCTGATTCTACCCTTCTGAATCTTTATACTACTCTCACAGTAATACGTACCAAAAATAGCCTATTAATGCTCCTACCTCAATTTGCAAAATATGTAGTTCCAATATCAACAGAAAGCCATACAGCACATCGTGATGACAACATGATCAACCGACAACAGTCTTAATAGTTTTGTATCTTCATTCCACCTTGTGATTGTTGGGTCTTTTTGAAAGGTTCAGCTTTTGCCAGCTCACCACTTTTTTTGAGTACGACGGATTCGCCAAATGTATCACTATTGTCTAATAAAGGGCTGTGGTCACCCTGAGAAAGAAAGCCTGTTTTATTTGGCCACCCACGGACTATAACAGACATATATTAATCTGACATGCACGTTCCCGATTTTTCAAAAAAACCTCAAAGTAACTCCTTACAACATTCCTGGGTATTTGGCATCAAAGTGAAGGGAACACAAGATTTACGACGAGATTTTGTGGACTGAATAGGAAGCTGTATTTGGAAGCAGTGGCGCCTACATTTATGGACACCAATTCGAAAACAGTTTTTGAAAAGGTGCATGCCGAGGCCATAATAGACCAAGACTCCCACCATATTGACGTCTGAAAAGAGAACTTCACTGGAAATATCTATGAATTTGTGCTGGACGTGTATATGATTTTTATCAATGTATGTTCCCAACTAGTTGGCTGACAATGGTTCTTAAGCTCATAGAATATTAAGAAAGTTTCAAGCACAGCATTGAGATATCTGCCATTCATTTACCAAAAGGGCTGTTCAACTTTCCAAATGGAATGCCCAGATGACGGTATAAGCGTCTTATTTTATGTTTCTCGTATTGTGTGCAAAAGACTCTGATGAATACTTTCTACCTTGTTTGAGCTAGGATTGAAGTCGTAACCTTGGTAGTCAGGCAAATAGATCCAAAAAAGAGTTCTGAATCTCTCAACACAGGATGTTGCACCATGATAATCGGTCAGAAATATCTAAACTCGGACGAGGCAAGTGTGCGTTAACGAAAATGTCACTTTGTTTTCTTGGCCCTCAGCCAAATTGACCGTCACAGATCCATGAGAGAATGGCTATGATTTGCCTTTCATACACTGTCTCAGCATGATTGCAATTTTGGTCAGAACCCTATCTCTTTCGTTTCGAAATGTTTGGAGACCACATGGAAGTGTTCAAATCTTTAAATCTTTGTGAGTTCTTTGCCCCGAGATGTCAGACTTTCAGAACGTTCCGGATTTCAACCTTCTCAAGTTGAAACACCTCTCGAAATAAAAAAAAACAGTCCAATAAAGCCCCACAAAGGCGTCATCGAAATAACGAGTTACACATTGTAGCAATGAGCCCAAATGAAATGCACAGACACAATCGAGCAATGAAGAACCGAGCGGATCTGCTGGTTCTTCTTAGTCCTCTCTTTCGTGCCAAATATAACATTTCGCTTAAAACATAACAGGGAGAAACAAGCCCGCCGAGCTCTGTATTATTGACAGCCTGGGAACTCCAATTCAAAGCCATTGGATAGATAGAGACATTATCTGGTCAAGATATTCCCGTACTCCATCCGCCCGGCGGTCTGTTGCTAAACAAGCCAAGACAATGAGAGAGCTGGCATATTGATGGATCTTTCTAAATCATGGATTCTCGTTATGGAACAGTGCGGAAACAAGTGGCCAGAACGGCGAATGGGTGTCAGGAACCATTGTATTCCAAGCGTACCATCGGCATGGCTAGAGACAAGCCTGGGAAAACGATCAGCGCATAGAAGATTAAAAGACCAAGGTTATGACGTGTGTTTGAATACTGTACATAACAGACGGGTCTCCAAGGAAATTCTTGGGTAGCTTATCTTGAGTGTCAAACGGGGGAAATCAGGCCTCTGAGACGACGGAGATGACGGAGACAATCGGGTGGTGTCTCTGGGTTCGTCATGTCTGATGATATGGCAATACTTGAAAGATGAGGGTGAGGCAAAATGGTTGCCTATAGGGGGGCCATACATAGTAAAACGCTTGAAAAAGCGTCGTTTAGTTCTGGCAACTGGACCATGTCCCCCAAAGAATGCCCCGCAAATCCTGCCTTCGATGATTGAAGCGTTGAAATCCCAGTGTCTTTGGTACCAAATAGTGGTGGTTTATAAACAAATTGCTGGATAGGCTGTTTTTTTGGATCAAAGTACCAATTTTACAGTGTTGCGTATCAGTAGTCGATTTTCTGTTTGATCCGAACAATAGCGGTCCAAACAAGATCGAACCAAGCCAAAACTCTAAGGATCCAATGGCGATCACATGGATACTGGGGAGTCTCTACACCGGCCATCGGCACCATGCTAGGATACGTGCTTTTATTTGTACATTAGATAAAATAGGGAGTGCAAAGGTGAGAAAAAAAGACAAGTAGCTTTCCACAGAGAACATCCACCAATTTTAACGGTAAGACTTTTGGAATCTGGATCTGGCACCACGACCACCAAACTTCTTTGGCTCCATTCTTCTGGAGTCGGCAACCAACAAGGTCTTGTCGTAAGAGGCAAAGATCTTCTTGAGCTCGTTCTTGGAGGCCTCGTCGACATATTTCTGGTGGTAGGCAACCAAACCCTTGGCAATGGCCTGTCTGATGGCGTAAACCTGAGACACGTGACCACCTCCGGTGACCTTAACTCTGATGTCGATGTTGGCGAACTTGTCCAAACCAGCCAAAGTCAATGGCTCGTAGACCTTGAAACGCAAGATCTCGGGCTGCACCAAGGTGATTGGGGTACCGTTGACCTTGATCAAGCCCTTGCCGGACTTGACGTGGGCGACGGCAGTGGCGGTCTTTTTCTTACCGAAAGTCTGGGGGTTAGTAGGGAGCGGATGCTGAAGGCGGCGGGTGGGATGTGGCAATTTGAGGGCTTTGCAATGCTTTTGCGCTATGGGAAGATTGACGGGGCATAATAGGCACAGATAGAGGCCCAATGGACACCCAGAGACAAGAAAAAGGCAAAAACAAGCCCCCAGAAATAGGGAACAAGCACCCGACAGCCGTGTCCGCTATAGAAAGACTGTCATTCCAGCATCTTTTTCACTTATGCTGCAAAACAGCTTTTCCAGGCCGATTTCTGCGCCGGGCACTGGGATCTGAGGGCTATGGGCTGGAACAATGGTCAAAGTGGGCTGAAACCCGGCCGAAAGCCCCCTTAAATTTGCAAACATAAACACCCGCACGTGAACGGCTAGCTACATACCTGGACAGATGGAGTGGACATCTTGATGGAGAAAATGGGTGTATATGGATCTGTTGCGAATGGAGGAAAAGATTTTTTTGGTGGTGCCAGACCCTCGCTGCGCGCGCGACAGACCGGAGCGGGCGCCTGCATGTAGAGCCGGGACTGGTCGCCAGGCGATGGGATATATGGTCACGTGACAGAAGTGGTGGGCGTGCGCGTCGTGCGTGCTGAGAAGTGCGCTCCGCCTGCGCCCGTACGCGCGACAGCACGTGCGCGCGTGACTGTGTTTGCGGAGGCCCGTACACCGCGATATAGTGCGGTCACGTGAGCCGAGCTCTGCTGCTCGAGCGGTTCCTGTGTGCGCACGCGGCGAAAAAAGCAGGAGAAAAAAAAGCCTTTGTTTCTTTCTTCTCACATCTCTGTAAACTTAGGACAACATGGCTATCTCAAAAAACCAACCCTTGTTGAAGAACCACTTCAGAAAGAACTGGCAGGAGCGCGTCAGGGTCCACTTCGACCAGGCTGGCAAGAAGGCCTCCAGAAGACAAGCTAGATTGCAAAAGGCCGCCAAGGTCGCGCCAGCCCCTGTCGATGCCTTGAGACCAATCGTCAGATGCCCAACCATTAAGTACAACAGAAAGGTCAGAGCTGGTAGAGGTTTCACTTTGGCTGAGATCAAGGCCGTTAGCTTGACTGCCAAGTACGCCAGATCCGTCGGCATTGCCGTTGACCACAGAAGACAGAACAAGTCGCAGGAGAACTTCGACGCCAACGTCGCCAGATTGAACGAGTACAAGTCCAAGTTGGTCGTCTTCGACAAGAAGTCCAAGGCCGAGGGCGAGCAGATCTCCACCGCTGCCGCGTTCCCTATCAAGCAGGCATCCATCGAGACCACCACTGCCGCCGTCGAGGTGCCAGCGCAGGCTGCATACACCACCTTGAGAATCGCCAAGAACGAGAAGAAGTACTGGGGTATCAGAGAGAAGAGAGCCAGAGAGAAGGCCGAGGCCGAGGCCGACAAGAAGAAGAAGTAAGCGGCTGGACTTTGTCGATGTATATTTCATACTTTGGTCTAATAACACTGAACAGGTTACAGACGATGTAGACGGGGGCGGGTGTGGTTGTGCCGGGTCCTCAATGGGATGCTGATGGTATGTGGGGCATCTTTCAGTATTGGCTCTGGTCGGACGACTGGCACGCATCCTGTTTTAGATGTGGGGTCTGTTTCTAGACATTCGATGCTGACGAGTCGGGCTCCAGTACCGCGACATCAAAGCGCCAGAAACGTGCTCGTTTAGGCGTAATCTGTCGAGTCCTTAATCACGCTATGTATGAGGATCGGGTCCGGTGTGCATCTATGTAAATGAAGCTGTGAAGCCCGAGCCACTGTTTACGAATCCGTAGAATTGCGTTCCGCCAAATCCTGTGCTAGCCTCGATTTGGTCTCCCAGCCTGTCTTTATGGAGGGTTGATGGAATGGTCATTACCACTGCGTTACCCGCCCGTGTCTGGCAACAGCGGATTTCTGATTTGTGGGTGACCGCCCGAATGCGGTGGAGTCGATTATTCCTGTTGTATGTGTAGACTGGCCGACAATTGGTTGACTGGTGCTGTCAAATGGCACCCCAGATATCGCCAGTGGCACGGCATTTGTGGCGAGAGAAGTCCTGGACAGGCTGTTTCTAGGAACGTGCCATTGCTGCTTCGACTGGCTAATGCATCTGCAAACAGGCTTATAAACCGGAAAGAACTGAACGATAGAGTGTCATGTGACCATTTTCTCGAGTGTGTGTATGTGTTTCTATTTGTTTATGTCCAATGTCCCTTTTCATGTGACAAAAGTTCAAGTATTCACAGATCAAATGTCCATATTCTGGAAGGTCAAAGTTGTTTCCACAGATCAAATCCCCGATCTCTCGTCCTGCCCAGTTCCTATATCAAATTTGGTGTTCGAAGCACAGTATGTATCAACGATGGCTGCGAAATATTGAATGTACACGCTGGGCTCTCGGCGTGGTGCACGTCGACACATTCAAAAGTCGGACAAAAAGAGCCAACTTCTGCTAGCCGGATATTCGGAGCTGCCCACGGACAAGCACTTATTTATAAACAACGCAATGTGAAAACCACCCTCAATCACGCGTCTTCGTTATGATTTCAAAGAGTACCAGTCGGATACGTGCTGCCTCAAAAAAACGGGGTACTAAGTGACCTCAGTGGCGAGTGTGTAAAGCCACAACCCAATTCCAAAGCGCCCTTCACAATGGGACAAAATCACACTGGGCCTGGAAACGACCACTTCTTCATCACGGGGTTTCAAAACAGCCCGCTGCAGGCCATGTTCCTTGTATCAGTATCAGATAGCTGCTGGTTGTCACGTGCACGGGCAAGGCACTGAACCTTTATTTATGGACCCGGTGGATTGCTTGTTGATCCGCTTTTGTACACGTGGGCCAGTGACGAATGGCGTGAAGGTCTCAGTCTTGATTAGAAGCACTGGGGTTCGGTCCAAAATCAGAAGAAACTAGGTTCAGGCCAAAATCAGAAGAATCAAGCTTCTAGCCAATTATAATCATTTGGTACGTCAAATGCAATGGGGGTTCACTCGAGCTCAGAACCTTATGCAATTGAAGATGGGAATCCTTTCTCCAATCTTGACAGGAACACTTTCTGAAGCTCTCGGCGACCAACGGCCCCGGAAAGCTGCCAGATGTGGAAGGGCAATAGTTCAGGCCTAGCCGTCTATTCGAGTTCACGTGGCAACATAAAATGCCCGGAACCAAGCTCGACCAACTCCACACCAAAACGCGCCGGGGCCCATGCTCCACACTAGACTTTTCAGGACCAGCATGCTACAAATACACATCCATACATTGACGCAACAAAGTGACTGGTCATTCCAATGGAAATCCCAAAAAAAAACTACCAGCCAGAACCAGATTTCCTTCCCAGTCCTAGGCTCTTCTACAGTCTCACTAGATCAAGGACGTGCACTCAGAATATAAACATTAGAATTATGCGATTAACAGGACACGATTAGTCGAACAAACCGAAGCCCATGTCGTCGTCAGACTCCTCCTTGGCCTCCTCAGCCTTCTCCTCGACAACAGCCTCCTCAGCACCGCCAGCAACGGCGGCGGCACCACCGGCGGCGGCAGCAGGAGCAGCAGAGAAGTTGAAGAAAAAGTCCTTCAAGTTCTTGCCCTCAAGGGCCTTGGCGAAAAGGTCAGCCCAGACAGGCTCGAACTCAACCTTGGCCAGGGTAACCAAAGTAGACAACTTGTCGGAGGTGATCTCGACGTCAGCGTCAGCCAAGATCAAAGCGGCGTAAGACAAAGCGGATTCAGTAGACATGGCGAACTAGAGATAATCAATTTAAGCAATAGGCAGACTATTCTTAGTTTTGAATGGGAAGAAGAAGAACGGGCAAATACGCGAGAAGTTTTTCGGTGGGTTTGGTGAGCAGCGCCCGCGCGGCTGGCGGGAGTCACGTGCGCACAGCGAGGGCACTGCCCTAGTGCTACATGCAGGCACATTTTGCAGCCGCGACTGGGAATTGGAAAATGAGATAAGCGGGGGAGAAACCACCCTACTGCTCAGAACCGATTGGCATTATGGTGGTATATTGTTTTGTTCCTTGATGTCCGCGAAAAGGCGGCTCGTATTTTGGTACTGGTCATCAGACGTGTTTCCTATCAGTGGCATTTTATATGGTCATACGCTTCAGAGATGGAAGAGTCCCCGGCTAATGGGTGGAATCCGAAGCAAATAGTTGTTTGTGATCGACGGAACAGCCATATCTCGTGAGAGCCGCGGGAAAATGTATCGGTGTATATCAGCGTGCACAGGAAAAGCTCCGATGAGTCGGTTTGCATAAGTAAGCAAGATTTTCGAACCATTTCAGCAAGCTAGAAACAATTTCCCCTGCACCGATGTTCTCGAGAGAGACTACCAGTTGTGGGATTATCGTCCGGATTCAGAGTCGAGGGCTGGCTTCTATCCAATCGTACGCAATTTGTTCAAATGGAGACCGGTGACAATCCATGGTGACAATCTAGATCAGTCTTTTATGAGAATCCAGACATCTATGAGATTCTCAGACATCTATGAGAATTCAGTCGTCTATGTGATTCTCAGACATCTATGAGAATCCAGTCTTTTATGTGATTTCCAGACATCTATAAGAATCCAGTCTTTTATGTGATTCTCAGACATCTATAAAATTCTCAGTCGAGTACCGCGCGGGTAATCTTGTTCTGTATATCCACTGCACACTTAACGTGACCGACCAAAAACAAATGCAGCCAGCTGATCGCGTAGTTCCATTGACGGGCTCATTAAAGTTATAAAAAAACTCGCTCTGCAGCACCCATATCGATGGGACGACCTTTAGCTTCTTCAGGAAGCCAGCTCATGGGCTGGTTCGACGGGTCCAGCTTAGAAGTCAAGAGCAAGGAGCCACAATTTTTAAGACCATACACAAGCGCATGTGTCCGGATGAATGGTTTGTCTTAGCAAGCCCGGCACGAGTTTTAGCGCAAGTATAAAGTGCATAAAGGGCGACCCAAATAACAGGAAAGTTGAATTGGCTCTTGCTTCTCTTGGGAATCTTGGCTCGGCTTCCCAGAAATTCATCTTGGATCCTGCCAGCTCAGATTTCAGTCTGGAAAACTCCTCATGAAGTGGTAAACTTCCAATTCGCCATTTGAAGACGAGCTCACGCCAACCACTCAAAACCCCCAAGCAGAGTCTTGAAATAAACCAGTCCCGTGGCTCTTCCTCAAAATCAACAATTCAGAAAACCCTGGCATAGCCGTACATACCGTCCGGTGCATTTGCAATATGACGGGGGCATTGACAAACTGTGTGGCCAAAAAAGCAAGCCGGTGAAAGAATCTCGACTAAAGATGTTTCAACTTGGGTCATTCTAATTGCAGAACGCTGCATTCTAGTGTGGAATCTGACAATGACGTGGGGTACTTGATAAGTGATAGCATCCCATTTCGAAACAACAGAGACGTCGCCGTTTACGCTTTCAAAAAACTGGAAGTTTGATGCGTGAGGCTGTTTCGAAGCTTGGTCTTCTTTTTTGATACCAGAAAAGAGTGTCGTCACCATGACCCAGGTATTTATGCATGTTTATGATACTGCTGTAGTTTTGGATTGATAGGGTTTTGGGATTTTCTGATTGATCTCCCCAAAACCCAAGCTTTTCCATCTCCAATGTGATGCGTTGATAAAGCTTCCAAAAAGTGGTCCTACTCCTAGCCACTATTCACAACTTTCACTTGTCCCAACACAACTTTCAATAAGCGACACAACAATTGAGGGATTGAATTTTTTTGCAGATTGCGCCAAAAAATACCAATTGCTCACATTTCCATGCGTTGGAGCAAAGCTGATCAAAATGTGGAAATATGGACGATATACCGATATCCACAAGGCCTATCTTGATTCTATCAAATAAACTGATGTAATCAACAGGCAGCACTTGAAAGTGCATGGCTCCGCACGTGACAGATCCGAGGGGTGGATTTTTCCCGGCTTCCTTGTCTTTTGTCTTTCCCCATTTTTCTTGTTATTCATCTTTTTCCGTAACGGGGAAGTAGGGCTGGGTGCGAAATCCAGGTATACAGTAGGAATATGCAGGGCGAGTGAGGCTCGCAATTGGGAAACAAAGCCGAGGATGACAGATAGTCGTATTTCGATGCCCCACAAAAGCACCAAGCTGCGTAAACAATTCCCAGCTCTGGGGCAGTATTTCGATACCGGGACGCACAAAAGCTTAAACCTCAATATTTTCAGAAAGGTGCCCGGATTTCCTGTTGCTCCGAAGTCTGCTTAAGAATGCAAAGCAGCCCTTATCATGCGGAGATACGACCGCGGTAGGTCCCCGGGTATCATTTTCCTGTATTTCCTTGACATGACACCGAAAACGACGCATAACCCGCATCAATACATCTGTGAGTAAAAAGTATTGATGCTCTTTCTTTGCCACTATCTTGTCTTTGCTTGCATCTAGATGATCAGTAAAACCTCCGAATAAAGAAAGAAAAAAGAACTTACCAAACAGGCACAATTAGAAACAGCAGCTCTTCTTACTTCCAGATATACAGAATAAACTCATCGGCAGGTGTACGGGTTTCCCCAGTCCTGTCCAGGTGTGCATACCCCGCTCGTGTGGCTCCGTCAAAGAACCGACATGTTTTTAACGTGGAGCCTGAATCTTCGAATCAAGAAGGGTCAAGTTTTGCCTCCTCGCGTCCAGAAAAATTGAGGGGCGTTTGGATACATCGCCATATGGCTGTCATGTCTTGAAGCCTGCGCACTATGTGCAGAATTCATCGAAAGTCGTGTCTCTTTTTAGAAAGAGTTGCCCTTGTATTGGCTTGCAATTCACCTCGAATTGCCGCTTCTTCCTAGTGAGGCTTCCTGTTCCTTCTTTGGAAAAAGGGCTGTTGCTCTGATGCTATTCTGATCAATATAGTCCATTTTCAAGCAACATTGGATGCCTGGCGCCTCGCGCCCCGCATCTCCTCGCTTCGCATATAGAGAAAGGTCGGCGATGGTATATATAAGCTGTGCTTTGGCGCCATGAAATTTCCCTATAGACGCCTTTTGAAAAGCACTTTGGCTGACTTTTCCTGCCGACTATATGCCTGGAGGCCAAAGAGAAACAAAAACAGACACCATGGTTGATTTACCAAAGTTCAAAAAGCTCCACTACTACTTAATTCCACTTGTTGCCATGGTAGTATGGTGGGGCATGCTCATCGCCATGTTGGCAAGTTGGGCAGCACAAGGAAAACCCGTGTATTCATTCATGGCCTCCAAAAACCAGGACCCGGTCTTCTTGAGTGATATTGCAGCGACCAATCTCAACCCCCTCTTTATTTCTTGTGTGGGGTTCCAGCTGATATTCTTTGTTGGAACGTTGGTGATGGAATACGTCTTGCGGAAAAAGCGCAAAATCCAGCCGTACGTGTCGAAAAAACAGCCCAGGTTTGCTATTGTCAGCATGGTCATGGCTATTATCGGACAATTGGCAATCCTAATGGTGTCCATTTTCAAGGCGTCCGTGCACGGAACAGTGCATCTCTCCATGCTTGGAGTGTTCATTTTCTTCACTTTCTGGGCCTGTTTCTTCAACGTTCTCATCACCTATACCTTCGGCAACTTCCCACAAAGATTGCACCCAAACTACGAGCGCGTTGTATTTGGAAAACGCCGGTGGCTGAATCTCTACATGGTGTCGTTTTTCGCCAAGCTGGTATGGCTTGTTCTCGCCGTGGTGTTTGTGGTGTCTTTCGGTGCCAGCTCAAACCGGTCAACATCGGCTGTTTTCGAGTGGATCATTTGTTTCTGGTACGGCTTCTTGCTTATTTGCTGGTCCATCGATCTCTTCCCTTCTGCTGTCAAACACCACAGGGTACACTACCCGGAAAAGTTTGACGACGAGTTTATCGACAACCACCAGAATCCTCCCTCTGCCAAATCCAGCGACGAATCAACAGACGGCGACCAGCAATCCGCTGCAAAAGACCCCGGCCCTAGTTCCTAGGTATTAATGAAATAATGTAGCTTGATGAGACCGCTGAATACGGTATGGGATCGAAATTCTCGCGCAGATCGTGAAGTTATTTTGAGCAACGTTCGTAAGACTGTCCGACTATTCGTCCACGTGCAATGGAAGACTCGATCATGGGTATGCGGTGGCAGCTTTGCTTATTTTTATACCCGTGTAAGCTTTGTATGGTTAAGCTCAGATATTCGAGGCGAACTTCAAGAAACACGCACATGCCGTTGCAGATAAATACATCTTTCTAGTCACGGCGCATGGACTCAAAACTTCACAGCTCTTTGCATGCAATCTAGTGCGTACTTCATTTGAATTGAGCTGGTGCCAGACTTGCACCTATCTTCGAGTAGTAGTTTCTATTTTGTCATTCAATCAGCTCTTCAAAACTTTCACGAGATTCCAGAGGTCACATGTCCGCCTAACAAATCTCAAAAAAATTTCATGTGATCAAAATTTGCTTCCGATGGAGTAGAATCAAACCCGATTTTGCAAGCGCGGGAAAACAGAAACCCTTGGCCAAACCTCCAGCAGGATCTAAATCACTTGTGTTTTGGTAGGACGGGCTATGGATGAACAATTCTGAGACTAGCTGACCTTTTTGATCTTTCCTTTCAATTCTGATCAACAGTGTCCCTGGATATCTTAATGGTTCATCTTGAATAGTTTTTTTTTGACAAAATGACGACTTAAGTCTCTCTTTACGATGGTTTAGGTAGCCTGGAATCTGGAATCATCGAATCGTTTTCACTTTCAGGCCCCAGAAATTGCCCCTCTAAAGTTTCATTTCACGAGAAGGAACAAATCGCAGGCACTTCTGTCTCTGGACACTCAGGGGCACATAGTTTTAGGACCACAGCCTGATCAAGTAGGCCCACTACAAGCACATACAAGGGAAATTTGCGCTTGGTTTGAACGAACTCACAAGCCTGTGGACTTGAAAAAACTCCCCGTTATGCAGGCTCCAAATACCACCTTGACATATGGACGGAGAGAAATTGTCAGTGAGATAATCAATTTGAGCTATATCTCGCCCCAAAATTAAAAGAATCCGGCACTGGTGAGGAGTGTAACCCTGAGAGCGCAAAGTGTGTGTCACGTGGCAAGCACCTTGAGAAGAACGAAGGCTCAATATGATATCAGCAATATGCCTTTGCCGAGAAGCTTTTCTTTGTAGACTTTTGAAGTTCTCTTTGGAGTGTTTGCAATACCACGGAAATTGATGATACCACAGAGAGAGCTCGTAAAACACCTAAGCATTGGCCGATGCAAAAAAGCCACGGTCACTCATGTTCTTTAGAAGTTTTGTCGACATGTTTAGCAAGATTGGCTTTGTGTCGACCATTAGTTTTGCCATCTGGAAGCAAGTATGACTTATGGCACGGTTCTTCCTAATGCAGAGATTTCACTGCATATCAAGACCTCAATCAGACCACCATTTCTGTGTGTTAGTGCCACATTGGGAGGATCTCTCGACAGATATCAAGAGCAGCAGAGACAACAATCTGCTCTCGGTAAGATATGGCCCTGTTGTGACGATGACGCTGGATAGCAGTACCCAGAAACATGGATAATCTTTGATCAAAAATGACCCTAGTTGGCGGTCCTTAGGAAAAAAGAGGCGGACTGGATAAAGAATTCCTGATCGTCCAACTTCTGAAGGCACCACGGGACCAAAACACTGGTGTCTCCAGACTTTCTTCGTTTTGCCTTTCAGTATTATCAGTCAGAACAAGCGGCGTTGCAGGCAATCGCCTCGATTCGTGAAGTCCACATACAAAGGCGTTCGAGGAGTCCAAGGAAGAAGATTAATTCCGGGTTTTTCCATGGGACTTCGCCAAAATTGGCTGGATTATCCCTCACAGCTACCCGATTCCGGTTTTTGGCATCCCCGCTCGGACAAGCGGTCTACTCCAGCGACTTCATGAATCCCTATGTTGAACATAGGTAGACGCTGGAAAAATAGCACGAGAAATTCCCAAAAACTCTCATGGGTAGCGGGCATGGTCAGACTCGGAAATCTTCGGGCAGGGTCTCCATATGCTGCCGAGTAGCGGAACTTTTTCAAAGCCCCGGGTAATATTTCCTGTCTTGCATTTCGGTGGCTGGTGCCGGAATATCCACATGCGATTGTGCAGTCCCGAATAATGTGATACCCATGAATTTCCTTGTGGCATACCAACAAAGATGGGAAAGCGGTATTTGTTCCCTGGCCGCGTCGACCCTAGAATGTGATTGAAAAAACGCCAGAAACTGGCTTATTTCGCCCTATCTAGCAGAGTTCTCTGGACTCTTGTTCGCGAGGCTCATCCGATTGATCCTGAACCATTCCACCGGAATATTAATCCGGTACATGATGTAATGGTTAGTAGACGGTGGGGAAAAGACTATATGCCTTCGGCTTTAGTACCGTGTGGGGAAATTGCAATTTCACATTAGGGGAAAGAAAGAACAAAACATATGAAAACAGAATCACCATTACCAAAACAGAAGCACCATTACCAAAACAGAAGCACCATTACCAAAACAGAAGCACCATTACCAAAGGAGTTTGAAGCCGGTTCTACTTGCAAAATTCAAGACAAGCGGGGCTGCTGACAAAGATGTAATATCCGGCTTATTTTCGTGCCTGAATCCTCTTGCCTTGAGGGTTGCTTCTGAACGACTTCAGTATTGATAGGCCATATGGG
Organism: Metschnikowia australis; assembly: GCA_019285895.1. Taxonomy (NCBI): domain Eukaryota; kingdom Fungi; phylum Ascomycota; class Pichiomycetes; order Serinales; family Metschnikowiaceae; genus Metschnikowia; species Metschnikowia australis. The sequence goes on from JAGSXI010000004.1 coordinate 563,684, forward strand.
AAAAAGCAACCATCAGGTTCAAAGAGGGCTTTCACTTCTGCTTTTTCCCCAAGAGGCCACAATCAGAGGAACGTCCGATTGAACTATAAGACACCATTAAAGAAGACTAAGGGCTCATAAAATTGCCTTTTGCGTGCTGAATTTGGTGGCTCAAGTGCAGATCTTCTGGTAGTGCGGCCGCATTTCAGTGGCTGGCCAAGTGACGAACTTTGTCCACATGTTTATTACTCCATGCTTTGAGGAATATCAAACACTAGCAAAGACACTGGTTTGTGATTTTCCACTCAATTTTCTACTCGCTTTTCCACTCGCTTTCCTCATCGCAAGCCCGATTTCTCACTACCACCTTCACAGTATTCTGATCATGGTTTTTTTGACGGCACTGCGACATTGTTTTTGACTTACTCGCCCTTCTTCAGATAGTCCCAATAGAACCCCCAAGGCATATGCACGACAGCAGCAACTTTAGTGAAATCGCCCGCTTCATACACGGAGCTTCCCCAAGAAAAAGGAAAAGGGGTCCGAAAACAAGAAATCCCGCCAAAGTTAAAGGCATTGCCGCACCAGGAAATAGCCAAATGACATGAGCCTGAAACAAAAATCCAGATATCTTGCAGGTAACCCGCAGGCCCCTGTGGTAGTTTCTTGTTTATAGTCTGTGCGTCCTGCAAGTGCGCCCATGTAATTTATGGAGCACCTCCTGTTTGCAACTTGCCGCCCTCAGCTTTTGTGGTTTAAAACCCGACCGCTTTTTCCTTTTCTTTCCCTTTTTCTTCCTTTCCTTCATAAATCATTGTTTCGAATCAGCCGAATTCTTGCTTCTTTTCCGAAATTTGCTCCCCGATTTCACACAATGAGACTTGCTTTCTCTTTATTATCTCTTGCCGCTGTGATTTCAGCATTGGCGCTTCCCGAAAAGCGTTCCTACAGCCAGAGCGACAAGATCCTCGGCGTCAATTTGGGTGGATGGTTTGTTTTGGAGCCTTATATGACTCCTTCTCTCTTCGAGCCTTACAACAACGAGATTGTGGACGAATATCAGTTGACGCAGAAGCTCGGCCAGAAAGAGGCCGTGAAGCTTTTGGAGAAGCACTGGAAGTCCTGGTATACAGAGAAGGATTTCAGGGAAATTGCTGCAGCCGGGCTCAACACCGTGCGTATTCCTATTGGCTACTGGGCGTTTGTGCTTCTCCTGGATGACCCATATGTGACGGGCCAGCAGAAGTACTTGGACAAAGCAATCGATTGGGCTAGAAAGTACGATTTGAAGGTTTGGATTGATTTGCATGGAGCGCCAGGCTCGCAGAACGGCTTCGACAACTCCGGCCTCCGCGGCCAGATCGAGTACCAAACCGGCGGCAATATTCAAGCAACATTGACTGCTTTACAATCCATCTTCAATAAGTACGGTGAAGAGATGTATCTGGATGTGATTTCTGGAATCGAGATTTTGAATGAGCCCTTGGGTCCGCTGTCGGACATGAATCAGCTTAAGAACTTTTACGGTTGGACGAATGCAAACGCGCGTTCCGTCACGAAGAATACGCTTGTCTACCACGATGCGTTCCAGTCTTTTAACTACTGGGACGACTTCTTCACCACCGAAGCCTACAGCAACGTTATTGTCGACCATCACCATTACCAGGTCTTTAGCCAGCCGGAGTTAGAGATGACTATCGATAGACATATCCTGGTGGCTTGTGGTTGGGGCACTAGCGCCCTCACCGAGAGCGTACAGAATGTTTGTGGCGAGTTCTCGGCTGCTCTCACGGACTGTGCGCCATGGCTCAATGGAGTTGGCAGAGGCGCTCGCTGGGCGGGCGAATACGATAGCTCTTCGCTTTCAAACCTGTGTGCCCCGTACATCCACTTGGGTTTTTGGACGGCCGAGCACACGGAAAACGTGCGCAAATTTATTGAGGCACAACTTGACGCGTTCGAGTTGACTGGTGGCTGGATCTTCTGGAATTGGAAGACCGAAGACGCGATTGACTGGGATATGGCCCGGCTTATTGCTGCAGGTGTATTCCCGCAGCCATTGAGTGACAGAATGTACCCCAACCAGTGTGGGTTCTAATTCCGACCTGTTCACAATATTCGCAACAACCTTGCTCTACAAAAATGCAGCTGGAAGAGATGGAAGTGAATAAAACTTAGAGTTTGTTTTATATGGCTTGAACAATAACAGTACTACGATTAATGGAGGTGAAGTCGGCGGTCAAATGCTTGGCCGTGCGATTTAAGAATCAGACTAGTTCGCAACTTCCTGGCACGGGGCTTGTCTGCGATAAGAGTATATGGTATATTACTGTACTATGTACCAGATTACGGGCAAGGATAGGTCTGGATGGTTCCAAAAGACGGTTAAAGTTGCCCTTCATGTTGCATGTTGTGGCGCGCCTCCGAAAGGCTTCATTCGATCAAGAATGATATACGTACATGTCAATGGGTGCATTGTCTGGGATTTTTTGATAAGGATGAACAAGGCCGCTATTTTTTAAAAGTTATAGGTGGACTAAAAGTAGGCCAAAATGGTGGAGGAAGTCTTCGGTTGCATTGCTCTGTATATGGGTATGTTTTAATGTGGCTGGCTTGAACAACCTGCATCTGGCGACAAGCCCCATATTTGATCTCGTATATTTGGTCTAATGTTTGATCTTGCAGTGGGGCTCAATTTCGGAATCATTTATTGGGTGGGCCTGGGAGATTAGAGTGGTGGAGTAGTGAATTATGTTAGTGAATTATATTAGTACATTATATTAGTATATTAGTGAATTATATTAGTACATTATATTAGTATATTAGTACATTATATTGGTTGAAGTATCAGTATATTAGTATAATATATCAGTATATTAGTGATTTATACCAGTACATAAGTGCATTATATTAGTACATGATATTAGTAAATTATATTAGTACATTATATTAGTACATTCTATTAATAAAGTAGTTAATGGTTTACGGCCAAAGAGTAGCATTATTTTACCTGAATGATTGCTAAAGCACATACAACATATAAGCATAAACATCTGAACGGCTATGCTGCAAATCTATATCAAAAGAAGCCCCCCTTATTCATTAAGAGGTTATTAATCCACAAAACCGTGTCGGGCTCATGTTTTCGAATTCAGGTCGAAAAATAATCAATAAGCAAGAAAACATACAAATGTGGTACATAATTTAAAATTCGTACATTGCACAGCATAGAGAATAAGGGAGGTCATAGATCGAATATCATGGAACAATGAGAATCAAGGATCACACAACATAGATCATACAATACAGATCGTTCAGCTCCCATCACAGAGTAGAAGATAGCTCAACACAAATGCATCCACAACCCAAACACCAGTCTCCAGAGCCAGCCCCCAATCTGTCTTCCCAGAGATGTCCCCAATTGTACCCGGTCTGCCCCAAAGCAAACCGCCCGCCATCTAAAGATTGCTCTCGCGGGCGAAAAACGCCTTCAACGCCTTTTGCGCCGCCGCAATCGCATACTCGTAGTCGGAAATCTCGTTATACACCTGGGCCGACAAGCGGATCACCACCTTGCCGTTGTGGGCCGCAAAAGGCACATACGTGCGGTAGTTTTCGATCAAATGGCGAGATACAAAGTCCACCAAGCGATTCATCTGCACCGCGTCCGCGGGATTAAACGTCTCGCTGTACTGTTTGATCGGCACAAAAACAGAGACCATGGCCGTGATGAGCGACCTCTCGCTGTTTTCTATGAGCCGCGAACCGGGCCAGCGGCGCACGGCCAAGTTGCCGGCCTGGCGCGCCAAGTCTTGGCAGTATGTTCGGATGGCTTCCTCGCCGCCACATGCGTGGGTCCGGAAATCAATGGCCGTGGGAATACATGCCAATGTGGCGAACGTGTCCGAGCCCACAAAAGTGAACTTCAGCACGAGCAAATTGTCCTCGGCCTCGGGCGAAAGCGGCGCATCCGGATCGACATACGAGTGGCTGATGGGCATGGTCTGCACGGCACGGTGATGCTGTGGTGCCACGTACAAAACCGCACAGCCCCGCGGGAGGGAGAACCACTTGTGGAGATTCAGAACGTAGAAATCCGGCTGGAACTCACGGGTGCCGAGGTCCACGGGGAGAAGCCCGATCAGGTGGGCGCCGTCGATCAAGGATAACACCCCGTGGGCAGCGCACGACCTGGTGATGGCCTCGAACGGCATGCGGACGCCCGGCATGGACACCACGGCGTCGAAAAGCGCCAATTTGATGTCGTGCGTGCGGAAAGTGTGCTCAAATTTGGCAACCACGTCGGCGTCCAGCATGGGGAAGTCGAGCGGCACGGCGACCGGCACAATGCCCAGGGCCCGAGCCAAGAAATGGATGGTTTTGGCACACGACCCGTATGAGGTGCTGGCATAGGCTATTTTGTCGCCTTTCTTAAAGGGCAACGAGCGCAATACGGCGTTAACTCCGGTGGTGGCGTTGGGGACTAGTGCCACGTTTTTTGCGGCGCAGTTCAACACCTGCGCCACGGCACGGATGGCCACCAGGTACTGGGCGGGCTGTGTGAGCCGGATATACGTGTCGGGGCTGGCCACGTCGTCCTTGAAAGACTCGATATATTTGTCCAAGACGCACTGCGGAGGCAAGCCGAACGAGCCGTGGTTGACGGGGACAAAGCCGTTGTCGGATGCAGGGAAGTGTTTCTTTTTGAAGGCGTGGCCGAATGTCATGAGGAAGGCGTGGTTTGGTGGTGGATTTGACGTGGTTTCTGGTCTATGACTCGGGCCTGACGACGTGTTTAGCGGTGGGTGTACGTTGGACTGCGTGTAAAAAGTTTGGTGTTGCGGAAGAACTTTCGATCCTTGTTTCTTTTGGTATCTGAAAAGAAAGTGGATAGGGAGCCGGAAGAGAATCAGGCTTATGGCAAGACAGCGGGGCCTCTATACAGCGGGTGGGTTGTAAAAGGGATAGTTAGCCCGTGCATCAAAACACCTTTGTCAATGCTCTGCAATCATTAGTGGATGCGCAATTTGCGCAGTCTCTTGGCTTTTTTTGCAATAATGCCAGAAGCCATAGTCATCTGCGGACCCTCTGGAGAATGGAATGGGACAGTTTGGATGTCGAGGCCGTTTAGCGGGTGGTTTAGTTGGGGACTATTTAGATAGCTGGGCTGTAAATGGTGCGGTTGTAAAATGGTGCGGTTGTAAAATGGTGCGGTTATTTAATGGTGCGGTTATGTAATGGTGCGGTTATTTAATGGTGCGGTTATTTAATGGTAAATTATGTGTTGAGATTATTTTGAGGACGGGTTTATTATGACATTTTTGGGCTTGTAACTAACGGGGTTGTTCAAATGCTTGGGTTAGATGATCAGTTATGTGTTTGGGGGTTTTCAGTGGGTGGGGCTATTTGATAGGCTGGTTTGTGTAGTTGATGGTACTATTTGAATGGCTGGACGCAGTTCTATGGTTTGAACAATTTCTATGGGCGGCGATTTACTTGACGGGCTCACCATTGGATGGCCTCTTTGATTTGGGGGAATTCCCGAGGGGACTGGTATCATTTCCATGCTTGGAATATTATAAGGAGAGGCTCGGTCTTGAAAAGGTGGTAGCAATTACAACTGTCTGATGAAACAGTACTATTGGGGCTTGAAAGAAACCCAGTTGGCTGGCACAGGTAGAACCTGGCAAGATTTGGAAGGCCTACTGGTACAACTAAGTGGAATATTGGGCCAGCCGGGAGGAATTAGATGGGAATGGAACGGGCATCTTCACTGGGAGAAACGAGAAAGCGCCCGGGTGAAAGAAGGAACTTCTCTTGAATGAGCGGCAAAAAGTTGCGGGTAAACGGGGTGAAATGAAACTGGCCCGTTTGAATGCAACTGTATTCACAATATCTCAGGTGGATATGTCTCCTGTATCATCAATATGAAAGACTATTGGAGTGAAGCTGTGCCACACAAATGGGGGGAAGCTGGAACCATCAGTATGTTGATAATCTGGCAGTTATATCCGAACCGGCCTCAGAAATCAATTGAGTGGCATTCTATTCAGCAATGGCAACAAATGAGTCTCATTGTAGGAGATCTAAAATCAAAGAAGTGGACGCCAATTTATTCATGTTGGATCAAAGAAGGCCCGGTTCGGATACCCCACGAGCACTAAGCGTTATTCGGCCCATGTTGTTGACACGCCATTATCTTCCGCTCTGGCCCCGTACACATCCACACATTGGAATATCTTGGGATGTCTATATTTGATGACTCAAGCTTCCATTGCCGCCTAGGGTACAGACGTCAATGGCACTGTTTCCAAAAGTCAAACCTGGCTGATAGCGCCAATTGGGATTTGTGAAAACAAGATTTGCATTCACACAGACTGCCAAAGACTCCCATTGAAAGTTTACTCTTGTTTAATGCTCTCTTCGCTATGTGGTGACTGATTTTTGGGTTTTTGTGGCTCCACATAGTAGGCATCTTTCTGTTCTTCCAAGACCGCAAATCCCAGGGCCTGTCAAGTTCCAGTCACTGGACCTTCACAGTTTTCGAAAAGACTACAGAACTATGTTCCAAGTGCCATGATGGCAGCCGATATCACTGTGGTCGCCGGACATTCATGAAATAATACTGACCAGGATAAGACCGGATTATTCAAATAGCATGATCTCCTAATGTCAGCGAAATCCCGAGTACTCACATTGCGGCAATCGTTTCGGTCAGTCTCAGATAAAGCACCAGAAAAGGAATGCCGAATCCAAGCTAATTTAAGAAATGTATGTTGCTAGTCGGGTGAACCGTTACTTAATCTGGGAGCCAGCGCCGGGTCTGGTTTCAGTCCGTCGACACCAAACTCGAAAGATCGTTCTTCTGACGCCGAATATTATCGGCCAGGCAAATGAGTTGGTGAATTTTTCACTCATGGCAAAGTATCATTCATGTGTCCGAGAATAAGACCCTCGAACAAAAACGCTATTTACATAGCCCACCCCTTTGAGAGAAAACGCCTCGATGGTATCATCCAGTTAATGTGACTATCAGGCTTCTACCCGGAAACCTATGCTTTTTCAATATATGCTTTTGAGATACAAGCGATATATTCTATGCCACTTCTACTGGCTGGTTCATATAGATATCGTTGGTTCAGGAGCAAAGCCGATTATATTTAGCTGATTAGGTTGTGTTTGACAACCATGCATTCAGGCCTAGCATCGGCTGGCAAGTAAAAAGCAGTTTGAGCCGCAGTCAGACGACATATCTTCTCCCAATTGAGCCGGCGTTCATTAAAACACGCATTTGAGGCTCAGCCCCATATTTGGTGCTGGCGCCTCTTGATAGTTCTTGGAAAAATTTTGACCAAGTTCTACTCAAGTAGACGTGATCAGGTATGCTTGAGCATGCTTTTTGAACACTATGCATGGACATTCTGAGAATACCACCATAATTTAATTTCCGTGAGCAGACATTAATTTGGGGTCAGCCACCTCCGGTGAAATCAATATTCGGAACTGGGACGGTAATTCTGCAGTTTATGGTCATATGAAAATCAAAGGCCCAATACATCAACGGGCAGAGAAAATGTAAATAAATCCAAGTGCATGAAATTCTCTTACTAAATACCATAGGGTAGCCTTCAAAGATTCTGTTAAACGAGAACACACAAAAACACAAAAGCTTTGATGAGGTAAGCAAGGTAAGCATCAAGAAGGCTGTGGATATTTAATTTCGGGTTTCAGTATGGCCTCTTCTCCAGCCAAGATTAGACATCGTATCTATATCTATACTAAATAAACAGACCCACTAGCTTTCAGGGAATATGTGTTCGCCTATCCGGGCCTTCATTGATATTTTCGTAACACCCTATAAACCAAAAGTGGATAAAGCTAAGAAAATAATCATACTTCTCGAGTAAATTTCTTTCGAGTATGAATTTTGAGACTCCGTTAGTAAGAGTTTGAGAAAATCGCACGATTGTAAGAATAACCGGTTTGGATTGCCACTAGCATCAAGCCTGGAAAAAATGAGGCCCAAGATTCAGGTATTCATGTGTCTTTTGTCATTTAAAGTTTTCTTATTCAAAAATGACACTGCCACATCTAACATCAAATGCCTGAATTGCCAGAGATACATGGCCCCGTTCAGATGTTGATAATCAAGTAGTGGTGCTTATTAAACCTTTGACTTTAGAGACTAGTAAAATAAACCTGACTTGACATTTTGATACAATTAAATTTTCTCTTCGAATGTTTCAGTTGTTGGCGGTTCGTGCAATTGATGCTATGATCCGCCTGCCCGTGGTGACCTATTATAGTGTGATAAATGAAAACCAAGTGAACAAGGTTGAGATCTTCAAAACGCTGCCATATCCAGACCAAGTAGTTTCTGGCGTAATTTGGTTTGGGACTCCATTGGAAGTGTGCCCTTTTTTCTATTCTTTCGGGGCATCTGATTCAAGAAACAACGCTATAAACGACTAAAGAATACCGTTAGCCAGCATCCAACTAGGAACCTGGAGTCCATTTGGCAACAAGAAGGATTATTGTTTGGTAAAATTTGACTCTTTTTCAAATTCTCCAATACCAAGTAAATAGAACCGGCACGGTTTACTTCTTCTAAGAAGTATTATTTGTCTTGATAACGGCCCACAGTCACTCTACGAAAGAGGTCAGTTGTTGTGGCTCTGCTATAAGGAAATATTCTGTATGATTTTCAGTCTGGTGAGTGGACCTGGTCTATCTGTTTTTTTGAACAAACATCACATATTCTATCTTGATATAAAGACCAAACCCTATTTGAGTGTGTGCTCAAGACCTTTTGCAGTCTAATCTTTTTTTCCACAGAGCTTATGGTATTTTGTTTAGTTGAATACTTCTGATTAAACGAGAAAACGATAAACTCTCGATTTATGAGCAACGTTTCTTCAAAAAAAGCAGCATCCAAATACATTCCTAGAGTCGAAACGTGACCCTTCCCTTCCCGTTCCTTATTGCCTGGGTAGGCCTCTTGGTACGCATTAGTTTCTACGTAATGTTTGGAATCTCTGGTGATTATAATCGTGATTCCTTTGGCGGTGCTGCTGTTTAAAATAGCTAAGGCGCAGTTTTTTTTTGACAAATACTCCTGATCAAAGGAACGAAACTATAAAACATTATATGAAAACAAGAGATGTACCATTCACGTAATATGCTACACGGAGCCAGCCCCATCAAACGTAGGATTTATTTCAACATGACGATAAAAGCTTCATCAACTGATTGCAACTTCGTTTGCATTGTTAATAATGACTGGACCTCTCCAAATTTCGGTTGCGGCCATACCACCGAGAAAACACTGTTTCCCGTCCGATCAACGATTGTTAAGCTCGGTAGGGCCACACTGAGTAGTGTAGTGGGAGACCATATGCGAAATTGTGGTGCTGCAATCTTTTTGTTGGCTTTTTCTAAGATATGGTGGATGATACATTTGATTTGTGTTTGCGGCACCCGAAGAGATCACGCTCGTGCGCTCTTTATCGAGATGAGTTTTGATCCATAGATCACTGAACACCGTCCTTACCGGCGAAGAATTCCCCAATGAAAACTTGACACTATAGGGATTACTGTCGGGATTTAGTTAATCCCCTGGGATTCGTCATTGTCGATGCTTGCGAACCTTTTGATGATCCAACCAAGTCATTTCTTTTGCTGAAGAAGATAAGGAGGTGCTCTGAACCAACCGGACGTCTGCACAAGAATTTGTCTGGGGACGAACTCCGCAATTCAAGAAAGCTTATCTTCGAGTCTCGTCCTGATATATCCAGATGCCTTCTCGTTTCTTCGTCACGCCTGAACCACAGCGAACCATAAACCTTAAGTACCGCCTTCTTTTAAGTGCTTACCCGAGCACAACCAGTAGTTTCTGAGTATCTGGGATATCATGAGTAGTTTCTGAGTCTGGTTCAGATGAGCCGCGGATTCAAAGCTAGGAACACGATTCTCAAAACACTCAGTTTTCTTTGAACAAGGTGCAACAGGGAAAGAGATTTTCGGTGTCAATCTTAGCCGGCCTCAGAACATACACAATTGTTTCTGTCCTCTATTGGCGTTCCGCCTCTTAAAGCCAAGTTTGAAAAGGAACGGCCAAACCAGGTTCTTGAGTCTTTTGATTATGCTGGGTAGTTTCTGGAATGACTATGTTTTCTATTTTTGCCTTTGTGGAGGGTTACTAGATCAGGCCCTTATGTTCTCTCATACTCTCATACTCTCATACTCTCATACCACATCATACTGTTTTGGTTTTTGTTTTCTGGCTTATTCACTCTCGTCGGAACACATAAGGCACTCTCTGACATTTCCAGAATGTTTTCAAGATGATTAGCCAGCACTTTTGACTAATTATTGCTGTGACTTATTTTGGAGGATTTAGACCAATTGCTTTTCAGAACATGCCTTTAGTACCTAAATCCTCATCATACCAGGATATTCAAATACGTACTATCAGACCGTTTTTTCTCTTTCATTCAGCTACCCATCTGCACTTTCGCCTTGATGTACAATCTTTCTACTATACACTAAGATTATCTTTTATTTCAATATAATATATTCTTTAATGTTATTTTGTTATTTCCAAGCAGTTATGTTTTTGTTCATGTCAAGAGCCAATTTATACGCATGAAAGATAAAACTAATGGAAAAGTCAAATGGATACATATAATAACAAACCATATCTCATAGTTATATCTAAGAATTTCTGACTATGTAGCAATCCTAGTACTCGTTTCATTATGTTATTTTCAAATATTGCGTAAAATCTGTTGAAATGAAAACTATGAAGCAAATAACTCAGCACGCATCCATAAGTGTCGTTTATATGAAAGCTTGTGAAACTTGAATATTTCCAGGATTAGAAAACATGGATCCTCAAATTCACATTTAACATAAACAAAGTCAGGATTCAAAGATATCTGGTGGTTATAAACCTCTATGTTACGAGTTTTGACGGCTTCGTGTGAAAAAAAAAAATTCCTACAATGCTCGAAATATAGAATATCGTGTTTGAACCTTATGCAGTATTTAAGCATATCTATAACATCCTCGTATCCATCAAGAAATAAAGACCATATTATAACGAGGGCAAAATCCCTGTGAATATTCAAGGCCATATTATTGAGACGTTCTGGAATTAGACGAACAAGAGGCAGCCAAACTACAGCTGTAAAAACTTGGATTTTATCAGTCTACATTGATTCTTTTTAAAGTGTCCGATTTAAAACTCGATATTCTGTTTCACCAAATTCATAGTTTATTCATCTCACATAATCAACATTATTTCATTTGCCACGTAAAATGCATATATTCCACATTCCAAGTGCGTATGCACAGACAAATATTTCATCAATTGAAAACGTTAATGTCAAAATGGTCACACAATCTGAGAAGTCATCGAATCGTAAGATTGTCTGGCTGAAGAAAATTTACTTAAATTTGTCTATCTATTGTGATATGAAAAGTTCCGAATACGCGTTCAATTCCATGATTCATCGCGCTTTTAGAAATAATCGAAGACAATCCCTCTACAAACACATCCATTCATGATATCATTCTTTTTTCGCTTTTGCAGAGATCTATAAATTCTTAATACATACAATTGAAGGCATGAAACTCACAACATATAATAAATAATAGAAGCATCTACCTATTGATGTAATTGAGACTACTATATATCTGGTACTGTCTCATGCTTTCCCATGCTCTCAATAATACATCATATTCCCAGACCACATCTGGTTTCATGCCCTACAATACATATTCGGTATTAGTATATTAGACAACGTTAAATTCCCCTGCTTTTTCAATTCTAATGCTCTCTCAAATCTATACTACACCGGACTCCAAGACTCTCTCCTAATTTCTAGCCCTGAGATCACACTCTCATCCCCGAACGCCTCTCACAGGCCCCGCTCATGAAGCAACACGTCCAATCCAAAAAATCATAAAGCCGCTTATTACCCAGTCGCTTCGGACATTTCCCTCTTGCCATTTGTGTCCTGCACACAGGCGCCTCTCCGCTTTCTCCATGCATCTTCTCCAAATCCAAAACAGCATGCTTCCCAACATGTGGTCTTCTCCACTTCTAAAAAACACTCTTTCGGCAGTGCCGTATGCATCCAGGCGCCTGTCTTTGCGGCCGGTCTGCCGATGGAATACACGGCTTTTGTGCCCCTCTGCGCTGAGCCCCGCTCGCTCGCTCTCTTTCTCTTTCCGTCTTCTTCAAGACGTGAATGGCGACGAACACAAACAGAACACTAATAGGCATATAGGCCAAATCCACAACCGCCCCCCGGCGGCTAATTCTGGGGCTCGGGCAAAACAGCCGCCGCCCCCAGATGCTCCAATGCCGGCCAAGCAGCCCATCACCAAAGCGCAGCTTTTGGCCCGCGCCACCAGTTTCCTCTCGCGCGTGGGCGTCCATTTCAAATGGCTGATGAAACGGCTGAACCGGCCGCTTAACACGGACGACTACTCCGCGCTCTTCTCGTGGCTCGTGGTGGGCAACGCGTTCCTCCTCATAGTGGGTACCACCACATTTGTGCTGTTGGTGATCTTCACGGTCAACCCCCTCTTTTCGCAGGAGTTCGTGGCCCGCAAGGTGGGCGAGCTCATGACGCAGAATCTGAAGCTCCAGGTCACGTTCGAGCATGCCATTGTTCCCGGCTGGCGCGACGGCAAGATCTCGTTCAAAAAGTGCTTCGTCAGCCGACGGCCCAAATCCACACGTACATTTGCCAAGGGTCTGCAGGCCGACGCGTACGCCCGCAGCAAGGAGCCGGATGGCAGGGTCCAGGAGCCGGAAGACGATGGGAACTACACGCAGTTCGACGTGACCATCGAGGAAATCAACGTGTCGTTCTCGTTCCGCAAATGGATGAACGGCACGGGTATCATCGACACCATGGAGATCGCCGGGCTCCGGGGCGTCGTGGACCGCACCCACGTGCACTGGGATCCGGCCGACGATGCCACCAACTACAAGAACAAATACCAGTTTGGCGACTTCGAGCTCAACCGCTTTGTAATGAAGGACGTTCTTTTCACGATGCTCCAGCCTGCCGGCTTCCGCCCATTCAAGGTAGCCATCTACAACTGCGAGTTGGACCGGCTTCGCAAGCACTGGTTGTTTTACGACCTTCTAAACGCGGCCAACGTCAGCGGCTCATACGATAACTCGCTCTTCACCATACACAAGCGCCAGCGGCTCAACGACTTCGAAGAGATCCAGGCAGACATTGCCAGCCAGCTGCCCTGGAAACGCGTCACCCGCTTGCGTGTGGACTCGCTCAGCGTGGACCACCTCAACAAGGGCCTCGAGGGGCCTTTTGGCTGGATCGCCTCGGGCAAGGTGGACATGGTGGGCGATGTCATGGTGCCGGAGGATGCACGTGACTACAACGTCTCAGAGATCGTGGCTATTGTGGCCGAGTCCATCCACAAGGAGGCCACGCGCTACCGCAACCCAGACGTCAGCGTGTCCAAGCCTGACCACATCTCGCGCCTCCGCAGCGACGACATCAGCGACGTGTCACGGTTCTTTGTGCTTGATATGACTCTCCGCCTCAACAACGTGCGGGCTCTGGTGCCGTTCCAGGCGCCGGAGCTCAGCTACGTCAACTACGCGTTGATCCGCCCGATTGTTGCCTACATCAACCTGCGCAATGCATTCATCGAGATCCAGAGCCGCGTGGTCAAAAGCCTTGATGATTTCAGCGGCTCGTGGACCGTGTACGACTCGCTCTTGATGGATGACATTTCCGAGCAGGTCTACGACTCGTTTGTCAACTACGTGGTGAACGATGAAAACCGCTTGATCCGCATGCGCAAGATGGCCTTCTGGTCCGTGCAGGTTCTTGTGCAGTTGATTGTGTTCGGCCTCGGCGCCTTGACTTAGTCGGGGCCAGCCAAGCATCGATGTCTGTCTGGGAAGCTTCAAATCAACGTCTGGGGCAAGCCCGGGGTCTGTCTACGCGCCAGTCCACTATTTGAGCCACCCAGTTTTTTCCCAAAGCTTCATTGTGACCAAGACGCAATTCATACCCAGGAATTCTCGACGAGTCTGTGGTTTGGGATCTTGTCTGCTCTCACACGAGCAACAGAAGCAAAGCATGCTAAAAATCCGGGCGTTCTGTGAATACACTCGTGGGAAGAATGTGTGTTCAAGGGAAGCCCAGAATTTTGTCTGCTCAGATGGGGAGATGCGGAAGAAAGACAGCTGAAAGAATTTTTCATTTCCAAATCTTTGGAGTATAGGGCACGCTGCCTGCTTTCTGGGTTTCGGAAAAACATCTGTCATCCACAAGTTCGAATGCAAATCCCAGATTTTTGCCGCACAGGTCAATAACGCCCATTCGAAAACGGGCTCTACAATCTGCTTCTTCTTGCGAAACAGATCTCGCTTACATGCGCCAACGCTCACTGTTTCTACAGGGTCTGCGTTCAAGATATAGAGCCAAGAATGTATTGTCCAGGTAGTGTGCAGCTTGAATACGGGTCTTTTCACGTCCTATTCTAAACTTGCGATGTTTTTTGTCTTCTGGTCGAGCTCTTGCGAATCATTCAAAGCAAGGTTTTGCGGAAATTGTGTGCCGATATCTTACTTGCGGGTGCTTGAGCTGAACTGGTCTGCAGAGGAGCCCAATTCCCCACGCTCTCGTTACCTGAATGTCTAAACATCCGCATATGCATAAGCATCCTACTGACGGTCAATGGTAAGCACTTTAAAGCCGGAAGACAAGCACAAGCAACGCAACGTATGTGGCCAAACTCACCAACGTGAGCAACAACACAGAATGTCCTGCAGTGGTGAACGTTTCCTCATTTTCGAGCAGATCATAGTAGGTCCGGACATTCTTCGCCTTGGCAACCCCAAAGAAATAGAGCATGCACCCGTACGCTGTGTATATGGTCCCGATGGGAAGAAACTCGGTGGAAAAGAATTTGATAATCATGACGGAAAATGAAAGGCATTCGATCGCCGTTCGCGTGTACGCTCCCTCGTAGGTGCGCTGATGGGCGCGTACGTCTTGTCGTACATTAGAGGCGAGATGTTCGAGTCTTGAAATGCTTCTCTGCAACGACATAGCACTGGTATGCTCTGAAGAAGTGATCTTCTTACTGCGTGACCAGCGCAATTCCTAAATCTTTCGACGCTACTGGATTTCCTTGGCCAATGCACCCTTTCTAGTGGATGATCACTTCTGTTGACACGTTTGGGTTGGAGTGCAAATGTCCGACTAAAACGACAGGTTGTGTTGGCAAACCGCCTTTTGGTATTGCTTTCCGCTGACGCCTTTGAGAACAAAGCTGGATGTCCAATTCGTGTATAAACTCCCAATAGAGCGGACTCCCCTGCTGAATTTACCAAAACAACAGAAAACAGTCAATTGATATTTCCTTGCAGTATTCAATGTGGCTTCTGCGAGTGAAACTCAAGGAGCAAAGTGATCTCTACCACAAGGATGGGTCTGCCGTCCAGCGTATGTGTTTTCCGATCACAGGTTCCCAGCTACGAATATCAATCGACGTGCTTAGCCGGCCCCCTTCTACCTCTGTAATTTTCGTGCTTCAGTTCTCAAGGCCTCGAAAACTCCGCTTCTCAACTATCCTTCCGACAACACTGGCGCACTACACCGGGGGCTCAAAACAGGCAAAGTGCGAAACTCAAGAAAAGCATGATTCATGTCCACCAGTTCCACAACTTAGCTACTAGACAAGATTTCGACTCGGCTTTTTTTGACCCAGGAAGACCAGAGACATACAAGCTGGAATCGGCGGCAACTTGAAAACGCGCTATCAAACCATCAGAGTCCGGTCTGCATTTCTAGGAACAAGCAGATTGAGATCCACGCAAGCTACTCTGCACTGAAATCCGAAATCATAAAAGAGAAGCCATATATCGACAGCTTTCATACCCGGTGGAAAATGCCCTCAGCTAAGAAATACAACGTGATGGTGCGGCTCCCCACGAGCTATCTAGAAACCTTGCCTGTGTTCGCCACGCCCAAGCCCAAGTCAAGAGCAAAAAAACTCGGTGCCGAAGATAAAAAGAACGCCGGGTCGCCGGCTTCTTCGCCTGCCCCTGCCGAAGATGCCCATGTTGGCAAAATAAACACAGGCCCGAAAGAACTAAGCACTGCGGGGCTCACTGTGAATACGGTCACCCAAGCGCTCGATAAGTCCGGTAAGCCCTGCCGCAAATGGAAAAAGGGGCCACGAGAATTCAAGACCTTTACGGGGTTTAAGGTTGGGCTAGGTGTGTGGAAACCCGAAGGAAATGGAGCAGGTGTGGCCCATAAAGAACAGGCGTCAGTATAGGACACACGTGCTGCAGAGTCCGCTTCCAAACATATTGCTGTTTAACATACGCCGCAGTGTACTCCTGGATTGTGTGGCTGTATATCACGTGCGTCTGTGTCATCGTCTTCAGATTCATAGCTGTCTAAGATATGGAGTGAATTATTGAGTGAATTATAGCGCCTTTGTTGGGAGGCAGATGTGTTGGCCGCGACTGGCGTTCCTATGACTATGGCAAAAGTGATGAATGATATAAGAGCTACGAATAGAGAACGGTGGGAATTTGAAGGCTATGAATGGGAGTAGTCGTGGAGGGTGGATGAGCCCAAAATAATAGAACAGATGCGACAACATTGATGAACCGCAGATGGCGAATGAAGAAAAAAGTGATGGATCGGAAGGAAACTGGTAGCAAACATTCAAAGAGTATACGCTCTCTTCTGTTTTGCTGGTCTAGTGAATTCCTCTGTAATCTACGACGAGACTTAACTTGAAGTGGAATGCTCGGGATGGCCTTGCGAAAGCATATTGTCAGATTCACTTTCCATTTAATCCTAGAGAATTTGGTCTCGGCTTCCAGTCAATTGCTCAAACATTCAGGACATGTGCTGTATGTGTACTCTCTAGTGATATCCGAGGGCGCCAACCACTCCGAGTGTATGAAATTACAAGTCACCAAATATCGAGTAGTAAATAGGAGCTGAAGATAACGAATAGACTTTGCCAATCCAGGAAACACTTGGAAAGAGGCAATTCGCCTGCCGCGTTCGTTGCAGATGGTCGAAAATTGGTATAAGTTCCGGCCCTTCTAAGGCGCGCGGCGTCTCACTAGGCGCATAACTAAAATATCGACGTCTCTAATCGGCATCTCTAATTGAGAAGCATATTGAGGAGCCCCAATCTTCGTTCTTGCACCGCCAAAAAGACCCGAGTACACCATGATTTCCTGTCGTCTACTGTTGCGCAGGGCGCTCAGAGTGTTCTACAGCACGACGACAAAAGAATCGTCCACACAAGCGAACCACGCGATCGCCACCAAGCAGCAGCTTTTCATGACGGACCCCGTGACGCCTGGCCTGGTATTCTTTCTACCTCACGGCACCCGTGTTTTTAACAAGTTGGTGGGGTTCATGAAGAACCAGCAATTGCGGTACGGGTTCCAAGAGGTCATCACGCCACTCATTTACAAGACGCTGCTCTGGGAGAAACTGGGCCACTGGGAGAACTACAAGGATGATATGTTCAAGGTGGTGGGGAACGACACGCTGAAAGACGCCGCCGAAAACGAAGCCGACCCGGCAACCGGACATGACGCCGGTCACGTGCACGAGTACGGGTTGAAGCCCATGAACTGCCCCGGCCACTGCCTCATATACGCCAAGTTTGACCGCTCGTACAACGAGTTGCCCATCCGGTACTCAGACTTCCTGTCGCTCCACCGGAATGAGGCTAGCGGGGCGCTTTCCGGCTTGACGCGGGTGCGCCGCTTCCACCAGGACGACGGCCACATTTTCTGCGAGATGCACCAGATCCCCCAGGAAATCACCAACACCATCAACATGATCAAGGAGACATATGCAGTGTTTGGCATCGACAGTGAGCACGACGTGGACTTCTTCTTGAGCACGCGGCCCGACAAGTACATGGGCGACTTGGCCACGTGGGACAATGCCGAGGCCCAGCTCACCCAGGTACTCAATGGATGCACCAAGAAATGGCAGGTTCGGGAGGGCGACGGTGCTTTCTACGGACCCAAAATCGACGTGTTGCTCACCGACGCGTTTGGCAAGAAACACCAGGTGGGCACCATCCAGCTCGACTTCCAGCTCCCGGCCCGTTTCGAGCTCCAGTACACCGGGGCCAACGGCAGTCGTGAAAACCAGCCGATCATGGTGCACCGGGCAGTTTTCGGCTCGCTCGAGCGTTTCTTTGCCATTCTACTCGACCATTACCAGGGAAAATGGCCCTTCTGGATCAACCCGCGGCAAGCCATAGTGGTGCCTGTAGCTGAGAGGCATCATGAGGCGGCACAGCAGGTGCAGAAACAGCTTTCGGGCGAGATTTTGGCGTCTGACTCGGCGGTGGCTCCGCTCACGGGTTACAATTTCCATGTGGATATGGACAAGCGCAGTGAAACCGTGGGCATGCGGATCAAGGACGCGCTCCAAAAGGGCTACTCGTATATCATCATGATTGGCGATAAGGATCTTGCCAGCGGTACGATTTCCGTCCGCACACGTGACGACCGGAAGGTAGAGAACGTGCATGTGGCCGACTTATACCTGCAGTTTGTGGCGCTCGAGAAGGAATACAAGTGAGTGGACATTGGCTGTGTCTGTGTGGAGGACTATGGGACAATTTCGTGGGCACTTGGGATAATTCGATGCGTGCTTTCAAGGATTTTGTGCACTTGTGGGTGTGTGCAATTCGGGGAGCAGCCTGGATGGAACAGTTTCTTTTTATACTTTGAGGTGGCGGAACCTACTCTCTGGTGGAATATGCACTTTGCTCTTGCTACACTTCACAAGAAGCCCGGGACTTCAGTTGACGGTGCCTGGCTTCAAATCCGTTGAGATGGTGATGCAGCACTTGGTTTGTAGGTTCCACGTGCATTCGAAAAGCAACTCAGAAATCAGACTCTTGGGTCGTCGGCTTTCTGGCGCAGCATTTTCATGCCAAAACATTTGTCAATAGAACAGCCATGAGCGAGAGCTTCTGACGCAGTCAAATATAGCGTTCTTGGTCAATTCGGGAGAAGCTTTTGATGGTGGCACAAATCCACTTTTTAGGCTTCTCTGAGCTTCTCCAATAAAATACATCAACCCAGCAGTTGGTATCCATCAACCCCCTCATAAATGAACGTCGAATTCTCTGTGGTTGACGATTACAGAGTTGATTACACAGATGGTAGGTAGTATTTTCTTTTCACCGAAAGCACTGGTTAAAATAGCAGGCAAAGCACAACGGCACAAAAACAACGGCTTTGTCTGGCAACTTCTGATAATGTCTTACCTAGACGCCTATAATGATGTCCATTTTCTTATCATCGGCCCTATGAGTGCAATTCAAGAAATACCCCAAAGTTCTCGGCTCTCCTAAGATTTGAATTAAAACGTGGAGTAGAGAAACTCAACGCATTTCACTATACGATCAGTGTTATAAATGACCAAAACAATGTCTTCTAGACCTCTCATCTAGGGAAATGAATTCAAGAATGCATTTCCAAGCTGGACTCATCTGGGAATGGCTTCAGCTTTCCCCTATCCAATTGAAATAAAAAGATTGCAGCACCACAATTTCGCATATGGTCTCCCACTACACTACTCAGTGTGGCCCTACCGAGCTTAACAATCGTTGATCGGACGGGAAACAGTGTTTTCTCGGTGGTATGGCCGCAACCGAAATAAGGTGGCTAAAGCAAATTTATATATTGTTTGCTGACACAGAAACAGACTTTTAGATACTTTCATCCCATTGACTAGGCTTCATCTTTGGTGTTCTGGAAAAGGGTTTCGTTCTTCGAGGATGCGCGGCCCACCATGATCTTCAAGGTATTTGCTCGAAGATGTGGCAGGAAGTGAGCCCCTTCAGTCCTCTTCAACATTCTAAAAGAAGCCACAACTACCCGATACTTATCCTGTGAATCGATATCGCAATACTTGATACTGAGACACATGTGATCCCAGAAAACCCGGGCATTATAATAGGCGGCAAGGGCCCCGTCTCGATACTAGATATGCATATGGGAGCTGTTCAAAGGTTTTTGTACAATATGTCGGTTCTGTTCCTCTAATCAGACGAATTCACAAGAAAAAAATTCTCTTGTGAGATAAGTCCACGGAAGTAGGCACTTCGCTGAAATGTATCGCCCAAGATGTTGCTCGTTGACCCTCTAATCACGAGGCCTTGTTTTTTTAGAAAATGGCTCTGCTTTTTAAGGCTGAGCCCACCACTGAAGAAAATAAGGCCCAACATAGAGTTCCGCAATATAAAGATGAGCCATCAATTTCCCCTGTGCCCCGGTATCCGTGTCTTGAGTCTCTGGAGCCTCGTAATGAAACGCCTCGCTGACTAAATTTCTGCAGAAGCTAGCCATAATATAAATGCCGGAAAGAATTTAGTGTTTGTTGCCCTAGTGAGCACACCCGCAAATGGCATATGAGCTACAAGAGTGGACTTCGAAAGCCCGGTCCACAATATGAAAACTAAAGTGCCAGGAAAACATGGGAAACGA
The DNA here is from genome assembly GCA_019285895.1 of Metschnikowia australis. Lineage (NCBI taxonomy): Eukaryota > Fungi > Ascomycota > Pichiomycetes > Serinales > Metschnikowiaceae > Metschnikowia > Metschnikowia australis. The sequence continues at coordinate 584,217 of JAGSXI010000004.1, forward strand.
AACTCAGCCAAATTCGGGCTGTGATCTTGATCGAGTCCCAGTCATGGTCCACCTGGAAGCCCAGAAGCACAAAAAACTAAGCAGATAACCAAACAGACGAACAGAACCAAAAGACCACCATAGAGTCCGGTCATACAACTTTAAAAAACAGGCCAACAACGTCCAATCAAAAACCAAAAACATGCCGAAAGACCCCAAATAATATACCCTGTTTTCATCAATAGTGCGCTCCATGCACACCAGCCGGCGCACCAGATTTCAACCCACCTCGAAAATCTCACGCAATTGGCGTACCAGTGGATTCCATCAGTTTATCTCCACCCGCCATCTGCCACGCAATTGTTGGAAAATCCGCAGTTAACTTCGGCCATTCGAATCCTCGCTATCCCCAAACACCAAGCCATTTCCACCCATCGAAATGGAGGTCCTCGTCAAGTTGCGACAGGCAATCAGAGACAACCAGACGATCGAATTGAAAACCCTCAAAGACGACGAGACGCCCGCCGAGTCAATCCGTGATGCCACACACGTGAGGCTCGGGAATGGAAGTGCCAGCGCTTTGTACCCACTCGATGCTGTGACGACTTTTTACAGCGAAAAAGAGCAGCAGACGCTCCGGCCCGTTGTTTTCTGCTGGCTCCACGATAAGTCGTCGATCGTCGACTACAAAACCGCTTGTTTGGAGAACCAGGTCGTGGACTTCAAGTTCTTGGTCAAGGCCGAGTTGACCACGTGGTTGGGAGGCCATTCCGAGTCGTGTAAGTTTATAAAAAATGAGAAGCCCGTTGATAGCCAGGCGGCGGACACGGACACAAAAACGCCCGCGGAGCTCGGTTCCAGCCCAGAGTCGAAAAAGCGCCGGCTGGACGACCCCCGCATGGCGCGGATCGCCACGTACGAGGTGGATTCGCTCGACCACAACGCGGCGTTGCGCGGCACCAAGAACATCGTGCTCAAAAACCTCGTTTCCGACGCCAAGAAATTCACTGCTCAGTTGAAGCGGACACGGCCTTTACGTGTAGGTGCCAAGAGTGCCGGTGCAACCAAAAAACAGCCGATAATCATCGTGTCTCCGGCCACCACCGCGCTTCTTTCGTTGAGCAATATCAAGGAGTTCTTGGAGGACGGACGGTTCGTGGAGCCGGCTCTCAAAAGGGTGGAGAACAACGTGGTTACGGTGCTGCGGCCCACAGACCGCTTTGTGCCTGCGGCGCAGCTGATCATGGTGGTGGACAATGTGGATTTGTTCACCAAGCCCGAGTACTGGGACCGCGTGATTGCCATTTTCACCACGGGCCAGGCGTGGCAGTTTGCCAAGTTTAAGTACTCGCGGCCCGAGGTCTTGTTCCAACACTACCAGGGCTTCTACATGGGGTACCTGGGCGACATCGTGCCCAAGCAGATCGCCGACTGGAATGTGACGGCAATTGCCGTGGACCGCGGTGAGAAGCGGTTCCGCGACAAGATGCTCGTGCGCGACTTGTGGGCACATCTCGACAAGACTCTAGCCGCCAAGAACTACGGGATATAAGGACCCTATTTTGCTCTATGAGTGAAGCCCGAACGTCGCAATGGGCTATGTGTGGTGGCGCTAGCATGTGATGATGGGGATGAGAAGCAAGGTGTGGAGGGAAACGGCGGCCCGTAGATTGCGATATGATATGCGCGTTGTTGGCCTTGAATTGGACACCTTTATAGGCATGGGTTACCGAGCCATCCGCCAGCCAGGGCATTATTTGGTTCCTAGGATGTTTCTGGGCCCGGCAGCGGTGGCTTTGTGCCAACTGTCGATGTAATTGTCTGCTTTTCTCGGCTATCAATGCAAGTATGGTTTCGCTCCGCTGGAAACGAGCTACAGGGAAGCTCTTGGCTCCGAGCTTGAGGTGCTCATTTGCGCCTGTGATGGTGCATTCTGCCCTTCCAAAAACTCATCTGCTGGGGCACTAGACATCATGTGGAGCGAAGCTGTGTTGGCAGACTCGGGGAAGAACTAATATTCTTCACGCAGCCTTGATGCAATTTATCGGAAAATTTAAGTGGACCGAAATACAAGGGCTTGCAAACTCTTGTAGTCTTTCGCGATTCGCTGGAGGGTTCCATAACTGTTCAGACCCATTTATGGAGATGCGTCATTAACAGAGACACTCAAAATACCTTTTGGATTATTTGCGTCCTTTGACCTCTGGCTTCTCTTTTTGCTTGGTGTTTTTGGCCGTTTAAAAAAATAATACAACTTGGAAGAGCCAACTCAATTCTTGTAGGCCTGGGGCACCTCAATACATCAGAGCACCTAAAAAAACAGTCCGCATATAAAGGCCTTTTTTCATTAGACTGAGGGACAAATGTGTAAATTATTTATATGATCTATGCGGCCGAAAGCCCATATTTGCAGGCTTTATTACAGAGCCTCGAGATGAGTAGACTCTGGAACTTTGAGAGTAGCCAAATGAAATCGCCTGTTTGAAATCTCGGTGTTCATATCATTTGTGAAAATGGGATTTCACTTCGATTTCTTTGTTGAGCGTGTAGCACGATTCTTGTTCCAATAAGAAAACTATAGGAGCGGCTTTTGCAATATTTGTCTCAGTTTGGTACCTTTCTGAAAAACTTGAAATGATATTTCATCAAAAAAATACAAATCCCCATGTTTTGCTTCCCAAACTTTATATAAAGCTGCAGAATACTAATGGTCAGCTGGCATCACAAGCGTTGACAATTTTTTCAGCTCTCTGAATATTGGCGTTTCAGGAATGATGTTTTTATGCGCTCAGCTTACTGTCAGGAGTCAGAATTTTAACGAGAAAGATTCATGAGAATACTGGCTTGGAACTTTGAACAGCCTGCTCCCCAGAATAGATATACAAAGATTTCGCCAAAGCTATACACACAGCCTCCAACACTATCAATCGTGATCGGTAAGTCCTACTTCGTTTCTTGCTTGAATCTTAAGCAGTGAGAACGAGTCATTTTCTTCGTACATTGCAGTTCTAATAACTCAGTTTACAAAATCATTGAGAAGGAAGGACACTTTTAGAAAGAAAAAGAAAAAGATGAAAATCAAGCGATAATGGCTGTTTTTCAGTAGGATTGTATCATCCCACAGAAAAAGAGGCCTTCTGGCCAATTGGCAGAGCTGTTTGGCAAGATAAATCGGGTGCTTGTGTTCTTCAGGAACTTATTTGATACAGCCGAAGGAGTACTTCAGTACGTAGCTCAGTTCTGGAGCTTTACTAATCAATTTAGGATTCCTGTTTTGAAGTTGACAGAAGCTGTGACGGAAGCCCCGTTGTATTACTCTCTTGTTTTTGGGTAGATTCATCTGATTAAAGGAACAAAACTATAAATATTACATGAAAACCTGTAAACAGCTCTCAGATACGTCTTAGTAAGTAGAAGTTCTGCAACCTTAATTTTTTTTCCTTATCTACCCCTTTCCTTCTAAAGAAACATCATATATAGGGTGTCACTGAAGGGATGTAAAACCCACCACTGGCGAAAAACTCGAAAGAAAATACCTATAATTGGAACATTGGCTCAGGTGAGAACGTGCGTGCACCAGTTTAAAAGACAGCTTTATTTCTAGAACACCACGGATGAAGTAAAGTCAATAGGATGAAAGTATCTAAAACTGCGTTTTTATCTTCAGCTTTCAATATGTAATTTCGTTCTATCCACTAAATATCGGTTGCGGCCATACCACCGAGAAAACACTGTTTCCCGTCCGATCAACGATTGTTAAGCTCGGTAGGGCCACACTGAGTAGTGTAGTGGGAGACCATATGCGAAATTGTGGTGCTGCAATCTTTTTCTCAAAGCACGATTCAATTTCTGAGGGCCGCATACATGCCGGAAATGCCGCTCCTTCCGATCGAGAGGTATACATCTCAAGTGTCTGCGGTAATTTCCCAAGCACCTTACAGATAAGAACAAATAAAATACGACAAGATCGCATACTCGGGCCACAAAACGCCCAAACGGCCCCAGAATGTTAGAGCATGCATATGCTGACTCGGGGCAGCGGGCCCCCAGTGGCAGCGGTCACATGACCCGGAAACCCCCCGCGCTTCTCCACGCTCTATACTTGCTAGCTCAGATAATAAGCAGCGGCTCCTACCACCATCTTCTTCTCTTTGTGAATCTGAACCATGTCCATCAAAAAGGAGGTGGCTGGATGGACAGCAGAGGCTTTCCGCACGTTGGAAACTGCCCAGCAGATCTCATCCCTGGGGTTTGCCAGCTTGGGTGCTTCCAGCGAGACTTTGACCGGCGAAATCCCGGCGAAAATTGCCGAGGCCATTGCCGTTTTTGAAGCGCTGCTGAAAAAACATGCCCTGCTTGCCTCCATTGGCAAGAACGTTCAGGCAGACGTGCTTCTGTGCACGGACGGCCACGACAAGAAAGTGAGCGGGATTTTGCAGCCGGCACTCCGGGACTTGGACGCCGTTTTGGCCACTTTGCATGACATATCGGTGCCCCTGTTTCTTGTGAAGTCACCCGCAAAAGACCAGCAAACCGCGTATCGCCTCGACGACTTCGTGGCTCTGGACGACATCCACAGCTTGAAGACCAACATCGACATATACCTCTCCAATTGCGACAAGGTCGGCTCTCTTCTACGAAAACAGGTCAGTGGCCTCCTCAAAGACTTGGTCCTGAAAACTGCCCAGTACAAACAGCTTGAATCAGCTTACAATGCCCAGGTTCTCCCCGTGAAGCTGCTCGTAAAATACGCGTCTGCAGAGGTGCCCCTAAACAAGGGCCCCGAGACTCTTGTGGCCACCATCTTAAAAGAAAACAACGCATTGGGACTGGAACTCACGGCTCTCTTGGAAATGCTCACCAAACACTACGACCAATGCTCGCTAGCGTCCAACTATGTCAAAGGTGCACCTGACGAGCCGGTGGACATCGACGTGTTGCGGAGCGACACCCTAGAATTGCCTTCGGTGCTCACCGAAATGAGGGCCATCTACGACATCATATTGCATAACGGGCGGCGCACGGCTGCCTTCTCCGCGTCAAAAATTTCGCCGTTGGCCGCGTTCTGCGACCAGTGCCGCCTGTTTCTTGTGGCGTGCTCAGATTTCCAGGACAATGAAGTCACCGAGCTTCTCCTTGTTTTTGCCCACAGCCAGACCGTTTACAGCCGAAGCTCGCTTGCTGTAACTCCGCGGCCCCAGGCCCTGGCCGAAGGCTCCGATAAACACCCCTCCGAGGATTTGCCTGTGGAAGGCTACGCTCACGTGGTGCGGGGCCTCTGTAACCATTACCACAACTTCTGCTCTGTGTACCAGCTGCAGTACCTCAGCGAGCTTCACTACGAGAAATTCGTGTATCCGCGCAAGTATTTCAAGATTTTGGATGAGTATCTCAATGGACAACTTCTCCAACTCGAAAGCGAGGAGCGCGATCGGCGCCATGAGTGGCTCCGGCGATATGGTGACTTCATTCCGGGCGATTTCTACTTGCCCGGCGAAGCGGACCAGCCTCACGTGACACAGGTGGTCAGCGAAGGTTTGGAACATTTGGAGACTCCCTCTGCACAGGACGACGAGGACAGGCTTGTACGGTTGCTCAAGGAGACCCTGCTACTACAGAGTAAATGAAGTATGGGAAGTTGCTATTTGCGCCACAGTGTGGTCTCGAGGGGGCCTGCGGGACAATTGGATGTGTTCCATATTTGGGAGCCTACTTGGAGCTGTAGAGAACTGCAGAGCGATGAGAGGTGGATCACGTGATGTTGGTGATCTTTCATCCGACTGTTTTTTGTGGGTTGAGTGATTGTGTATTGTGGCATCAACTGGCCGTTTCAATTCTTGCGCATGTTCTCTTTCCCGTCGCACTATTGAGCTTGAGCTACTGCCTCAAGAATACGGTATAAGCGTTGTCACGTGACTCGGCTACTTCACCAATGTTCTGCTGTATCCGAATTGCGGGACTGTGATTGTCTTGTGCGCTTTCATTAGACATATTCTATGCTAATTCCATGTTCTGCCTTTTCCAGTCGCGCTTCACAAGAACTTCCAACTCACGTGAAAACCTCACAAACTATTGACTGCCATTCCCTATTTGACCACAAATTTCGTTCTTCAATATCTGGTTTCTCCTTCTCGGATGCAACTAGTTTCCCGGATTTCGGGATCTGGTTCCCCGCCTATTTACGCCTGGCCGACCCCAGCCGCACTGATCAGAATACGTGCTAATGTGCAGGCAACACCAAGCCATCAGATCTGAGGTGTTTTTCTCCATCAAGTCACAAGTCCACAAATGACCCACAAAAAAAGCGGGGTCTTGTTTTCTGCAGCCTCGACATGGGCTTATAAAGACGAGTCTTCTTCCGATGACCGCAGGCCGGTAGATGCAGCCCCAATAATGGGACTGATGAGCGGCTCTATCCCGAACGAGTATTCGGATCTCGAAGAGGACGATGACGAAGACACTGAAAATCCCAACGGCAAAAAAACTGTCTTACCTAGCCTTCATCTGGAATTTTCATTAAGCCGTCATGGGTATAAGAATGATAGTGCGCCTCATACGCATATCTCGGGGCGTAAAAAAGAGAGCTCCATGGTCAGCCAGTATGGAATTGGGGCCAAGTTGTTAATGGGCATGGGCTACCAGGAAGGAAAGGGTCTAGGTTACAAACAAAATGGCATTGCTGTGCCCATAGAAACAAAACTACGACCTCAAGGACTAGGCGTTGGAGGGATCCGTGAGAAAATGAATGAAGCTAAGCAGGTAGGGAGCTCCGATGACGACAGTGATCACGGAAACGCTACAATCCTTTTTTCCAAGCCCACATACGACCTCTTTCCTGTCATTGATTCACTCGAACGAGCGGGTGTTACTGTCCCCCTTTATTACAAAGAGCTTTCCGACAACGCGGACTTAAACCGGGATGCCTTGGAGTTGGAAAAGGCGCATACACGAATCTCACAAATCAGCGCAGAGGTGATGCTCCTTGATCTGAAAATTCGAAGTGTGCAATTGGAATTCGATCACAATGCCCGCTCGCTAGAAGCCGAGATTCTCGAGAATACCGTGTTGGAGGCTTTAATCGGCAAGCTCAGCATCCTGTGTGAGAACATCTCAGACACAAATAATTTGCTAACAGAACTTACAAAAGACCCTCTACGTTCTGCTCCAGATATACAAAATATCTTTGTTGCATACGCAAAGACTCAGGTGGCAGCATTATTTTCTTCAAATGACGCGCACCTGCTTGAGCAGTTGCTGATGTGGGCTGTTCTCTTCAGGAGTATAGAAACAGAGCACATGTCGTCGACTCTCAATACTTGGGATTTGCTTATTTTGCAACTTTTTAAAGAGAACTGTGACAACTCGAATATCTCGGCGCACGATTTCAAGTTTTGGTTGGACTCACCTGTGATTATAAACTCTCCACTCGTAGAACAAATCGGCCTTGTTGACATTGTTATGCCCGCTCTTCTCAAAGCTGTAGAGGGTTGGGATATAAAGACGGGGTTTGAGAGCACTATATTGGAGGATCTTTCTTACTTTGACTGGGATGACGCCCAACGCCGTCAAATTGTGGAAGCTGTCTCCAGAAAGTACGAGGCTCATCTTTCTCGATGTTGGCTAGAAATGGCTAAGACTCGAGATGATGTTTGGGGCTGGGACCGCTACGATCAGGAAATGAAACCTGTTCTTGAGCACTTTTTTTCGACTGGAGTGGTTCTTATTGAACAATATCACGATAAAAGGGCACATTTTTTGAGAAATCAAGTGATTCTGGACTTGTTGCACTTTTGCCAAAGCCAGACGAGCAACACATGTGATCTTTTGGAACTTGTGTTGGACTTTCAACACTCTTTTCAACTCCTTTCACCGATACAGCTGGAGATTATTATGCTGTTTGTCATTCTTAATCCCATGGGAAAGCACTTGATGGATATGTTAGGAGACAAAAAAAATCCAGTCCCCTTATTTCAAAGCTGGCAACAAAAATTCGCTTTGTTGAGCAGCAAATATATTGATGTGAGAGAGTTGTTGCTTTGGTACACGAATATGTTTATTGAAACAATCTGGAGCGTAAGTGAGAAGAGACAGCCTCACATGCAGTTACCAACATATAATCAGGATAGCCTTCCCATCCATGAGCTTGAGAGTCTAATACTTGGTGACAAGAAATATCAATCTTCAAGTGTATACTCCATTGCCAAGCTGGATCTACTAGTGACATTTAAAGATGTCATTCAACAAGTATGTCTGCAATACAATGTGCTTTTTCAGGGGACAGGTCGTCGAGATTCGAGTATGAATGAACTCTATGAGCTTCTTTTCCCTGATGGAAAAAAGTACTCATGTTACATTTCCAATGATGTGCTTTGGGTGTGCGTGTCGTCCCGTTTCACTCCAGTTGATACACACGAGTTTTTTCGAAATCATGGCTTGTAGGTGACATGCCTCGCTGAATGGAAGAAAACTGGTTTGATTTGCTGAGAGAAACGAGGAAAGAGGCATTACTTATGCTTCTTTCTTGCAGTCGTCACTTTTCGCATAATTATGAAAATATATTGGAAGGTTTCCAAGCAAAATATTTTGGAACCGAAGAAGCCCGAATTCATGAGCTCCTCCTTCCTTGTACATGGCGTTTTCTCGGGCTGTTACTGGACAAAAATTATGAGTGTGTTTGCAATTTGATCGAGGACAAGCTTTAAGTTGGATCATCAAATTTATAGAACACTGAGGTATTCGAACTCTCCATAACTTCGCTCGGCCCATACAAGGTATCATCGCAGTCGTGTCTGGCTTTTAAAAGAGCAACTCAAAAAGTCTGATCTTTGCAAGGCTGAATTTGCGAGTCACGAAAGCTTTTCTGCTGATTGAAAAAAACGAAAAAAACTACTTTATTCTCTGGCTTACTGAGTCGCGACCCACCGGGCACTTGGTTGCACGCAATTACCCACAAATTTGCTGGGCGTGCTCTTGCTCTCCGTGAGTATTCATGAACTCAGAAGTTCACTGTGTCCATGCCGTCGGGCCAAAAAACGCAATTAACTATCTAAATATGGCGTAAGAGGGTCCAAAACATGGTGCTGAAAAAAGGCCAGCTATGCTTTTCAGCTATGCTGAAATGGTAACGCCTGGAATACAGCTATGTCTTCGTCTGCCCCTATCAAAAGAACAGAAATTGAAGAGTCTCGAAGCATTGGGAGCTCTGCTGAATGCTGGCCCCGTCCACAAGCCATGTCGGGCCAAGTGTCACGTGCTCTGTCACGTGGCTGTCCCCTGCCTTCGGACCCGCCGTCCAATGCGACCTCATATTATGCGCAACTTCTCCACAAAGTTCAGAGGGTCTCAAAAATTCATCTCAGAATGTTCAGACCAACATTAAAACTGCCGCAAACGCTACTCACGCAAGTGGCCAGACAGGCACATGCGGGATGCAACGGTCACAGAGCGTACTCGGTGAGAAGTAAGGCTAAAGATTTCAATAAACTCGTCAACCTGATCGGCGACGAGAAGACCCTGGCATCGCAGAAGACTCTAAAGTTCGTGCGCAGAGTGGGTGCTGGTTCCATTATCATAGTGATTTGCTCACTATTCTGGGCCAGCTCGCTTACGGCGCCTGTGACCGAATCGCCTGTTGAAGTTGAAAATTTGGCCCAGGACGTGAGAGATAGATGAGCCGTCGCGGTGTGTATATAGACCACGCTTTGAGAGTAATGTAATGAATAAACGGATGCTACGACGATTTTGATTTGCACCCAGGCTGGGATGACTGAAGAAGTTTTGCCGGTGGTGAAGAAGGATGAGGTATTACAGCGGGCGTTTCCGGTAGTTCAGGGGCAGTTTTGAATTTTGGCAGAGGTTTTTAAGATTGCCGCTTCTGCGGATTTTGAAATGTGCGGAGGAGAATTATAGATACGAATTGAGAATTGGGGATGAGAAATGCTTCTTTACCACGAGCGAACATCCAGCAAGAACAGCAAAAAGAAAGAGCAAAAAGAAAGAGCAAAAACAAGAGCAAAAAACAAGAGCAAAAAAAAAAAGAGCAAACAAAAAATCAGACAAGACAGGTAGTGGTTTTGCCGCAAAGAAGCGCACGGTAATGATTATCCGCGGGAAAAATAGAACAGCAAGTCATGAATACCAAGGACGACTCCGTTTTATCTTAGGGATGTACTGTTATTGATCAGGATAGTCTGTGATGATGAAGTCTTTTTATCAGTGCTGGGAAGAGGTCAGAATTCAAAGGGCTGATACAAGCAGGAGTGGGCCAGCAGGTGACCAGTGACGATGCTCGAACATTGATATTAGCTCAGAGCTTTTCCATGGCGGCTCGGTGGGTCCAATAAACTCGGGCCATATCGGTGAACGGTGCATTGGCTGTGGCTCTGACTGAGGATTTGAGAATTTCCATTCACTCGAAATTGTCACATACTCTGGATTTGCAATACTTCCGTTCTTTGGTAGCTCTGAATTATTTGCAGACACTATTTTTCTACGCACTCCGTTATGTCTCCCCACACACACTCCCCAGTAACATACATTTCACATCCCAGAAGCATTCAGATAGCAAGCTTCTCCGGCAGTCCGGAACTTGCCCATGTTCCCCCAGCCGCCATACTTAATATCCACAAAAGACCCGATGTCTCAGTCCGATAATTGGCGCGGGCTTAGTCAGCTGCGCGGCGGCGACATCAAGATGAATCACGTGACCATCAATGCGCTCTTCACTCAGCGAGAGATCGGCCCCGGTCTCCGTCTCTCTTGTATTCCTCCGGGCCACGCCAAAAACACCCAAAAACACCCAAAAACACCCAAAAACACCCAAAAACACTCAAAAAGAAACCAAAAAGAAACCAAAAATGTTCAGACCAGTTCTCAAAGCCTCGCTCCGCCAAAACGCCTCCCGGGCTTTCTCGTCCGCCAGAAAGCCACGCGCAGTGCCCAGAATGGGCCTTGCTGCCTCTGCCGGGTTGGCCGTGCTAATCTCGTCGGTTTTCCTCCCAGAAAACGCCGTCCGCAACGATACAGACACGGAGCGGCTCATGGTCGACCAGGTGCTTGCGGAGAACGAGGCGGAACGCGAGAAAACCGCGTTTGAATTGACTGGGTTCTCCGAGGCTCAGGGCGAGGAGTTGGCGGCGCCGTTGAATGCCGCCGAGGAGCAGGAAACCGCGGTCCAGGACGCCGTGGCCGACACCGGCGCCGAGAACAGTGGGTCTCAGTCCGCTGCGTTCAACCCGGAAACGGGCGAGATCAACTGGGACTGTCCGTGTTTGGGAGGTATGGCCGACGGGCCCTGTGGCGAGGAGTTCAAGGCTGCGTTTGCCTGTTTCGTCTACTCGGAGACCGAGCCCAAGGGGATCGACTGTATTGGGAAGTTTGAGGCCATGAGGACCTGCTTCAGACAGCACCCAGAACACTACAAGGAGGAGTTATACGAGGACGACGAGCCGGTGCCCTCCACCGAGACCGAGCGCCAGATCTCAGAACAGCCTGTTTCGGCAGAAGCTGTGGCCGAGGAGCGTGCCCTCGAAATCGTGTCTCCGGACATGCGGGCCACGGAGGACGTTTCCAAGGTGGAGTAGTGGAAGCCTGTTGAAACGCCTACAGGAGTAGGCCGGGGACACGACAAACCCATCTGTACATACTCAAGAACGTGAATGCACGACTTGTATCTATGAAGAAGTGCTCATATATATGAAGAGCACCGGGAGGGATGTGTGGGACTTGCATCTGATGGGGTTAGCCAGTGCGTCATGCTGATTTTACGGGGCTGTGTGTTATCCTGGTGGTCGCTCGGTGGAGAAGGGTTTGCAATAGTAGATTCTCCAGGTTGAAGGGACTGCCAAATTCTATTTGGAGATCGTTCGCGTTGAAGCGCTGTAATCTGCATTTTATTTGCAGATCTTTTTGTGACGTTAAGGTCATGTTTTTCGGAATAGGGAACTTTCACAGGCTCAATGGCATATCATTAGCTTGCAACATGAGGTGTTCCAGCAGTCTTGCGTGTGTCTTGTGATATTGGGCGTTCTGTCGGCTCGAAAAGTGACCGAAGGAATTCCTGAAAAGAGGGCATTCCAAAAGGCCCAAAGGTTCAACATGGTTCCTGTGATGGTGGTCACGACTACTATCTTTCCAATACTAAGTAATTCAGGTTGAGACGTAACTCTTTTTGGTGTGAAAATTATCGGGGTTGAAGCGCTGCCAAGGTTTTTGTAAGCAGGTCATAAAGTCAAAGGGTCTGTCATTATTGAAGTAGAAAATATTCCGGAGACTGAGGTCTGCCATGGTTCTAGGAATACACCTTTCAGAGATTTCCCATAGCCTCCTGTACCGAATTTCTCATGGTGGCTTGAGCACAAAAATCTGCAAATTCTTGTGACGGTCCTTGATATAGATTGTGAGATGACTCGGACAATATATAAAGTGGTTTCGACCCTTGCAGAATCCACATTCCGACTGTGATGGGACAACCAGCTCGACATGATCCACGGTTTCCCAAAGCCACACCTCTATTTTATCGCAAATCACAACATCCAAAACCTCAAGAGCGATCAAGCAGGGGCTCGTCCACCCATCTCTGAACTATACCAGAAGTGAATTTTGGGACTCGGCCCAATCATCTTCAGAGTATGCAAACCAGACCATGCTTCACTAAGTCTCCACAAAATTCACCGAAGACCTATTCCCAAAAGTTGTTAGAAAATCTTGCATCATGAAACGCTGCTCCAATACTGCGCTAATTTGGAAAGACGCCATCTCTACATTGAGGAAGACATACCTCTAATTGAAGACTTCTCAAAATATTCAAGGCCTTCAAAGATGCTCTTTACCCAAGTTCTCGAAACCACTTAGCAATTTCCCACAATACAATTAGCATCACCATCCACTACTTCACCTTCGAAAATCAGCACTGATTCTGGAAAGACTCCCTTGCATGAATGATCAGCATACCTCTAATAAAGTATCACTGCTTTCCCCCGATTCTGAAAGTTTATAAAGACTCATGAATCCTGTGAAGATCCATTAATTTTACAGACCATCCAGCTCACAAACTCTCCAGCCCATAAACCGCTGACCCACATTCGCATTATACCAGCACTTCTGCCTCAGGACTCTGATTCAATGTCGCCTCCTCCCGAAAAGCACAAAACCAGCTTAACACGCACAGCGGGACGAGACGGCCTGCGCATCGTCCAAAACCACACTCAGCGATCCAGCACACCGGTCGAAATGCCGGTCGTGTATCTTCGCCAAACCCACTATGGCCACCCGACGAAACACCGCGTCCACAGAAGCCAAGGTCCGAGCCGAAATCTCCACCACATCCTCGGCCCAGCTGTCCACGTGATCCGCTAGGGGCACGGCAGCGTTCCGGCAGAGCACTTCCCGCACCTCGTGCCGGTCCACGGCCCGGTCCTGGACTCGGTCCAGCTTATTTCCCACTATCACAATTCCAGGCGACTCCACCTGGCAGTGCTGCATGAACCGGGCAAACCAGTCCCGCACACTGAGAAGCGACTCGTAGCTGGTGATGTCATACACCAAAACAGCCACGTCGGCACCGCGATAGAACGCCTGGGAAATCAGATTGAACCTCTCCTGGCCAGCAGTGTCCCAAACCTGCAAGCTGACGGCCCGGGGGGCCCCGGGGCCAGGATCACGTGATTCGATGGTTTCGCCGGTTTCCGGTCCGACGGGCACGGACGTGGTCAAGTAGTCACCGCCAATGGTGGCCTTGTATGCATTGGAGAACACGTGATGCACAAACTGCGACCGAAGACATGTTTTGCCAACGCCCAGGTCGCCTAGAAGCACCACTTTTAGAGTCGGGCTGGGGGCCTGGCTGGGTTGCCGGGGTTTGGGTTCATGGAGGCTTTCTTTTTTATCGGGTTCTCTTGGCGGATCCCCATTCAGCATGCTGTTTTCTGTGTGAGTTTTGGGGATTCCGGGTGTTTTCGTGGCGGTAAGGTACGGTGAGAAGGTGAGAAGGTAAAGGGTAAGAAGTGAGAATAACGCGGTGAGATTTGGTGAGATAGGGAGGTGGACCAGACCAGGTCACGTGGAGAGCTCGCTGGGTTCAATCTGCCGAAGTGCAAACGCCAGTATTCCCGGGCATTTTCAAACGACGTGGCCCGTGATTTCAAAGGAGGTTCTGGCCGCTGGTTGTTTTCAGGTCTGTTTTTTATAGTATATTCGTGGCCGAGGTGCGGCGCATGGCGTGCATTCCCAGCAAAACAGCCAGGATTATTGCGCTTTAAAATAGAGCATATCAGATTGTAAGGATAGCTTGCTTTTCAGGATGACTTACAGTATATGCAAGAGATCACAGATCAATCACGAATCAGCAGGAAAACTTGCTAACTGCGAATACTATCCGTTGGAATCAGATTAATTGCAAATAATTTGTACCCATATGCATAAATCAAGAGAAAAAATGCTTTGAATAGACGCACCAATTACCAGATTCAGCCCCACCAAATCAAGAAGAATTTGAGGGCAGTTTGATTTTCAGGGTAATCTGGGTTTTCATAGCGGCTAGAATTAATGGAATAGTGTGGACATTTCGTGTTGTGAGGACGGTTTTGTTTTCGAGGCAGTTTTGTTTTCAAGGCAGTTTGAATTGTTAGGGCTTTGATCCTAAGATAGCCCTTCAAGTAGTCGGGAGAGAAGGGCAGTCTGGATTCCCAATTAGGCTGATTCCTGAGGAAATCTGGATCCCAGTCAGATTAGAAAGTCTGGATTCTCAATTGGTCTGATTTGTAGGGAGTCTGATTTGTTAGTATTTCTGGGTTCTTAGGATATCCTGATTCTCAACCAGCCAGGATACTTCTTGGCCAATAGCAGCCGATTCCTGCTCATGAGTTAACGGAATCACAATTTGAGAAGAAAGATGCGTTTTGTTTTCTGCACAGAGAAAAGAAACCGAATCTCTCGCCGCGTCTCTCATCGTACCAGAACACGATTGATTTATCATTTTGATCTAAAATGAGTTGGCTCGATTGGAACATAAAATCCAGGCAGGGACTTGGATCTCCATACTCTTGCAACAACTTACCGAGATCTCATATCCCAAATAAACCACTTGTAGTCCGAAACAGTCGTTACTAAACTCGACCCAACCGGCTCACGCCTCGCATCACGTGACCACCCAGATTAGGGCCACTGTGTGACCAACGGACGTGATATCAGCAATGAACAGAATATCAGCAATGGACGGAACGCCAGCAATGCTCTACAAACAGCTCATTCAAGTGTCATGTATTTGTCCTAAAAATAGATCCATGGGGAAGCCTCCTCTAGATCGTAGGGTCTCAATTAGTATGGTTGCCTCTAGGCAACAGGTGGCTCTCACAAAATCGCTAGGTAGGTGATGAAAAAACATATGATGATATATATGAACATGGCAGTGTTTATGGCAGTGTTTATGGCGGAACACAGTGCTGAGGAATTGGTCGAATGGCTATAAAAAGCACAAAGAGTTGGGCATATCTTTGACCACGCGAGCGTTGCAGCCACAAAAGCGGCACGTGACTCTAGCGAATGAGCCGCGTATATTGAGGAACCGGCACACGAGTGTTTGGATATCTCTATTATCTGAGGATGGCTCTTTTTAAAATCGTCACAGGATGGCAATCTTGCGTCTTGGCCATTTGAAGACGACACGTCCAGACCGGCATCATCAATCAACGTAGAAAACGGCAACGTATTGGAAAGAGGTCTTGATACTGCATGCATCATGACACAACCCAAAATCGGCCCTAAGTATCTACATAGTGCCACGCAAGCAGGCATCAGTAGATAAATC